>OY728119.1:2095168513-2096446013 GCA_963277665.1 Viscum album
AATCTTCATGAATCTACTTGGTTCCTGTATTTGGATACAGATGTGAGCACCACAAGCAGTATCTAATACCCAATTAGTAGAAATAGATAGATTGTATTCGATAACAAACGCACCTGAAGCTTCCCCTTGCTTCATTGGCTGGGTGCAGTTTTTCTTCCAGTGGCCTTTCTTGCCACATGCGAAACAAAGAGCATCCTATTCCTTTTCCTCCCCTTTGGTATTCCTTTTCTTGGAAGGCCTTGAAGAAGCTTTGGGCTTAAATATATTCACCTTCCCTTTCCTTTTATTCACCATGAGGACATAAGGCTTTTGACACTTCATGTCATTGTCCACTTGGCGAATAAGGATAAGAAGATCAGACAGAGACTTCTCAATGTTGTTCATGTTGAAGTTCACAACAATGTTTGAGAATCTCTGGGGAAGTGATGTGAGAATGAGATCGGTACCTAGTTCTTCAGGGAGTTTAAACCCTAGAACCTCCAAGTGCTCAATGTAGCCAATGAGCATAACTACATGAGGCCCATCTAGGGCACCCTCTCTATGCTTGCTCTGAAATAGAGCCTTGGAGATCTCAAACCATTCCTGTCTTGCTCTCTCCTAGTATAGACCACAGAGGTTCTCGAGCATGTTGGAGTTGGTGTCCTAGAACCAACTACATTGTAATTTATTCATTAATAAAAGCCTTATCACATCTTGTCTGTTCTTCAGCGTGACAATGCATGTGGTAATGTCCTAAGGACAGCTGTTGCATTAAAGGGTCATAGCGGATCCCTGCTATGATGAGAACCAGGAAGTTCCATAACACTGTTCTTTAATATATGTTCTATGGCTGGATGATGTTATTTGAGGGACACAAATAATACAATACATTAGGGTTGAGGACTAATAAAATTTTGAGACACCTTCTCATGGTGTGCGCCCTTGGTAATATCCAAAAGGATACTATGAAAACGAGACCCGCGAGTAGGAAATCCACATTTCATAGTGTCATTGGATGTTCGTATCTGCGGAAATGTGTATTGGTCCTTAGACTTTAAGATTATTATTAATGGGTATTACAACTCACACACTAAGATGTATTAACGAAAACTGTGACGACACACTGTTCACAGTAAGGTAGGATACGTTGGGTGCATCACGAGTAATACTGCATTAATAGATAATGCAAGAAAGGATTTGTCCCTAATGTTCCATAAAGGAAGTAGATATCTCAGGCCCTTTTATGGAGTTGATATAGCCTAAATAAATCCATGTCCATGGTAAGGTATGGGCGAGTTCAGTTCCGGGAAGTCAAAGAAAGAATAATTGAGCACATGGGTTGATGTAAGTAACATGCAACCCATTTGATTGGAGATATCGAAACAAAAGGATTATATTACATGGTAAGCATTCGTAGGAGGTGACATGTCATTGCGGCATTAACTTCTTTCTCTATGGGTGCCTTGGCGTGTTGCTAGACGCTAGCCATGGACTTTAGGCATGCTCCGCCTAATTCCACTAAGAAAGAGGCCTAGAGGGTCACACACTAAGTGTGTCCATGTATCTCAGTTAAATATTAATTTAAAAAGTTAAATAAATATTATACCCGACTATGGTTTAATAATTATTTAAGGATGCCTGATCGCATTTATTTCGACACTAGTTGTTCGAGATAGTATGTTGTGGGTGAAATAATATATTTTTTAGTGAGTAATGCAATTACATTTATTTAAGAAATAAATAGCCATTACTCAAGGTCTAATAAATATGGTGGAGAAAAATGGAAAATAAAAGTACACGCCGTGTATATTAAATATACACACCGTGTAGTTTTATGGAAAACAAGTACATGCCGTGTATTAATTATTACACGCCGTGTAGTTTTCCAGTCGGGATTTTGAGGATATAATATTGTTTTATTAAATGATATTAATTATAATCAGCGTGGGCGCATGTCAAGGAATTAATAATTCAACATGGGGTTTCAATAAGAGTTAATGAAATAAATAAAATGCGTAACACATTTATTTATTTTCATAAATCTATTAACCTCAAACCCGATTATAAATATCCTCACAACCCCAAAACTTTTCCAGAGCCATTTGGTTGTGCACAATGCATTTGGAAATACTCTCAAGCCAAGAGATAATTCCCTTTCCACCAAGAATGCCCTCAAGTTATGAGAGTGAGATCCTCCACCGGATCAAGGTGGTCGAAGGCAGACATCCCAAGCGAAGGATCTTCTGCGCTAGCACCTAGAGATCCCTTCATTGACGTCCAGAGATACATGGAACACGTGTGGATCACCGCTAGAGGAATCCTACACTTGGATTCTACGATGCAACAACGGATCACACGATCCTGACCGGAGATATCAACGAAGAAAGAATTCCACCAAGGTAATTCTTGTGAATTAATTAAATTAATTATAACCGACATATTATGAACCTATCTCAATGGTTCCGGGACTCTTATTTTCTTTTTCGTTCTTCGTTCCATTCTGAAGATCTGGCATTTTATATCGTGACAGATCTCACATTGAACGTTTTTTAACACTAAAATTAAAGTTGGGCAAACCCACCAACGCGCTTCCGCTGCGCCCGGAACCTTCAAGTGGTATCACAGCTATCATATTGTTGATTATAATTATTTAGTTTTTCTTTGACGATTTACACATTTAATAATTTAGTTATTTCAATTCAAGCTTAATCGTTCTGGAAATCTGAATATTGAGATCCGTTCCTCCTCCCTCGTTTCTCGTTCACCTCTTAGAAACGAATTTTTCTTTTAATTTTGATTAAAATAAAATAGAGGAACTCATCGAGAGGAGCCAAACATTTCTGGCCGTACAACACCAGAATACATGGTGTGTATTCAGAAGTACACGCCGTGTAGTCTAGGTTCAATGCATTGACTGATCCGCCAAATCATTCCATGTATTGAATTCTTCCTAAGAATTTAAGACACCGTGTGTTGACCAGAAACAGGTGGCACATGGTTTCCGGATTACACGCCGTGGGGTCCAATGAACACGACATGTAGTCCCTTCAGGTTAGGGTTGGGCCGTGTAACCCGTACACGGCTTGCCCGACTAAAAACCGTGTAATGCGGAAACTACACGGCGTGTGTCCCACTATACGTGCCGTGTACTCCGAAAATTTCCAAAGTACATTAACACGCCATGTCCACAGACGTGTACTTCGGATGGATGGTGAAGAAAAAGTACACACCGTGTACCCACCCAAATTACGCAGATTTATTAAAATTTATTATTATATTATACAAACCCATGAGATGTGTACCATGGTGTAGGTGTAAAGCTGAGGCACAACACGTGATAGGTGTTTTATATATATCTGTTTAATTTAAACATCTACGTAATAAATGAGAATTCACCAGGTTTCCTCCAAGGTACAAGTTACGTACAAGGATAATTTTAAATGAATTTATTTGTTTAAAATTATGATGGATGAGAATCTCAAGGAAATTTAGAAAAAGGATTTAAGATAAAATGATTGATTAATTAAAGATAATTAATTGATTCGAGCGTGATTTATCTTAAACAATAATGATAAAGAATTGAATGCTAGTTTTATTTTTGCATAAATATCGTTGCATGTATGGATGATCATGAGCTAGACCTAGACCTTTGTATGTGAATGGTTTATTTTAATTTATTTATTTAAATTAAATTTGTTGTCCTGGGAGCCATCCCCTCATTAATTTGTAGGGCTTGCACGCCCAATGATTCTTTTATTTAAAAACCCTTTTACCCCTCACCTGCATGTGAGATAAATGCATATGTAATGGATGGAGCTCCCAAGCTAGTGGAGGCGGCTCAAGTCTGGAGCCAAGGTGAAACCAATCCATGGAGATACAAAGGTGGACAGGTGAAAAGATGTAAACACAAACCCGAAAGGTTCAAGGTGTTTTCTCCCCTAGGTCTTGGGATAGTTTATCAACCACTAGATAAACTAACTAATAGAAAATCTCATGATCATACCATTTATTTTATTTCTGTCAGTTGCATGGTTTATTTATTGTGGGTGTGTTGTCATGATCACACAATTAATGAATTAAACGAGCATGCAAGATGGAACTAAAATAAAACTGGCTTATACGTAAATATTATCTTAGACATGGTTAATCACTTAAGTATATCCCAATTAATATTAACAAGAATTTAATAAAAGATAATAAAATGGAAATTTATGTATAAGGATGAAATCCCTCAAAAGAAATATTAAGTCGGTATAGCCTTCCATAATCTTGGTTAGAATCTAACCATAGTTCAAAGTGCTTGACCAACCCTAGTTGGGATGCTTTCAATTATAGGGGAATTCTAATTCAAGGTTTTGGGTTGAATTGACTTGGTTCACATCAAGGGTTGACTACCATAGCAGGAATTGGTGTGACCAAGAGGCAAAGGTTGAGGAAATCCAAAATAAAAGGATTTTAGGATTGGGGAGTCCACTCAGCGGATCAAGGAGCTGCGAGTTAATGCAGTTGGAATTTGGAATGCTTAACTAAAACCCTTCAAGTTGCTTGACCAATCCTAGTTGGGGTAATGCGAAGGGAAATATGGATCCTTTCCACTAGAATATTCAGGCAACAAAATATTCTGAAATAAATGGTGAGGGCTATTGGATTTTGATAAAATAGTGGGATACTAATAAGTATTAATTTATTTGTCTCAGTTTATTAATAAAGTAATAAACCTTTTCTCATCTTAATTTATAGAAATGACATGAAAAATGACTTCAAACATATCATTGTGAATCATACTCGAGAAGGAAAACCTTCTCACCGGCACCAATTTCCAAGAGTGGCAGAGGCGTTTACACGTTATCCATCGCCACGAAAGGAAATTGTATGTGCTGGAAGAGCCTATTCCAGTTGTGCCTAGGAAAGAGGCCAGTGATGAGGAATTATCTATCTATATGAAACACATGGATGATGCCACATATGTCCAGTGTTTCATGCTATCGGACATGTCCAATGAGCTCTTGAAGCAACATGAAAACATGGACGCGTATAACATGATGTCTCACCTTAAGGATCTCTACCAAGAGAAGGCGAGACATGAGAGGTATGAGATCTCCAATGCTTTGTTTACAACTAATCTTGGAGAGTCTGTGCCAGCTGGTGCTCATGTAGTCAAGATTATTGGCTACATTGAACACCTGGACATCTTAGGGATTAAATTCCCAGATGAGTTGCGTACAGATCTCATCCTATCATCACTACCGAAGATCTTCTCTAGATTCAATGTCAACTATAATATGAGCGGCAATAAGAAGAGTCTATCGGAGATTCTGACCTTGATTTGCTAGGTAGATAAGGACATGGGGCATGACAAACCCGCGATCCTTATGGTGAACAAGAAAAGGAAGGAAAAGGAAAAGGGGCCAAAGACTTATAAACGGTCTGAATCCCCTGATCACCATCCCTCCAAGAAGGGGAAGATCCAGAGGCAGGGCAAGGAATGAGAGGAAGTGTGTTTTTCATGTGGAAAGCGGGGCCACTAGAAGAGGAATTGAACCCAGAAGCATGGGGACGCTAAAGGTGCATTTGTTATCAAGTGTAATCTTTCTATTTCTACACATTGGGTATTAGATATAGCTTGTGGGGCTCACATCTGTATTCAAATGCAAGAACCAAGTAGATTTATAAAGATCACCAGAGGAGAGGTGGATCTTCGAGCTGACAATGGAGCAAGGCTGGCTGCATTGTCTATTGGCGACTACCACCTCTCATTGCCGACTGAGATGATTTTGGTTTTACATAACTGTTATTGTGTGCCTAGTGTTACCAAGAACATAATTTCTATATCTTGTTTGGATATGGATGGATTTGTTTTCAGGTTCGGAAATAAGGGTTTTCTCTTTTATAAGAACAACATATGTTATGGTATGGAACATTTGAATAATGGTTTTTATGTATTAAATTACAAAAACCAAGTGTTGGCAATCGATAACGAAACAAACTCACATGACTCATACATCACCCAGTTATGGCATCACTACCTTGGTCATGTGAATGAGAAGTGCTTGACAAAGCTCTGCCAAGATGTCTATTTAGGCTCTACTGATCTAAAACCACTTGATATATGTCACGCTTGTTTACAAGGAAAAATGACCAAGCCGGCTTTTGGTGGAAAAGGTGAAAGGGCCACAGAGCTTCTAGGATTGGTACACACAGATGTGTGTGGACTATTTCAAGTAGAAGCTAGAGGTGGATATTCTTACTTCATTAATTTTACTGATGATTTTAGTAGATATGGATATGTATACTTAATGAGGTATAAGTCAGAGTCCTTAGAGAAATTTAAGGAATTCAAGAGTGAAGTAGAGAATTAGCTTGGTAAGAAGATAAAGAATCTTTGATCGGATCGAGGTGGAGAATATCTGAACCAAGAGTTCATCGATCTTCTACGAGAGTCTGTGATTCTATCTCATCTCACTCCTCCTTATACACCATAGTGGAATGGTATTAGTTAAAGGAGGAACCGTACTTTGTTGGACATGTTGAGGTCGATGATGAGTCATTCAGATCTTCCATTATCCTTTTGGGGATATGCATTACAAACTGCAGCATACACATTAAATCGAGTACCAACTAAGGCAGCAAATGGAATTCCCTCTGAGTTATGGAGTGGAAAGAAACCCATTTTGTCACATACACGTGTATGGGGATGCGAGGCATTTGTTAAGGCCTTCTCAAGAAAAAAACTAGAACCTCAGGGCACGGAGTGTATCTTTATAGGATATCCCAAGGAAACGAAAGGATATTACCTATATAACCCTAAAGACAAGAAAGTGACTGTCACCAGACAAGCCATCTTTCTTGACAGGGAGCACATCTTCAAGAAGGATAGTAGGAGCAAGATTGACTTCGATGAAGTTGATGCTCAAGATACACAAGAGTTGGTACAGGAAAAAGTTCCACAGGACCCTGTGGAAGAGGTTCCAGAAACACAAGTACTGCATAGAAGCTCAAGAGAGGTAAGGGAACCAGAGAGATTTGGTTTTCTAGTCACTGAGGATGGTGAATCATTATTGTTGGAAAATGATGAATCTCTCTCCTACAAGGAAGCAATAGAAAGCATAGAAGCTGCAAGATGGCTAGAAGCTATGAATTCTGAGATGGATTCCATGTATCAGAACCAAGCTTCAGTTCTGGTCGATGAGCCAGTTGATGTAAAACATGTTGGATTCAAATGGGTATTCAAGAGAAATCTGGACATGGAAGGTCAAGTTAGCACCTATAAAGCAAGGCTAGTGGCTAAAGGATTCAGACAGTGTCAAAGAATTGACTATGATGAAACCTTCTCGCCAGTTTCCATGTTTAAATCCATAAGAATCATACTTTCCATAATAGCTTACCATGACTATGAGCTTTGGAAGATGGATGTCAAAACAGCGTTCCTTAATGAGAACCTTCAGGAAGATGTCTATATGACACAACCGGAAGGGTTTGTGACACCAGGTGAAGCCAAACGGGTTTGTAAGTTGCAAAAATCCATTTATGGATTGAAGCAAGCATCTAGGTCATGGAAAATTCGATTTGATGAATCTATAAAGGAATTTGGTTTCATTAAGAATGAATGTGAGCCATGTGTTTATAAGCAGTTTAATGGGAAGGAGTTCGTTATCCTAGTAGTATATGTTGATGACATATTACATATTAGAAATGACGTACCAGCCTTACAGTCAGTTAAAGACTAGTTGAACAAGTTCTTCTCCATGAAAGATTTAGGTGAAGCAGCCTACATTATAGGGATCAAGATCATTCGTGATAGATATAGGAGGTTACTTGGACTAAGTCAGGGTACATACATTGACCAGATACTAAATAGATTTAGTATGGAACAATCCAAGAGAGGATTGGTTCCAATGTCACACGGCTTACATCTTTCTAAGAAAATGTGTCCTCAGACACAACAAAAGAAAGATAGGATGAGAAAGATCCCATACGCCTCAGCTATAGGATCCATAATGTATGCCATGTTGTGTAACAGGCTTGATTTTGCCTATGCACTGAGCATGGTAGGTATATATCAAATAGAATAGCATTGGAATGGTGTTAAGACTATCCTTAAGTATCTGAGAAGAACTAAGGATATGTTACTGGTGTATAGAGGAGACGAGGATCTTGTCATCAGAGGGTATACTGATGCTGGTATTCAAACATATCAGAATGATCTGAAGTCGCAATCTGGATATGTTTTCTGTCTTAATGGAGGAGCTGTGAGCTGGAAGAGTTCAAAGCAGCCAGTTGTCTCTGATTCTACAGAGGAGTACGAATATATAGAGGCTTATTATGCAGCCAAGGAAGCCGTCTGGATTCATAACTTTGTCCAGGAGCTTGATGTGGTGCCTAGTAGTAAATATCCCATTACACTATATTGTGATAATTCTGCAGTGGTCGCTCTTGCAAAATAACCAAGGTCACATCAACAGACAAAGCACATAATCCGGAAGTATCACCTATTGAGGGATTTCTATCAAAGGGGTGAAGTTGCAGTGAGTAGAGTGTCCACGGAAGAGAAAATGGTGGACCCCATGACTAAAGGCCTATCTCAGTAGAAGCATGAATTTCATGTGAGGGCTAGCTAGTTAAAGGTTGTTAGCAGCTGGCTCTAGTCCAAGTGGGAGTCTGTCGGAGTTGGTGGCCTAGAACCAACTACTTTGTACTTTATTCATTAATTAAATCCTTATCACATATTTTTTGTTCTTCTGCGTGATAATGCATGGGATAATGTCCTAAGGACAGCTGTTGCATTAAAGGGTCATAGCGGATCCCTACTATGATGAGAACCCGGAAGTTCCATAACACTTTTCTTGAATATATTTTCTATGGATGGATGATGTTATTTGAAGGACACAAATAATACAGGACATTAGGGGTAAGGACTCATAAAACTTTGAGGCACCTTCTCATGGTGTGTGCCCTTGGTAATATCCAGGAGGATATTATGAGAACGAGACCCGCCAGTAGGAAATCCACATTTCATAGTGTCATTGGATGTTCCCATCTAAGGACGTGTGTATTGGTCCTTAGAATTTAAGATTATTATTAATGGGTATTACAACTCTCACACTTAGATGTATTGACGAAAACTATGACGACACACTGTTTGCAACGAGGTAGGATACGTTGGGTGCATAACGAGTAATACTACATTAATAGATAATGCGAGAAAGGATTTTTCCCTTCTGTTCTATAACCAAAGTAGATATATCAGGCCCTTTGACAGAATTGATATAGCCTAAATAAATCCATGGCCATGGTAAGGTATGAGAGAGTTCAGTTCCAGGAAGTCAAAGAAAGAATAATTGAGCACATGGGTTGATGGCACTAACATGCACCCTGCTTGATTGGAGATATCGAGACAAAGGGATTATATTACACAGTAAGAATTCATAGGAGGTGACACGTTATTGCGGCGTTAACCTCTTTCTCTATGGGTGCCTTGGAGTGTTTCTAGACGCTAACCTTGGAATTTAGGCAGACTCTGCCTAATGCCACTAAGAAATAGGCCTAGAGGGTCACACACTAAGTGTGTCTATGTATCTCAGTTAAATATTAATTTAACAAGTTAAATAAATATTATTCCCGACTGTGGTTTAATAATTATTTAAGGATGCCTGATGGCATTTATTTCGACACTAGTTGTTCGAGAGAGTATATTGTGGGTGAAATAATATATTTATTAGTGAGTAATGCAGTTACATTTATTTAAGAAATAAATATCCATTACTCAAGTTCTAATAAATATGGTAGAGATAAATGGAAAATAAAAGTACACGCCATGTATATTAAATATACACGCCCTGTAGTTTTATGGAAACAAGTACACTCCGTGTATTAATTATTACATGCTTTGTAGTTTTCCAGTCGGGATTTTGAGGATATAATATTGTTTTATTAAATGATATTAATTATAATCAGCGTGGGCGCATGTAAAGGAATTAATAATTCGACATGGGGTTTCAATAAGAGTTAATGAAACAAATAAAATGCGTAACACGTTTATTTATTTTCATAACTCTATTAACCTCAAACCCGATTATAAATATCCTCACAACCCCAACACTATTCTAGAGACATTTGGTTGTACACAACGGATTTGGAAATACTCTCAAGAAAAGAGATAATTCCCTTTCCACCAAGAATTCCCTCAAGTTACAAGAGCGAGATCCTCTACCGGATCAAGGCGGTTGAAGGCGGACATCACAAGTGAAGGATCTTCCGCGCTAGCACCTGGATATCCCTTCGGCAACATCCAGAGATACGTGGAACACGTGTGGATCACCACTAGAGAAATCCTACACTTGGATTCTACGATTCAACGACGGATCACACGATCGTGACTGGAGATATCAACGAAGAAAGAATTCCACCAAGGTAATTCTTGTGAATTAATTAAATTAATTATAACCAACATATGATGATCCTATCTCAAGGGTTTCAGGACTCTTCTTTTCTTTTTCATTCTTCGTTCCATTCCGAAGATCCGGCGTTTTATATCGTGAAAGATCTCGGATTGAACATTTTTTAACGCTAAAATTAAAGTTGGGCAAACCCACCAACACGCTTCTGCTACGCCCGGAACCTACAGAGCATGCTATAGGCATCCATGTCTTCATGAGAATTCATGATCTAACTAGACATTGATGATAGAATCAAACATTGAACGTTAAGTTCATCGTTCAAATGTTGATCATAGACTAGGAAATCTTCATCAGTCTCCCCTGGGGTAGGGGAATTATGAAGTGAAGACTCCAGTACGTAAAACTTTCATTCATGGCGTAGGATAACCCGAAGGCTCCTAAACCATTCCAGAAAGTTACTTCTAGTGAGGATGTTGTATTTATCCATAATTGATCGTAGAGAAAATATGGTTGATGTGTTTGTAATTTTGATTCTAGAAATTAAAAGAGTAGATTTATCATTACTTTCTTGATTACATTTTATGAGAAATAATAAATTTTATTAAGTCTCCCAATATTTTATCAAGTCCCAATAGCCCTCACCATTGAAATCGGAATGTCCAGTTTCTTTGATATTATAGTGGAAAGGATCCATATTCCCCTTCACATAACCCCAACAAGGGTTTGTCAAGCTATTTGAAGGTATTTTGGTAGGTAGGTCTCTGCCAACTGTGAGCTTATAGTTCCTTGATCTGTTGAGTGGACTCCCCAATCCTGAAATCCTGACTTCGATTCCCTCAACTCTTACCTCCAATATTACATCAAGTCTAGAAAGGGATACTCCTCTTGATGTAATATGGTTAAGTAAACCCGAAACCTTTCATAAGGGCTTCCTTTATAAAAGTAAGTGTCCCAACAAGGGTTGGTCAAACACATAGTTTTATTGAGTCTTTCCCTTAATCAGGTAACGGAAGGCTAAGTCTGACTTAATATGGTATGGAGGGATTTTAATCCTTTATGCGTAGTTTTTCATTATCACATGCTTGTTAATATTATGTAATTCATGATGAAGTGATTTACCATGTTCTGATAATGTTTACGCATAGTCCAATTTTTATTTTATTCCATCTTTGCATGCTTGTTCATTTTATTAACTATGTGATCGTGATAACACATACATAATAAATAATCCATGCAATTTAGACAAAAATAAAATAAGATGGCATGATCATGAGATTTTATTGGTTAGCTTATCTAGCGGTTTTGATAAGCTAACCCTGACCTAGGGAAAAACACCTTGAACCTGGTGGTTCGTGTTTTGCAGCTCCCACCTGTCCACCTTTGTATCTTCTTGGGTTGGTTTTGCTGTCTCCTCTGGCTTGGGAGATCCTCCATTACATGGGTTTACATTAAAGAAACCATGGGCACGCATGCCCTACATTTTATTGGAAGAAGGCTCGTAGGCCAACAAATTTAAATTAAACAAATTTAAATGAAACTATACACTCATAAAAAGGGTCTTTGGTCTAGCTCATGATCATCCATAGCATGCAACGACATTTACACATATTTAAAATTCAAATTCTATTAATCGTTATATTATTTAAGATAAGTCGCACTTGAATTTAATTAATTATGATCTTATAATTAATCAATTCTTTATCTTAAATTCCTTTCTGAATTTCCTTGAGATTCTTCCCATCCATATCCCTTGTACAGATCTTTGTACTTTTGGAGGAAACCTGGTGAAATTTCTGGAAATTACACGGCGTGTAGTTTATATTTACACGGCGTGTATTTCTTTTCACCTTTTATACAAAGTTCACGCCGTGGGATTTGGTGTGTTCTCTATAATTTGGAAATTTTGGAGTACACGACATGTAGATGAATCATACATGGTGTGTACTTTTTTGTTACGCGGTAACTGGCCTGGAGATCCCGTGTACATAGTACGTGGCTTATCTTTGTACACAGTTTCACCTGGGCCGGAACAGACTACATGGCGTGTTGCTCCAACATACACGCCGTGTATTCCGGTTCCATGCACTGTTCAATTCTGGTCAACACGGCGATATTAATACTTAGGAATATTCAATTTACATGGCGTGGTTTGGAGGACCAGTGCCGGTTCATTGAACCTAAGTACACGACGTGTAGTTTTAATTACACGCCGTATAATCTTGTGTTGTACAGACAGAAAGAGCGGCCCCTCTAGATGAGTACCTCATTTTTATTTTAATCAAAAATTAAAATTAAAAGGTTGTTTCTGTGATATGAATCGAGAAATGAAGGAGGAAGAATAGATCTTGATTATTCAGATTAATAGAACGATATATTTCGAATTGAATCAAATATAAATGCATAAATTATCAATGAAAAATAAATAACTATAATCAATGTTGTAACCTCACTCTGATACCATTTTAAGGTTCCGGGTGCAGTAGAAGTGCGTGGGTGGATGTTCCCACTTGGATTTTTGTCATTAATAATGATCAATCTGGGATCAATACGACGATAAACGCCAGTCTCCACGGATCGAATAACAGAAATGGACAAAGAAAAGAAAAGTCCCGGAACCACAAATTAGGATCATTGCAAGTTGATTATAATTAATTTAATCAATTAAAAATAAATACCTTTTGGGTGTTCTTTCTTCGTTGATGTTCTTGATCACGTTCCGGTGTGATTTGTCGTTGCATCGCATAAGACAAGTGTAGACTTCCTCTAGCGGTGATCCACACGTGTACATCGTATCTCGGGACGTCACCAAAGGAGTCTCCAGGTGCTAGGATGGAGAAACCTTTTCTTACATTGTCTGCCTTAGATCATCTTGATCCGATGGAAGAGGATCTCTCTCGTTCTTGAGAGCATTCTTGGAGGAAGATGTTCTTTCGGCCTTGAAATAATTCTACAGAATTGTTGTGTTCAATTATTCTCTTGTGTGTCAGAAAAGAGTTGGGGTTGTGATGATATTTATAATCAGGTTTGAGGTTGTATAGTTATGACAATAAATAAACACGTTACACGTTCTATTTATTTCATTAACTCTTATTTAAAACCCCATGTCGAATAATTAATTCCTTGACATGTGCCCATGCTGATTATAATAAATATCATTTAAAACAATATTATATCCTCAAAATCCCGACTGGAAAAACTACACAGCATGTATTAATAAATACACAATGTGTACTTGTTTTTCATTGAAAACTACACGGCATGTACACTCAATGTACACGGAGTGTATATCTTGTTTTAATTTATTCATTTCCTTTACATAAAGAAAACTACACGACGTGTAATAATTAATACACAACGTGTACTTGTTTTCCATGAAAAACTACACAACGTGTAATCGTTAATACACGGCATGTATATCTTGTTTTTCATTTCCTTCTTCCTCCAATAATTAAAAAGATATAGGATTCCTTGAATAATTATTAAACCACATATGGTAATAATCTTTATTCTACTTGAGATACTTGAATACACTTAGTGTGTGACCCTCTAGGCCTCTTTCTCGTTGGCATTAGGAGGGCTTTCCTAAAGTCCAAGATTACTGTCTAGAAACGGGTCAAGGCACCCAAGAGAAAGAAGTTGACGCCGCATTGACGTATCACCTCATACGAATTCTTACTATGTAATTTAATCCCTTTGTGACGATATCTCATCAAGCAGGTTTCATGGCAGTGTTATAAACCTATATGCTTGATCTGTCGTTCTTTGACATCCTGAAATAAACTCGTTTTTTACACCATGGCCATGGAATTTAATGCAACAATTCTATTTCAATCAAATGGCCGAGATATCAACTTCCATAAACGGAAGGGAAAAATCCTTCATCGACTTATCCATTAACAAAATGTCACTCGTGATGCACCAAACGTACCCTACTTCCCGCCAACTGTCTGCGTGTCGGTTTTCATTAGTAAATATAAGTGCGCGAGTCATGACATGAGTTAATGATAATGTTCTAGTCTAAGGACCATTACACACGTTCGTAGATAGTAATGTCCAAAGACACCAAGACATGCGGAATTGCTACTGGCAGGTCTCTTCTCATAATGTCCAATCTTGAAGATTACCAAGTGAGAACTCCATGAGAGAGAGTCTCGTCTTCTTACGAGTGCTCGCACATGATATTCTATATACTATGTGTCCTATCATAGTTTGTCATCCAACTATAGAACTTTATTTAAGAATATTGTTATAGCATTTCAAGGTTCTTATCACATCGGGGATCTGCCATGACCTTATCAATGCAACAAATATTCCAAGACATTATTATATTATAGTCATACAGAACAATGAAAAATATATAATATGTGAACATTCATGTAATCAAAGTACAAAAAAATTGGTTCTTAGGACACCAACCCTTATATCACTGGTGCTGATAGTGTGACATGACTCTTGGTAGAGAGAGTTTTAGTTGGGATATATTGGTATTGTTTTCGAGGCCTTATGAGATCATCCTTAGGTATGGATTGGATATCCACTGTTCTTGCTCAGATTGATTGTTTTAGGAAAAAGTGTAGTGTTTCCATAGAGGTGGAATGAAGTTTTATTTGTTGGTGAAAAGGAATCCCAGACAGAACAATATGGACTCACACATAGGAGGGTTCATCCAATAACTCATAAATTGGATAGCATGACCCTCAGTGCAATGGATGTTATGACTTCGAGACTGTCTATACTCCCGGGAAGGAGAACATGGTGGCAGATGCTCTCAGTAGGAGGTCACGTTTACAGTTCCTAAACAAGGTGTCGAAGAAGTTGGCCTCATTGCAAATATCCTTTGTGGATGTAGAAGGAGTAGCATTCCTCCATTCGATGGTTGTCACCCCTACACTATAACAATGAGTTAGGGAGGCATTGCTTTGGGACATGGACATTGAGACCTTATGTTCTCATATGTCCAAAGGACATGATCCTGGTGGATATTTGAAATATGGGGATCATTTTGTTATTTTCAGAGGGTGAACATTAGTTCTAGTGGAATTGTGGGAGGAGGTTCTCAGAGAGTTTTATACACCCCCTTTGGAGGTTCATCAAGGTGTGGTGAAGTTGTACCAGGACATTTGACATTTGTTATGGTGTCTAGGGATGAATGATGGAGTTGTAGGGATTCTCTCTTGATGACTTACTTGTCAGTGGGTTAAGGTTGAGTACTAGGTTCCAGTAGGCTTATATCAACCCCTTGAGGTTCCAGAATGAGAGTGGGATGGTATATTAGTGGACTTTGTGATGGGTTTACCATGTACATCTTGGGGACTCAATTCCCTATGAGTTATTGTTAACCAACTAAAAAATTCAGACCACTTACTAGCTATCAACGAGATTCATTGGTCCTTTATAGAAACCGTGTAGAGTTGGAGAGGTGTTATGCTGCTTTGATCTAACATCATAGTTATATAAGGTACACGATGCCGTCCATTTTCCACATCTAAGATGATATGTGCATGTCCTATAACACATCATTGATTTTTTTTGTTGGACATCAAGGATGGTGTGGATTTTTCTATGTACCTGATAGATATCATAGATTTGTGGGAGAGGGTCCTTTTAGGGTGATCTATTCCCCTAGAACGTGTCTGGGGGAATCATGAGAATCTCCTGGAGAGCACATGAGAGCAGGAGGATCAAATTCGTGCTCAGTACCCTCATCTGTTTGAGTAGCCTTGGTTTGGATTTAGGGGACATAAATCCCAATGGTTGGGAGAATTTAACATCTCTAATTTTCCATGTACTATTTTTAGATATTATATGGATTTATTTTGAGACCAGGTTCTTAAACGATAAGTGATTCTGATGCCCAGTGTTCCCGAATTGTTTTTAAAAAATATTAATCATTCAAATAACAAGAGGGTGAGATTTTTTTTGAAAATGGTTTATAAATCTTAAACAGCTGAACAGATTAGAAATATGAGGGTACTATTGAGTTTATAACAGTGGATTTAACCTAGGTGTGACCTATAATTGTTCGGCGTGGGTCTTCTATTGAAAAAGTCACCAAGGATGTAACTGTAAATAAAACAAATAAATATAACTATTTTATATTCAAATCATAAATACTCATGAACAGTGAATTAGATTGAAAATCTAAGACTGTCATTGAGTTCATAATATGGTGTTTTCCTTAGTGATGAATTAACTTTAGTCTATGAGGGTCGTTTGTGAAAATCTATTATGGGACGTAATAGGAACAAAATAATTTAATAAAAATTATATTTTTCATGCACTGGCTGACAATATTTAAAAATATTCTTAAGGATAATTTCTAGGATCAATCTCATAACCCAGGAAACCTTAGAGAACCATTGGAGATAGATTTTAGGATTCACTCTGAGGTGATAGTGATAGATCATCGGTCGAGGACCGACACACCTTGGATTTGAAGGATCCAGCATACGACAAAGATGCGGTGACCATTCTTCACTAGTGAGAGATCAGAATCAAGGTAGGGATTTTTTCTTTGTGATTTCCCTATTCATTCCTTCCATGATGAACATGGGTAAATCCATGAATATATTGATATGTGTTTTTGTCATTGCAGGATGGTTTATAATTGTAGGGTTTATTTTGGTGGATTTCATGATTTCATTATTCATTATCATCCTAAAAAGAATGACTTGAGATCAACATGAAAAAAGGTTGATGTTCATTACTCATGGTTTTATTTGTTATTTTCTTCCCCCTGTTCGTTGTGTTCTTCGCCGTTGAATCCCTGCAGTCACAGCCCGACTTGTCGGGTGGCTCTGAATGTTATCGAACCACTAGATTAGAAGAAACCTGTCAACGAAGGCTAGGTCTGTGTATATTAGGACCCAAGGAGCATGAATCTATGACCATTTTAAATTTGAAGCATTGGAGGAGGATCAGAGGTATATGGAAGGGACCTCTAGTATAGGTTCTGCGCGGTAGTCTGGTGAGGCGAGGCAGCGGCATCGGCTACCGGGGCAATGGTGATCGGGGAAGCGGTAACCAGAGGTGGAAACGATGGCTGTGGGGAACATGATGGGAAACCACGTAGTCGCCAACGGAGCCAGAGGGAGTATGTTGTGGCACCAACCACATGATACATGGTCGTGAGCCACATACACAACCATGTGAGCCACATGCGAGGGCCCAGTCAACCCACGTGTGAGCGGGCTGGTCCAGGAGAGGATGGTCGGCCCTAGGTAGATCGATCCAGGTGGACCAGGTTGGGATTTGTGGGTCAGGATCAGGCATGTCAGACCTAAGTTGGACCTAGGGAATACCAGGCAAGATCTAGACCAAGGTTGACCATAATGGGCGATCATGTTCCATGATTGCTCCAGCTATCGCACAAACACAAAAACTGGGCATGCGGTCGACCGAATCAACCGTTGGGGGGTCGGTCCTTGCGGTTGGTACCCTAGACTAGTGACCTCCCCTAAAATTTCTAACTATCGTAACTTTCAAATAGTATTGTTGTTTGATGAGCCATCTATAGCGTTGAGATCCTAACATTAAGAAAATACATTTGAGATAAGTGGTGGGTTATTAGTTTGGACAAGTATAGGTTGAGAGAATTCCCTTGGTCCTTCCCTCGGGGTTCCAGTATGAAATTACATCAACACCAATAGATTTTAATCCCCTCGAGAGGTCAAGTCCCAGATAGAGTATGTATAACTTTGTGGGAATGGATTGTGGATCCCCTATCACCATTATTGGAGTTTCTTTGGAATCGATGTTCCCCCTAAGAGCTAGGTGTTGGTCCTCCATCTAGCAGAATGCATCATAATGGTTAGTGGTATTCACCATTATGTATGGGCATGATCCTCTACATTATGAAATGATATATATGGGGTTAGTGGTATTCCCCAGTGTGTCCGAGAAGGATCCCCTCTCTGTGTATCATAGCCATCCTTGAACAATTATTTCTCACTAGGTAGAATCAAAATGAGCTAGACCACATTGTGGGTGTCTCCGATGAGATCATGGATCATGGACTGAGTTCTCCCAGAATGAGCGTTCATTGAGCATGATCATATTGATGGTAGTAGTTTGTGGCATATCTCTAGACTGTGTGTCTGGGATTTAGTATATCTGGATATTATTATTATATGTGCTTTAGAAATATACATATGTAGAGCTAAGTGGACATTCATGTGTGGTAATCTTGTGTGGTAATCTTATATGGTATTCCTGTGTGATAATCCTTTGTAGTAATCCTACATGGTTTTCATGTATGGTAATCATGTGGAGTATGCATGATTAGTATTTTTGTGTGGTAATACATTATGTTAATCCTGTGTGGTATTTCTATGAGGTAATCCTATGAGGTATTCCAGTGTTGTATTCCTGTGTGGTAATCCTTTTTGGTAATATTTTTTTGTAATTATTTGAGGTATTCCTTTTTGGTATTCATTTGTGGTATTAAATTGTGGTATTACATTGTGGTATTACTTTATGGTATTACTTTTTGGTATTCCTTTGTGGCATTCCTTTTTGGTATTCCTTTGTGGTATTTATTTTTGGTATTACTTTTTGGGTTTTCTTTGTGATTTCTGGTTGTCCTACTTAGTATTTTTAAACTCATCACTGTAGCAGATTTTCCCACATGTGTTTTGTCTTGTGTTGACGATCAAACTTTCGATGTAGTCCTAGGAAGACCAGGACCAAGAGGTTCTTTGTGACACTAGATAGATCGATCTTTGTTCCTTCATCATTCAGACCACAATCTTAGTACCTATTTTCATATAGGTTGCAATAGTGGTTATAGGCTTTTTTTGGAGGACTTGTTTTCTTCCCTGTTTTCTTTATTGTACTTTACATCCTATCATACTCTTTTTTTGGGATATAAAGGTTTGTTTTCATAATTTACTTAGTTTTTTTACATTTATGAAGTTGTGTATTGGAGATGGGTGTGTGAATACATGTAATTTAGGCTAATAACTCCCATTTGTGGGATATTCCTACTCACTGCTAGTCACCATCCCCTGGCCTATTGGAGGCGGGAAAGGGATAGTCACAACATAGGACCATATGGGATGGGTTGTAAAGGATTGGTGTAAAAGTTGGGTCAGTTCTACATTAGGATTGGGAGACAGTGAGATTGGTTTTGGGAAACAATGTTAAGTGTTTCAAGTTCTTGTTTTAGGATAGGGAGTCCAGTGATGGTGCAAAAACCAACATATCCATACACCAGGAATCTGATTACCTACTTTTTAACTCGGTACATGAGAAAAATTGTCTCAGGGAAAACAATGGTACATTAATAATATAGTAATGGTTGTGTTTTCCATGTCCTTATTGAGTTAGCTCCCCAAATATACTCAAATTATTGCAGTACATATTATTTTATTTTAGGACGTCTCCACGTAGACAACCATCTAGGATTCAATTGTGTGATCACAAGGATGATACTCCATGTGACAAGGCATTAGTACCATAATCTTTTCTGGATATTACACCTCAAGGTGGTTCACAATCACTTCAACCACCTGTTGAGAAACACATTGTACCCGCAGTACCAGCGGATGTAGTACATAGGGTGAGCGCACTTCACAAGTTTCAATAGCAGAGAATCCTCAGGCATTGAGGAGAGCCTGAAACATAGGAATATGAGGACTGGCTTGAGGCAATGACTAGGTTTTTCCATATAGTTATGAAACCATCATACTAGATGTTGGTCCTTGTAGTGAGCCTTCTACATGACTCTGCAAGGTGATAGTGGGGTTTGGTTACTCAATCTTATGACGAGGAGTGTGTTCCATGGACAGATTTTGAAAACCTTTTCAGATAATATTAATAACCTTATAATATAAGTTATATGAATATCCAGAAGCTTCTATAACTCCATAAGAATGACATTTTGGTATCTGAGTATTTGTCAAGGTATACCAACCTCTCTAGGTACTCGATGAATATGATACATGATCAGTACATTGGGAAACAGACCTTTGAGTGAGATATGTGTTGGGAAATCTGATCTTGTTTTATTCCTTGGAGAATTTATTATTATGTTGGGGTGCTTGAGAAATCTTTAGTGGTCGAAAGATTCATATCAAGGTGGAAAAAACCAGTGATTGTCTACTGTGTGAAAGTAGGAGAAAATACCTTGATGGAAGGTTGATGAAAATAGTATCAGGTATCAGGATGCATGATATGTTTTCAGAGTATTTTCTAAGACATAGGATATACTATTTAGGGCTCATGGGGTATACCCAGATAACCAAGTGAGAGGTGGTGCTATTCATGTGATGATAGGGGATATCTCTCCTAATATTGTCCATCCCATTGTACTACTGATAGGGAAAGTGTTGATGCACTGTTGATGCAGATAAAAATATAGGATAAAATATATCGATAAGGTGATAGACATGATAGATCAGCTGGGAGAGTAGTAGAAGGTGGTCAATGTTTTTACACAATTACTCCACCACCCCAGGTGGTCCAGACCAGGCTCAAGGAATTGGAGGACAGGGGAGGGGAGAACTACATGTGGTTGTGGAATATGACCCAGGGGATCCAAAAATGATTTGAGTTATAATATGTATCATTTCTACCTTAGTTGTTGTATTAAAAAACATAGGTTTTAGTCATTATTTTCATGACATGGATTTTATTTGAGACTCAAAGATTCCTGTTGAACGATTTACTAGACCCTCACACTTGGATACTCCTACTAGGGAAGACCTAATGATCATGCATTGGTACCAACAGTGTGACCTGACTCATGGATGTGAGAATTTTAGTTGGTATATCTTGGTAGCAGTGTTTAGGCCTTACAATGTAATTCTTAGGTATGGAATGGTTATCCAAAATTTATGCTCATATTGATAATTTTATATGAAGAGTGAAATTTGTCCACGGTGGCGGAACGATGTTTTCCTTATTGTTGAAAAGGAAACCGAGAAGCATAGGATGAACTCACACATAGGAGGTCGAAACCGATTACTCATCAATTATTTAGACTAACCCTCAGTGTAGGGAATGTTAGGAGACCTTAGTTTCTTATAGTAGTAATGGAGTTACAATGGATCCAGTGATGGTTCAAACAGATGCATTAGTTATAGTACCTTTAAGACTTTAACTTCGAGACTTTCTATACTATGGTAAGGGGTATTTGGTGGCATATCCTATCAGTAGGAAATCTTGTTTACAGTTTATGAACAATGTTTCGGAGAATTTCGCCTCATTTTAGATATATTTTGTGGATGTAGATAGATAAACTTACCTGTAATTGATGGTTTTCACCCCTGCACTCTTACAGAGTGTTGGGGAGGCATAGCTTGGGGACACCAACTCTGAGACCTTATGTTCTTAGATGTCCACATGACATGATCTTGATGAATATTATAATGGTGGGGAGCATGTCATTTTTCTCATAGGGTGTATAGTAGTGCCAGTGGCATTGTAGGAGGAGGTTCTAAGGGAGTTTCATACACCCCCTTTGGCGGTACATCATGGTGTGTAGAAGATGTACCAGGACCTCTAATGTTAGTTTTTGGGGCCATGGATCAATGATGGATTTGTATACTTTGTCTCTTGATGACTTACTTCTCTGCAAGTGATGGTTGAGCACCAGTTTCTAGCAGGTTTAGCTCAACCCCTTGATGTGTCGAAATGGTAGTGGGATGTGATATCGATGGACCTCATGATAAGTTTACCATGTATGTATAGGGGAAAAAATTCCATCTGGGAGATCATTGAATAAATCACCAAGTCGACCCACTTCCCAGCTATCTCCAAGATTCATCGGACCTTTCCCATTACTGCGTAGAGTTGGTGAGGTGGTTTACCACTTGTCTATACCACCATAGTTAGATCAGATAAATGAACTCTTCCATAGGTCGCAACTGTGAAGATATGTGAATGACCCATCACAATTCATCGACTGGGGTAAGATGGAAGTTGAAGATGGTATGAATTTTGGTGAGTACCCAATGAAGATTGAGGATTGGTGGGAGTGGATCCTTTGAGGGAAATTGATTACCTTGGTGCTTGTCTAGTGGCCACACAAGAATCTCAATGAGGGCACATGGGAGAGGGAGGTTCAGATTCTTTCTCAGTACCCTCATCTTTTTTAGTATCCTTGGATTGACTTTTAGAGATAAGAATCCCCAAGGTTGGGAGGATTTAATATCTCAGATTTTTTATGCACTATTTTTATATATTATATGGATGGATTTCAAGGCCAGGAACTAAGATTGGGTGAAATTACAAGGTGTATCATTCCCAGAACAATTGATTGAAAAATGTTAAACTTTTTAAAATTACACAAGCTTGGTTGTCCTGAAAAAGAGGCCTTACTCTTAAATTGGTTCTTGTATTAGAAATCTTAGGTTGCTGTTGAGTTTAGAAAAATGTCTCTACCCTAGGAGTGATCTAACATTGGAAAACATGGGACATCAACAAAAAACATCACCAAATAAGTAACCATTAATAAAATTATTTTATTTTTAAATCTTAATATCTCATGAATGGTGACTCATGTTGGAAATCTAATACCATCGGGGAGTTAGTAATTTAGTTTTTCCCTATGCATGAATTAACTTTAGACATCATGGTTCTTTTGTGAAAAATCAGTTGTGGGATGTAACAGGAATAAAATAATTTAATTAAAATTATTTTTTTGACCCAACAATTGACAATATTTAAGAATATTGTTAAGGAGAATTTACATGGATAGTCACATAACCCTGGAAACCTTGGACAACCATTAGAGAGAGATTTGAGAATTCTATATTTGGGGATAGTGATAGATCATTGATCGATGATAGAACCACCTCATATTCATAGGATCTTCACTATAGGAGGGACACGATGAATGTTCTTCATCAGTGAGAAATCCTAATCAAGGTAGGGATATTTTTCTTTTTTATTTCACCATTATTGATTTCCTAGAGGAATGCAGGTCAATCCATGAAAATATGGATCTGTTTTTTGATCATTACATGATGGTTTATAATTGTGGGGTTTATTTTTGTGGAATTATTGATTTCATTATCCATTATAATACTAACTAGAACCGATTTAGGCTGACACAAAAAATAGTCGAGGTTCATTCCTCTCAAATTTATTTATGCTTCTCATCCCCCTTACTTTGTGTTCTTCACTGCCAGATCCCTATGGTCATGGCTCAACTTTATGGGTTTCTATGAACATGATAGGACCCATAAATTGGAGGAAATCCAAATAAAGGCTAGGATTCTGTAGATCAGAACCTAAGAAGCATGGATCTGTGACCATTTTGAATTCTGGGCATCGTAGGTGGATCCCTGGTCCGTGAAAGGGACCACTGACACGGGTCTGGCGCGGTGGTCCGCTGTGGTGAGGTAGTGACATCAGAAACCGAGGCAGTGATGATCGAGGTAGTGGAAACCAAAGGGAGAGGCCACATGAAAAATGGAGGGAATTCACATGGGAGACAACATTGCAAGCGGGAGTGGACCACAGTGAAGGCTGCATGAGATGTAGTCAGCAGTCTCATGGAGCATAGGCAGCAGATGCGGCCGGGCAGGCCGCGTGCAGCTGACCTAGTGGCCCATGCATTTTTTACATAGTGTTTTTACAATTTAGTATTTGTGTCTTGGATATGTGCGTGTTCACATAGTAAAATTATACTAATGCCTCTCATTTATGGGATATGCCTACTCAGTGCTAGTCACGAGCCCCTGGCCTATTAGAGGTGGAATTTGGGGTAGTCAAAACACGAGCCCCTTTGGGATGGGTCCTGACCCAGAAAATAATGTTGCGCATGTTTATCTCTACCTAATAATGATATCTATAGTGAAAAAACTATCTAAACACTTGTGAGGAAGTGAGACACTTGTAGTGGTGGAATCATAACTTTAGTCCCATAGCCTTATGGTAATGTGCACACTAGGTAGCTATGATCACTAAGAGTGTGAGGATCCTTGAGCATCCACCTAACATACCTAAGGAATTCTTAAACATGGTGTCAGGATTTGAATTGTTAATTTACTCCTGTCTTCTAAAAAATTATTCCTGACATCTATATAAAATGTTTAGTAAATGTTTAATAATCATGATTTATTTTAGACTGGGTGGTGGCCTACCTAGCATATTTTCCCTCATTCCAGTTTTATACTTTTATTTTGATAAAAAGAAACTTGGTTTTAAATGTTATAGTGTGTTTTGAAATTAAAAAATGGGGATTTACATTAAAATTAAATATAATGGATTTGGGGATTTTAAACTCAGGATGTGGTTTCAATGTGATATTGTAATGTTTTAAACATTTCAATGTGTAAAAAATTCCATGGAAATGGTTTTAATAATTTCAAAATCTAAAAAATTCCATGGAAATAGTTTTCAACTTTTATTTTATTATTGATGGTTTTTGAATATGTTTTCGAAAAAAATCACTTGCTGATAATGGTTTTTATAGAAAAGGTGGTTCGAATCCCATTAATTGTTTTGAAAGTTGTTTTGTGATGATATTTTTAATTTAAATTTATGACGAGGTAATTTAAAAAAATTAGTATCATTAAAAGTGTTTTATAAAGAGGTTGGTTTCAATGGAATGGAAATATAGTTTCTCTAAGTTAAATGGAATAAATTTGAAAATTTATCATCATTCACTTGTTTCTCTAGTAGATACAGAAAAACATTAAGTATTTGGTAATTTTCGAATCAAAATCCCTAGATATAAATAACATAAAATATATTTTTAAATAAAATTATTATTGGTAGAATGAAGATTTAATATTTCAATTAGGTAGAATATTATTAATAAAAAATAAAATTGGTTCATAACATGAAATATGTCCCAATGAATGAAAATTGATATAGATAACCATTAATAATTTTATATCAAATGAATAAAAATACATTAAAAGAAATAAAATGATTTTAGTTTCTAAATCCATGTAATTACCTTAAAATATTTTATAATAAATTAATGGGATATTAAATCAAAATAATACTAAAATATGGTGCACAAAATGAAACAGGTATCAAGTAATTAAAATTTATAACAAAAAACCCTTACAATAATTCATCTTAGTAAGACACACTCTCACTTCTTGTTTAATAAATTTTGATTCATTATAAATCTATATCAATAAAATATTTATATTTATAATACAGAATTACTTTCAAATATAAATATTTACTACCCATTTATAATTAATTATTTGTTAATGAGAATATTTTTCTATTAATTATTTCATGTCCCATGAATGTTCTAACTCAGAGACTATGATCCATACTCATTGGTTATGGTTGGATAAAATACAGGTTTTTAATTTTGTTGTTCAGTTTTTTTTAAAATATTTTTGGAGTATAATTTCCATTTTATGGAACATAAGGTGATTATTTTCATAGAAATATATGAAAAATATATCTAGATATTTTGATTCTCAAAAAATTAAAAGATTTTATAATTGAATAAAAATATGAATATCACCTTCCAAGAATCCTTTAAAAATATTAAATTAAATTATTTTTCATAATATCTTCAGTACCTAATACTTTTTAATAATTCATGGAAAAATCATTATAACATTGTTCTTTTAGGTGGTAAAACAAAACAAAAAAGAGAATCTTATAACAACATAATGATTAATAATTTTATATTTCTTAATTATAATATAAAGTTTATAAAATATTTATGATTTTATATAAAATTAAGATTTTGATATATGATATTTAATAATAGAAGGATGAATTAAATAAAGAAGAAAAATCATGATGAACATATCATTTAAATTGAGAGATTGAATTTCATCTTAATGGTCTCCAAGAAATGAGCAGTTGAAAACTTCTTCCATAAAATATAATTTAAATAACATAAGATTGTATTATTAGGAAAGTAAATATAGTATAATATAGGGGAGAATTAATTTTTGTGTGTATCATTGATGTCATGGAGGGGACCTCCTTTGGAATGTCAAAGAAGTGTCATTTTGGTAAATATATGATTCTTATTATAAAAAGGGAAGATATATTCTAGGTAACTTGAACCAAATTAGGAGTATTTGGATTATAAGATAGGGTAGGCATAAACCAACTTATACAATCAATTAGAATACCTTTTCGTATATATGTGTCCTTTTCACATAATTTAATACCTTGTTAACCATTTAAATATCAACATTGGTGGATGACCTTCAATATATTGAAACATTACACATTATGGGAATCATCTTTTAAATAATATTAATTTACTTTTTATGATAATATACACACCACTTTAAAAAAATGTTCTTTTAGAAATTCCTCTTTTTAACATAGAAGATTTTAATAATATCATATGTATTACTCTGCCCCATTAAATTTTATCAATTCTCTTTTATGAGAAAAAATTAAATCATTCTTTTAAATATATATATATATATATTGAATTATAATAAATGTTTTTGTAAAAAACAATATTAATATCTTTTTAATTTCATGAGGTTTTTTTATTATTGTAATTTTCATAATAATGCTTCAATTTTATTACTCATAATGTATTAATGTTTACCTTTCAATATAATATGGTATATTGTTTTTTAAGTTTAGTGCTGTGTGTGATAAAATTTACCCAACAATGTATTTATTTAAAGTAATGTACATGCTTAAATCTTAGGTTGTTATAAGTACATAAATATTGAATCAACGAATGACATAAGTCATGAATCACCCACAATAACATGTTGTTTTATTCCTTTTATACCAACATGGATTCTCTCCACAGTGTCAGAAATAAGCAATAATAGGAAATCATGTATTTTATTCCACTAGGAGAGCATATTTTAGTCTTGGTGAAAAAATATTCTATTCAAGGGATATTGGTTCATGTATACTCTCTTCAAGGAGATCATGTATCTCAAACCATAGGGTATTGGGAAATGGGTAAAAAATAGTACGTTAATTATTAACATGTATTGTATGATCATATCAACTGTCAAACCATTGTGTGTGTGAGAAATTTTTTATTTTTTGGAAAAAAACAATAAAATGTGGTATGGTGCTTCACCAACTCCCATCCTCGGAACATTTAGATTTAAGGAGAAAACTATCATCCTCATTAGATTCATCCCCTACATAGTTGTTATTGAAATTTATTTCTTGGTACTCATCCCCCATTTATTATAGACATGTACTTAGGTTTCTTGAAGTACAGTAAGAAGTAGTCATCCCATACCACATACTGGTGATCATTTTGGGTTCCCATTATTATAATTATCTATAACTTTCACCGTTGATAATGAATTTATTATTTGTATTTATTTATTTTTTATAAAAAATTAATATTTTATTAACCTAATATGATAGATATGAATCAGAAATGGGTGAAAACTAATCATATGAAAAAAATAGAATTAAGATAGAGTTAAATAGTTCATCAAGTTTTCTATAGCGGATGCACATGACCCTTCTCAATTTTTTTTTGTATTTAAGTTTTTTTTATTCAATATAATTTAGTCTAGAAATGTTGGAAGAATATTTGATATTTCAAGGAATATATTAGAGCTATAAATTCTGGACTAAACTGGGGTAAAAAATGAACATGCACATCAATTGGGATGATACTGCACATTATATATCATTTTATAATAATACCAGTGTAAATAATGATGGAAATCACATGGAAGAAATGAAAATTGAAATTGAAGATGACCTTCTTGATTTTACAATGATTTTGAGAAGTTAAATTTCTATAATAAGTGACTATTGTATACATTTTTTACTAAATACACAACATTTTTAGATGTATTAATGTTATATAATTTGAAATCTGGTAGTGTATGGAGCAACCCCATCTTTACAGAACAACATTTTCTCATGAGTGATATGCTACCAAAAGAAAATGGAATTATTTTTCGAACATATGACACTAAACAAAAGTTATTTTCAGTGGGAATGATATCTAAATAATAAATGTTTTTTCAAAAGATTCCATATTATTTTTCAAGGACAACGAATCACTAATAAAATTCCCTAAGTTTGGATCAAATCAATAAAATGGGTTGACAATAGGAGTGTAGTTAATTTTGAGGAAATAGGATTTTATGAAGGTGAATTTTTGTATGGAATAGAAAAAAGATGATATGTTCATAATGGAATCAAAATCAGTGCAAGTATTTTATGTCTCATATCCATCAAACAAGAATTTTTTGATTTTAAAACTAGAGACTAAAAAAACTTTAGGGTCAGATGAAAATTCAATTGAGGATGACCCTTTATTTGGGAAATAACAATTAGTTCATGGAAGTCCCAGTGTAGAACATTTCTTGTACATTTGGGTGGAACACAAAGATGGGATTTGGATTCTTGATATAGGAGACAAGTCACATCAAAATTTAAGAAAAGAAAGATAGTTAAATGAAATGGTTAATGTTTTATTAATATAATAGTATTTTCCTCATAATATTAAATGTTCTCTACTATATTAATATTATCTAAATTAAATGTTTGACTAATCATGTAGAAAATGTCTTATGCACATAATGATGTTACCAATCCAATGTAAGAATGGGATTTGATGTTGAAAATACATAATTATTAGCGAATCAAAGACATGTTGATGGAAAAAAAAGAATAATATACTATCACAGTGTTGAATAAAACTATCGAGGAAAGAAAGAAATTTATACAATTTGAGGTTGGATATAATCAGTGCGACCAACCTACTAAACCTACTAATTCAATGCCCATTAGTTATGTTGGGGTCACAACGGTGATGAATTTGATGGTTGATATAGATTTTTGGTTCCACTTCTAGCCTGAAAATGGAAACCCTTTGTAATTACATAAAGGATATAGTAATATATTATTTCTCTATTTTAAAAAAAATTATGTAATGAAACATTGATTAAATTTTCATTATTGATTAGATAGTTCATTTATTTTAGAATATTTACATGATAAATATTTCTTAATAACCACTATAAAATCCCATAGAGGCTTCTAAATTCTTCCTACCAAGGTACATATTAGGGATGAAAAGGGGAATATAAAGCTCTACCCACCAGTTAGTTATGCACACATTATAAAGAAGGAAACATGGAATGTTGTCATCATTCATCATGATGAGAAATAATTTATGGTGCATTTTAGTCAATAATATTTTATTTGACAGTATTCATTCTATCCAATTTAATTCAAAAAAATTAATTTATGAAACTAAAAATGAGGGCTAAAAATAAATAACATGCATCAAAACATATGTACTCCTATCACAAATCATCGATGGGGTACGATTCACTATAGAATAAATTGGTATGTATTTTAAATCAAAAATAAATTTTTTATGTGATATCAAACAACATATGTTTATTTATTAATATAAATATTGATGAATTGTAATTCAAAGCCACTTCCATCCAACAACATGTGCTATGGAAGGAGGCTCATGTAAATAAAGAGGGTAGACTAGTTGATGAAAACACAATAGAACAATGGGAAAAAAGATTAAGTATGACCCAATAGTAATTCATTATGATATATAATATAATTACATAAAAATATCTACAAATGTTCCTTTGTTTTTTATATTGTTTAGACATGAAAATAGGTAGTGACCATACTGAATAGAAAACTACATTTAGTAGCTTTGATTCAGCTAGAACAATATGGTTGCACTAGAGGAGTAGCTTTTGCAGTGTCTCCTCGGATATATTTTGTGAAGATAAATCCATAAGAAGATACATATAAGACAATGAAATTATTTAAAGAAAAAATAGATTCTTTTCAATATATTATTGTCTGGTCTTGTTTGAAAGACCAATATTTGAGAAAAGATCTAAGAAAATCAATGGTGGAACAATGATCCACACATGATCAACCAAATTACCCCTCTAACTTTGAGGCTAGTCATTCCCCTAAACAACAAACCTTTCCCTAGGTAATCAATATTTTCTTTTTTATTTCTTCTAACTATGAATCAAACATCTTATGATAACTTTAAGTTACTAAAAGTCTATAAGGAAATTTTGTATGTGATTTCTCTCTCTAAAATCCCATACACTACCTTGTTGTAAGGGGTATGGTTTATAATATCTTGGGAGAAAAGCTACACAACAATGAACTCCCAAAAGATACCATGAATGCGGGGATTCATATATCTTAAGGACTAACCATAGAGTTTCCGATTCCATTTTAGGATTCAGATATTACCATGGTGAATGATTCTATTGGATCTTTTATAGCATGGTTATCTAATCTTAAAAAGATACATGTAGTTTTTCTTCAACAAATTTTTTCATATGAAAAACCTAAAAAAGTTGATGAAAAAAGGTATGAAGTGGTGTATGGTATTAAAAATAGATAAAGTTATGAGGAAATAGAAGGTTAGATCAAGAAAATATTGTGAATTGACTAAGAAATCAAAAATACATTTCAGGAGTAAATATTTGGAACTTTCATTACAAACACTATTGTGATTAAGAGTATAAATGAGATTCTCAAGGTTTTATGGCTGGGTATCATTATTGTGAAAACATACATAAGTTACATTTTCATAATAATTCTATCCAAAAATGATATATTATGTTCATTAAAGTTAATAATTATTTATATTTTCTAGAGGTGTTTATATTACTATTATATAATTTTAAAAATGTTTGAATAATGATTTGGATTAATTAATCCCTATATCATTGCTACACAAGAAACTTATTTGGATAAGAAATATACTAATAAGAAATCAAATGATATTAATGATAGTTTTAAGAAAAAAATAATAGACGATAGAATCTTTTTTATGCCTAAAACACTTGGTAAAAATTTAAAATCTATGCACATGAAATATATTTTTAATTTTTTATTACTTATTTGTTTTTAATTTTTTTTGAAGCACTGGATGTTGATCACACTCAATATGGATACCCTAAATATTTACATTTTGTACCCAATGGATGGATATACAACAAACTAGATGCACATGATCTGTATTGAGATATTTTAATGTACTTCAATCAAATTTTTATAGATAAAAATTTAATTATATGTTTTAGTCTGTGTTTTAACAATAATTTTACTATGATAGGGAGGTCTCTAAATTATTTCTAAATCATGGCACAAAGTCAGTGAATGAATATAATAATCATACTGATTACTTCATATGGAAACACATTGATGTGACTGATTTGTCTCAAAGTACATGATTCTAGTTTGAAATTATTTTTTTGCAAAAAAAGAAATGTGAAATACTAAAAAGTAAGAAAACATGTTCACATTGTTTTGATACTTTTGGGAAATGATCGATAAGTAATTTGTGATATATAAGAATCAACTGCACCTCAATCTTATGTACAATGTGACCAGTATGACTCAATGTTCATGTTTCTTGTTTTAAATGACATTTTAGTAAAAAAGATAAATGAAAAACTCAAAACATATAAAATGATATCTGATTATTTTGATATATTAAGGAAACAATCTATATGCAATTTCTGACATGTAGGAATTACCCACACCTTAATATAATGAAAAATGTGACTGATATTTCTCCATGTGTGACTTTTTATAAAAAATTGACAAACATTTTAGTAAAAATGACAAGTTACATACTAAAAATTAATAAAAATAATTTTTAATGAATTCTTATTTATGAGAATGATAAATATGTAATTTTTTACATAAAGGAATCACCCCCACCTCAATATTATATAAAATGTGCTCGATATGTCTCCAAGTGTGTCTTTTTATTTAAAAATGACATTAATTTTAGTAAAAAAGATAAGTGACATACTCAAAATTGATAAAATTCATTTAAATCATTATCCATATGTCAATTTTTGACATGTCTGAACCATCCTCAACTCAATCTGATGTACAATGCACCCATTATAACTCAAAGTGTCTGTTATCAGTTTAATGTTGACATTTTAATTCAAAAAGTGAGTCACTCATTGAAAACCAATAAAATACATTCATATTATATTTATTATTTACAAAAATGATTCATAATTTATTTTTTATGGGTGGGAATTAATCTCGTATAAACCGACACACAATGTGACTGGTATGACTCAATGTGCGTGTTTTGAGTTAAAAATGTCATTTTTGTTAAAAAGACAAGTGACATACTCAAAACCATAAAAACACATTTAGATAGTTTTGATACTTTAGGAAAATGATCCATAAGTAATTTTTGATGTGTATAAATTTTTCTCGTATAAAAAAAACATGATGTGATTGGTTTGAATCAATGTAGATGTTTCCAATTTAAAATGATATTTTATTAAAAACACAAGTGACATACCCAAAATAGAGAAAAAACATTAATATTATTTTAATTCTTTAGGAAAATGTTCCATATGTTATTTTTGATGGGTAGGAATTATCAACACCTCAATGAAACACATAGTGTTAATTGTATGACTCCAAGTGTGTATTTTTATATAAAATTGACATTAATTTTAGTAAAAAAGACAAGTGACATACTCCAAACCAATAAAACACATTAATATCATTTTAATAATTTATTAAAATGACCCTTAAACCATTTTTGATGTGTATAAATCATCTTCATTAGAATTCGATACACTTTGGGCTTGGTATGACACCATGTGTGTCTAATTATTTAAAATTGACATTAATTTTATTGAAAAAGACAAATGAAATACTCAAAACTATGAAAATTCATTTATATTATTTTTATACTTTATGAAAACTATCTATAAGTCAATTTTGACATGTAGGAATAATCTTATCCTCCATCTGATGCACGATGTTCCTAATATAACTATGTATCCATTATCAGTTTAAAAATAACATTTTAGTTCAAAATGTGTGTCACTCTCTGAAAACCAAGAAAATTCCTTTGGATTGTCTCAATAATTTATGTAAATGGTTCATAAGATATTTTTTTGTATCAATCACCATCATGTAAAACAGATACATGATATGACCGATATGTCTCAAAGTGTGTGTTTCTAATTTAAATGATATTTTATTAAAAAAGACAAGTGACAAAATAAAAAACAATAAAATGCATTGATTTTGTTTTTTATACTTTAGTAAAATGACCCATAAGTCATTTTTTGATGTGTATGAATCAACTGAACCTCAATATGAATCATGGTGTGGCAGATATTACTTCAAGTGTTTCTTTTTAGTTAAAATTGATATTAATTTTAGTAGAAAAAAGAAGACATACAAAAAAATTGATAAAACACATTCAGATTCTTTTGATTCATTATTAAAATGATCCATAAGTATTTTTTATGTGGATGAATATTTCATCACAATCTGATGCACGGTGGGATCAGTATGAATCAAATTGTACCTTTTTATTAAAAATTGACATTAATTTTAGTAAAAAAGACAAGTGACAAACTAAAACGTAATAAAAACTTATAATTATTTTAATAATTTAATAAAATGATCCATAAGTCATTTTTTATGTTTAGTAATCATTCAAACCTCAATATGATGCATAGTGTGTCCAGTATTACTCCAACGACGTCTTTTTATTTAAAATTGACATTAATTTTAGTGAAAAAGACAAGTGGGGTACTATAAATTAAGAAACTAAATTCATATGGATTTAATACTATAGAAAAAACATCCAAAAGACACTTTTGATGTGTAAGAATCAACCACACCTCAATCTGATTCATGGTGTTCTTGTTATAACTCAAAGAGTTTGTTATCAGTTTAAAATTGACATTTTAGTTCAAAAAGTGTATCACCCACATAAAAATAAGAAAAAATGTTTGGATTGTCTCAATAATTTATGAAAACAATTCATAAGTCATTTTTGATATATAGGAATCAGTCTTAAATCAAAAAGACAAATGATGTGACTGGTATGACTAAAAGTGTGTGTTCGAGTTTAAAATAACATTTTAGTAAAAAAGAGAAGTGACATACTCAAAACAACAAAATAACATTCATATTATTTTTGATACTTTATTAAAGTTTTCAATATGGTATTTTTGATGTGTAAGAATCATTCTCACCTTAATCTGATGCATGGTGTTACTGTTATATCTTTATGTGTGTCTTTTTATTTTAAATTGGCATTAATTTTAGTAAAAAAGACTAGTGACAAACTCAAAACTCAGGAAATGCTCTTGGATCATGTTGATACTTTAAGAAGAGGATATAATAGTCATTTTACTAATATAGGAATCAGTTGAACTTAAATATGATAAATTATGTGCCCGTTATGACTCTAAGTGAAAGTTATTATTTTAAAATGGATATTTTAGTTCAAAAAATGTGTCACTCACTTAAAACAATGAAAATATACTCAGATTGTATTGTTAATTTAGGAAAAGTATTTATAATTCATTTTTGACATGTAATAATCTATTTCACATCATACTTACTCATGATGTGACTGTAATGACTCAATGTGTTGTTTCCAGTTTAAAATGTCATTTTATTAAAAAAACACAAGTCACATACACAAAATCAAGAAAAAACATTAAAATTGTTTTGTCACTTTATGAAACAATTCAGAAGTCACTTTTGATGTACATAAATGTACCACACATCAATGTGCCACATTATGTGTTTGGTATACCTTGAAGTACATGTTTTCAATATATAAGTTCCATTTTAGTTTAAAATGAGCATCACATCACCAAAACAGAGAAAATGGGATCATATTTCGTTATAATCATTTTATTTTTTATTAGTTAATTAATTTCATTATTGTTTTTATCATATAATTATTTAGATAATTATAATAGAGATAATTCTTGAAGAAAAAAATGATGTGGCGAGACGTGCAAGAATCAAGTGCAACCCAATTGGATACACAGTGTTTCGGGTATTACTCAAAGTTTATTTTAAAATTGACAATTTCTAATTAATTTATTATTTATAGTATTACAAACAGAAGAATTATTTTCTTACATGGGTCGATTATATTGATCGAGATAGGGTGGTTTGTTCGGAAATTGCAAGAAAAGGGTTAGGGGTAAAAATACAAATTAACATTGATGTTTTTGAATGTCAATGATAATTTATACTTACCCATGTAATTTCAAAAACAAATGTTTCAAATGTCTATAATTTAGGTTTTTTTTATTTTATTTATGTCAAAAAAAATATTCATTTAAATTATGTATTTGCAACCCGTTTTTTGCTACTATTTTTACTATTGTAGTGAGCCGTAAATTTAATATCCCACTACTGTATGCCCCATTGTCAGCACTTTTCTAGAAATGATAAATTCCTAGGGATCTTAATCGCGCTCTGGTAGTCAGCACATTATTTGTGCTGACAATGGCCAATTTTATCATTGTTAAATGTAAATTTGTAGTAGTGTGGTCAATAGCGGTTGTATAATATAAAAAACATTTTACATTTAAAGTATATATATTAATAAATTATATTACCCACCATATGTCATCGATATATTCCAAATTTGAACTTGTGACCATATATTTAACCACCTACCTCCCCCAACTCTGACGTCCAGTTGAGGACCTCCTCCTAAAATGCTCTCATAACAAATATGAGCACAATCCATCCCATACCTGAATTATTATATAGTGAGGTCGATGGGAAATGCAATACTGGTTGAAAATAGTACCAAAAGCTCTATCTATAGATTTATTTATAATGTTGTGTAAAAATTGATGAAAATACCACGTATAAAAATCTCTCATGCCTCCTAGATAAGAGGTCTCAAGCTATCAACAATCAAAGACCATAAATTTTAAAAGGTAATTAAAAGAAAAATGATAGTAATTAAATAAATTGTAAAGAATATATATTATTTAATAATATAAAATCCAATGGTCAAACATCTACTGACTAACAGAGATGAGAACCTTGTCCCATTACACCCATTACTCAGAGAAAATAAGTTCTTAACATCGTATATCCCGCCCAATAGCTAAATGAGAAACATATGAAAATAAAAAAAACAATTAAAATATTATATCCAAAATTAATAAAATAAAATAAAATAAAATAAAAATCATAAATAATTAAACATACCTCTGTAAATGAGGATCAAAATCAAGTGATGGGAATATCTGTGGAATGGGTTTTGGAATTATCAATCAAGCATGACAACACCCCCTCTTAATAGGCACAACATCTTGCAGATTAGATGAATATGGCTCATCAAAAAGAAGTCTACCATCAACAATAGAATGAAATAGATCATAGAGAGCATCTCTGACTATCCCAAAAAATAATATTACCTATAATAAATTTTTAACACAAATATAGAATAAAAATATAAATACCATAATATAATAATTTTACCTGTAATAAATTTTTAAAACAAATATCAAATATAAAAAACAATAAATACGATAATGTAAAAATTACCTGTTAATAAATGTCAGAATATAATAATCTAACCACTAAATATTTTTTAATGTAGATATCCAATATAACAACTATCAAATACCATGCAGAATATAATATTCTCACATATCAAAAAAAATAAGGCAAATATAAAATATAAAAACCTTATAATTATCGACCTCCGTGAAGGTACATAATAGATTATCCTATCTATCCATCTGAAAAGAAATATTTTACAAATAAATAATTTTTTTTTGAAAATATAAATTATAAGAAAATATTAATACCTGAATATAATATTCCATTTCCATCTTCGTCCTTATCTTCTTCAAGTAAAATGTCTTCATCTTCATATTTAGCATCATCAATTTCTATATGACTTTTAGTTTCATTGTCCTTTATTACTTCATCAAAATTATCAACATCACCGAACATTAATAGGTGGGTTTCATCATTGATATAGAGATCTCATTATGTAAAAGATATATTTGGTGAAGTTTCTTGAGAAATTTCTTTATGTTGTACTTCTACTGAACCATTTTCATTTCCAAGAAACTAATTTTCCCAAGATTTAATTTTTATTACACCACCCCAATCGTTCAAATATCTCAAAAAATCACTGTAATATTCATAATAATCATGGCGTGACAACATAAATGGTTTATTTTATGCAAGAAGACAATTAAATTTAATGGAAACGACTCCATTCCATGGATGAACTTGTAACCCTTGATCAATATCAAACCAATGAAATTTATTCATTATGACATAATTTTGTCCTAGATAAAAAAACACAAATATTTCATCTAGTATACCAAAATACTGAACTTCCATTATTTATGATGAAATCCTTTAAAAAAACACCATTATTCATTTATTTCTTTGATTCACAATATATGAATGTATGGAATCAAAATCCATTAACCACATACTCATAATATTTTACCAATTTCAATGGATGGTTTTTTAGAACACATAATTGAATATCAATTTTACTTTCTGGTTGTTATTCCTATAAACAATAATAATTTTTAATAATAGATATCGTTATAAAAATGATTTAATGTTCCATAAAAAATAACTTAACTTTCATGTATTTGAAAGCAACATAACAAATTCTGTAGATGATGTACTTCAAGAATAATAGATGTATTTAGTAAATAATATTAATATGGTCATCATATATTCTACTAAACAAAATTTTATAATAATTTATATATTATTAAAAAAATAAAAACATAAAAATTAGCACTTAAATGCACAAATCATGACAATTCTTCACAATTTAATAGAACATATTTATGAAAATTATATAGCTCTTTATCTAAAATCTATCGTTCATGATAACAACATAAACCTGGATCACGATGATTAATAACTAAATACTGATGTTCTATGACATCATCAACATTTTTCTCATTTTACCCATGTAATTATGCTATGAAGGATATTCTGATTGAATATAACAAGAGCATAAATTTGAAATTTCCTCCTTTATGTATGCTTCTATAATCAGCTTCATAGTGGATGCTTCGTTACGTTCTTTTTTTTTTAATTTTTTCATTCAAATCTCAAATGGAGACATCCATCAAAATTGTATCAGCCCTCAACATTTAGTATCATATGGAAAATGACATAAAATTAAAATAACATCATTTTACAGAATACTCAATGCATCATGATCTGATGTTTACACAATAATATCTTGGAAGAAATATGATATTTTAGTCCTCATGTCATATATTAAATAATTCAACATCCCTCTAAGAATAAAAGGTATTAATATTTCTATAATGGCATGACATATATGGTATTTTAAATTGATAGTATGTGCGTTTATGACCCACAAGACAAACTAGAATCATAACCATCTGGTAACCTAAAATATCGAATCCATTGACCGAATAAAAAATGGATTTCATTAGAAGGTTTTTAATATTTTTTTGGATGTATTAAATTTTTTAATGCTTTATATTTAAATAATTTATTTTCAAGACATTTTCAAATTTGGGAAAGATCTAACAGTGCCTTTACATTATCTTTCGTCTTACTGGGTGTGTCTAACATGGTATAAAATATGTCATTAAAAAATTTATTCTTAGTATGCATTATATTTAACATGTGAAAAACAAAAAATTCAGGACAATATGAAATTTACCAAAAATAATCTCCTTTATCCAATTATGATATCTCCCAAAACCATTTATTTTTTTTAATTTATAGTTGGTCCAAAATTAACAGGAGGTAATGAATAGAAGATATATCATACTTAAATACTTTACAGCACGAATGGAGGTTAGTAAATTTCAATTTTAACTTTTGTAAAATTATTTATGTTCCTTCAAGAAGGGTGATCCATTAGAAGAAACCTCTAATGATAGTCAAAATAAATACTCATTCTCAAATTCACAAGAATAAAAACTTTTTTCTAAGCCATTAAGTATGAACATTATTTTAGACCATGTGTACTCCATCTAGATAACATACCATACACCATAATGTCACTGATTTTCCACATTAATGTATCCTTAAATATAAAATTATGATCTACAACTATATTAAATGTATTCATTCCATTATTCCATAATGAAATTAACTATTAAATTAGTGGCTTCAAATAAGCATTGATATTCTTCTTTTGATTTCCTAGAAATAATAGCGTCAAATATATATGGTTACTTTATCAACATCCAAGGAGGTATGTTATATGAAGTAATGAAAATAGGATTACAAGAATACTAACTGTGTTAAAAAATTGGACAAAAACTATAAGTAGATAGACTCAACTGTGTGTTGTAAGGTTCTGAAGAAAAAATTGGATTAATTTGATCAATGTGTTCTTGTGAATCACCATCACATGGATTATTTATGATTTGTTAATAGAAATACTTCATTTCATCCATGTCATAAAAGAGGCTGTATTGTGAGACATAAATAAACATTGTAAATGGGGTGTAATTGGAAAATACCTCAACTATTTCCTAGGAAATATGGACTTTTCTTATTGTGTCTATTTATACATTGATTCTCCATATGTTGGTCAATTAACTAATGATTCATAATCATCATAATATAAGATGTAATCATTTGAAAACATATGAATCTTATGATAACTAAGACCCAAATTATGGCTTAACCTCTTAATTTCATTGAAACTTACTTGTAATGTATTTATTCCAAGAATCAAAAATTTAACTAAAGATAAAATCTGGTCGCAATATATATTTCACATTTAAAAATATGATTTAATACCCATAAATTTAGAAATACTTTCATGTTTGATCATCGAAAATCTTGGATATAAGGCCTACTTAGCAGATTTCAACCAATTATAATATTGAGAAGGTTCTGATTTAGTATTTGGAATATCATTCTTTGTATATTTTTACTGAATTGATGGTCCAACAACCTCATGTACTATATTCTAAAATGATGGATCAGAAACTATTTTTTTTGTCTATAGAATGATGCTCAACATGTTGATACCAAAGAAATATAATCATTCTAAAAACCAAAATTATATAGATGAAGTCCAACATTATAATTCATTTTGAATATCTTAAGATCACATTTCTTACATTGGCATTTAATTTTTCATTCAAAAACAAATTCTAAATTTGAAGATGAAAAAGATATAATTGTTTTTACACCCTCAATGTAGAAAAATATTTATACCAGATCTATTGGTACTTTATTAATTATTTATCCAATCATAATCATGTAACATAAAATGGTGTCTACTTATTTAATCCATTTTTACATAAAATAATAAAATAATAATAATAATTATTACTTATTGTGACTAATTAAAAATTATTATTATATTTAATTACATTAGAATATTCCATGGAATATAATTAGAGTGGGGTGATGTGTTAGCACTGGATTTTGGGGGCCATCGAGGTTCGACATAGATAATGTAATGATATCAAATATATTATATCAAATACATGTTATTTTTCAAAAATAATGGAATATCTCATGAACGGTGTCTCATATGGGAAATCTGAGACTACCGCTAGGTTTGATATATGAGTTTTACCATTGGAATGACATAACATTTGTGTGTGTCAGGTGTTTGGTTACATTGAACATGAGGGTAATTCATTTAATATTTTACATATATTTTTTTAAAAATAAATTTCTCCAAAACATTGTAGTATATGAAAAATCAGTGACCACCAATAGGTCTGGGATGTAGTGTTTTCCATAAACGCGATATAACATTTATGAAAATCAGGTGTTTGGTAACATCATGCACAATGGTAATTCATTTAGTATATTTATTTTAATTTTTTATAAAAAATCGAAGTATCTCTATAACAGTGTATTGTATCAAAAACACAAGTCAACTGTTAGGTCGGTGATCACTATAATTAAATGTGCATTATATTACTCTAACCTTTATTACTACTAGAGAATAACACTAATAATAGTTCCCTTTATCATCACTTTATTTTTACCGTAGATAAAGGGTAACCTTTATTAGTACTACCAAATCTCCAGATCCCCCGTGTGAGTCCCACATCAAAATGGCACAGGATCGACGACTTCTTTATAAATGATTCTGCCCCATCACAATCTCAAAAGTCTACTATAGGATGGGCTCCTTCATACACTTTCCACACACATATATATGAGCTCCTCTATAGGCTCACATGGTCCTTGGCCCACTCTATGCTTCATACGATCCTTGACCACCAAAAAAAATAGGTGCGACCTACACAGCTCGGCCCCCTTCCCTTCTATTTTGGCATATACATGGTCCGTCTTGTGGGCATTCACAATTTTTGAACCCGTAATAAAATAAGAATTATAAATATTAAAAATGTTAAAAATATTAAAAAATGATCTAATTAAACAAATTAAAATTAAAATGAATAAATTAAAAAATAAAAAATTATTTAATTAAATAATTATTACTACATTTAATATATATATATTTATAATAATAAATTTCAATATATAGTATATATTATGTATAGATATATATTATGAATAAAATAAAATAATTAATGAAATAAAAATTAAAATTTTGTAAAGAATAAAATATAAACAAAATTAATTAAATAATTAATAATAAAAATGAATAAATTGTGAAATTAAAAAATTTTAAAAAATAATTTAAAATATTATTAAAAAATATTAATAAAAAAATATTAACAAAAATGAATAGATTATATATATATTAATTATAAATAGTAATAAATAATTGTTATTAAATATAAATTCAAAAAGTGAATAAAATGTAATAATTAATAGCATATTAATATATTATTCATTTTTAATGTTTTTTTATACAAAATTATTATTTAATAATTTTAGTATTTTTTATATAGAAATATATTCGTATTACATAAATGTATTATATTTCCTAAAATATGATTTATATGATAAAAAATAATACTTCATACATTAACTAAGTCATATATTTATTGAAGAATGGTTTATAATTAAAAATTGATATTAATTAAAAATATTGACTAATTGATTCATGTAATGCTCATTTAATTGAATGTCGTTTTATATTTTAATTTAACATATTTCAAATGTGTGTTGCATTAATTTCACACATACATATATGCAATTAATGAATATTTATATTCAACACACACACATAAAATATCTAAAATTTATTCAATTTTTAATAATCATTATAGAATTGTAGTTATTGACATATTATATTTAATATATTTTATGTTTCTAATTGATATATTTTATCATTTTTTATATTTTAATTCAATATATACTATTTCTTACTATTTAATATTTTTTCAAATTTATTTATTTTTAATATTATTTATTCATTAATAATAATAAATGCTTTTTAATATTGTTGTAATTTATTCATATTTAATTCTCATTGTTCAATATGTTTGTAATTTTATCCATTTCAATAATTATTTATGCATGTATATTAATTAACATTTAATGTTTTTAATATGGATATCATTTATATAAATAATTTGTTTTCATTTCCATTTTAACATATATAAATATTAATTTTTTTACCTTTTTAAAATTATCTATACAATTTAAAACAGTTAATAATTTTTTAAATGTATTCACTCTTATTATTATTTATTTCATTAATAGATGTTATATATTATATATTTACATTTTTCAATTTAACATATATTAGACATGTATATATATACACACACATTAATTTCACACACATAGATACTTTCATATTTAATGAATTCTTATATAGAAATACATACACCTAATATATGTGCAATTTTTTTAAATTTTCATATTTGTATGTCAGAGTGAGTAACTCACGAGGGGGTGAATTGAGTACCCAATAAAAACCTTTTGTTAAAAACACAATAAAATAATATTACGCAAGTAAATTAAAAACACCAGGTTAATCAAAATAGTAGAATTATATAAGTTTAATCTTTAATTTTTTTTCTCAAAGATGGATTAGGGCTCAGTTAAGACAATATTTAAAATTAATTTAACTTTTGAAATTTATTTATTTAATAAAATCTTTCGCATAAATACATGTTAAGACTAACTATCAAAGAATATGTTTTGTTTAAAAATAAAAAAAATGTAGTTTTAACTTTGAAATGAAGAAACAAAAACAAAAACACACAATGGAATAAAAAATGGGTTCTGTCTCAAGATAAGACTTATTTCCCTCCACTTGGAAATCACCTATTTCCAAGAATATTATTATAACAATAATTTGATCTAAAAATAGGATCATTTTTTCAAAAACAACATCACAAAGGTGGTCCAGAATCAAAGCTGTTGGGTCCAATTTGGATGATAATGTTTTTGGATGCATGATGTATTGTCTTTTTTTTCAAGGAAGTTTGAGTAGAACATAAATCACTTCACTTTGAATAAGAGGGTGGGGAATGACAAGAATGTTACAATACTTTCCACAGTAAATCTAATGATGATTTTCTGATCAATATTTCACAAAGATCACAACTTGGTTAGAGAACTTGTGATGTATTCTTTATGAAGTAAAGGGGGAGAAAACATACATTCAATCAGCATGGTTGGTCTTGTAGAAGTAGGTTTCTAAGGTGGCGTAGTTTCCAGTGTTTGCAAGAATTTGGGGGTCCTATATTTTGAGTTGGGATAGCATTGTTAAAAGTGTATTTCCTTGAAGAGCTCATCAAAATATGGTAAAGTCATGAATTTCGCAAATATAGGCTTCATTAAGTACATTTCATGAATACATGAAGAATTTTGGTGATGTTATTTGTGACTACGACATGCTCTATGAATCATGAAGAGAAGAAGCATTGAAGAGAGCTCTATGGTGAAATGGAACAAAGAGCATGGTGTGTGAGAAATGCGGCGTAGAAAAATAAAGAGCATCACGACGATGGAAAGGATTTGACGGAATGCTTCGCAATTACGATGAGCTTAGAGAATTCAGAAAATAACCACGGTGCTTCGCAAAACAGAGTGAATTTCAGCAGAAATATTAGATCTCTGCAATTTGGTGTTGATGTGGTTGCGAGTTTTCTAGAAGGTTCTATAGTTAGTGGTAAATGCCTATAAATAGGCCCCTACACCCTCAAGAAAATTATAGAGACTTAAAGATAATTTCATTTCCCTCAAATTCGAAAGAAGGTTCGTAAAGAAAGTGAGCTCTGTGAAGGAAGTAAGCTCTGAGAAAGAACGAAGCTCCACGATGAGCCATTGAGATTTGAGAAAGAATGGAACTTCCCAAAAAGCTATCTAAGCTCCATAATATAGTGAGTAGTGTGATCTAATATGCATCGTGAACTAGAGAGATTTTCGAACTAGAGTGCTCTGTGATGCTGGGAGCTTCGTGAAGGAGCTCTGCGAAGGAGCTCTATGAGATGAAGATTTGAGTTACCAAATTAAGTGAGAAGTGATTTCAAGTGGTTAGAGATATGACTGGGGTATAGTGATAAGTTTTATTATGAAGTCTAGGTAGTTCCTATATGCTTCTTTATAGGAAAGATAATAGTTTTTTTCAAAGATTATATTTGAGAAAGTTTGTCAAGAAAAACAGGGATATTTCATTACCTTATTTGTGCTAAGAGGGTTCACACACACTTCAGGATTATCTCCCAAGTACTAAATGAGTTAAATGGAATATCCTACCTATTGTATTCCACTGAAAATGATTTTTTTCTAGTGGATTGTGTGGTAGTGGATTATTTTCAAACCATTCCAAGGACGTAGCTACTCTTGTTTAGTAGTGAACCTTGTAAATGTCATGTTCCAGTGGTTGTGTGAATTCACTAGGGAAATAACTATTTAATAGGATGTGAAGGTTGTTTCAAAAAGAAAGGAAACATAAAAGATAAAAGATATCACTGATTTACCCCATCCCCCACTCAGTGATTCTTGGATCCTGAAAGAGTAACTTCAATTGATATCAAAGGGACAGATTCCCTTCATTTGTTCTTTGTTGAAGTTTTTAAGAGACGTTTTGATGGAGAATCTGAATTGCATGAACAATAAGGGAATTATAATATTTAATGGGAAGATTTATCATATCTAGAAAGATAAAATTATTCCTTTTCTTATGTCTCTTGTATATAATGTTCATGAAACTAAAACAGATGGAATTCCTGCTATTGATGACAAGGTTCTTCTTACAACTACCTAAAAGAAGAATATTGGGAATGTTGGAAGAGCTAAAAATGCATAAATATCATCTGTTTTTGAGAGTGAATTTTTAAGATTGAAAGTTGTATCTATAGTCAATGGAATCAGAGACAAATTGAAAAACATCTATAAAGAAAATACAAAAGTGATGAAGGAAAAACTCAAATCTGGAGGCTGATGTTTGAAGACATAAATATGGGTGACCATGAGTATGTTGGGGACTTCTTTACGAGGATAAACCATATTGTCAGCACAATCATATGACTTGGTGAAAAGTTAGAGGATTCTAAATTTGTCGAAAAGATCTTGAGAATTATTCATGGAAAATTTGATACTAATGTTTTATCACTGGAAGACAGCGACCCTGAAACATTATCTATGGATGATTTTCATAGCACTATCATTACTAATTAAATGAGAAGGGATAAGGAAATTAAGTTCAAAGAAAAACAACATAGAGAAATGTCTTTAAGGAAACAAATAAAGAGGAGTTGAGTAAAATTCTTATTGAAGATGAAGATAGTGAATCCAACTCTGAAAATGGGGTATGTAAAAATTTTGATGAAATTTTATCCTTGTTTTCTAAAAATTTGAAAAGAGGCATAGGGAAATACAAAGGGAAAATGACTTTGAAATGTTTTGAATGTGGAGGGGTTGGTAACATTGCGGTCAATTTCCCTAAAAAAGGAAATGATGGAGATAATGATGAAGAAAATAGAAGACTAAGAAGGTCATGGAAGAAATTGGGTGAGAGATATGACTATTATAGAAGAGGTAAGGATAAAAAGTTATTCAAATAAAAAAGAAGAGGATTTTTTTTCAAGAAAATGAATACTTTGATGATAGTGAGAGAGAATCTGAAAAATATGTTGCTGAGAAAGTTAGAGAGTATACATTTTTTTCAATAGTGAATAATGATGATTATGAGAGCAGTGTCACTAAAGAAGAGGAAACTCAACTTGAACAGTATCTGAAAAAAGAGATGACAGAATTTTGGAGAAATATCAGAAGGCTTAAAAAGGAAAATAATAAATTGACAAATGAAAACACTTTATCAAATGACTAAGAAGTTTTTTTAGATATGAAAGAAAAACTTGAAAAACATATCAATTTTCTAAAAAATTATTTTGGGAATGAAAATAATTGTAATTATCACCTGGAAGTAAAGTTGAAGGAAAAACAAGATGAGTTGGAACTTTTCCAACCTTAACATTCTAAAGATGAGGAAAGGAACACAATGTTCAAAAACTATGTTACCAAAGTTGCTAAACGTTATGATAAAAATGAACTTAATATGGATTAAAAAATATACCTTCAATGGTTGAAATGAAATATAGAAATGTTTCTTGATAAGAAAAATTATGGAAATCCTACGTATTGGTAAAAGTTTGAAATACTGAAAAATCAATAGAATCTACAAATCCTGTGTCCAAAAAGATTTATACTAATTTTGGTTCTGGGAGGTCTAAAAAGTAATCTTAGATGAAGAATAAAGTTACAATTGAAAATGTAATGGTTTATGGTCAAAAGAGTTCTAGTAATAATCTTTTTGAGAATAATGTTCACAACTCCAGTCAGTATGGAAGTTTTAGTGGGAAATATTCATTCTATGGCTACTGCTAGTATTGTGGTGGATTCAAACACCTGGAAAATAAGTGTTGGTTCAACCAAAAACATTACTACTATTCCACAAGCTTCAAAATACAAGGATTGTGGGGGAGTCAATCTTTCCAAAAGAAAAAACCTCAAAAGAATGTCCAGAAAACATTAGAGAAGACTTGTGTGAATGTTAAGAATGGGTTCCAACCACTAGAAACTATATGTGAATGATGTGATTGACCTAAACGTCTTACTAAGGGTTGTAAGATTATCTTACCGGAACAAGAAAAGTTTATTAAAAAATTATCAGAAGCCAGAGATTTTAATTTCTATGAATGAAAGATATGATAGGTCTGAAAAGAACGAGTTCTTGGATGTCTGGCCAGAACACAAGGACTTGGCTAGGAGATTGGAGGAAACACATAAAAAAGTGGAAGAAAAGGATGAACAAGGATCTATTTTTGTTGAAACTTATTTTAAGTCTATGAAATTATAATGAAGAAGGATCCTCGATAGTGGTTGTTCATCCCATATGAAAGGAGATTGTAGCTATTAAATAATGTGAAATATTTCAAATAAGGAACAATGCCATTTTGAAATGATGTATCTATATGGATCAATGGTGTTAGATCATCCATCATTGGAATAGAAAAGATGAAATCCTAGAAAACACAATTTTTTGATGGGATAGAACACAACATGCTAAGTGTGTCACAACTCTATGATAAATTTTTGGGACATATGTGTCAGAAAAATATGTTGAAGTTATCAAAGCGAGTCAATGTCTGAGATATGCTTGATTTATCAAGAAGAAGATATTGGTGTAACACTATTTGTGAGAAAGGGATGATTACAAACTCTATGCATAAGAGAGTTGAAATATACTAAAGAAGTCCCCTGGAACTCATACATTCTGATATCTTTGGACCAATTAGAAAAAAATATACAAATGGAGATAGGTACTTCATTAATTTCATTGATGAATTTACTCACATTACTTGTGTTATATACATGATACATAAGTCAGATGGTTCAAAAATATTTAAGAGTTTCAGGTGGAAAGTAGACAAGGAATGTGAGTATTTAGTGAAGAAGTTGAGAACTGATTATGATGGTGGGTATAATAATTTTGTGTTTGAAAGTTATCTTGAGAAGCATTAATTCAGCATGAGTTCAGTTCACCATACACAGCTCAACAAAATGGGGTTGCTAAAAGTAATAATAGAAGTCTGGTGGAAATGGGGAGAACTATGTTACTTGAATATAGATTTTATCATTATTATTAGAGGCAATCCATGAGCACTGCTATGTATATTCCCAACCGATGTTTCTATAGTCCAAACTCTTATATGACTCTATAAGAAATTTTCTATGGAAAAAATCCATGTCTGAAACACTTAAGAGTTTTTGGGAGTCTATGCATTTTAAAGAATAAAGGCGAAATCCATGGAAATTTTTAGAAAAGAGGAGATGATGGAATTTCTCATGGCTATGCTCCAGAAGGAAGAGGATATAAATTTCACAAAAAAGAAACAAGAAGAATTATTGATTCATTATATGTGAAAGTTTTTGAAAATTATGATAATGAAAAACAGCCATATGGTGATGTAGAAGTTGAGCAAGATAGAGAATATTTTTTCAACTATTCAGATAATACTGCAGAATATATTAATCATACTCAAGAAGAGGAATCAGACTGAGAAATATCATGTGACAAGGATAAAATTTGACCAAATATTACCAGGATGAGGAAACCAGTGGAGGCTCATAACATTATAGGAGATCTAAATCAGAGGGTTCGAACAACAAGAACAATGAATTGTATTTCACACACTTCTCTCTATTCAAATGTTGAACCAAATGATGTAAATGAAGCATTTGAGAATCCAGAATGGGTTTAGGCTATGAATGAAGAACTTGATCAAATATAGAAGAATTATACTTGGGAACTTGTACCCAAGATGGTCAACAAGAACATTATTGGTACAAAGTAGGTTTTCTAGAACAAGTTGAATAAAGAAGATGAAGTGATAAGAAATAATGTGAGATTGGTTTAAAAAGGGTATTCAAAAATTAAATGCATTGAATTTGATGAAACCATTGCTCCGGTGGAAAGGTTAGAAAAAATAATAATCTATCTTTCTATTGTTTCACAACGAGGTTACAAAATATTTCAAATGAATGTAAAATATGCATTCCTGAATGGTGATCTTAACGAGTAATTTTACATTGATCAACCTTATGGATTTGTTTTTGGGGAAGATGAATGTTAGGTGTGTAGGTTTAAGAAGGATTTTTATGGGGTAAAATAGGCTCCAAGGGTATGATATTCTAAATTAGATACATGTTTGAGGATGATGAATTTTATGAAAGGTAGAGTTGAAAGAAATCTTTACATTAAAGAGTGTCTGGAGTTTTCTTTGATCATAATTTTTTATGTCGATGACATTATGATTTTTGGGAATGATGAAAGATCATGTGAATAATTTTTTGATGATATAAAGAAGTTATTTGGTATGTTCATACTAGGAGAGATGAAATCATTTCTTGGGTTTCCAATTTTATAGAAGAGGAACCACATTTTTATTTCTCAAGAAAAATATGCTAAGGAACATCAGAAGATGATTGGCATGGAAAATTCGAAATAAGCGTCCACACCAATTTCAGTGGGAACCATGTTTTTTAAAGATGGATAAGGAAAAGTAGTTGATCAGAAAGTGATTTGAAAGGTGATTAGAAGTATATTATATTTAACTTCCTCAAGACCTGAAATCTTTTATGTTGTTACCTTATTTCCAATATTTTAGAGCTCTCCAAAAGAATGAAATTTGATTCCTAGAAAAATAATTCTCAAATAAATCAAAGGCACAAAAAATTTTGGAATTAGGTATGACTGCTCAAAACATATTGTTCTATTCGGGTATTCATATTGTGATTGGGTAGGAAACATTGATGATAGAAGATCCACATTTGGTGGAGTTTTCTTTATAGGGAAATGTTGTGTTATTTGGAATACAAAGATATAGAATTTAGTAACTCTAAGCATAGTTGAATCTGATTACGTTTCTGCTAATTAAACTACTACCCAACTCATGTGGATGAAGACTCGGTAGGAAGATATCCTAGTTGAAGTAAAGATACCATTTCATTTGGGATATTATATTTATAGTGCAATCAATATTACAAGGAATTCGAGACAACATTCTCATTCAAAAAACATTGACATAAAGTACCACTTCCTAAAAGAACTGGTGGAGAAGAATGAATTAGGCCTGGAGTACATTCCTATACTAGAACAAGTTGCTGAAATATTCATAAAACATTTACCTAAGGAACCATTCGCTAAATTGGGGATAAACATGGGTGTCTAAAATCCTTCCCATTAAGATTGATGTATGTGTACATGTCCCCTCTCTCATATTACCACTGAATAGTGTTTTCTAGGGGGATAATTTTCATAAATATATCCTTATGGAGGCATGTATAAAGGGGGGTTGTGGGTAAGCTGTGAATTCAGTATGTAATTGAGTAAACTATTCTAAATATTTTTTAGAATGGTTGTAGAGTGGTTGTATGAGGTTTATTATTATTATTATTGTGAGAATGTTAATGAAGTGAAGAATTCAGAGGAGGAAAGCTGATGCGATGTGGTTCCATAGTCACCACTTTCGGAAAGCATGGTCTTGTTATCATTATTTATTGTTTCCTATAATGATTTTTCTCACATAGGCTTATAAGTGTTAATATGTGATCCATTGCTCGAGGTTTCAAAGTTTAGTGATTTATGAATCATGGTTGAAAAAAAACTCCCAAGGGGGAGATTTTTTGGACTGTGTTGGTTGATGAAGTTTTTGGACGCACAAAGTATTTTCTTTCTTTTTTGTCATGGAAGGTTGAGAAGAATTGAAATCACATCACATAGTATATATGGGTGAGTAATGATAGGAAAATTAGAATAATTTCCATTTTAAATTTGATGATGCTTTTCTGATCTGTATTTCCCCAAGATCACATGTTTGTTGGAGAACTTATGATGCGAGATTTATGAAAAAATTGTGGAGAAAAAACGCAGTTATTCGGCCTTAAGGAGAGCTCTGCTTCAGGAAGTAGATTTTGTGAACATAAGAAGAATGTTGATGGTCTTCTTCATGATTACAATGAGCTCGGGGAATTGTGAAGAGATGAAGCATTAAAGGGAGCTATGTGGCACAAAGGAACAAAGAGCATTGTGGGTGAGAAATATGGTGTAGAGAAATAAGTAGCATTTTTATGGTGCAAATGATTTGAAAGAATGAATCATCATTATAGTCAGCTTTAGAAATCAGGAAAATATACATGGTTCTTTGCATAACAGAGTAAATTTTGGTAGAAATCTTGAAGCTATGCGATTTGGTGATGATGTGGAACTGAGTTGGAGGGATGATTTTGGAGTCAGTGGGAAACACCTATAAATAGGCCCCTAACTCATCAAGAAAACTAGATAGGCTGAATGATAATTTTATAGCACTCTAATTTTGAAGAAGGTTCATAGAGCGTGTGAGCTCTATGAAGGCAGAGAGCTCTGTGAAGGAATGGAGTTTCATGGTGAGCCACTGAGCTTTGAGAAACAAGTGAAATGAAAAATGAAAAATTTGTGCTCCAAAAAATAGTGAGCTCTGGGATCTATTTATCTTTGTGAACTAGAGATCTTTTGGAACTAGAGAGCTTTGCGAAGTAGAGTGATCTGCAATGCTGGGATCTTCGCGAAGGAGCTCTATGAAGGAGATCTGCGAGCTAAAGATTTGAGTACCCAAATTAAGTGAAAAGTGATTTCAAGTAGATAATGATATGATAGGGGTATATGAATATGTATTACTACTAATTATAGGTAGTTCCCATTATCTTTAGGACAGGAGAGAGAATCATTGTTTTCAAAGATTATATTTCAGAATGTTTTTCAAGAAGCAGAGAGATATTGCATTACCCTATTTTTGCTAAGAGGGTGCACACACACTTGAGGATTCTCTCCCATGTACTATATGAGTGAAGGGGAATATCCTAATCATTGTATTCCACATCAATGGATTTTTTTTCTAGTGGACTTTGTTGTAGTTGATTACTTCCATACCATACCATGGATGTAACTACTTTTGTTGAGTAGTGAACCTTGTAAATCTTGTGTTCCAGTGGTTGTGTGCATTTCACAAGGAAATAACTATTTAACAGGAGGGAAACGTTGTTTCAAAAATAAAGAAAACATAAATGAAAAATATAACACTAATTAAGCCCATTCACCTCTCAGTGATACTTGGATCTTGACTGGGTAGCTTCAAAAGCCTCTTCCACTATTATATGAGGGAAGAAAAACAATACAGGCCAGGCTGGACCTCTTCCGAAGTTTCTATCGGTAAACAAAATAATGGAGTTTTAAGTAATATCATGTATTCTCCAGTTTAAGAATAGGAGTCATCCATTAACAAAAAAATATAGTACAATAACACACTTCTGAAATGGAAATCATAAAACAGAGAGAGAAAATAAGAAGATATGGAAATATATTCTGATACTCAGTCTGAATAGATTCTAATGATCGATGGTCCTCTTATTTTCCATAGTTATGAGACCAAATAAGTTTCTCTATATGTGTAGGAAAATAAGGTGTCATGGATTTTTGTTTTATATCTATAAATTCTTTGAAAAACAACCATATATATCTCTTGATATAGTTTATTAAATGTTCAGGATCTTCTATGTATTCCACACTTTTAAAATTGCATGTTTGTATGTATATGAGTTCATGGATTCACCATGTGCGTAATCTCTTTATGGTCATATGAGCATGAGGTAGATCTTAAAAATAAATATCTCTCTATGACCAAATATCCATTGAATAAAAATAATAAACACATCCTAGATCCTCATAATGAGTAGAAAATCAGGAAACCTCTGACATTGTTTTCAATGCATCCATATAGTGTTTTAAGAAATAGTCATTATAAAATACACATTAAAGTTACTACACTAAGTCTTATACACTATCCATTCGAAGCATTAAATTTGAATAAAACTTAGAAAAAAAATGGCAGTAGGCTGACAGTAGCATAGACTAATGGTATTTTAGGCGAATGGTAGCATGGTCAATCGATATCACATGCCCATGGAAGCATATCTGGTAGTAGCACATTTGGTGGTAGTACATCTTTGGTGGTTTAAAATCTTTAGTGGTAACGTAGCTCTGGAAATATCATATTCGAAATGATAGAAAAGATCTGGTGTTAACATTTCTAAATGTATAAAATTTTAACCAATGGGATCACATATCTAGTAGTATCATATTTGAACAAATGGTAGCTTATGTTTATTGGTAGTAATGCTTTGTTGGTAGCATAGGCAATAGCATATGTCTAACAGTAGCAAAGATCTGGTGGCTGCATTTTTGATTTTATAAAATTTGAAGCAAAGGTACCACATGTCTGATAAAAACATATTTGAACTAATAATAGAACATGTATAACAATATAATTTTTTTCAAGCATTATATTCATTCTGGTTGTAGTGGATCTAACTGATAGATCATTTTGAACAAATGGTGGATCATTTGAACTAATAATGGATATATACTTATCCCAATTTCATTAAAAAATAACATAATGTCATAAAATAGTGATCTCATTAGAAACATAATATGCATGATTTTTGAACATTAAAAAAAATGTGCCCAAAATCTCCCCATTTTGATGATTACGTACATGAAATTCTATAAACCAAATATTGGAATATATAGATGAATTGGAAATGGAATGATAACTGCTAAAAATTTCAAAGTGTTAATGTGAGATATTAAATTTTGAAACGGAGGTACATGAAATAGAATGAAAAACTTAAACATTATGTTTTAAACAGAAAAATTTAAATCATAAATCCCATTAAAACAAATTTATCCTCCTTCAGGGATTATTAAAAATATATTACAGTAAATAGAAAATATAAATAAATAAATCAAGATGAACAATATAGAAACATTAATAAAATATATAAGAAATTGGATTAAATCTCAAAAGGAATATGTGGGAGAAAAAATCCCTATTAAATAATAAGACTATCCTGAACCACTCTCATATCTTTGGGATATTGAAGAAATAGGGTTTTTCTATTTCCTGAGATAAGAGGAACTAAGTTAGAAGATAAGGTGAAGATGTAGTATAAGGTAGCTCACAGATCATCATGGGTTTCAGATGTCGAACTGCTTCAAATGGGGTTATAAAAAAGGGGTAAAACTAAGGTGGAATATGGTAAGAAGATTGCGAATAGGTGAAGGCTATCATAGGAATGGCCTCAGGTTCCATAACTACTTTGTTAAATACATAAAAAAAGTGATTTATCAGATTCAAAAATTCCATAATGATGTTTCCAAATCTCTCTATTGTAGTGAATATGGCTTTCTTATTTTCCATAAATTGATTGAGTAGAGGGGACATGAATGTATACTGGTCTACTTGTTCCTTGAAGGCATGGGTTACATATTTCATTCTTAAGTTTTTATCTAGAATCGTAACTTGACAATTATACTCAGGTTTTGTATATATTCTGGAAATATAGTAATTTATAGCCTTAGTGATGGTTTCTCTATCACTTCGTGCTTCGTTCAAACACCCCTAACCAATTTATATATATGTTAACCTTTATGTATAATTTTCAAAAGGTCCTCCTGATGATATTTATGAATGTCACCAATGGTGGCATGAAAAAATTCACCAACTTTAGCTATAATTATCTCACCATCGGCAACAAATGAAGGTAATTGATTAGTGGATGTAGAGGCATCAACATATGTTAGAATCTCTAATCCCTCGAAAAGGGATTCCTAGATAGTAGTAAAACTGGTTCTCATCTCTTCTATAATAGACTTTAAATTTTCCATCTCATCTTCCAATATTATATTCTGAATATCAACATCCCAAATATTCAAAATCATCTTAGGTAGAATATGAACGATGACTAGCTCTATGATATGCCTTGTATCAGCTTCACTATGCTGAGTAATTGTAGGAGACTGGGATCTAAGAACTCAACTAAAATAGAAGATAAAAATTTCTATGGAAGCTTCCAAATCATCTTTAGAAACATAATCTGAAGGTATTGAAGGATCAGTAGGTAGAGTTTAATAAATAAACTTATTAATAGTCATGAAAACCTCAGAATGCTCTAACCCAGTAATAGGAGCATCATAGGGAATTGCTTACAACTCACCAGCTTCATCAATCTTATTAACCAGTGATACTTTTGGATTTGTTCCATCAGAAATAGAGACAAAAATTCATCCATGATTTGGTGGAATATTAAGAACATTATTATTATCACCGTCCTCATTTGACTCTCGGTAAAAAATTCCATGATTCATTGAATTAGGATATGGCTCCCCCATGGATGCAGCTTCATCCTCAGCTATGCAAAATGGTTTATGCCAACGAACATACTTTTAGATGGTAGAACATGGGGATTATTCCCCATAAATATATTCCCATATCTCACCTATAATAGAGGCAACATCATCAACTTTAAGAACATTATATGGTCTCTCCACACTCATAGGCCTTATTGGAACAAAAGCGATAGGAGATAGAGGTGACTGGTCCCTAATACCATCATCCTCGTCATCAAGACCTTCTAAGTCGTGAGGTCCATCACCATTTTCATCCCCATCATCATATTTTGAACTATCTGACACATTCACTACTTCTTTTCAGTTCTTAGAAGAACACTAAATTTGTTCTTCTATAGAGACTTAGGTCTCTTCATCTTATCCTTCACACAAGAGGCTCTCTATAGAAGGGAGTAATGTAGGTGTACTTGTAGATCCATTAGATATAGTTTTACTATTATCTATATTTGTATCACTTACTTCATCAGAAGATAAATCTAATTTATCATCATCCTTAGCTACTTCCTCTTCCACTTTCTCATTAGAAGAATATGTTATAATCTCACATGGCTCTAAACTCGGGTTCATAACATTCTTTGATCAATTAGGGTGTTCCACCGGATTGAAATTTTCATAATGTTGTTATCCTATACCCATTTATTCATCCATGTATTTCATTTGATATTCTTTATTTTACAGGTAGTTTAACATAAGTAGAAACCACCACATTTACCTCTGATTCTTCTTCCCCATAAATCAATCCCTTAGATTCTAATATTGATGAGTTCATGTTAGGATAAAGTTGATAATTTAATCTAAATGAGGACATAAACATCTCAATCATGTGAACCATTATATATATATAAAGATTAATTTTATCCCCTACTTCCATAAGGAATAAAATATAATTATCCTGATTCCTCATTGTGATAAAATTAATTTTCATAGTACATAGAATATGCTGGAATAATTTGAATGGAAGTCTACAATCACCACCAAGCTTGGTAGTAGTATGGATTCTTATTGTAAAAATTCATTTTTAACTTCGTTTGTGCATTCTTATATACAAGAAACTCACAATCACTTGGTATAGAACCTATATAATCATCATAAGCACCTTAGTGAGGTACATTGACACACCAAGCCCATTCTCTTGATTTAAATCTATCCAATTTTCCATCTATCATAATTTCAATGACATCTTTCTTTAAATCAAATCTATACTCTGCATGTTGGTAACATTTTTGAACCAAAATCAGATAAAATGGTTGTTCATTCCTTGAGAACCAATCTATCCATCCCGAGTCCTGAATCACCTTGATCACCAATGAATTTCTCAACAATATAAATTCCACATATAATTCAATATTTGAAACAACAATACAGTTTTCAATATGAGTGTTAAGGATTGACCAATTTTTGATCTCTAACATTGGACCACCCAACAGTGGATCACCAATATAGGATTACCCAAAAATAGTGGATCTTCCAATGGTGGATCTTTCAATTGTGGAAAATTGAGGATTACAGATTAAAAAAATTATTACTCCTAATTCTTGTTTTATATAGTTTAATCTCTCATAATCCAAGGGATTTTTAAAAATATCAGCAAGAAGATGTGAAATTCTTATGAAATCATGAGATATATCTCCTTTTTTCAAATAATCTCTCAAAAATAAATTTCTTAAATCAATATGACTTGTTCTAGAATGATATATAGGATTAATGGAAATATTTATGTCACTTTTGTTGTGACAATTTATAGGGACATGGCAAAATTAATATCCACATTCTTGCAAATTGTGTTTCATCTATAGAATTAGTTAACAAAAACATCCGACAACTTTGTATTCAACTTCAATAGTGGATAATGAAATAGTGTTTTTCTTTTTTACTACACCAAGATACTAGTGAATTTACCTAAAAGCAGAAATGTTATAGAGGTGATTTTTAAATATAATTTATGACCCCCAAATTCTATATTTTAGTAGATCACTAACAAAGTAAAATTATTTTCCCCAATGGCATCGCAAACCTAAATTGGTTACATAATTAATTTATTTGAAAAATAATTTAAAAGTAATTAAATGACAGTCTTTGGGATTTTCATGAAAATGAATTCACATACACACACTAAACAAAATGTCTGGTTGACTAGCAGTTAGGTATCGAAAGATTCAAATCATACCTATGTAACTAGTTTGATTTACTAACTTTCCAGTTTCATCCGGATCCATCATACACGTTGTAATCATGTGAGTATTAATACTTTTAGGGATATCCCAACCAAAAAAATTTAGAAGGTATTTAGTGTACATACATTGATTTTAAATAATTCCATAATTATTTTCAAAATTTTGAAAACCAAGAATGAATTTAAGATCACAAATTAAACTCATTTCAAATTCACATTCCATCGTATTTAAAAAATTAGTACATATATAATTGTTATAAGATACAAAAATAATATTAACATCATAAATTGAACTACTAAAACAACCTTTGAAATTCTTTTTATAAAATTAGTAGGATCCTATATTCCATTTCAAAAACCTTTATAAATTTGAAAATAGTTCAGGCTACATACTAATATCTAATTTCTTGTTTTAAACCATATAAATCTTTTTTTATTTTAAATACATGATCTAGAAAATGAGGATCTTGAAATCCAGGCGGTTGTTCAACAAAACTATCCTCAACTATATAACCATTTAAGAATGAACACTTGATATCCATTTGATGTATTTTTAAATCTTGATATTTTGTATTGGAAATCATTATTCTAATGGCTTCAAATATAGGTACTCATGCAAAGGTTTCTTCATTGTTGGTTCTATCTTCTTGAATATATCCTTATGCATCCAATATATCTTTTTTACTATTGTGCCTAACTCATTTACATTGTTTCTAAACACCCAATTAGTTATAATAGTCAGAGTGTCCTTAGTTATTTCCACTAGTTCCAAAACTCTATTCCTTTAAAATTTATTATGTTCTTATCACATTTCCATCACCAATAATTCATCATTAATGTCATCATTGATGTTCTTAGGTTCATGCAATGACAAGAATGCAAGATGTTCAACCAGATTTCTAACAGAATCTCTAGTTTTTACCTCTAGTTACGTATAAAAATTCAACATATAAGGGATTGTATCTGTGAGTCATAATAGTTAAAGTAATATATGGGTCATTTATCTCAATGTCTTATATAAGTTCAGGTTTGGGTTGAGTTTCTTCTTTAGTACAAGATGATTTTTTCTATTTCTTTCACATAATTTTCAGAAGGTTTGGCATTGATATACAGATTTGAAAAATCATCCTCAAGGTTTTATAAAGTTTTCTTAGGCTCATGTGGATCTATTTCATCAAAATTTACATGAACAAATTCTTCCAAATTTTTTTTTCATTCAATAAACTCAGTATATGATTTACTAGATGTTGAATAAAAAAGGAAAATTCCTTCAACACACTTGGAGGTAACTTTTTCAATATTATCCTTAATATTAAAAATAAAGACTTTGAAACCAAAAACACTAAAGTAATAAAAATTTGGTGTTCTAAAATTCCATAATTTAAAAGGATTTTTCTTTAAGAGAGATCTTATAAAAACTCTATTAATTATATAATAAGTTGTATTCACATATTCTTACCAAAAATAAATTGGTAAGTCATACTAATTGAGCATGGTCCATTTAATTTCTTGAAGGGTTCTATTTCTCCTTTCCACTACATCATTCTGTTGTGGGGTAATTAGAGTAGAACAATTATGATTATAGCTATGTAGTGAAAAAAATGATTAAAATCATGATTTTCAAACTCGTGGAAATTTTACCTTCTTAAGGTCTTAATTCTAAGTCGACGAAGATTTTCTAAATATTTTTCATACATAGTGGAATAATAAAAAGATACAGTTTTGTGGGATATAAAGAATACCCAAGTATATCTAGAAAATTCATCTATAGGAACATATATATAGTGATTCCCATTTAAGAAAGAAACACTATAAGGTTTAAACAAGTCTATATAAACTAGCCCTAGGGGATGAGAAGTTGAAACTTATTTCATTGAATTTAAATATATCTTTTTATTCTTTCCTTTTTTACATGATTGATAGACATTATCAATTGATAATTCTTGTTTAGGTAGATCCTTGACTAGCCCATTTCTAGATAGTTTTCTAAGTGAATGAATATTGCAATGGCCTAGTTTAATATGACAAAGCCATGATTATTTGTGAAAGGAACATATATAAGATTTTTTTTTGATAATAAGGATTCTAAATTAATTACATATACATTATCATTTATCATATTAGTGAAAACTAAATCATTTTTTGATTCAAAAACATTGATGGAATTATTTTCAAACTTAACATGAAAACCATCATCACATTACATTGAGATTATAACATCCCCCAATATGGAACTCTCTCATGTCGATGTAAATGGATGGTTATTAGACCTCAAGTTCACCTACCTATAAGATAGAGGTTTCCAACTAGTATTGGGGGTGTGTAAAGTATAGTGGGGAGAATCTACCCCCTTGTATGAAGTGTAATAACAGTATAAAACTTCATAATAAAATGGAAATAATTATCAAAGTAAATAAATAGCAGAGGGCATCAATAAAATCCAACTGAATAATACAATAATAGTAAGTGAATAATGTAATGACACACTAGAATGTAACTAAATTCCATTCTATAATAACACATGAAAAGGGATAACATACTCAAATAAAATGCTCAATGTCTCGGGTCTTGAATCCCACATCAGTCCCATATCCAAACTCCCATCCAATAGATAACAATAAATAAAAATCAATATCCTTTTCCATTTTCCAAACCCAAATCTATATAATTTTCATGGGTTCAAAACGGCAGAATGAATATGGTGTGAGTTTAACTCATTAGGTCGACACCACTTAGTGTAAAAAACTAATCTAATACGAAGTGTATGAAATAATGTGGTGAGTATATGTATTAATTAATTCAATAATTAATAAAAAACAAAAAAATTCCTTGGATCCATTTAGGAATACTTCTCAACATTTCTTATAACCATTCCAACCACTGTAATATAACAAAGGTAAAATGACTTACTTCAGATCCAGTCCTAAATATCTCTCTGCATTTCTTACGACTATGCCAACCACCACCATATAAACATGGTATAGTCACAAGAAATCAATATGGGTCAAATCTCTATAAACATACCACATTTCGAGGTCAAATCCCTATAATCATTCCAGCATTTTCGAGTTAAATCCCTATAAGCATTACAACATGGGACTAGGCTGAGCCCATAACATTATAGCATATACGAGTGCAATTTCTTGGGCTTATCCCATTATATAATTATCTCATCATGGAACACAATTCCTTTCAAACAACATGGATATCACAATATCACATCATATATATGAATGGTTAATTATGAAAATTATCATTATTATTTCATATTCCACTTGAAATTTAATTCAAAATTCATTTAGCAATTATATTAGTAAGTAATAAGCCACAATTTATGGATTCTATTACTATAAATCACCCTTTGTCACATTTTGTGCAAAAAATACTTTAAGACATTAGACAATTCATTTATTTTCAATCAATTTTGATGCACGCAACATTGGATCTATCAAAATATTACATAACCTTGACAACTATCAAACCATAGGGATATGCATTAGACCCCTACCATTAATCAATGATCCAACAATGCTTCCAATGGTCAATGACCACAAGGAAGAAGGTGTGAATGATTGTAAAGAGGTTCCTAGATCAAAACTATTCAATATCAAAACCAATAACACAATCATCCAAAGGATTTCACCACAATGGTTGGAGAACAAATGAGAAAATGGGGGAAACCTAAACTAAGGATCATACTAGGGATTGAAGATGAAAAAGGAACATCTAAAAAAGAGTTTTTCACCCCAAAATCACCATGATAACTTCTCTGGGATTCGAAGAGAGGATCTATAGACAAAAAGTATTAGAATTAATCCACAAAAGATGTTTAAAATTGAAAGTCATGTATTTACACTATGTGTAATAGGGTTACACATCATTTAAATGTTTTTAATGGTATTCAATAAAAAACTCGTCACCTCAGATTTAGTTTATTAAAACCCACAAATAATTACATGATGTGTAAATTAATTGTAGTGGTTTTTTCAACCCATTATTTTTTTAAACAACCTGAACCCCCTTTAAATATTCTCAACTTTCCAAGAACCCATATTATCACTTAATCCCATTTATAATAAGACTCCATTAATTCAAACATACAAAAATACCTAAACTCCAGGTTATTTTTTCTATTAAGGACTCTCTATATCTGAACAAGACTAGGTCGCCAAGGCTCAAACAAAAATCTCAAAGACAGACGTACCTACAAAAAGATGAAATCTTATAACATCCCCAACTTATAGCAGCTCATCCTTGAGCTGCACCAAACACAACTGTGAGGTCTCATAGAACAATTATGGAAACTAAATTCACATATTAGACTCCCTCTCCTTGGTATCCTCCTAAATTATCCCATGCTTCCACTACACTCGAACCAACATTATAGTCTAACACTGAAGATATTTATCTTTACGATCCACAACATGTATTATATACTCCTCAAAAGACACATCATCATAAATCTTGACATCTGCAATGTCCATCACATGGTAAGGGTCTGTATGATATCATTGTAGTTCTAACATGTGGAATACATCAAGAAAGTCACTCTAATGTTGTTGAAAGGATAAATAGTATGAAATTGGACCAACCCTTCCACTATTTCAAATAACCTAACAAACCTAGAAACTAGCTTTCCCTATTTCCTAATACATAATTTCCACATCATAGGAGACAACTAAATAAAAACATGATGAAGAACCCCTAATCTCGATGTTATATCTGATGGTTAGTATATTATTTCAACCTACTCTACACGACCACCTACTACTGTCTGGTCAATTGAACCTATTCAGATGTCTCCTATACGAGACTGGACCCAAAAAGTGTTGAATCACCTGCCTCTATCAAACAAAGAGTCAAACAGAATGATAATCCATACATAGCGTCAAAATGTATTATTTCTATCGATGATTGAAAGGTATTATTATATGAAAACTTCATGACTGTCATATGTTTCTCCCATAAACCACCAAAATCCAAAACATAGGATCATAGAATATCCTCTTGAACCTAAATAGTCCACATATATTAATGGTCAGTCTCTAGATAATGGGATGGGCTAAAAAGAACATGTGATCCCAGGAATTTATAATGACCCTTCCAAAAAGGTGATGTGAAATGAGGTTCTCTTTTTGGGATACCTTAGACCTTCAACCCACAATAACCAATACAACATAATTTTTATGGGTCTTCCTCAGTAGTCATGTCACAAAATCCATTAGGACATCATGCCATTTCCACTTTGAGATGGTTAAAGGCTATAAAATCATAGCTATCCTCTGATGCTCAGTTTTCAGCTACTGAAAAGTGAAGAATCTAGTCATAAATCATTCCACCCCTTCTTCAGTCCTGACCAAATGTACTTTATTTTGAGATCCTGATACATATTTATTAAACCAGGATGAACCACCCATATAGAAGCATGAAACTCCCTCATCATCTCCTCAGACAATCCTGTAGGAACCCCAACTCATCCATGGACAATAATTGAATTTTCAGTACTAAGAGACCATCTGGGTGGTGTCTCCTCATCATATAATTTGTCTCTCTGAACTAATAAATCTGAATTAGACAATTTCTCAGTCTTAATCTAGTCCAAAATCACAGGTATAACATATATCAAAGTTAGATCTACTCGCCCATGTGTTTCTATAACGTCCATATGCATGTATACAAAATGGGGAATTGTCCACTACTTATCAATAATCGCTCGTACTACCTCTTTCCTTGTCTTTCAAATCAAAGTGTCAATAAAAATATTTCCCTTTCCTAGTGTATATGCCAATTAAATGGGGAAATATTGAAGATACTTGACCCACCTCCTCCACTGAAGGTTTAGGTATCATTGAGAAAAGATGTAACTGGGGCTCTTATGATCCATTTATACCTCAAAACTATCACCTTTGATATTGTATCTCCAACATCTCAGGGAATGTAACAATGCTTCTAACTCCATATCATTAGTAGATTAATTACTCTCAGGCAGTCTCAACTTCCTAGATCTATAAGAAACCACATGATCCTCCTGCATTAAAATAGATCTGAGTCCAACTTCACATGTGTCAAAATAAAAAGTATATGCTTTACCAAGCACATGTAAATTGAGGATAGGTCGTAAGGTTATCCTGCCTTTCACCACTTGAAAATATCTCTTGTAATCATAAAAAAAACAAAATCTACCCTTCTCTTAGCCGTCCCAATCATTGGTGCTTCCCAATGAGAGAAATCTTGGATAAAACAATGGTAATAATCTCTCAAACACATAAATCTCTAAATATTGAAGAATTCCATGGGTTGTTCCTAAGATAAAACAACTATGGGTTTCTCTCAGTCCACCAACACTCCTACCTCTAAGATTACATGGCCTAATAATTTAACTTTATTTATCCAAAAACCAAATTTAGTAAGCTTGGCATAAATCTGAGGCTCTCTCAATATACTCAAGATGATGCTAAGATGTTTAGAATGATTGTCTATTGACTGGGAGTACAATAAGATATCATCGATGAAAACCAACACAAATTGATCTAGGAAATGATGAAAGATCCTATTCATTAAGTCCATGAATACTTCATGTGAATTAGTTAACCCAAACCGAATCACTATGAATTCAGACAAGACATATGTACTCCTAAAAGCAGTCTATGAAATGTCTGGTAGGCTCACCCTTAATTGATAATATCCTGATCTTAGTTCAATATTAGAGAATATTTCAAAACCTCTCATCTGATAAAAAACATCATAAATTCATGGAACATGATTCCGGTTCTTGACTGTCATCTGATTCAACCTCTTATAATCCACACATAAGTGTAAAGATCCACCATCTTTTTTTTGGTGAAGATAACTGAAGAACACCAAAGAGAGTTACTTTTCCATAGGAATCCATTATATTATTGATCTTCAAACTGAACATTGAAATCTTGAAACTCTATTGTTGTTATTGATTATGGTGGAATTGAAACCGTCTCTCCTCCATCCACCAAATCGATTGTGAACTCGATCTATCACTTGGGTGGTAATACATAGAACAAATTAGGAAAACATCCTCAAAATAGTCAACCACTAGAGGAAAAAAAAATTTCTACATTCCACCATAATGTATAGAAATACTGTCAATTTATTCTCTCAGGAAATACAATCGACCTTGAATTGGTCCTGCATGACTAGCATGAAGATCCAACTCACCATGGTGAGAATAGATGCTTCCTTATAGAGATAGGTTGGTGAGTAACCTCCTATAATAGTTTATATGAGACTAATATAGAACTGACCAATCCACACTATGAATCAAATTGAATCCTATAATTTTCAGAATGAACGGTTCTCAAAAGAAATAGTAACCACCAATATATAGAGAAAACATCATGCATCTTTTGATATTTTCATACCAAACTACCAAAGGCGTGTCAATGGTTAAAACATAGTCTACGATTTCCTGGTACAAATCGAAACCATTTTAAAAAATAAGATATAGAAAATAATTTGATGCTCATGTATCAAACAAAACACAAGATAAGGTAGATGATACAAGAATCATACCTCTGACAGCAGATGGTCATGTATCCATGATAGATGGAGTAATGTGGATAATATGTATCTATCTTATCCCTCTAAATGGGCTCTAGTCTAACTAACTTGATCTACATCCCATTCTTGGTATGTTTTCTCATGCACAGGGGTACCATTCCCCTTGCCTCATCTTAAACAGCTTTTGGAACACAAATTACTAGCCTACAAAGGGGTAGTTGAGCCCCATCCTGATTATAGTTCTTGTTCTGATCCTCTTCCATTAGTCTATTGTTGAATGTTTGAAAATAAACTTTTAAGATAAACCAATTATCTACATATATGACCCTCAACTATGAGGTAAGGACACTACATGTGCTTTTGACAAAATATTCCACACTAATAGCGCCCAAACAGAAAATGAGCTTAAGATGTTTTTCCACTAGCCTGACTGCTATAACCACTTCTGCATTGGAGGAAAATATTATAGCGAAAATTCATACATCTCTATGAATAACTTATAGATTTACATACTAAAATATCCTGACCGCTAATTGAAGCCTCTTCCAAATTACCCTATGTGATGAGTATCTGATTCAACACATCTTCAAAGCTTCTTAAATGGAAAACATTTAACTGTGACCTAATCTCTTAACGAAGAAATTCTTGGAATCATATCACCCTGAATATCTCATTAGCTTCCAAAGATAGAACAAAGCATTTTAGGTCGGTAAAACATCCAACATAGTCCAAAGTTGACAAACCCTCCGGTGTCAGAAGCATCAACTCGTGATATTTTTCATCTCTTAAGGTTTCAGTAATGAAAAATATGAGTAACTTCTTCTTGAATTCATTATAAGATATCTCATACTTCTACCTTGATTCCTCTATATTATCCCACCTATGATTTGAAGGTCCACGAAGCATATATATATATATATATCAATATTTACCCTTATATCCATAGGTGTCTTGAGAATCATAATGATTATTTGGACTGACTCAATCCAGAACTCTACTGCTTGGGGTCCCCATTGTAAACACAGTTGGATATTGAAGCTAAAAATATCTTTTCAACTCAGGCATATAAGGAATGGTATGAACAGTATCCCACTCCATGGATCACATTATCCTCAAAAAGCTTTCATGATGCTAAACATCCATCTTTTTCTCAGGAACTACAGGATGTTCTAGTTCAGTTGTGCTAGGAGCATGCTTATTTTCACTCTCCTGACGCTCAAGTTGAAGTTTATTATGAGGAATTTTCACAAAAAGACTAATGCCCACCTTAGAGAACTAGCTATAAACAAGGTCAACCCAACGGGTGAATGAAAAAAAGAATCACTAACTCTTGGTCTCTCTAGACATGATTTACAAGTATTTTAGAATGACACGACAACCCATTTAATTTTTCAAGTGAAATAGATATCTAATATTAAAATTAAATAGGCAAGTATATATCATATTCATAAATAGATTGTCCCATATTATGAACATGGCGTGTAAATATATCCCTAGTACCTATTATGATTCAGGTATTATTATCTCAGGCTATAGAGGGCCATGTATTGAAATCAAAAGAAACAATAACGTCATAAAAGAATAACCTTGAACAACATAGGAATCACCCAAGATGAAATAACATCAATTGTAAAAATCACAATGTAAAAAATATCAATCCTATACTTAGGTACTTGGATTTTACCTCATACATGGGATAGCTACTCCCATGAGAAATATCATTACTAAGTCCTAATAAATCCTAGTCTCCTTTCTTCCTTTTCCAAAACTATAATGCATAATAAAAGAAAAAATTCTTCTCTTATACCACTTTTCAATTTCCCCCAAATAGGAACTCTCTCACATTTCCAAGAAGGGTTGTTTACAAGACATCAAGCATCTCTCCTCCAATGCAAAATGAGTTCAACTAGTAGTAGTGGTGAAATGTATAGTGGGGAGACTACACCCCTGTTATGAAGTTTCATAGTACTAGAAAAATTCATAATAGAAAGTAAATAATAATAAAATTAAACACGTATCAGAATGAAAAAATAAAAACCAATTTAATAATTCAATAATAATAATGGGACAATGTAATGATGTGTTAGAATGTAACTAAATTTCATGCAAGAACAATACAAGAAGAAGGCTAGTATACCTCCAAAAAATACTCAAATTCTTTGGTCCCAAATCCCACTTCGTTACCATATCAAAAATATAGAAAAAAAGAAATAAATAGTAAGGTCCATCACCCTTGTCCAAATATGCATCAATATAATTTGATCGGGTGTTGAACGATAGCCCAAATAGTGTGTCAGTATAACTCAGTATGTACAAACCTCTATGTCTAAACAAAACCCGACTGATAAGAAGAATATTCAATAAGGATATAAATGATTGTATTAATTAATTCACCGGTTAATAAAATAAAACAACCAGATTTGGTTCCATGCTAGAATATATCTAATCATGTCTTACAACCATGCCAACCACCGCCATATAAACAAGGTAAAATAACCTGCATTTATTCCAAGTCTGAATATCTATAATCATTACTTATGACTATGCCAACCAACTACATATAACTATGGTATAGTCATGAGAATCAATCCTAGTCAAAGCCCTATTTTAATTACATCATTTTCATTTCAAAGCCCTTTAAAAATTACATCATTTCCAGGTCAAAGTCCTATAAGCATTACAACATGGGATTTTTTTGAGCTCTCTATGTCTATATTAATTACCAAATATATATTTGCAAGTTCATAGGCCTAGAATATTATATAAGAATCTCATCATGGAACACAATTATGATCATATAGCAAGGATATCACAATATCACATCATATATCTCAATAGTTAATTATATGAATTACTATTACTCTTTCATATCCCACTTTAAATTTAATTCACAATGGATTTAACAATTAAATCAATAATAAAAAATCCACAATTTAGGGACTCTATAACAAGAAATCACTATTGGTCACATGTCATGCTAAAAATACTTTAAGACATTGAATAAATCATTTATTTTCAACCTGTTTGGGAATATTCTAGGTTGGTCCTATTCCAATATTTCATAACCTTGATAATTATCAAACCATAGGGTTAAGATTTAGAACACTTTCCTCTAACCGATAGTCCAACAATGCTTCAAATGAAAAATATCCTTGAGGAATAATGTGTGAATGATTGAAAAGAGGTTCCTAGATAAAAAAAAATCATGATCAAAACTAACAATGAAATCAACTAAAGGATTCACCCCAACAGTTGGAGAACCAAAGGGAAAAGGAAGAATCCTGACTGAAGGAACATATTAGGGATATAAAAATAGAAAAGGTACATCCAAAAAAGAGTTTGGAACTCCAAAATTTCCTATTAAATGTCCTAGGATCAAGAGGAGAGTAGTTTCAGTCAAAAATTATCAGAATTCATCAGCACCCCTTTTTAAAATAGTATTTTAGGTATGTACATGGTGTGTAATGTGGTTACATGTAGTGTAAATGTTTTTAATGGTATTATTTGAATAATCTATCACCTAGTATTTAATTAATTAAATACCATGAATAATTACATGATGTTTAATCCCTTTAAACGATGTGAAAATGATATAAAGTTGATTTTTCAAACTATTCTCCATTTAAATAACCCGTAACCACATTAAATATTTTAAAATTTCCAAGAACCCATATTAACACTCTGTCCTATTTATTCCTAGACCCCATTAATTCAAACATACCATCATCCCCAAACATTATTTAATTTTATCTAATAATGGATCACCATAAAAAAAGACCCGACCACCAAGGCTCAAATAAAAAACTTTGAGAGAAACGTACCTAAACAAATATGAGATCTTACAACAAGATTTTATGAAGATTATTCATTAATCCATCTACAAATAAAAAATTATAAATTAAAACAATGTTAGTGTTACCAATTTCACCAAGTCCAATAATATTTCCTTTGGCATTGTTATCGAAAGTAACATATCCACCATCCACCTTGATTAGGTTCCTGAAACATAAATAGTACCCAATTATGTTTATGTAATAGGCACTTCCCAGATACCATAAGTTTATACTAGATATTTTCAAGAAGGTTTCCTACAAAAAAAATTTTATACCAAAAAAAAAATTGGTACCCAAATATTCTTGGGTCTAGAAATGTTAGTTTATCAAATACTTAGGAATCCATAATTTCATAATAGATTTCCTATAAGTAGATTTTATTTTTTTAGAAACAAATGAATTTTTAGGTTTAGAATTTTAATAAATAGTAGAAGAAATCAAGGAACTAGAACTTGGAACATTGTTATTTTTAACTATTCTCCTATGGATAAGTGAATAACCTATAACAATAGTGTATTTTGGATTATTTTTCTTTATTATAATTTGAGTAAGTGTATTTATCCTATTTATAAATATTTCCATATCATTACTTAGTTTCTCAGTAGATAATTTTATCTCATTATTCTATTTTAAAATTTGAGCATTTTTATCTTTCTCAATATTAAGATCAGTTTTAAAACTATCAGTCAAGGAATGATTCTCCTTTAAAATATTGTATTTATCTTTATGTTCATTAAAAGTATCTTCCATCATATTATAGTACTCAAAAATTTCATTATTATAAATTTTCTTATCACTGTATTCATCTCCCGAATGATTAGAAATATAAATAAGAGAAGTAAGAAAAACAATAGATAACTTGGATGTGTATTCATGAAACACATGTTGGATCTATCATGATTATTCTACTCGGTTGATGCTGAATCACTCCATCGATCTTCCAAATTACACCAAGTTGCTTTCATTGGTTAATTATACCTCTTATTATTAGCATCACATTTCTTCATTAATTTTATCTTATGAAAATAAACATTGACATGACCTTTTCTGTTAAACTCATGACAAACTATCTCATTCATAGTATCTTATTTATTCTAGTCCTATCTCAAAAACAATTCTTTTTTAACATTTTAGGTTATAAATAGGTTTCCTAAATAACATATTCCTTTTTATTACTTTTTAAATCCTCTATCCAAATGGGATTATTCTTTATCATTATTAGCAGGTAACTATTTATCACTTGAGCTATCTACTTTGATTTTCTCCTTTTGTTTTGAAGTAGTAGATTTGATGGCTATAGATTTTATTTTTTATTAATCATCATATTCTATATTTGATTTTAGTTCTAACTCACACGTCATATGAATTCCTATCATCTTTTTAACATGAAACTTTCTAACATCCCATGACTCACATATTGAGAATGAGGTCCCTTTATATCTGTCTGGTAAACAACTCAACAGGTGCATCACTTGATCGTAATTAAAAATTTTATTACCCAATGAATGCATTTTATTCAGGATATCTTTAAATATATGATAAAAATTGTAGATAGTATCATCAAGATTCAACTTAAAAGTATCATATTTAATAGTATAATTATTTAAGTGCATTTCATTTACATTAGATTTTACTTCCTAGGAAACATCTAAAGTATCCCAAATTTTAAAAGCTATAATACATGGAGAAATTTTATTAAATTACTCATCCCCCAAATAAAAATATTGATAATCATGGATTTGAAATTATTATTATAATATTATTTATTAGGGTAACTCTAATCACCACTATCATTTTTGGGTAATTCATAGTTGTATTCAATGGTAGTCCTGATTTTAAATCCCATGCTTTCAATATGAATTTTCATTTTAATTTTCCACTATTCCGAGTTTGTACCATTCAAATAAGTATGTTTTTTTTGTAGAATATCCCTATTATGTAATATTATCCATAAAAAACTAAATTTAAAAATAAAATCAATATAAGATATTTAAAAGACATATAACCATAGTTGAAAATATATTTGAAAAACTATCAATTCCAAATGTTGTTTGGACTGAGTAACTCAATAAAGGGGGGGGGGGATTGAGTCTCCAATAAAAAATTCTATTAAAAACAAAAAAAATCCACTGAATTATTTAACAACACAAAATTAATCAAAACTATAGAATTATATAAGTTTTATCTTTCAAAATATTTCCCAAAGCGGGATTAGGTCATTACTAAAACAATAGTTAAAATAAATTTCACATTTTAAATATATTTAATTAATCAAATCTTTTATGTAAACACAAGTTAAGATTAACTATCAAAGAAAGTTTTTTTACATATTTCAAAAAAAATGTATATTTAACTTTGAAAAGGAGAAACAAAACTTAAAAAACACAAAATAAAAATAAAAAAAGGGTTCTGTCTCAATCCAAGACTTAATCCTCTCCACATGGAAATCACCTTCTTCCAAGAAGTTTATTAGAACAATAATAAAATCCTCAACCTAGAATGGGTTTTTATAAACAAAAAATCACAAGATTTCCTGGATCAAATCCTATTACACTTTTATAAGTGGAAAGAAAAACAATATCGGACATATAAAACATCTTTCACAGTTTTTATGTGTAAAAAAATAAATTAGTTTGAGAGAAAATAAATTATTTCCTAGTTTACCAATATGAGTCACTGTGTATAGATAAACATAGAAAAATATCACACTGCTATAATGTCAAACATTAAATAGAGAGAGAAAAAGGAAGATATGGAAAGATGTGTTCTTTCATAGTTTTAATCAATTAAGGTGATCAAGGGTCCTTGTATTTGTATTAATGAGGAGCTCCAAAAAGATTCTCTAGAAGTCTTGGAAAACAAAGTGTCATGGAGTTTCGTTTTCTGTTTAAAGATTCTCTAAAAAACAACAACACAGATCTCTTGATACTATTTATGAAAGGTTCTTGATATTTTGTGTATTTTATACATTCACACTCTCATGTAAGTATATATCTGTGTTCATGAATTATCCATGTGTGTAAGTTCTTTGAGTTTATATGTGCATGAGGGGGATCTTCAAAATAAATAGATCACTAGGTACAAATATCTATTGAAGGAAAATAATAATGATATCTTGGATACTCGTACAGAGTAGAAAAGCAGGAAACATTTGTATTTTTCTTCAATGAATCCGTGGAGTGGTTTGATGAATAATAATTAATAAATCCATGTGACACTGACTACATTAACACTCATAAACTAGCCATTAGAAGCACTAAATTTGAATGAAACTTAGGATAGTAATGGTAACAGGATAAAAATTGCATATAGAAATGATAGATTACACTAATAGTAGCATGGTACAACAATAAAACATGATAACGGTAGCATATCTAGTGGTAAAACATCTGTCGGTATCACATTTGGGGGTAGAAAAACTTTGGGAGTTGAAATGTTTTAGCTATAACATAGCTCTAGAGGTAGCATATGTCAGATGGTAGAAAATTTGAACTAACGGTAGTACATGTGTGGCAGTAGAATATTTTTTTAAGGAAATAATGTTTCTTACAGAAGTACATCACCCCGGTAGATCATTTTGAACTAATAGTGGATCATTTGAACTAAGGGTAGATTTTTACTTAACCAAATTTCATTACAAAATATCATACTATCATAAAATTTCTAATCCCATTAGAAAAATAATAAACATGATTTTTGATCATTAAAATATATAGGTTCCAACAATATTCATTTTATAATATTATTTAGTGACATAATATTTTTATTATATTATTTTTTTAATCGGTCATTGTTTTATTCAGTTTTAATATTTTTTATTTTTTGGAATTTAATCAGTTTTTAAAATTAATCTACACATATTTATTCACTATGTTTTAATATTTTTAATATGTATTCATCTTTTTTTCAATATATATCCATAATTTTTTTAATAATTTTTTTAAGTTTAAAAAAATTATCCATTTTTTCAATATTTTTAATGTGTACTAATTTTTAATTATTCAATATCACTCATTTTTAATATTCAAACATTTAAGATTATATATACATTATTAATGTTAAAAATATATTAACATATAAATATTTATAAATAAATATATTTATAAATAAATATATTTATAAATAAATATATTTATAAAAATATATATTTATAAATGTATAGTTACTATATTTATAAAATTATATAATTATAATTATAAATAAATGATTTTTTTAAAATTACTTATATAATTATGAATAAATAATTAAATAATTAAATATTTATAAAATTTTAATAAATATATTTAAATAATGACCATATTTACTATATATATATATATATATTTATATATTTATTAAATTTTTTATAATTATAGAATTATATATAATGATATAAATATATTTAATGATATAAATATATTTATAAATATTAAATTATAAGAAATGTATTTAAATAATTAATATATTTACTATATTTAAAATTATATATATATATATATATATTAAATATATATATATATATATATAATTATATAAATATGTACCATTATATAAATATATTTATACTTATAAATAACTAATTATAAATATATACAAAAATATATTTATTTATAAATATATTTATAAATGTGTATTTACAATATTTATAAAATTATATATCTATAATTATAAATAAATAAATATAAATTTCCCAAGATATTTATATAATTATAAATAAATATTTCTATATTTTAAAAAATATAAATTATAATAAATATATTTAAATAATTAATATATTCAATATATTTATATTTATATTTATATCTATATTTATTAAATATATATATATATAATTAAATAAATATATATGGTGATATAAATATATTTATAATTATTATTATATATCTTTATCAGCGCTAAACAATTGCTGATAAAACTCTCTGCGGTCTTTTAAAATGAACCCTAACTGAACAAATATTTTGTCATAAAGCACAAGCTCTCACGCATGTCCATTGTCGTCTCTGCTCCCCCTTGGCCTTCTCTTGGGAAAACCATTCCCCAAATCTATGGTATTTTATTTTTTTCTACTCCCACTTAATTTATTGCATGTCTGCATTCATCAATGCGCGATAGTGCAAAATTATCTTTGCTCGACAGTCTTTTGGTTCCACGTTTAGGGTATATACTCCTTCTCCATAATTATATCCTCCATGCATTTTCTTCTTTCTCATCCCTCACCACTTTCCACTATTGTCTGAACATTAGTAGGATTGAGTTTCTAAATTTTTAATGTCTCAATTTTTTGGGTCTTGTAGTCTTATTTAAGACGATCCTATCATCATTTTTAGTGACTTTCTTCATTAGTGTGGGTTACTTGTACGCGATTCCCTATTTCCCCTTTTTTCACAACGTACCTTGGAAGCTTGAATTTTTTATCACAACTTTCTTTAAGAATGATGTGTATTTTTTGAGTAATAATTAGTATTTCATAGAAACCTAAGAAGTTAATTTTTTTTGTTTTGTTTAAAAATTGAGGTTTTTGTGTTTTATAATTAAATTCAATTTAATTTTAGTCCTATGTTTTTTATATATCTGATTAAATGACTGAAGAGTTTCCTTTAGTGATTTTCAATATTTTAAATGGGTTGAGTATTCAATGTGATTTAGTATGATGTTTTGTTTTAAAGTTTATGGGTGATTTAATTTTTGATTTTGGTTTCATAAAAATCATATATATTTTCATTGATGGGTTTCCCCTCTAGTTTTCATTAATTTATGATTTTACCATTCATGTGAATTTTGATAATGCGTCTTAATAATTTTAATTGAATAAAATATCATATTGTTTTAAAAAATGGAAAGGAAATTTAGTATTTAAAAGGTGTTAAATAAAATGGTGTTTAAAATGTTTATTCCTAATAAATGTTCCAAAGGCTTGTTTGGTAATTTAAAAATAAGGTTATGAATTATATAATTTTTGAAATGTTTTCAAATATATCATTATCAAAAAATTATAATTTAATTTACTATAGAGGCCCATTTGGAACCTTCATTAAATAACTCCTATTTCATTAAAAAATATGTATCCTTATCTAAGCCCATGCATTTTATTCATCAGTAAATTGTGTTTAGATATGGTTGATGGAATTATATGATTATATATATTTGAGGTATTGGAATAAAGGTTTCTATAGGATGTGGGATAGGGTTATATTCATTATAATTGTAAACTCACTTCACATTGAATTCTTCTTGGGAATCATAGGAATTTTAGTGTGAGAATGAGGGAAGATTGTTATCTAGTAACAATTAGACTAACTAGAGTCCCTTTGGTAAGGGATATACCATTTGGTATGGAGTTTATAATGATGATGGTTTTCATTAGGGATGTATTTGAGATTTAAGGATTTATAATAAGGAAATATATCCTAAAAATATAAGGAAAATGGTCTTGGGTATACTCTAATGTGTTCTTTATGTATGTAAATTACATTAAGAATATTGAATTCATAATATTTCTATTTATGTGTTTTGAACCAATTATTAATGATATGTTTAACATATTCTCATTTTTTTTTATTTTAAAGGTTTGTAAGGTTTTTAAGGAAATTTAATAGAGTTTTTGATATTATTGGATATGTTAAATACACCTAAGATTGATAAATGTATTATTTTATAAATAGGGGTTCATTAGTGGGTTATAGTATAAATATATTTGTTGGTATTCCTATAATAAATGGTTGAGAATAATATAAAGTAAAATGGAGTAACATGGAATCCAACATCACTTCTGTTTACAATAATTATTTCATCCACTGGTTTCATGAAATTCTATGATCCTCAACCCTGTGTCAAAATTAGGTGATTACATAACCTTGTATATTCTGAGGAAACATATTTTTACACAAATTTAGAAATCCAGGATGTAAATAAATGGAACAAATGAAAAATAATTTATAATAGAAGTATTTCATCCAATAATAAATAAGTTTTCCCTTCAAAAAATATTTATTAGTGATAATTTGATTAATATGTGTATGTAAGTGAATCAATTGAGTAAGAAATGCATTTTATTAACACTGCAAATAAGATATATTATAATTATACCTGAAATAATGATTTTAATACCCCTAATTTTTTATGAAAAGTGTGTCAAAACATGGTAAATGGGAATAAATAAGAGAGGAAACATGTATACATGAAGTGACTACCTATCATTGGTAAGATTTCATAATTAATGGAAATAAGAAAGAAGGGTTGACCAATACCTATTAGTGGTCAAATGTCTCGTACGATCTCTATTTGTTTCTTATTTTTATTGATCTTCAAATTAATCACATGTGACATTTTTCCCCAGAAAAGTGATGGTCACCAAAACATTCTCAATCCTTAAATGATCCACTTAGACTGTCAATGAAACACCACATGAGCCACCACATACCAAGTGAATAAATTAATAAACATCAACTCCTCTAACTTATTGAACTCCCACCTAACATGGTTAGAGAAACCATCCTATAATTACTAACTTTTTTTCTACAAAAAATCAAATTGAGAAACTGTACCTACAAAGAAATTTTTACCTAAAGTTGTTTCTTTTCATGATACCCTTGTGTAAACTGATAACATGTTAGGAATCGTCACAGAAAATAATCAAATGTTGGGTTACCCTTCTTTTAATTGTACATTACTTTACCCTTTTATTTTGAATATCTTGTGTGTATTTTTTTATTTTTAAAAATGAATATTTTATGAACCTAATAGGATGAATATGAATAAAAAATTGATCAACACTAGTCAAATGAAAATAGAGTATGAATATGGAGTTAAAGAGTTAATCATGTTTACAATAGAGAATGTATACGACCCTTATCAAATCCTTTGTACATGTTTACATAGTTTTTATTAGAGGAAAATTCGTTCAAATGAGTTTGAAGAACATTTGACTTGTCATTGAATAGATCATATCTATAAATGATGGAATAAGCATGGGGGAGAATGAAGTATCACATCGATTAGGATGATATTTTGGTTTGTGGAACATTTGATATAAATACCAGTGTAAATGATGATGATGATCGTATAAAATAAATGACAATGGAAATTGAAGATAAACATCCTGATTTTACAAAATGCTTTAAAAAGATAAATATTTGTTCTAGAAGACAATTTTATAGTAGTTATACTAAATATATAACATAGTCAGATTTATTGAAGTTATATAATTTTAAATCTCATAGTGGATGGAGTGAAAATAGATTTAAAAAACTACTTGGTCTCCTGAATGATATGCTACCAGAAGAAAATAAACATTCTTGTCTAAAATATAATGATAAAGAAATTCAATTTTCAATGGGAATGAACCCTTAAAAAATACATTCTTTTCCGAATGATTTTATATTGTTTCTCAAGGACCATGAATCAGACATAAAATTCCCTATGTGTGGAAAAGATTGATACAAGAAAGATGAATTAAGTCCTGAGAAAGTTATACGGTATTTTCATATCATTTCATGGCTTAGAAGAATATATGTATGTTAGGAAACTACATAAACATTGAAATGGAATAAAGATACAATAACTAAATATGGGAAACTACAACATCCAGCAGACTATCCTTAGTGGAAGAAAATTTATTATGAGTATTAATAATTTTGTAATGAGTTGAGAAAATTTTGTCTTATGTTATCAATAGATGGAATAAATACTTTTTGTTGTGTAGAGTAGTACTCATAGTACATATCCAATCATTTTGGAAAATTATAACATTCAACAATGGTTATCCATGAAGAGAAAATACATTATGTAGTCTCTACTTATATTTTGGAAAAAACAACTCGATAATGATAATGATATCTATTTGGATCCATTGATTAAATATTTGAAATTGATTTGGGTTATAGGTGTTGTAATAAGTGATTCTTAATGAAGTGAATAATTCACATTATGGTCTATGTTTTATGGGATGATAAATGAAATTCATGCTTATGGAAGTTTGTTAGGATATATCATCAAAGTAATTTTTGAGTGTTTCATTTGTGAAGAATGAACATAATTAGTTTAGTTGAAACATTACTTGAGGACTATGTTTTTAGGATGTCAGAAATTTTTACCTCGACGACATAAATAATGATTCTATATGATATCATTTTATGGGAATACTGATCATGGTACAACACTATCTCCACTAATGTATTTTCAAATTTTAGATAATGTAAAAGATATTCAATCTATTTTTAGTAAACCATTTTATAAAAACCTTACAATAATAGGTCGTAAATGGAGATTTTTTTTTGAATTAGCATACTATAATTGTTCGTACATTAGACAATTTATTGATGTCATTCATATGAGAAATGTATTTCATATTAATATTATAACGTAACTGAATGTTCTTTGAAAAATAAAATCTGGAATTAAGGCTAGGTTGGACATGATTTACATGGGTATAAGGGAAGAATTGGAACTAGTGAAGGGTAATGGGTAGACATTCCTTCCTCCAATATATTACACTCTATCTGGCTATTAAAAATTGAAGTTTTGCATTTTCATTAATGGTGTAATAGTTCTATAGTGGAATTCATAAAATATAAATAGTGTTTTGTCAATGACTAATTATAATTACCAATGACTAAATTCAAAATGCTATTATGTTTTGATGCAACATTTTATTCTCATCACATTACAATTCATTGTACCTAAAAATTTATGACATACATTAGCTAGAATATAATTCTTTTTCTAAGCTATATGTAGTAAATATATAGTCCCAAAAATATTTCCAATCAATAATAAGGATGTTTATTTAATATTATCTGAATTAGATATGTTGTTGAAACCATAATTCATTGATATAATGATCCACCTGATGGTTCACTTGGTTAGAGAGGATCAAATTTGTGGACCTATACATTACATATTGATGTACCCCATTGAATGGTATATGAATATTTTGAAAGGGTACATTAAGAATCAAAGTCGACCAGACAGTTGCATTGTAGAATGATATATTATTAAAGAAGCTATTGAATTTTTTACTAATTAGATATCATATATCATAGCATCAATCTCCTAAAGTCTCATTATAGTAGATTCCTTATGGGAAAATGGATTTCCATTATAAATTTTGTTACAATTACCATCGTAGATTAGGATCAATCTCACCATTAAATTTTACTTAATATTTAATATTTTGAACCCTACGTTGAATCCCACAAATAAATTCTTAGGGATTTGAATCCATTAGGGGATGCAGGATGGATATAAAATAAAAATAATCAATAGTTTATAAGATGGTTCCAGGATCATATTTATAAGAAGTTATCTAAAAATATGAATTCAATTACTGAATGAATTCAATTAATAGAAAGGGTCTAGATGAATATTTTTTTTCTTACACTAGTTTTGTAATCAATGGTTATACATTCTATAAAAAAGATCATGATTATCATAGTACAATGAAAAACCATGGAGTAAAATATGTAGTGTAAACAATGTACATATCTGGTTCCATGGAATGAAATCCAATTTATGTGAATACGTCATATTTCATAAATATTGAATAGATATATGAGTTTTATTATACAAAATTACGAGTTCCAATTTTTCATTGCAAACGGGTTGGAAATATGAGTGTAATGAAATTTGATTAAATGGGATTCATGATGGTGAATTTCGATTTGTATGGTTGAAATAATGATTTGTTCATAATGGAATCACAAAAAATGAATGTATTTTAAGTCTTGGATCCAACAAGCAATAATTAGATGATTGTCTTATTGGGAACTAAAATTACTATATCAGCAGATTAAAATTCAATCAAGGATGACCCTTTCATTGGGAGATCACAATTGGTTCATAGAGGTCCCAATATAATTTATTTTACATTAGAGGGGACCACAAAGAGGGGATTTGGATTCTTGATAGAAGATCCAAATCCCTTCATCCTTTAAAAAATAATGAGATCACAATGATCTTATTAAAGTGTATTTTAATATAATATGCTTTTTCTCATAATATTATGTTTTCTCTACTATGTATACATAATCTAAATTAAAATTTTAACAAACCATGTATATAATATCTTCTTCACATGATGATGTTTCCAATGTCATTTAAGAACAGTGATGGACCCCTGGAACACCCTAAGATGGGAGTGGTGAATCAAGGTGTAAAAATTTTCTTTTTTAAACTGATGGATCTTGTTTTCCATATTGGTAGGAACCTATTAAACATGTTAGAAAAATTAATGAAAAGAGATGACATAGAAATTTTATTTGTTTCACCTTAAAGGGATTTGTCCCAGGAGCATACACCGATAGTGTGTCGATCATACCAAGTCTTCTAATCATCACCAGATTTAGAATACAACGGTTAAGTCATAGTCATTATGTTCTAGGAATACATACTTTACAATGGTTTTGGGATATCTCCTTGTGTCCCTCAGATCACTTTTGTCGACTCCCCCTAGCTCGATAATTTGAGAGAAGTCTAACTCAGTTTATATACTTGAAGGTCCCTTCAATTGATTGGAATTTTTGTCTTTGTCTCTATTTAGCACGATGCAATGCATACATAAAAGACCTGAGTAGATTCACAGTGAAATCCATTTCCACATTAAATATATATCTAATACTGTCCTTTATGAACCCCCTTCTTGAAGATCAACCCTTTTCAGAGAACAACACTTCAAATAGCACACACCTTTATAGAGCACACTACTTCACAGAGCTCAAACCGTCACAGATCTCAACCCTTCATAGATCTTAATAATTTGCAGAGCAGACACCATCACACATCAGAACTGCCTTTTCGGAACCCAATATAACCGTGAATCACAATACCTTCACAGAATAACTTCCATCATGAATCTCACTTAGAAAATGTGGAACATACTATATTCACAAGGCACTCAATACTTAGAAGAATTGAAATCATTTAGGACAAAAGTATTCTTTTTAAAAAGCTCAATATTGAATAGAAAACTGGCTTCACAGAGCAGCCCTTTCTTTGAGAAATAAATGTGATTCATGATTTTCTCTGTCATGTTCATGTCGAATGAAGAGGTACGACCTCTTATTTATAGGCACAGTCAAATGCAGAGCACTACCTTTTCTATCTCAATATATGTACTGGTAACAAATGTTTTCGTGACACATCTAGCATCACAAAGGTCCATGAATATTCCCCATTTAGAATTATCATCGTACCCGCATATCTCTCCATAAAATCTATTTGCACTACAACAATGCTCTAATCCCAAATCCTTTCATCAAACATTTGTCTGATCACAATTCTTAAATTCTTGTAATCATAGAGCACACCATCACAATATTCATGTCTCCACGAAACACACTTCATGAAGCCCATCATTGAGAAAATCATCCCATTTCCATATTTTCATGAGATATTCAGGAAAAACCACTTTTCACACTACTTTCCATTATCCAAATTTTGGACCCCAAATATTTGGCAATCATTGGGAAACAATGTCACCTTCAATACTTCATATGGTAGGAATTGTAGGATCCTTTTCCTGGAAATCTCTATTATCATTCATTAGATGATTGAAAAACCCAAACCATACTGCATTTCTATCAATGAACGTCCTTGGATCCAAAAAACTGGTGGTTGATGCTGAAATATCAGAATTATTAGAGGATCAACAACATGTTGATTAAAAAAAACAATAATGAAAAAACATCACATTTTTTACTAAAATTATCAAAGAAACCGCAAAGTTTATAAAATTTATGGTTGACTAGAATCAACATAGACAACCTCTTGACCCCAATATGTCATTATTCATTATTTATTTGGGGTCACAATGAGGTTGAATGTGAATATTGATGTAGATTTATGGCACCATGTACAGCCTGTAACGAAGGAAACCCTTTGAGAAGAGACAAAGGAAATGATATGCTATACTTTATTTTTTATTGAAAAATTATATAATGAAATATTTATTTAATTTTAATTATTTCCTGAATAGTTTGTTTATGTTAAATTATTTTCATAATAAATGTGTATTAATGGTTGCCATAAGATCCCATAGATGCTTCCATACTCTTCTTACCATGTTATATCATAGGGATACTGAGGGCAAAGTAAAACCATACCCATAAGTTACTTATGAACACATTATAAATTAGGAAACATGGAATAATTTCATCAATCATCATGATAATAAATCATTTCAAATGAATTTTAGCCCATAATATATTATTTTAAATTATTTATTTTATCCAATTTGATTTAAAATTTTTAATTTATATAACAAAAAAGGAGTTCTGAAAATAAAAAACACAAGTCAAAACCAATGTACCCTTATCATAAATCAAGGATGGGGTATGATTCACTAGAGAAGAAATTGATATATATTTTAAATCATTAATTTATGTCTTAAGTGATATGAAACAACATATGTTCCTTTTTTTATATTCATGTTGATGAATCCAATTTGGATGAAACATCAATCCCATGTCATGATCTATGGTGGGAGGCCAATGTAACTAAGTTGGGTAAACTAGTTGATGAAAACACAAAAGCAATATATAGAAAAAATTAATTTTGAAATAATATTAATTTTTTATGATTTATAATAGTATTACATAAATATATCAATTTATGTACATATTTTTTTATATGATTTAGACAAAATAATCGGCATTGATCATACAAAAAGAAAAACTACTTTCTGTGCCTCTGAAGTGGATGGTACACTATGGTCTCGTTAGAGGTGTAGGAATTGGACTATCTCTTCAATCATATTTCAATAATAAAAAAACCAAATAAGATATATATCAGACGATGAAATGATTATTGGTTAAATAATATTTTTTTCAAAATATTATTATCTGATTTGTTTGTGCATAGAAATATATATAAAAAGATCAAAGAGAACTGACAGGGGAACAAATATCATCACATGAACAACCAAATGTCCCCACTATCTTTGAGGATAGTCATTCACCAAAATAGCATACCTAACCTAATATAACCATTTTTTCATTACTCTTTCTCCTAAATGTGAATCAAAAAACATACAATGACTTTATATTACAACAATTCTAAAGGGTAATATTGGTTGTGATTTAAATATATCAACACTCATACACCAACATGTCTTGATGGGTACGTTGTATAATATACTTGGAGAAGAAATAACTCCAAAAATATTACATGAGATTAGGGATTGAAGTAGCTCAACAGTCGAGCACTGAGTTGCCTATTCACTTAACGATCTGAATATTACTACGGTAATGATGCTATTGGAAATTTTGTATCATGGATGCCTAATTATATAAAATAAAATGATGTATGTACATAAAGAAATTTAAATGAAGAATTTGATGGGAAAAAGGTCTGGAGTGAGTTATGGTATTACAAATGGAAAAAATGATGGTGAAATAGAAGGTTAGCTTAAGAAAATCTAGTAAATTGACCAAGAAAGAAAAAGGAACTTATAGAAGTACCTTCTCACAACCAATTCCACTGCCACAAATATTATCATCACAACTTCATGTAGACACTATATTCAAAGATGGAGAATATTATTACATTCCATTTGAAGAAAAATATTTATAAATTTCATCACAGACATGGTTGGTCTGAAGAGTATAAATAATATTCTCAAGTTTGAATAGTTGGGAGTCTTTGTTTTGAATACAAACATAAGGTACATTTTCATAATACATATAACCAAAAAATGATATAATATCTTCATTCAAATTAATTACTATTCATATTTTCAACTGGCATTCATATTAATACTATATGAAGTAAAAACCTTCTGATGTACAATTTGGATTCTTTAATCCCTAAAAATTTTATATAAATGAAATAAATTTGGAGTTAGAAAAAATTGATAAGAACACAAGAGGTTCTAAATGAGGCATTTGATAAGAAAACAATAGATTACAAACTATTTTTGATGCCTACAATGCATGGGTAAAACTCTACAATATAATCATATAAAATATATTTATTTTCGTTACTTATTTGTTTTTTGTTTTTTGGAAGCAGTGGATGATGATTAAAATCAATATATATACCCTAAATATTTATTTTTTGTATCCAATGTAATGATTTCAATCAAATAAACCACATATGATTTTTATTGTGAATTTTTAATTCACAACAATCAATGTTTTATTGATAAACTTTGAATTATATTTTTTTTATGTTTTAACAAAAATATTATAATAGGGTGATATCTAAATATAGGCTGAATCATGGTATGAGGTCAGTGATTGAAAATATGTTTCCTATGGATTAATTAAAATAGAAAAAAATTAGGGTATATATAGAAATATTTACAAAATAAAAACCTGTTTTTAAAAAATAATTATTTTAATCAATGTTTATCTAGTGTTTAATGCATGATTACAATAACGATTATGGATATTATGTTTGGAAATTTATGAAAGATATCATACACCATGAAAATTATAGAATCTCTAAAAAGATAATTTCCAATGGTAATTAAAATTTAAATATAAATATTTCTTAAAAATTTGTTTGCCTATATTTTCATAGTACTACAAATATTTTCAATAATATATATACTCAAAACAAGAAGTAAAATTTTTTAGAGATGATTTGGTAGAATACATGGTGTCAGAATCTTTTTCGACATCAAATTCAGGTGATTAATTAATATTTGTGTTATATAGTATGAGGTATGAACTTAGAAATATATTTGGGGTGTGAATAATTAGTATCAGAATACTTATATATTATTTTTTATCTATTTTAAAATGATAAGTATAATATAGGAAATAAAATTATTTAAAAATGAATTAGAAAAATACATGGTTTTAGAATGTACACAAAAATAATGAAGAAGTGACTTCTTACTACTTATTTAGTTAATTTTATAATAATTTTATATAATTTTTTAGTTAATTTCCTTATCATTTTTATGTGAAAATTATTTGTCTAAATATAAATGTGTGTTTTCAATAAAAAAGTGCCATTTTACACAAATTGTGTAGTTTGAGTTTAAAATTTAAATTTAATTAAAAACATATTGTTTCATTATTAAAACCAAGAAAAAAATTCATATTGTTTCAATACCTAATGAAAATAATCCATAAGTTATTTGTGATTTATAGGAATCATCTACATTCTATTCTAATGCATGGTGCGATCGATATGACTCCATGTGTGTGTTTTCAGTTTAAAATGACATTTTAGTAAATACCCCAAGTTACATACTCAAAATCAATAAAACACATTTGAATTGTTTTTAGGCGTTATAACAATGATCCATAAGTCATTTGTGACGTGCTGGAATTAGTTTCACTTCAATCCAATACACGGTGTGCCGAGTATGACTCAAATTGTGTGGTTTTTGTTCGAAATTGACATTTTATTAATGTAAAATTTCATATTTATGGTTAAAATATTTATTTATAATATTAGTAACATAATAATTTTTTCTTATATAGGTGTATTGTTTTTCTCATGTTTGGATGGTTTTTTCAAAGTAGCTCGTGCTTGTGAGATATTAGAATTCAAGGCTGAAAATGAGATAATGGCTATAGGGAATTGGTTAATAATGTTTACATTAATCATGAAAAGGTTAATTCATACTACATATTTAGTTAATTTAGTCATTATTTTATCTACTATTTTTAATTTAATTTCCTTATCGTTTTTATCTAATTATTATTTATTTATTTTATATATCATTTGGGAAGTCATATTTGGCCATCAACTATCTACAACAAGGGATAAATGAGAGAACATGATCCTTTCATATGGATTTGTAAAGCCCATTCTTCCGGAAACGTGATGTGAATCTTAATATGGGTCCAAATTTTATACAGACATCATGAAAAGGTGAATTCCTTCTACTTATTTTGTTAATTTTTACATCATTTTATCTATTATTTTTAATTTAAATTCCTTATCATTTTTGTCTAATACTTATATAATTTTTTATATAGAACTTTTTTTATGTCTTTTTTTTTCATTCAACTATCTACAACAAGACATAATGGAGAATACATGTTCATTCTTGATGAAATATGAAACCCCATGCTGACTGAAATGTGAAGTGAATTGTGAGATGGGTTAAAAATGTATATAGACATCATTAAAAGGTGAATTCAAATGACTTATTTAGTTAATTGTTTCATAAATTTATCTACTATATTATGTTAATTTCCTTGTTTTTTTATACAATAATTATTTAGTTTTTTAATAAATCTTTTTTCAAGTCATATTTTTCATTCAACCATCTAAAATAATCTAGAAAAGAGAGAAAATTTTCCATTTAGATGGAAGATGAAACCCCATGCAAACAGAAACGTGAAGTGAATCATAATATGGGTTAAGAATGTATACATACGTAATGAAAATGTGAATTCATACTTATTATTTAGTTAATGTATTCATCATTATATCTAATATTTTTATGTTAATTCCCTTATCATTTTTATATAATAGCTATTTAGTTTTTTCATAGATCTTTTGGGAAGTCATATTTTTTTTTTCAAATTTTTGCAATAATCTAGAAAAGAGAGAACGTATTGCTATCTGATGGAGTAGGAAACTTCATGATTCTGAAATATGAAGTGAATCATAAGAAGGGTTATTAATGTATATGTACATCATTAAAAGGTTAATTCATGTTAATTACTTAATTAATTTTTCATTTTGTTATCTACTATTTTCCTGTAAATTTCTATATAAATTTTATAGAATACTTATTTTGTTAATTTTGTTATATCATTCATTCATCTATGACTCAAAGTGCCCATAATCAGTCTAAAATTGACATTTAGTTCAAAATGTATGCCACTCATTAAAAACCAAGAAAAAAAAATCCTCATAATATATTTATAATTTACTAAAACTATTCATAAGTCATTTTTCACATATACAAATCATTCTCACAAAAAAAACCAGTGTTGTGACTAGTATGACTCAAAGTGAATTTCTCAGTTTAAAATGAAATTTTAGCAAAAAAAGGAAAGTGACATACTCAAAACTAAGAAAACACATTTTTATGGTTTTTATACATTAGTAAAATTATCAATAATTCATTTTCTATATATAAGAATCATCCAAACCTCAATCCGGTACATGGTGTGACCGTTATGACTCCTAGTGTTTCTATTTTTAAAAAATTAACATTTTAATAAAAAAATCCAAGTGACATAATAAAAACATAGAAAACAAATCTGGATTGTTTTTATACTTTTAAAAAATGATTCATAATCAATTTTTGACGTGTAGCATTCATCAAACCCACAATATGATACACAGTGTTCCTGTATAACTTAATGTGACCTTTATTAGTCTAAAATTTACATTTTAGTTCAAAAAATGCATCACTCTCTGAAAACTGAGCAAATTCACTTGGAACATATTTATAATTTAGAAAAAATATTCCTAATTAATTTTTTATATATAGGAATCATTTTCATGTCAAACAGACCCACATTGTGACCAGTATGACTCAAAGGGCGTGTTTTCAGTTCAAAATGTCATTTTAGTAAAAAACAAAAGTGACATACTCAAAACTGAGAAAATACATTTAGGTTGGTTTTATATGATAGGAAAATGGAAAATAAGTCATGTGTGATGTGTAGGATAATAGCAACCTCAATATGACATACGGTGTGACTGATATTACTCAAATGGTGTGTTTATAGTATAAAATTGACATTTTAGTTGGAAAGATAAGTGACATACTCCAAACCAAGAAAGCACATTTTTATTATTTTGATAATTTAAGAAAATGATACATAAGTCATTTTTTTGTGTAGGAATATGTCTCACATAAAACTAACACACAATGTGATTGGTAAGATTAACTAAGTGTCTTTTTAGATTAAAATGACATTTCAGTAAAAAAGAAAATTTCTATACAAAAAACTGAGAAAAAACATTTTGATTATTTTAATTCTTTATAAAAAAGATCCATAAGTCATTTTTTTGTGTAGAAATAATCAACAGCTCAATCTGACACACATTGTGACCAGTATGACTAAATGTTTATGTTTTTAGTTTAAATTGTAATTTTAGTAAAAAAAGACATGTGAAAAACTAAAAACTAATAAAACACAGTCATATTATTTTGATAATTTTGGAAAATGATCCATAAGTCCTTTTTTACATATAGGAATCAGTGTCACCTCACACAGATAATCAATATTTCTATTATTACTCAAAGAATCTGTCATTTGTTTAAAATTTACATTTTAGTTGAAAATGATTTTCACTTATTGAAAATCAAAAAAACCCACTTGGATTGTCTTGATAATTTATGAAAATTATTCATAAGTTGTTTTCTACATGAAGAAATTATTCTCACATCAAAGTGACATGCAATGTGATTGGTATGACTCAAAGTATCTATTTTCAGTTTAAAATAAATTTTAGTAAAAAAAACAAGTGACATACTCAAAATAAATCAAACATATTCAAATTGTTTTTATACATTTTTAAAATGACTGATAAGTCATTTTTTATGTGTAGGAATCATCTGAAACTCAATATAATGCATGGTATTACCATTATTTCTAAAATTGTTTAGTTTTAATGTAAAATTTCCATTTTAGTGGATAAATTATGTCACAAACTCAAATTCAAGAAAACTAATTCTCATTGATTTGATATATTAGGAAAATATATATACGTCATTTTTGATGTGTATGACTCAGCCTCACATCAATCTGATACCCAGTGTTTCCGATACAACTCAATGTGTCTGTTATCAGTTTAAAATTGACAATTTAGTTAAAAACACATGACACTAATAGAAAAATAATAAAATGAAATCATATTATATTTATAATTTAGTACAATCCATAATTCATTAGTAACATATAGAAATTGATTGCATGCCAATCCGACACACGATGTGGCCATGTATGACTCAAAGTATTTGTTTTTAGTTTAAAATTGACAATTTTTGTTTAATTTATTTCATTCTGTAATTATTAACATACAAGTTATTTTCTTATATAGTTGAATTTTTTCCTTGATATGGGGTTGTTTTTTTTCAGAAATAGCTTGATTGGGGGTCAAGAACCAAAGATAAAGTAACATAGATGTTTTTTAATGTCTATAATAATTTTTAATTACTCATGTACTTGAAAAAATCAGTGTTTGAAATGATTTTAATTTAGTATTTTTGTATTTGAGTTGTAATTTTATTTTAATTAAATTATATATTTGCATCCTTATAAATTTTATTTTAACTATTGGAGTGTGGTATAATTTAACAACACACTGTAGTAGTGTTCCCCTTTATCAGTGCAAGTAATACTACTGATAGAGGGACCTTTTATGGAAACTTTAAATAACAATGATAAAGGACTCATTTATTAGTACATTTAGTAGCGGTTATAAAGGGGTCCTTTATTAGTTCTATTAAAAGCACTGATAAAGGGATCATTTATCGATGCTTTTTCTAGTACTGATAAATTATCCCATTATCAGTACTTTTAATAGTGTAGATAAATGGTACCTTCAATAGCCCTGTATAAAATCACTGATATAGGTGTTTCTTTATGAGATCTTGAAAAAGAGCCCATAAAGGACCCCATTATAATCATTTTTTCTTTTGCTGATAATGTGGGCCTTTATCTAAACATTTCTAGCACTGATAAAATTCTAGAGCTTTTAACCACACTCTGGTTTTAATCATTTGTTTTGCGTAGATAATGGCCTATTTTAGTGCACTTAAATCCCTTATTTATAGTAGCGAATGATGTGGTTACCCTTGGAAAGAAAAATAATTTGTGTGTGTTGGTTGTTTTTTAACATCACGCATGATGGATATTTATTTAATACTTTTATTATATTTTTTTACAAAAAATTAAAGTATCTCCATAATGGTGTATCATATTAGATATATGAGAGCTCTGTTAGGTCAGGGATGTTAGGTTCACCGTAGGAACAACATAACATTTGTGTGCGTCATGTGTTTGGTAACATTGCACACAAGGGTATGAATTTTAATATTTTATGAATATTATACATATATATATATATTACAAAATTTAGAAGAATTATTAATACTAACTAATTTAGTTAATACAACATTTATACGAATTATTGTGAATTTTTTAAAGTTGTTATTATTTTTATATATTTTTTAAAGGTATTATAAAATTTTTATCATTTATTACAAGTGTTTTTTAATTTTTACTAATTGATAAAATTATTTATTAATTATTAGAAATTATTTATTAATTATAACTTGTGTAACAATAAATATTACTAATGTTTAATAATTATTACTATGTCATATTTTTTTTACACCTTATTACAAACTATTATAATTTCTTCAAATTTACAAATTATTAATAATATTTTTTACTTAACATTAAAATTTACTATTTATTAATAATATTGAGTAATTAGAAATTAATTATTAGAAGTTAATTATGTATTATTACTAATTATTTAAATTATTACTAAATTTTTAATATTTTCAATATATATATATATATCTATTTCTTAATTAATATAAATACATAAAATATATTCCGAAACATTTTAAAAAATATACATATCAAATATATATATGCATACATACATGCATACATATATGCATACATACATACATACATACATAAATATATATATAATCTTTCAAATTTGTTTAAACGCTTATATATTTATATATTCACAAATTAATATATATATATATATACATACATATATCCAATTTTTTCCAAAAAAATTAAAATAAGTTTAAAAATTGGAAAAAAATCATAATATAACAATCAAACATCATTTAACATCTTTTCCATAATTAACGTATTATCTTAATTCATCAAAAATCGTATCACCAAATTCATGCAATAAAATTAACCAATTATTTAGATTTATATAAACACCATAACTATCATATATCCCTAAGTATATTTCATAAGAAACATATTTCTAATAATAACATAAAATAAAATACACGCAGTAACCTAAAATAACAAAAAAAAATGTTTATTAAATTTAAAAATTAAATGATGAAAAAAATACCTAAAAAATAATTAAAATAACTCGTGCAAACCCTATGAACTTTCCCATAGGGAATGATAAATTTACAAGGACCCCAAATACAAAATAAACTTTGAAAATTGAATAGATTTATTATCCTAGGGTTTTCCCAAACCAATTCATGTACGATAAAATGAAAAAAACACAAAAAGAACAAAAGAGGAGATAAGAGGAATCCATACAAAGATGATTCAGACCCTGATTTTCAAAAAATCAACTGTAATAGAGTATTTTAGATGAGGTGGGGGGCTGTTATCCATCATGCTTCATGGAAAATTCAGGATAAGAAACATAAAGGAGATGAAGATTGGAGGCTGGTAGTTTTAATTTAATATTAATTACAAGAGGTTTGTTGAGACAGACATATTTCTCATCGTAAAAATTTCCAGCATAATGACTACTAGCAACGAAATTCTACATCTGTCCCTATTACCTGGGGTAAAAAATTCCCATATTATGTTGATTATTCATGCCAATTTTTTTTACAATGGAACTTTTTTTCATCATAATAACACATTTTTAAATGGAATATTTGTTCTATTATAAATAATTTTATTATTTGGACAATATGTGATAGGTTAATTTCCCATCACAAATAGCCTATTTTCTAGTAGTTATTTAAAAATAATAAAATTTTATTCATCATTGATATAAATAAGTAACTCATTAACAAATATGAGTAATTTCAAATTTCATATAGGCTTGTAAAATAAGTTTTTTAAATACTAATAGTAATTTATAATTGAATTATAAATTGAAATATTTATATTCAATCCATATTATGAACTATTTTCATATTATACATTATAATTAATGATATAGTTTAAATTATAAATAATTTATAGTCCATCTTCTATTATGAAAATATTTAAAATAATCTATATGTCACATTATTAAACATTATTTAATCCTTGATCATATGAGACATTAAAACTCTGTTGAAGAAGTTTAAATAATTTCCCCTTCAAGGCACCTTCATTATTTGAACAATTAAAATTAATAATTATGATCATTTAATAATTTAAATATAAATATTTTATATTTGGCCTTATTTTCTAATTTATAAACTCTTTATAATTTTCTTATGTGATTTCAAAATAAACAAATTATTTTTATATGAAAATTTATGTCATACATTAAGTAATAGTTATTTTCAAATATTACCATTTAATATTTCATATTATTTTCAATAATAAATGTTTTATATACAATTATATAATCAATTATATAAAATTTTATAATTATTTAACTTATAAAAACCGTGAATATTACAATACTCCCAAAATACATTTTAATATGATTTAGGAACCCTTTTATTAACCATATAAATTTTAAAAATTTATTACCTTAATAATATTATGTAATATTTATAATAAATGTTTCCAAAATAATTAATCAATTAACAATTAATATTTTATAGTTAAATAATTTACAAAAAACCTTTTACAAAAAAAATTATATATTCAAAAATATCATTTCAATATTTATAAAAAAATTATAAATAATTTATTTTTCAATTATATTATATAAATACTTTATTTATCATTATAAATAAATATGAACTTTTTATATTTAAATTTCAGGCTTAAAATGTCTCATTTTACAATTTTTGAAGTTTTTATTAAAAATTGAACATATAGCTTTTTCAAAGAAACCTCACTCTAATAGCACTATTAGGTTTTAGGGGATCAACATATGAACATTGTAAGTGGATTAAAAACCCATATATATTTTCTATCATAGATAGAATCAATGTTTATATAAATAAAGATCATAAAGTATGTGTACCTGAATTGCCAATGTAGTAGCCTCAATCATTAATCCCAGATAGTGCATTCTTGATGATGATCAACGAAGCAAAAAACAAAATATTCCTACCTTCAAGGGATTATACCTGAAAATATATCATGGTTCAGAAACTAAGGACACCCAAACTCTTAAAGGGGTTCTATCACCTTCTCTAAGAGAGGTGAGCAGGGTTAGTGCAAATAAAATATTTTCATGCATGCAAGCAATCAATATCCAAAAGAGGAGAGATCATATCCTATTATATATCCATTATAATTGTGTTTTATTTAATAAAATACTTCATCCATATTCTATAAACATTTATTTCCATTATAATTTCTTTATTTAATCCTATTAAAATGAATATACAAGTCATTTAAAGCATTCATAATTGAAAAAATGACAAAAGAAGATACATGCAACTAATTAATATGGTTATAGTTCACATATCTAAAAAACTCCCATTGACACTAAAATACAAAAGTCCTTTATTAAAAACATCATAACCCTTTATAAGTCAATTAAAAACTGATTTGGATATAGTTTCATTAAAATTAATCTATTTTGGTACAAACAATTTTGTAAAAAACATTATCATTATCCAAATACCTAACCGTGTGACCCTACAAGCCTTATTATAATTGAAAAAAATATATAATCCACATTTCCTAGATATATACAATGATTGGCCTCTATCAATGCATCTGTTCTACTCTAAACAATAGGGGGTCCAATGTAATCTCTATAAAACATACTCATATCTCTATATGAACATTTCCACCATTGGATGTATAATATACACCATATGTACAACTATACAATCCCTTTTCCCATGACATTGAGTGGACACTATACATGGAACATGACAATATAATATAATACAACATATATTTTTTTAATTATATGTAATAGATGGACAATGTTGATAAATACATCACCTGTTTTTCATCTAATGGAAATAAAAATCGTATTTCCCTTATACAAGTAGATAAACACATCACATGTGTCTCAGAAAAGTATGATCATGAATTTTATCAAACTAAATCAATCAAGGACCATATGTCTTCAATCATTATACAGGTGGACAAATCCCATTTTGGTTATTCTTTAACTGATGACATGATCAACAACATATCTAACCACCACCATATTATCTAAGATAATATTTTGACTAATGTAAGCATGGTATCAATGAATGGTGGTTCTCATACTAGGTATAACTCCAACATTGGTTAAGAATGATTAATAGGAAGTACATTCACCATAAATATATAAATGACCATATGACATTCCATGAGATATACTTTGGTAAGTCAGTCTAACTAATATGTCTCTACATGTCACCTAGTGAATCTATTCTCCACAACCCTTAAAAAACCCTTTATAATGGGTAAAAGAATCCAGTCAAGCTAATATTATCATATCATCCAAACCCATAATAATCTATGAAGATGATCGATTAGTAAAAGCACAAGGTTTTATAAATTGGGGAGATATTATCATTTTTTCATTCACGTGAAGTAAATTGTAGACACATGAATGAATGATAAATATATATTTATTTATTATACCGACATGATATATTTATAAAAATTACAACAAAAAAATCATGTGTATAGAACCTATATATTATTCACAACCCTTATGTTTTTGTTATGCTAATGGTTTAATCAATTCATTACATATATATGTAATTCCTTTCACATTATTATCTGATAAAATACTCCCACTAAACCCTTTTAATATGTAACATCTATAAAGTAATCCAGTTTTAATGATTGTGATAATTAGGAATCATATTCCTAATTTCAATGTTTTTAAACACATTAAAACTCATTATCTTTATAACATCAAATGTTAACTTCTATTGTCTACATAGAATTGTTTCTATGATTAGCATTATCTTCATATCATCAAACAATGTAACTATGTGCATTATTACTAATCATATTATCTTAATATCTTTTATGATAAGGTGAGATTAACATTTTACAATTCTCATGAAATATTTTGATAAATAATGTAACTATTTACATTATTTATTTATCATCATATCATGAACACTTTTAACATAAATTGATATCTACTATTTTATGGTAACTAATGTAACCTTTGACATTTCAATTTACCATTGTATTATAAAATCTTATAGGATATCATGTGAGATTCACTTTGTAATTTTATTGGTATAATATTTTATGTAATTGTGATGTTAACATTCTATGGTAAATAAATATAACATTTTTAATTTTTTTAGCATCACATGTCCTGAACTCTTTTAGGATAAAGTGATATATTCTTTGTTATGGTATCTAATGTGACCATTTACATTTCACATTAGAATAGTATCCTAAACTCTTTTATGATATCAAATGTAATTAACTTTGTAATTTGAATAGAAAAATTCTTTATGCAATTGTGATATTTACTTTATATTGTAAATAAATGTAACTTTTTACATTTTTCATTACCATCACACATTCAAAATCAATTAGGATATAAGTGAAAATCACTAGAACTTTATACTAGAATAAAACTTTATTCATTAATTTTGAGCTTCTATAAGTTCAAATATACTCTCAATAACATCTTAGTTACGATATTATTTTCAAAATATCTTGAAATATTCAATATAAACAACTTTGTGTTTATAAAATAAGATTTATTTCTTTTTAGTTTTCATAATTTTGAAATTAATTTTTTTAAGTATCACATATTATAATCTATGTGGTTTTATTATTATAATTTATTTAAAAATAATTCATTACTAAAATATACCATCAATGGGTGGTTGGAATAGATTCCTTTACATTTTATAAAATATTTGGATAACCACTTTTTCATGGATAATACATTTTATCCATATCATTTTATCCAAACATGCTATAGAATCCAATGAATAATTAACCATGTCTACAAATTAATCATCTTATTTTGTTCATAACAACTCATTATTAATTATAAACATCACTTATCTTGTATGAAGAATGTGATAAATATACACAACCTTTACTTGTATTCATCTATGATTGACACATTCCTTTACATTCAAATCCTTTATGTGGAAATTTCCTTTATTATCTCTTGGATGTAAAGTATATGTTAAATCGATTATTCATTTTATTTTGAACTCTTGTATATTCACAACACATGTAAACTATAAATTCAGTATCATATATCCTTGAAAACAAAATAATCAACATCCATAGAATTAATACCCGACATGGATTTTCCACGGAGTTTCACAAAACTTCTTAAAGTATTCATAATAATACCAAATTATATAATTATTACTCCATCCCAAAAACCCTAGGATTCAATAAAGTTGGATATTTTTCTAAAGTAACATTATTATTTTTTTCCAACCAACTTATTTTCTTCAAATTTTATCATTTACCCACTTCTATTGTGTACATAATACCAAAAATTAGACATCATTTTCCTAGTACTTATATTATCAACTCTTTGAGAATATCATGTAATATTTTCCCTAACTCATTCATATAGTCAGAAAATTTCTATAAATGACAACATATTAAATTCTTCGTCCATAATAAACATTGATTAAACCTTCAATCTCAGTGATTCATTAGAACACTCAATTATATTGAGTATATGAGTAGAGACTAGGGTTCCTTAGGCCATTTTGTATTTATCGACATTGAAATCTAAATTTAATAATTATATACTTCCACAAGCATCTAGATTCACTTTTTGAATAATTTCAATACATTATAACATTATAAGTAACTAATATAAGATATAAATTATTTCATAAATAACATTTCATTATAAGCCAATCATAGGAGTTACATTATGATTCTCTTTCTTAAAGGATTAATTTCAAAGTTAAGTTAAAGTATATCGATATTAATCATCTATAATAGAAGATTTTATAAAATTATTACAATGTTTTAAATATTTTCACCAAGGAATTTTAAGGATAATGATCTCAGTAAAATTGATCACCCCAAAAATCATATACATTTAGTAATCCCAGATCTATATTTCAACTTGAAATACAATGGGTTTTTCACATAAAATAGTCACGATTATTTGGGTATGGAATTATCCCAGTCATAGTAGTCATGTACCATAGATATTTGAGCGTATTACCCATTATCCAAATCCATCATATGGATAAAGTCATCAATATTCCTATAGTATCTTTCCCATGGTTTTCCTAGAAAGGTGTCATCCGAAAAAAATATCAAGAATAAGATAAAAAAGGATAACCAAGGGATAAATTTATTTATACTGACAATACCAAAGATTACAATTTAGATTCTGTTACAACATTCTTTACTTACAAAAGATAATCCAGGGGTACCCATATAGAGCTTGACAATACCTGGTTGAATTATCAAGGATTTGATATGTGTTTATTGGGAAGTAATATCATGCTTATTATTTAAGGGGATTTCATTTTATATTCTCTCTTACTTAATATAGATCATAAGAATATTATATTGATTAATATTAAAACTTTTGTAATCATTATCTTATCTTGTTTTAATCCTTTTGTGTATGCATTCTTTTACCTATTTAGTTTTAGAATCCATTTTCCATCCACCAAATTAATGTGTTCACAGCATATTAATGTCTATCTCTTTAAACAACCCATAGTATGCATTATTCACCCAAAAATAGATTCCAAAAAAATTCTTACATATATGAATGCATCATATACATAAGGTACATAAACTCATTATTTACTTTCGTAGTGTTATATGAGATTTATAATCTCTAAAGGATTTATCTCATAGAAACATATATCCTTCACAATTCACCTTTCAAAGACAAGTAAAAAGCCTCAATTCCAATAGGTATTCTAAACCCATGTCCCTTTCTCTAGAGAGAATTTAATCAAGAAATAATTCAATTCATGATATATATAAAACCTAATATTAACAATCTATTCCTAAAAACAAAATTAAAGATAACAAGATCAATTATAAACTGAGGTGAAGGTAGATGAAAACAAAATTTTATATAATCATTCCTGACATGAAATTCAAGGCACTATCTCCTAGAAACAATTTATCACCTAAATAAAGAATACAAAATATTCATAGTATAATTTTTTTTATATACATGAATAAATCAAATAATTACTTTTAAATAACTAAAAATTTCACCAATTTAAATATGAGAACAATTTATGAACCATTTCATCAATAAAATATTATTATAAAAATTTTATAATTATGCTAAACATTATGGTTATTTAATAATTTTTATATAAACAATTTTATATCCACTTTCAATATGATTTATTTTTTATTTATAATTAGAAAACATTTTTATTTATATTACATTTCTGGAATTAAATTATAATTTATTTTATATTATGTAAACCCTTTAAAATAATTTGCATATTCTACATATTTATTATTTAATCCTTTAATCTAATTATTCATTGAAACATTTTTTGTGGTATAAATATTATCTTCTTAAAATGAATTTTAATTTGAAAAATTGAAAATTAATTAATTATAAAAAAATCATAAATATTGATGTAAACACATTTTATTTGTATTATTTGTTTATGTAATTTATAATGTCTATATATATTATCACTATAAATTAAAAATAAAAATTTTATTTAAATTTTACATAAATTACATATTATTTTATATAAGGTAAACACCATTTATTTATGATTTATAAAGATTTTTTAAATGATATTAATTTCGAAAAAGTTATTCAAAATATTAATATTTTAATATTTAATGAATGTTTCAAATAAATACTTGAAAAACAATTAATTCATGAACTATATTTTTTTATAATTAATATATTTATAAAACACCTTTTAAAAATTTCATAACCATTAAAAATTGTCATCTCATTATTCATAAAATATTTATAAATAATAAAATTTAATCTATAATTTAAATAAATAAATATCTACTTAAAAATTAATAATAATTTTTATTTTATATAGGCCTGTAAAACAAATTTAATAAAAAATAATAGTAATTTACAAATAAATTTTAAACTAAAATTTTTATATTCATTCCTTAATATGAATGTTTTCATTTTATACATGATATTTTATTATATATTATGAATTATAAAATTTTTATAATCCACCTTATATTAGTTATACATTTTATATAATCTATATGTACCATAATTAAACATTTTTTAAACCATGATCTTATCAAGCATAAAAACTCTATTGATAATGTTTAAATAATTTCCCATATAAGTCCCCTTCCTAATTTTATCAATTCAAATTTATAATGTTGGATATTTCATAATTCAGATATAAAGAATTTATATTTTTACATTTATTTTCAATTTATATGCTCTATTTAAATTACCCGTATGATTTCAAAAAAAATATTTTATATAATACGGATTTTCATTTATCAGGTAAAAGGTATTTTAAAATACTAAAATTTAATATTTCATAGTATTCTCCTTAATAAATGTTTCATAAATATTTATTAATTAGTTATAAACACTTTTATAATTATCTAATTTAGAAAAATTCTCCAAAAATATTTTTTACTTTTATTTATAAAAACTTTTATAAACCATATATATTTTAAAAATATATTAACAAAATAATATTTATGATTATTTATAACAAAATTTTTAAACACATTTAATCAATTTATCATAAATATTTTATAGTTAATTAATTTTCAAAACAAATTTTTTAAATTTTAGAAATATTAAAAAAAAAATTATTTATTTATAAACAATTTATATATAATTAAATAATAAATTATTACAAGTAAATACTTTATTTATAAATAGAAATAAGTATGTACTTTTCATATTTAAATTTTATGCTTGAAATATCCCACTTTATATTTTTTAAAATGTGTTATTTGTTGAATTATTAAATGGACATGTTGATTCATCGAAGAATCCTTTATCTAGTACCACTATTAGGTCTTAGGGATTCATCATATGAATGTTGAAAATAAAAATAAAAAACCATATATAATATTTATCTTTGAGAGAATCAACTTGTAATATAAATGAACATAAAATATGTGTATATGAAGAGCCAATGTAGTAGCCTCAATATTTAATTCTCGGTAGATTATGCTTGATGATGATCCCCAAAGTATAAAATAAAATATTACTAACTATAGGGTATTACACAAGAAAAAGGATCATGATTCACAGATGGAGCGTATCTGATATCTGAATGGAGTGTGGAAATTATCATGTTCTCAACAATATCAAATTAGTTGTTTGGTTTTTACTGGAATTTATGTAGTATAGTAGGAACCCTAGGTTGTATCTTGATGGATCCTTATAGAGTTAATTAAAAAAATGTTTTGATTATTTTTTTATGAAATATATTATGGTATGAAGTGTTTGGGAGTTTTATGATTTTAAAATATAAATTGAAACAATATTTTTAAGTGAGAGAAATAAGTTGGATAAATCATGATCAACCCGGGTGAGTGTGCCTTGATCCTCAATCCATCATGGACCTTAAGGGAATATGAAGGGTCATTGATTTAATTATTTATACACACTAAAAGCAATATATTATGTGAGTTCGTACTAGGCTAAAACCTAAGATTTGACCAATCAATTATATTAAAAACTGGAGAATGCTCGATATCATTTAAATTGCATCGATGTAATAACCGAACTCAATTAAGGCATCACAACAACAACGTGATGAGATGACCATATTTCTATCAATGATAAAAAAATTCAAAATGCATGAACATTACTATTCATGGGGCAAGGTTCTAGATTTTATCATCTGATGTAAGAAATCTGCACACTCATGATGGGTAAGAGTTAAGAAAAGTGATGAACACAATGAAATCATCACAAGATACAAGTCATGCATGAAAGCATGAGGATTATTACTCCATTGATTTATACATGATCATACCAGAATAAAAAAATTGAGGATGATAAAATGAATAAAAATAGGAATAAAACCTAGAAATTCAAGCACTTTCTAACATTTACAAGCATGAAGAACTGGATTACAAATAAGAACAACCCCCAAATTTAACACGAAGAGGTTTAGAAGTACATGATGTAGAATAGGGAGAAAATTGTTGAATAAATCACTAAAAATAGAATTACCCTTATCCCTGGTCATTAAAATATTTACAATGATCCATTTAGTGATTTTAATGATAAATTTGGAAAGTCAAATCGAAGAAAAGACAATGGTTTATGGATGTAGGTGATCTGTTCATGACATATATTTTTACCCATGTTCATTCAGTTAGTTGACTATCCAAAACATGTTCAATTATCCTGAAATTTGATGGATAGGTGGGACATAGAGTTATATGTCAAATGAAGGTGTATTCATCCCAATTTGAGGTTTGAGGCATAAGGTATGGACCAAATATAGAATGGTGGTCTAATATAGCCTTCCTGAGATTTCTTCAAATTGTGGACCTCTTTTGGTCCTCCAATAAACGAATTGGGATGCATGTTCTTCTAGATAAATGTATCCCCTGTGGTTTTTTACATTCCAACCAATTCAAAAACCAGTTGGTTTTACATATTATCTGCATTAGATATTTAAGTCTATAAGTGTGATCAGGCTCGAGCATAGTTTGACTTGTTTTTATCGAATTCCATACTATATTCTCCAAATCACCTCCTCTTATAATTTGACCCTTAAAACAAGAAAAAATACCCTCTTTAACATTTATAAAAATTTAATTATATAATCCAACATGAAGTGAAATTTTTATTATATAGGGAATTTTCAATACAAAACTAGTTTAATATAGATGTGTAAGGGTGGAAATAAATAGTTAAACACAATGTGATTACACCCCCATACCTAAAACTATTCACCCCTGGTAAAATTAACATTTCCAAAAGAAAAAATGATTCATGTAGATATTTCAAAATTCACAATTATTTAACATTCAATTAAATTTTAATTCAATATAGAAGTGTGATTAAAGAAAAGGGCACAATAAGGAGTTATTCTCAGTGATAATGGAAAAAGATGTCTCATAAATTGTATCGGAACGAAATTCATAGAGATTCATGATACCAATCGTATTATGGAATTAAAAATTCAAACAATCTTATAACTCTCCATATATATATATATATGTGTGTGTGTGTGTGTGAAAAATTCATGATATTCCTTCCACTTTCTATACAGTAAATATAGGATATTTTAAAAACAATTGCTTACCCAATTCATTCCACTAAACCTATCCTATATCCTTTGAAATAAAATTTCAAGACCCGCTCACTTAATAATTCCTGTATGTCAGACCATAAGCTCCCCACCTAGATATCCCCATTTTTTTACATTTCATCACTCCAATAATTTATTTATTTATTATTTTTATTAATTTTATTTTATTTTATTTATTATTTGGAGGATGTACAATAGTCAGATAATGGGTACACATGCATAGGTTAATATTGTATAGTAATTAAATATACTGGATAAAAAAAATTTATACAAAAACCATTTTATAAATATGATAAATTAACCTTACTTCTATTTACCTTCTACTAATTAATAAATATTTACACTTCATGGTTTGGTTCAAATATGCGTGGATATATCATGTGAAAAAATATTCTCATAAACTACTCACACATAGGGTATCAATTATCTCAGTGGTTTGATAGAGATACAACCATTCATATAATCAACTAATAACCAATCTACTAAAAATTACAACCTAATGTTAAATTCATTCTAAAATTACCATTATATAATTGTGAAAAATTTAGATTAAATATTAAAACCACATGGAATCTGGTATCTCAATATGAATTTGTAGTAATCTCAATGATTTTGTGAGCATAAGGGGGGAAGGTAAAAATAAAATTCTGTAAGCTAAAAATATAAGAATGGAGAAAGATGGTTAAAATATTATTGAACTCAAAAATTTGGAGAAAAGAAAACATACTATTTATAAAGTGAATAATATAATAAAGAACAAAGAAAATGGAATTTATAACAAACCTAGGAATGTGTCCACCCACCACCACACCTAGAGTGTGTAGTATCCTTACTATAATAAAAGTGAATATGGTAAGGAAGGATAAAACCTGATTGGTTTCACTTGTATGTTTCTTCTTGAAGGTGGATTTCCTGTACCAAGTGATTTGTAACATCCTTGTAAAAGTGTTTAAGTATCTTCTTGTTGACCAAAATACATCGAACACTCTTCCCATGAAATACTTTTATTGCACCAAAAGGGTAAAAATTAGTAATAGTGTGAGGACTGATCCATCAGAAATGAAGATTTACTTGGTGAATATTTATCCAAGAGTTTTACATGTGGAACTTCTAACCAATATGGAACTTCTTCTAATTAATCATTTAATCATGGATAGCCTTTTTATTCTCTTTATAGATTCATGATTACTCATTTTCATCACACTGAATTTCATCCAACTCCTAAATTTGCAACTTCCTATGCTCACCTGCATCTGAAAGATTCATATTCCATTGTTTAACAACCCAATATGAATGGTTCTCTACCTATATATATAGGTGAAATGCCTTTCCAAACACAGTAACTTATTGGGAAATTTTTATTATTGTTTTAAAATCTATACGGTACGAAAAAATTGCATCATCTAAGGAAAAATGCAATCCTTCTTATTGGGTTGTACCATTTTCAAAATATTTTCTTAACATCCTAATTTTAGATTTTTTTCTTATCTTTTAGTTTGGGGGTGATATATAGTGGAGACTTTATGAACAACCCCATAATTATGGATCATTTTTTTCAGGTCAGGATTGAAAAAATGTGAACCCAAATCTTGAATGTTGAATACTGGCAAACCAAACCTATTGAAAATATAGGACCTCACAAAATCAAAAACTATTCAAGAGTCTTCTATCATGGTGGACTTTACGTATACCCATTTTGAGACATATTTAAGATCCAATATGATGTACACAAAGACAAGTGAATTTGGAAAAGTGCTCATGAAGTTGATTACCCATGCATTGAAGATCTAACAAAATAACATGAGTTTTTGGGGAATTTCATTCCTCTTAGAGATATTACCTATGAATTGACATCAAGTAAATGAAATATAAAAACAATGAGAATATCTATAAAAATTGGCCAATAACGTCCCATGTCAATGAATTTTTGAGTTGTACATTGATAGCTAATGTGGCCCCACAATCCAAAGTGAGGAAAAAGATCAAGGAAAGCATGAAATCATGGTCGAGGACACATCGATGAGCAATTTTTTCAAAACAAATTCTCCCCAAATATGGGTTATCCCAAATGAACCATTTTGATTCAAGATTAAGTGTTTGGGATTGTAAAGTATTGAAATAAATTTGGATCAAATATTTTTCTTGAAAATTCTTAATTTCTGTATACTAGGGGGTAAGGTCTAAAATATCAAAAAGGTTCTCATGAGGAAATAATTATACAATGGGTAAAGATGATTCCACATGGTGGTTCAGTGTTGGGGAAATCCTACAAATGTGGTCAACAACCACATTTTACAGTCCTCTCTTATCTCAAATCCCAATGTCAATCTTTTAGAGGAGGAACATCCACCGAATGACACAAGGATTAGATTTTTCTTTCTTAAGGTGAAATATAAAGACATCATATTCAGGAAACACAATGATTTTTTACCTAATAAGATATGAATGCAATTTTTCCATGGAAAAAATAATTGAAAGAAGTTATTTTTTAGTGGTCATGTAGTTTTTCTTGTGTAGGGTCAAGGATACGTGAGTCATCTGCAATGAAATGAGAATACTTCTCAAACCATTGTGAAAAAACATCCATAACTGCAATGTTAGAGGCCTCACAAATAAGTTCAAAATGGAGATACCACCTTTGTGGTTGGATAATGGGAAATTATGTGAAAATCCTTTTAAGTGAATTGAATGAATCCTTTAAATTTTTATAAAAAACAAATTTAGAATATTTTTACAATAGTTGAGATAAGGGAAGTGAGAACTTACTCAAGAAAATAATGAATCGATAGTAAAAAAAAACATGTCCTAAGAAACATCACACATCATGAACAAATTTTGTATATGTAAGGGTTTAAATTACTTCAATTTTTGATTTATCCACTTTAATTATCTATTATGAAATTACATTCCCAAGAACTATCCCCTGCATAACCATGAAATGAAATTTATCATAATTTAATAGGATATTTTTTCAATGCAATGGTGAGGAAAAACATAGGCGTAACAAAATATTTTCAAAGGAATATCCATAAACTATGATTTTTTTGTTGAATTGTCATGTTAAAGAGAAAAATACTTAATATACATTATTGAAAATTACCAGGATCATTATATAGACCAGAAGACATCATTCTGTATGAAAATTTGCCAAATGGATAGGTAAATCTTTTATTTTATTGATCCTTAGGGGCTACATGGTTTTGAAAATAACCTAAATATAAATCAAGGAAACAATAATGGGACATAATAGCTAGTATTTATAATTTTTTTTAACTAAAGGTAGAGTAAAGTTGTTATTTCCATGGATTGATTCAATCGATGGTAGTCAATAAAGACTCACCAGCTGTTTTACACATGTTTTGGAACCAATTCATTCTGTTCATTTGAAACAACCATTATTTAGGGTTTTCAAGCATAATTTGCATATAGATAACCCATTTACTATCCGATATAGGAAAAATGATCCCAATAATAAGAAATTTACTGACTTCCTATTTTATTGCTTCAATGAGAGTGGGATTTAACCAGCATTGAGCATTCCTCACATGTCTAGCCTCATCATCTAAAAGTATATGGTGCATAAAAAGAGATTGTATAATCCTTGGTGTACCAATCAAAGTACATCCTATCAACTTTATATACTCTCTCAAAAGGTCAAGTAGTATTGATTACTATTTTGGATAGAGGTTTATAGCTATATTGCTAGGAAATTGGTCAATACCCTCAAGAGAGGAATATTTTAAATTAGATGGAAGTGGTTTTAATTCCCAAATAGAGGGTTTTTGGATTGAGGGAGGGGAGTTAGGGGGAGTTAGGTCCATGAAATAGTCTATCTACTCATTTTTATTCTCTAAAGAAAGAGAATCAAAGGAAATGATATTTTTAGAATCATTGACATCCATGGATACCTTAGAATGAACACACTCATCAATTAAATTAAAAAATTTACACTTTTATGAACCCACAAAACACTCAAATCATGAGTTAAATCTTTATTTATTCAAGAGTTAAGAAGAATAAAATGAATCAGAGTATGGGCCAAGGAGAAAATGTTGTATGTGTATCTTTAGAGAGCACTTCCATCGAATACACATAAATATTTGAGTTCTATCCATTAGGATGTTTCATATCATCGAGTATTTTAAATCAAAGATTTTCTCCCCCAAACTCCATGGAAAACATACCATTGTGGAATTTTATTGTCTTCATTGTTGTTTTAAGTAATGAACTCTCAATTATGAGGGGTTTATGTCCTTGGATTTGGGTGTCTTCTATCTTATGTTTGTAGAAGTCTACTAAGAAGATGATAGTCTTCACTCTTATGAGGATTTCCTTGATCACACTAGATGTGTGTGGTGGGATCTGGTTGGAAGTTTCCATGATGATTCACGTTGGTTTAAGCTATCCAACCTATATTGAAGTGTACATAAATTAAGGCATTACATTAATCAAAGAACCCAAATATAGCATTTCATCATAGAAGAATGTCTCCCCTATGGTGAAAGGTATTATGAAAGTGCTTGGATCCTTTCATTTGGTTCAAATCCCTCATTATGTCAAAGCTTATAAATTCCTTCCAAGGTTTACTATATCATTCCCCTTTAGTCACCATCTATGGGTGCACATATCCTTGAGAAATTTGGAATAGTGATTGATGTTTTTAACTACATGAAATAATGAAATGTTAACTTTTACCTTTTTAAATGTATCCATTATTTTGTTATCAATATCATTATCAAAAATTTTATTTTGTTTAGAGACTCTTTAGGATAAATTGATTGGAATAGAATATTTGGGGGAATCCTCAATAATGAATTATTTACCCTTTTTGTTTTTTTCTTCACTATAAACTTTTTAGGGTAGGTAACGAGATTTCCAAGAAGGGGGCATAACTATTGAGTAGGATAATTGGAATAAGAAACTTCATTATCACTATGAAGTGGATTTCACATGCATTACATTTGTACTTGGTATTAGAAATTGTTTTTGATGATAGTTTTCTATAACCTTTAATCTCCAAATTACCGATGGTGTTTTCCAATTTTCCCCCCTACGTTCAGATGTCTTGAATAACCGATTGTGTGTTCTGTTGGGACTGGAGGTTCCAAGTTTCCATTTTATTCACTATTTCCCCAAGGGTTGGATCATATTTGGGAGTAGAATTATTTTATCGATATGGTGAAGGATAAAAATGATTCATACCTAGGCCTTATTATTATCAATTCTTCATGGGATTTCCTGAGTTTCCTCCATGTCGATATTGTGGTTGTGCTTACAATCCAAGGTTTGGAATTTTCTTGAATGGTTCATTCTTAATTGGTTGTTCTTGTTGAAATTGATTCCCAATAAATACTACAGCTCAACAATCTGATGAATTTTGAATTAGGGTAACTCATGAACTCCTCAGGTTTCTTCAATTGCTCGTATACCAATTTTTTGTGCATTTTGAACCAAGTTGGCTATTCTGTCAGGAGCATCGGTAGAAGTTTTTTCAAAAGGGAACCAACAACCAAATCATCTATCATTACACAATTTAGGGGGATAATTACATCATATAACTATTAAATTATCAATTGTTAATTTATTTTGTGGTGGGGACTGCTTGTAAAAAGTCTTTTGATGTCTCCCAATATTCATGAAGGGTATCTCTTTGTGATTTCCTAATTCCATAGATTTATTTACTAATTGATGTAGCATATGAGTAAGTGAAATAAATATATATAAAGTGTCCTTTACGATCATTCCATCCCCCAATTATGGTATAAATATAGTATATCCAGCATTTGGCTACACCATCAAGGGAGAAAGGGAAGGGCCTAAACATTATGAGGTCCTCACACACATTTTGGGGATTCACGGTGGATAAATATATGTGAAAATACATGATATTTTTGTAAGTGTCCTCACCAAGAATAACATGTAATTTAGTATGGATGTGTATGAGGCCTTACCTCATCTCAATGTTGGCTGTTTCCTTGGGATTTTGGGGGTATGCGGGTTGGTACTCCACACCATGGGGTGGTCTGTTCTTTTAAATTTCGATTATTTTCTGCCATATTTTTTGGGGTTTAATTAGGTTAACATATATATATTTTTAGGAGAACATGTGGATCCACAATTTGTTCCTCAATTTTATAGGACTGTCCTTTTTTATATGACATGCTTTTTGAGTGAAGAGTCTTTTCTATTTCGTTGTCTATTTTAAACTTGTTTTCTTTTATAGATCAGGTCATGAAAATAAATTTAGAAGATTTTTTATTTTTTTTATTTTTTAATGGATTACTGATAAAAAAATTAATAAGAATTAAAGTATCAAATAAAATAGAATTTTATATTAAAAAATTAGAGATAGAGAGGAAAAGAGGGAGAGATTGAGAAAACAACACCCGAAAATAAACAAAAACAAAAACAAAAACTAAAAAAATGGAAGGGGTAGATATAGAAATGGGTAATAAATAAATACAACAATAAAAATATTTAATGAAAAAATGATATTTTATCCACATAAATAGTGCGAACATATTATTTCATTTTCGAGTGCGTCAAATTAGTTGTTTAGTTTTTACTATAATTTCTAAAGTATAACATAAACCCTTGGTCATCTCTCGATGGAGCCTTAGATAATTAATTAATTATTTTTTATTATTTTATTATGAAATGTAAAATGGGTTTATTTTTTTATGGTTTTATTATTTTAAAATTGAAATTGAAAAAATATTAAAAAGTGAGATAAATAAGTTGCAGAAATCGTGATCAAGCTTGGTGAGTGTCCCATGATGCTCAAATCATTGTCTCCCTTAAGAGAATGGGAAGGATCATTTATTTCTTGATTTATTCACATTAAAATTAGTATTTAATGTGTGTTATTTCTAGTTTAACACATAGTATTTTATTTATCAACGATATTGATTACCTATAACCACTCAAAATCAACAAAACCGAATTGATGTAAGACTCAAAATCAGTCAAGGAATCACATCAACAATGTGATGAGATGAATAGATTTGAGTAATTAATACTTTTTCCCTAATAAAAGAACATGAATATTCATGGGGTCAAGATTATTTATTTTATTAACTGATATAATCCATCCACACAATCATAAATGGGAATGGATGAGAAAAGAGATGAACACACTCAAATCATCACAAGATTCAGGTTATGTATGAAAGCCTGAGGATTATTTTTCATTTGATTTTAATTTGATCATACCAAAAAAAACAAAAATTAAAAAGGTATAAAAGAAGAACAATAGAAAAAAAAACTATAAATTCAATCACCTTCCAATGATTACAAGCATGGAGCTCAAGATTATAATAAAGAACACCCCCAAATTGATCACTATGAAGTTTAGAAGTGCATGAGGTAGAAGAGGGAGAAAATTGATGAATAACGATATAAAATTTGCCTCACCCATACCCATATTCGTTCCAACATTTCCAGTAATACATGGAGTTCTTTTAAGGAAACATTTGGCAAGTTGGATCCAATAAAATCAATGGTCTATGGGTATAGGGGAGTTTTTCATGACTTTTTTTAACCAAGAAGATTTGGATGTTTGAATGACCAAAACACATTCAATTTTTATGAAATTCATTATAGACATGTACCATCAAGTTATATGTCCTATGGAAGCTGAATAAGGCCAATTGGAGGTTTGAGTCCCAGGTTATGTCCCAAATATAGAAGGGTATCCCAATCTGGCATGTCTATAATTTATTCACATTATAGAACTCCTTTGGGACTCCAATGTACAAATTGGGACCCATAACAATCTAGAGAAATGTATCCCACACAAATTACACTCTCCCACCAATTTTTAGACCAATTGGATGTTCATATCATCCAATATAGATATTGAAGTCCACAAGTGTTCTTGGGATCTCATGTAGTTTGGCCCATTTTTCTTGAATTCCATCATGGGATCTCAAAATCACATCCTCGTAAAATGTAATCATTTAAACAAGTAAATTTTCACTATTTAAAATTGATAAAAATTATATTATTTAATAAAAAATTAAGTGAAATTTGTTTTTATATTTATAATTTTCAATAAAAAACTAGTTTAAAATAGTTTAGTAAGGGTGGATTTAAATTGTGAACCATTATGAGATTAGGGAACCTTCCTTGGAGAAAGGAATAAGGTTTGGGAAGGATAAAGTATTTGTTGGATTGAAAGTAATTGGCATCCATAATATTGGGGATCATATCCCATTATATATCCATTCTTGATTCATTTAATTTAATGAACTATGTCAACCATATATAATGTATCTGTATACATTTATTCCCATTATCATTGAATCATTTAATCTTTTTTAAATGAACATGATGTCTATATAAACTATTCATAATTAATAAAAATGCATGGTAATATACATGAACATCATGAATATTTTTTATTGCACATATTCAGCCAATACATACTCATATCCAACTATCGGTATTAAAAAAGTGAAAGGACTATATCTCTATCAATGACTAGGTTAAGTTATATTAGAGTTCTAAACTTTTACCCTTCTTCGTAAAACCTCAAAGGAATCTGATTGAATATGTTAAGAGAATCCATCTCTGGTTCCACAACCACATCATTGAAATCACCCTAACTTCTACAGAATGTGTTAATCCTATATATAAATACAATTTTAACAGTGAGAACAATCTCTAGGATTAATCCAAACTTCATCTATTAACACTCGATCTCCTTTAGTTTTTTGGACACCAAAGCACTAGCCTTCTTCCATTTAGTCACAATAAAATTAGAAACACTTAGCTTCATTTAGAGCTTCATAATTTGTAGATCTTAGGTTTTCGGATTTTGAAATATGATTTACTCACAAAATTTATTCTTTATTAATCATCTATTTATTATTGTTATTACCATGCATTGTTTTCCTTTTATTGACGATTTATTACCATTATGTGAGCCTATTATTAATTTTTTACCCTTATGTATATTCCACAATTATATTTACACACACACATATATATATATATATATATATATATATATTTAATCCATGACCTTTATGTGATCTTTTGGGTACCCTTTCAAGATTGTGTATTGACCCTTACACCACAGCTAGTTACCTTAAGATGGTGATTATGTGACCTTTACATGGTAGCTTAAGGACATTAACATGGTTATATTTTTTTTACCATAACATGGGAATTATTATAAAATTTTTTGGGTTTCCCCATGAATATGTGATTCATTTATCAACTTCATTCATTAGCCTCATCAATTCCATCTACACAGTCTCTACTTAGAACTAAGGGTTGTTGTGTCATTCCTCAACTATTACTCCAATTCAGGTTCATCATTACTCCCTAGAATACCATCCTATTTTTATGTGACGAAACTATTGGTATTCCCCCTAAATACACTCCTTAAATATCCTTATAAAACTGTAGAGATATTAGAAGATAAAATTCAGTTTTCTTCCCATGCTAATTGTTACACATCATCCATGGAGGATACCCAAATCAGTCTCATCACTTCAAAGGATATCCAATCATAGTGCAAAGTTCTGGTAAAGATATATTGATCAAACTAGATAAGGAACATCATCTATGTGTGGATTCATATCCATAAGCTGTAATAGGTTCATCTAAAGCCTCTCTAATGGGAAACCAGTCAGTTGTAAGAAGTTTTGATTGTATGTTTATTATTTTTTTATCATTTATTCAAGTTACATTGTTTCTTTTTGTCTTTTATTAGTCTAGTTTATCTTTATCATATATTTTTTTCTTTTTATTTATATTAATAAAAGGGTGTAAGTGACTGGTCTTTTTATTTAGCCTGGGGTATCAAACCAGTATCAAACACATTAAATAATCACATCCTATATTGTTTTCATTTTATTTTATTTGTTCCTGGTTTTTCTCATTTTGAATCTCTGAACTATCTCCTTTCTTTTGACCTTCATATTCATTGTTTAATTATTATTTCTCATTTAATGAACATAGAATAAACCAAACTCGTATCTATTTTATCCTGGGACATTTCATGGAGGCATACTAGTCAACATTTTACCCAATAATTGGTATCTGATCCTCTTGATAAGACAATGGTGCCTATTAAGTAAAAAATAAATTTTTTTGATGGTGATATTGATTTAAATATTTGGTTAATCAAGATGATAGTTTATCTATTCCCGTAAGGGATAATATATGCTCTTTAAAAGCAAAAGAAACTCATTATTGGTTGCTATATAGATAGATAGACCACTTCCATCAATCAAGATGTGTATACTAATGTTTGTGTTATAACACATATTTATTTTCTATTATAATTAGATGATAAATTTTTTTACATAAGTTTCATAAGAATATTACACTATTGGTATCTGGTTAAATGTAGAAAAATTTTACATGAATGCATCATCAGGTTTTTGTTTATATGGGAATCATGGAAAGCTTAATTTCAAAATGAATATTAAATATCCTCTCAACGTATATATTGATGATTTTATGACAATAGTTCTTGATTTACCCAATATTATTTTTATATTTATTGATTAATAACAAGATATTATTCTTCTGATTTATTTGGATAATTCATATAGCACACTTATTGATACTATAATGTATGGTCAAGAATAATTAACTCTTAAATTGGTCAAATTAGACTAACATTCTAAAGAATATCATAATAAAACCAAGGATAAGTTTGTGGAATAAAGTCTCCACACTAGGGTTGGGTTAGATAATAGGTTTAAAAAGAAAGATAATTTTAAAGTTAATTCAATGAATTTGAACCAAAATACATCTTGGCATAATTGATCTAAGTCCTTTTAAAAATAGGTCAAACTTTATAATTTTGGTAACCCTAGTAACATGTGTATAGAATTTATCAAGCCGAATAAAAAACCTAATTAACCATAAGATCACTCAAAATGTTCATATACGAGGTATGTGTTGAGTTAAAAAAGGTGTCTAACCAAGATCTCTCTGATGAATGGGTCTTATACTTGAGGTATTCCTTCAACATGTGTTCCAATAGGTAATAATTCTTAGAACTTACTAAGAGAGTATAGGGATAAGTAATTTTTTGGAAATAATGTGAGATGTTAGGTCTATGGTAGATGACCTGTTTTGTTATATCTTAATAACCATTCCACTATCACATTATTTGATGTCAACAGGGTCTCTGACCTGTAAAGAAATCTTACCTCCTTACGGGTTATAGATCAGAATGGTTTTACCTTTAAATCTAAATTTCGTAGTCTTAATATTTTAAATGGTTCTTATACAATCATTAGCAGTTCTATAGATAATGTTATTTATGTTTTAGATGGTAGGACCCTTTGTAGGTATTTAGGAAATACATATTTCACAAATAGTGAAAATAATATGTTATTGCATAAGAGTTTGGGGCATGAAAGCTCTAAGGTTATAGAGGGCATAAGTAAATATGGTTTTTTGAATTATATAACACCTAATAATATTCCTTTCTATGAAGAATTTAAATTGGGTAAATTCTAGTTAGTGAGTTTCAATAGATCATTTTTATGGCCTATCACCCACTAGAGTATATTCACTCTGAAGTGTGGGTTCTTGCTAAGAATACATCCCATGGAGGTGGCTCATATTATTTTACTTTTATAAATTATTTTTCTTAAAAAGACTAGATTTATATCATCAACAATAAATAAATTTTTTCTGATACATTCGAAACCTATAAATTTCTTATTGAAAAGAAAATTAGAAAAAATATTAATCATTGGAGAAGTGACAATTGTGTAAAATACATATCACCTAATTCCATTTTTTTAATATTGTTAAGAATACTCCCCAAAAAAATGTTTTGGCTAATAGAATGAACCATACTATATTAGAGTGGGTTTAAATAATTATTTCATGTTTGGGATTTCCAAAATATTTCTAAGTCAAATCTACAACTACTACAATTTATCTCTTTAATAAATTTCCTTATACAACTAATCAATTTAAAACTCTATAAGACATTTTTTGTAATAGACCTCCTTAATATAATCATTTCAGGGTATTTTTCTAAATAGCTTATTCCTACATTAAAATATATAATATTGATCCCAGAGTACTTATGTTCATATTCATAGGCTATCTTAAAGGAGTCTATATTTATAAGCTATTGGTTAGTAAATCAGGCTACCAAAATGTATAATCAACCATGATATCATATTCCTTTAGTCTGTTTATCCAAATTCAATGTATAACACTAAAAATAGTGGAAATATAAACCAAACTAAAGATGTTGAAACTAGGAAGCCTACCCATTCGGAAGATCTTATTGATACCTCTCCAACTAATCATCATATTGAGTCCCAAACTCAGAATGGATCTAATTATGAGTTAGATAGTGAGCCCTCAAATGTTTCACATGACTACCAGATTACTAGATATAGGTTTAGGATGATTATTATGCATCCTTACCATTATGGTAATTTTGATAAAGTCTCTTTGTATTTTAATATTTCCAAGGAAATTATAACTGAGGATCCCCAAACCTATAACAAGCAGTTAATGAAACTAATTCCAAAATTTGAATAAATGTTATTAATTAAGATATCACATCTTAAAGAAAAAACAATAACTAGTCTATTATTGTGAAACCAATAAACACTGAAGTGATCAATTTTATGTTGATTTTCAAAAGGAAAGAAGAAAACATAGTATATTATAGATTTAAATATAATCTTTGATTAGTATCGAAGATGTTTATTCAATGTGAGGGTATTTATTATTGTAAAATTTTCTCTCCTTTTGTGAAACACTCATCCGTACATTTACTTCTTGGTTTTCTTCTAATCCTGACCTTCACATTCTGTATATTGATTATAAAACTATCATTCATATGGTTCTATATATGAGAATTTATATATAAATCCACTTTATGGATTCATGAACGAATTCATTCCTAACTAGGAATTCTTGTCAAATAAACTGTTGTGTGTTTTGATGAAATTTTCACGCTAATGGTATAGTAAATTTGATTCATTCATGTTCTATAATCATTTTAACAAGAGTAATTATGATTAATGTGTTTACTGTAAGTCTATTAAGAATTTTATGCAATGTCTTCATCTATAAGTTGATGATATATTGATTATTTTCAAATACATGAAACTTATCTCTACAGTTAAATCACAATTCGGGATATTTTTTTAAATGAAGGATCATGGTAATAAAAAACATATTTTTAGAAGGGTGATAGTTAGGGATAAATATAAGATAACACTTTTCCGATCTCAATATTCTAGTTTCATAAAAAATCATGAAAATATATCTATTTGATTCTATAAAACTAGTTAATATACACTTTGTATATCACTTTAAATTTTCATTATCCTAGTCACCTACCCAGAATGATGATGTTGATTATATGAGTAAAATTACTTATTTCATAATTATGGGTGACATTATATATGTTATTATTTTCCTAAGATCAAATGTTAATTTTTTATACAATAACTAGGTTCATGGGTAATCTAGGTAAGCCATATTAGCATCCCGTTAAGTGGATTCTTAGGTCTATCTCATTTACTATAGAATTAACCTTCTATTATGGTAGAAATGTGAATTTTAATGAACTTGTGACTTGTTTTTTAGATTATAACTATACCAGAAATATTGACACCCTAATTTCCATTAAAAGGCATGTTTTTATTTCTTGTATAGGACAGATTTATTGTAAGTGAGATATATAGTTCATATTGGACCTATCAACCTCTAAGGAAGAATATAGTTTATTAACTCCGGCCGTGAAGGATTCCATTTAACTAAAGGTGTAACTTTATGAACTATTTTTATAAAATTATGTTATTATGGTTTATAGTGATAAGAAATAAGCATTATATTTTTCTGTAAATATATAATTTTATAGATGATCCAAACATATTGATATTTTACTACACTTCATTATAAAAGATATTAAAGTTAGAACTATGTGTGTCAACAATATACACACATATGATAATATAGCTGATAGTTTGAATAAGGTTGTGAAATTATTCAAGTTCCTTCATGACATTAATATTTTAAACATGGTTCTAGTTCAATAACACTATGTGAATGAACATCACTAAATTCATTTTTTTAAATGGTAGAGTTTTGTGGAATATGGTTTACTCATAAAATTGCATATTTGATAATCATCCACTTATTCATTGGTTTATTATTACATAGATTCCCTGATGAACATTATATATAATTTTTTGGAAGTTAATACATATTTGTGATCCTTGGGTACCCTTACATGGTTGTGAAATACCCCTTATTCCACAACTAGTTTTAGTAGGTTACATTGATGTAGCGATTGGGTCACCATTACATAATGTCTAGAGGATTTTGATGCAACTACATTTTTTACCTAAACACTAGGATTATACTCACCTATACATGGCTTCCCTTGGATCATGTGATTAATTGATCATCTTTATTAATTGTCCTCATCTGGGCCATCCACAAGAACTCTACTAATTTCCCAAGATATATAATGGTTCCTCATTTTTTTTGCTTGTTTTGGTGCATCATTACTCCTGATAAAGTCATCCTATTAATGTGTGCAGAAATGCTTAGTATTCTATTGAAATTTTTTCGCTCGTTCGATATCTATTGAATAACCAAGAGAGTTCAAGAGATAAAATTTGGTTTCCTTCTCGATTCATGACTAACACATCATCTGTGGACCATCCTAGACTCACTTTTTTCACATCCAAAGATATAAAATCACAATAAAGAGGTTTAGTTGAGATTCAATGATCATATCTATAAAGGAACATCATCCTTATGTGATTTTAGATACAGAATCCAAAACATGTTCAGCTAAATCCACTCTAAAGGAAAATGAATTAGTTTTAAGATGATTGGATTGTAAGTTTCATATTTTTGTTTTTAGTTCCTTTGAGTTTAATTGTTTTTATTTTATTGTAGTGTATTTATTTTATCTTGATCATATATTGTATTTAATTTTTTTGAGATAAAGAAAAATGTGTGTGTGGGTGGTATTCATTCTATGCACATGAGACTAAACCAATCCGAATAATGTTAAGTAATTATATCCTTTACTGCTTTTATTTCAATTTATTTATACATATATTATCTCATATCAACTCACCAAACTCTCTCTTTTAATATAAACGTTTTCTTCATTGAATTGTTTATATATATATTTAAACAAACATAGTAGAAACTAGATGCATATTAGTTGATCCTAGGTTTTTGTGTGGGGGAATACCACTCTATGCTTTCCCCAACGCCAATCATTTGGAAATATCATTGATTCAATAGACTCAATCTCATCGAATGCCAATTCATCTTCAGTAATACTAGTCATCATCAAATCAACACCCTTGATTTGTGTTTCACAAACATCGATTCCATAAATGTCTGATACTCAACTATTACCTCCATTCAATCTAGATTCAGTATGATGAATCCTGATTTATGTCATTTTGTTCAGTGATTCAACTTGTCAACCCTAAGTGGGTCTTCAACCATAGCTCATAATCTCAGTCATTTCATCACCTTCGTATACCTTTTTCCCATATCTAGGACCCAATTGGACAATAGTTCTTCCTTTGTTTAGTTTATCAATAATCTTCATCTGCACCATCTTGTCTTATGGAAGAGTGATGCATCCCCTTTTAGATCATTTGGGTTTAGAATCTCCATATATCACTTAATGACATACAATATATCTTATTCTAGTGACACTATTATGTAAATCACATTTAAAATTATATAAATTTTATATTATTCTCAAATAAACATTTGTTTAGTAACTTGTTTTATGTTATACCTTTATATTAATATTTCAAAGAATTAGATATTCTAACACATTGGTTAATCTAATTTAATATTATGTAACATCAAAGAATCCTCATTTAAAATAGACCATCAATAAAAACAAAATATCAAAAAAAAACATTTATCCTTGATTAATATTTCTATAATAATGTTCATTCAAATTTAAAATCCATCAACCATTTAGATCATTATAAAATTAATATTTCAATTAAAAACCAAAAAAAAATTACAAAAGTAAATTTTCACAAAATATTTAAAAACTAAAATTTATAATAATTTAATAATTAAAACAAAATAAAAATCATGATTTAATATATAATTTAATGAATAACAATTTCAGACTAGATTTAACATATCTTAATAATTCATCACTAAATGGAATATTTAACACAAAATCGCCAACAAATGACAAAAACAATTCTAGATAGTGTTGTAAATTATAATATTCTAAATCATTGATTCATAGTTTAATCATGTATAATGATATCTTGGTATTTTATGTAATGAATTTTGATTCCCTAATAGTTTCATTGAAAAACCCACAAATCATAATGGATGAAATGATAAATCCATATAGGACAATTGATATCATCTTTAGTGATCATTTGATATCATAAAACACTATTTTTACTATGAATTTAATTAAATGAAATCTCATCCAATTTTACAGATAAAAACATATTTAAATTTGAACTAGAATATCAGAAATTTCAGTAACAATCAAAATGATATTTTTGAGAAAAGATTTAAACCATACAAATAACAGACCATTAATATTTTATGAATAAGCATTGAAATAAATAATATTGGGAATCAATTGAGGTCATTTTATCATTAAATATATTATATATCAATATTAATACACCATATACCATTGTATTCTATGATATGTGTCAATTATAAACTATAAATTCTACTATTATTTGAGATAATAATCAAATAAGGCATTAATGATAACCAAGGAATGAGTCATAATAAAAATGATGATAAGAATCCAAATAAACAAAAATAATAAAAACACAAGACACTTTATATGAAATAAGAATCTCACAGTTCATAAACCACCACAAATATATTAAAAAACTAAAAAATATTAAATAAAATATAATAAACGGGGGAGTTTTTTTAAATTAATAATAAAAATTATAGAAAAGGTGATGGGATGACATATATATAGTTGTTTTGAAGGTTTTTCCACACCCCAACCTCAATTTACCTTATCTATTTTTCAATCTATTGGTCCTTATTTTTTTCTTTTAATTTTGGGTCCATCTCTCCAATTTTTTTTGGAAACATATGTTTTTTCCTATCACACAATTAGTTCATGGTTAGTTAAATTTTTTTCTAAACTAAGAAGATGTTACTGTAGTTCTACCAATGTGGTTTCAAATTGTTGGCACACAGTTTTCCCAAACATTATTCCAAACCATGTGTTATTCACATATGTGTCTTGTGAGGGACACACAGTTGATGCATGATTTGGTAAATGGTGTGGCCAAACCATGCAGACAGACCAGGTTTTTAAAATTTATTTTTTAACTTTTCACACACTTTAATTAAGAACTTATTTGGAGTATTCTCCCTCCCCACTTGTGTGAAAACTCTCTTGGGATCCCCTGTAATATCCCCTTTTTATTCCCTTTTGGATTTATCCTTTTTCACCTCAATTTATTAGCGATTTCTCATGGTAAACACTCATTACTCATCATATTTTCTTTATTTTCATCATTTTACTTTATATCATGTACTTTTACCTTATTGACTAAGAACTTTGTTGATGGTTAAAACTAATTTTATGTGAATATTGATTTTAGGGTATGTGGAAATCATCTTGAAACATCATTTCTTAATTCATGAAGGGTTTGCATCATCTATACTTAACCTAGGTAAGTGTTTCCAGGTTTTTCTCTTTTCCTTTAAATTCTATTTGACGATTATGTTTTATAACACCTTTTCATGAAAAATTATATGTGTTATGGAAGAATTTAATTGAAAAAATTTTAGAAAATGACGTCATTTTAAAAAAGGAACATATTTAATTTTCAAAATGAATTTAATTTGTATTAAGAGGGGTTTCATGGGAATTCATTTTAAATGGAGTTACAAGAGTGTTTTTAAATACATATATGTTTTTATAAATTATAAATTTTTATGGTGTTTTATTTAATTATACAATGATGTTTTATTTACTTTTATTATAGTTCCTTAATCTATTTTTTTTAAAATTGGTGTTTTGTTCTTGGAAACAGACGTTTTCACAAATGTCAGATGATTTTAGGTTATTTAACAAATATGGTTTATATATATATATATATTTCAATGTTCATACATATAAAAATACACACACACACACATATAAATATATATTCTAACCTATATATATTGAGAGAGAGAAATTATTTTGGAAACCAAAGACATGTTGGAACCTAAAAAGGGGACACCAAATATAATATTGATTTGTAAATGGTGTTTCAAAAAAAAAATGAAAACATATTATTTAATTTCAAAATCTAAGGCCGATTAGCATATTATCTAAATGAATTTTCCCAAATGAGCCATACTCTTATGCTAATTCCTTATAGATTTATAATCGAATGGATTTGATGATTGTATGTGACAATTATTGTTATTTATATTAATTGGAATTAGTGATTCAATGATAAGAGTTTGGGGGTGAGTTAAGGTTTTTCATGGTCATAGATTCCCTTATATTCTATTATCAGTGTGTGTTTGATAAGGAAGATATAATTACTCACCCTATATTACTAGTATCATGGGGATTCTAAGAGTCTTAGTGATATATTGAGATATAGTTATTATCTATTCATGATGAGACGGACTAGATCCCCATAGTATGTATTTACCTAGGATATGGGGGAGTGCCACCATTGAGACTAGATGATAGAAAATGGTCAGTTATATTCTAGTAATGCATCTATTGGATGATAGAAGATTCTACTCAATGAAATATTGGATTATCTCACTATATTTTTAGGAGTTTTTAATGATTATATGTATTCTTTTTCTTTTCTTTTTATAACATTGTAGTTTCGATTATGTTTCACATTTATGTTTTGACCCTGTAATAATTGTGTTATTATGTATCCTAGTATTGTATTCATTTTTTTTTACTACGTTTTTATATAAAATGTTTTACTAGTTTTCTTATATATTAATCATTTTAGTTTCTTTATTGAAGTTATTTCTTCATTAGTTTTTAAAAATTGGTTTTAATAAGGGTATTTCAAATGAAAGTTTTAAATAAAATATTTAAGGTATGTTTCTAATGTTTATTTAGCTTGTTTCACGGTTTTAGAAGAGGTCATAGAGAATTTTTATGAATTTATTTAATAAATTGAATAAAAACCTATTTTGATTACTTGAGTTAAAATTATTGTTTCTAGAATGATTTGAAAAAGGAAACCATGGAATTTTTAGTAGAAATATACAATGTTATTTATAATCACATTCTACAAACACCACTATATGTATATAGACAAAGTGGATATATTATATGTTCTGGTTTTCAATTTGGATCCCGCATGGATAATTCATGTATTTTGAGGATAAATAGTGACTTAGAACCATATTGAGATATTATTAGGAATCCTAGTTCTTGTTAATTTTGTGTCTTAATTATTGAAAATAGCTCAAATTCCTATTGTATCTTTGGATATTTTCATTAACTATTCTATTTATTTTATTTGGATGTTATTTATGGATATTCATTATTTTTTTTAATTTTTATACAATCTTATTTTTTTTACGCATGGACGTCCAATGTATAGATGCACCATGGTGAAATTTTAGTAGAATTTTGTTTTCTGTTGAATGTTATTTATCTGGGAAAAATCATTCCAACATGATTTTATCTAATTCCTTCAAACTTATCACCAACCTGGTGTGGCCATGAATATACCTTGAGTAATATCATAGGCCAAATCGAGTACCCATATTAGGGGTGACCTGAACCGGTTCATAAAAAAATGGCATCAAAGCCTTATTTCTTATAAAGTTCTATTTTATTAGAGAAACTTCATTATTTGTAATATCTTATATATGAGAAATAAGATTGTCAAATCGGTATAATTATGTTAGGAGTAGGTACTCGATCTTCACCTCACTTGATGAAACTTGAGTTACCATCAGATATCTGGATTTTAGATTTGATTTTAAGGATTATTTTATATTATTATTGGTGAATTTTGATTTGAATTATTGTTTTTTATTCTTATGGGTGTTTCATAAGTCTTTTTAGTTTTTTAGATTTGGAATAAAAATGAAATATGAAATGAAGGAATGTGGCTTTCATTCATAACCTAAAAAAACATGAGGTGCCCGTGTGCATGGTTCTGTGGAATATCTAGGGGTTTGTTTCTTAGTTGGAACACGATCTATCAAACTATGTGTCCAAACCATGTAGAACAACAAAACCCCTCTATATTTTTTATTTTGGTCCCTTATTCTTTTGGACTGCCTTTAGTTATGTGTTATTACTATATAAAATGGATGATAAAGACAATTATGATATTTTAAAGTTATTTTGTTTGATTAAAATCATATTTTTTAAAAGTTAATTTGTTCTTAAAGGGGTATGGGTTTGTTTTAGATATTGATAATGAAGTATTCAAAATATTTTTCTAAGACAAATATATTTTTTTGTTTTAAAATGAATGTGAAAGGGAAGATTTTATTTAAAAATTTCATTTATGTGGAGTTCCATGGTTTTGAAAGTAAATCCAATATTAAACTCTTAAATTTTTTATTGGAATTGGTTATCCTTAAAAATGGTATTCATAGTTTTATTTCATGGTTTATTTTTAATAGAGTGAGTTATAGTTGGAATATTTTTATTTGAGTCTTATGTTTTGATTTTTTATTTAGATCAAGGCACCCAAAAAATTCATTAGGGATTTTTGAAAGTAAATATCATTGGATATTCCATAACCTAGTGTCCCTAAAAGTTTTGGTGAGGTCCTTCCAACTATCAACCCTACCCAAAATCTAATTAGAATGGTAGATTTCGCATCCTATCGGGTTTTTCTTATCTTCCACAATGACCAATGACCAAAATATGAAATATGGTGGTTAGAGAATATATAAAAATATTTAATTTTCATAAAACTCTAGAAGTGTCATGAGTGTATAAAATTTCACACTTGTTCAAGGGACTAGGTCTAGAATGGTGGAGGAACATTTTTATATTTCAGCTACAAATTTAAATGTATTTTGAATTATTTAAACTATAATCTTTTTTTTTGGAATTTTCCCGATAAGATGAATTTGATAGGGAGATAGGAATAATTAACCTCAAGTAAGGTGACTAGTTGGTGAAGTTAAATGTCCCAATTTTTAACTAGTGGATCCATTTTTCTCCTGAGGTAATATTTTTGGACTCACTAATGGCTTCTCATTTTCATGAGGGGTCTTTATCCAAATATTAGTTTGATCCATCCTCACATGATAATGTGGTCAATAAGGTCATGATAGTGGAGGTGGTCCCTCAGGTCTAACCCAATAGTGGTGGGGGCCCTTTCATTTTAAGTGTCAGTGATGGTTTGATATATTATTAGAAGAGGAAGTAAGATGAACCTAGGTTAAGGAAATAAAGTGAACTAGTGGGGTCTTTTATATCTTGTGTTATTATTTTAGAAAAGAAGCGGTCACTCATGTGCTATCTCTGTGGTTAGTTTGGAAATGTAAATCCCTCTAGCTCAAAATTTCTAAAGACATATCATTATTTTGGGTATATGGTCCATCTTTAGATGTTTTTTATGTTTGGGAATCAAAAAATGAGGGAATAATTATCATAGCATGGATTTCAGTGGTAGAACAGATAATATCTTTTATAGTTCGTTTCTCATTCATCCATTGATTAGTTGATATTTCCAAATGTCATGATTTTTATCCTTTTATTTTGGTAGTTTATTCTTTATTCTATATTAGATAGATCAGTTTTCATTTTTATGGAATTTTCAATTGGGTATCAAAATTTATAACCCATTCCATATTCTATAGTTTGGTGAGGTGGAACTTGTAGTGTGTTTTTAGGACCATTTCCTTTATTGGCCCACTTTGATAAATGAAAGCCTTATATGGTTGGGATAAAAATTAATGAATTAAAAAATCAATTAATTCTACATGGTTATATTTTTATAGACATTATGAATGGGTAGTATGTTTGGATATGTTTTGTTATTTGGGTTTCATTTTTAATATATAAGGATATCAGGTTGTCTTATATATTTTAAACACTATAGATCACTCTTGTACATTAGTGACTTTATAGGGGTATAATGTTTTATTGTGGTTAGATTTGTCACATTTCAAACCCAATTTCCCTTATCTATTTATCTATTTATTGGAAATTAATTTTTTCTTTGAATTTATTTTCCATTTCATTGTAAAATTATGGAAAAATTAAGTTTTTTTCTGGTTACACAGTTTGTAGAAACATGTAAAAAAATGTATATAGTCCTATAATTTTACTAGAACAAATTTACATGTTTCTTACTTGGGTTTTCAACCATGAATCCGTGATATAAACTCTTCCCAGGTGTTTCCAGTGAGGGATTTATAGTATTCACATAGTATGTTAAATTGTGTGACCAACAATGCATCTTTCACATGTTTTTAAATTTTTTGTTTTCCATTTGGCCATCTTCAATTAAGACACAATTTAGGGTATCCAACCTAACCAATCATGAAGAACCCCTCCCAAGAGATCTGGGTATCTTTTATTTTTCCCGTTCATATTTTTTACTTCTACACCTAGATTGAATGGTGATTTCTCATAGTAAACATGCACTCCTCCTCTCATATTCCTTCTATTATTGGTTTTTATTTATCTATAATATTCGTACCTTTTTTTTGATCCCTAGGGTGAGGGTTATCACTGAAGTATTGTGTTTCATAATGTTAGCATGTATGGAATTTATCTTAGACCTTCCACTCTTCATTCTTGGATGTTTTTCATCTTCTATGCCTAACCATGGTAGGTGTTTCCATGATATTCTCTTTTTCATTAAAATCCATGTGATGTTTTTTTTATAACACATTTTCCCTAGAATTATATGTGTTATATACCTCTTTAAATTAAAAAAGAGTATTATTTGAAATGGATGGGTATTTTAAAAATTTATGTATTCAATTTGTAAGTGTAATTTTATGGGTATTAAGGTTTTTTTCTAGGGAATTAATTTTACTTATAAGTGTGTTATACAGTACATTTATATTTTTTATCAATTATCTATATTATTGTTATTATTTAATTATACAATGATATTGTGATTTTTTAATGTGTCCTTAAGCTATATTAGTTTAAAAGAGGGTTTTTTTTCATGGTATCAAAATTGTTTCCAAATGTCACATGATTTCAAATTGGATTATAAATATGGATTATGTATATATATTTAACTAGATATATATAGGTATTATTTTATAAACCATATAACCATTTGTAAATTTTAAATCAAAAATCAAATTTGATATTGATTTGTAAATTGATCATCAAAAAAGATTTTAAAAATGTATTGCTGATTTCAAAAATTAAAGGCTCAGTTAGAACTTTATGTAAATGGATTATCCAAAATGATCCAAACTCTTAATATATTTCCGTAGATATTTATTATGTAATTGGTTTTATTATTCTATATGAATATTGTAGTTATTTATAAAATTTGTAATAAGGTATTTGAGAATAGTGTGTGAGGGTGGGGTGAGGATTGTCATGGGAATAGTTTTCCTTGTATTCTCCTACTAGTTTGTTTCTGATAATGCACACATCCTTCATTGCAAACTATTCTTAATATCATAGGGATCCTAGGTGTTTTAGTTAGATACCGACATATTGTCACTATCTAGTCATGATGAGACTAACTATATCATCCAAGTTTGAATGTACCTATTCCATGGAGGAGTGACATTAGTGTGACTATTATCAAGAAATCAGTCATTTATATACTAAAAATGAATTTATTGGTCAACATATGATTCCACCTGAGTACATTTATGATTTTATGAATATATTCTTAGGACTTTACCATGATAAAATTTACTCTTATTATTTTATATTTATCATATGGTAGTTTCAGTTCTTTTTGAAATTTTTATTATGACTTTTCCATAATTGTGTTATTATATCATTCAATATTGTTTCATTTATTTTATTACTCTCTTGGTATCTGACTTGTTCTGATGGTATTCTTCTATATTTATCATTTCAATATAGTTAAATGTTAATTTTTTTATTATTTAAGTTCCCTCTTGAGATGTTTAAAATAAATAGTGTCAAGAAGGGGATTTTAAAGGAAATGTTTTCATGAAATATTTAAATAAATTTTCTAAAATTGCTTATGTTTGTTTTGAGATTTTAGAAGAGGGCTTGGAAAATTTATATGAGTAATCTTTCTTATTGTGAATAAAAAAATATTTTGATTTACTATTTTTTGAACATGTGTTTTTTGTAATGTTTTGAAGAAAGGAATGCATAGACTACTTATTGAAAACCTTCTAGTGGTTTTATGCTCACACATTATATAAACCTCTCAGTGTCTGTAGACCATGGGAATATCTTGTAGGATTAAGTTCTAGATTTAGATTTCTTATAGATAATTTAGGTTGGATTTTATGATTGATGGTTAGTTTGGAGTCACATGGAGAATATGTTGGGAATTCTAGTTCTTTTTATTTTATTTCAGATTTATATAAACCCGCTTAACTTCAACTTGTATCTTTAGATCTATCTCCAGCATGTTCTATTTATTTTAGCTGGATATTATTTATGAATATTCTTCCCCTTGTTTTGCTTATTTTTTGTTCCTTATATTTTTTTATGCATGGTTATGAACTCTATGGAAACACCATTCTATAATTTCAATAAAATTTTATTTCATTTTAGATATTAGTTATTTGGAAAAAATATTTCTCACATACTGGTATCTAATGCCCTGGTGCATTTGGCTAGCTCGTGGCTATTTGGAATGTGACTTGAGTCATGTCATGGGCCGATTGGGTGCCCAAATCTGGGTTGACCTGGACTAGTATGAAATGTTGTGAACATTAAATGAAGAATATATCTTTACTATTAAATGGGTTTATATTGGTCAAAGGTTAGGGATCTTTGAGATTTTTTATTTTTTAATATCTCTATTTACATCTATTTTATCTCTATTATAAACTCTAATTTGGGGATTTAATCATGAATTAATGTATTATGAGATTGTATTTATTGATGATTATATTTCATAGATCAATTGTGAACATCATCACTAGATGAAGATCATAGGATTTTTAGAGTTCACATCAAAGGTAGGATTATCTATTCTTTCCTATGATTATTGTGGTCATATGATATATTTATTGATGTTTTTTTAGATAAAAGATTATGATTTAAATTTATAAAATAATATTCAAAATTAAATTAACATGATAAATCATGGAATTATAGTTTAAAAAAAATTTATTTTATTTTGAGGGAAATCATAGAAATTGGTTTTTGAAAATCATGATAATTTATTTAGTTGAATTAAGATATTTTGAAACCATGAGATTTGGTTTTAAATGATTATTTTGAAGAAAATGGTGGGAAGGATAATTTATAAAAATATGTTTTATATAAAATCTTGTTTGGATTTAAAATAATCAAATTTGTGGAAAATCATTTATGAATGGTCAAATTGTTTTTGGAAGCCATTTTGGGAGAAAATAATGGGAAAATGAATGAAAACTGGGATGGATAATAGAACATTCTAGTGAAAAAATTGGAATTTTTTTAGTTTTCCATTACTGAAATATCCATATCATTAATGGTAAATACTTGTATGAATGAAAATTTATTACATGGGACATTGTGATCATAGGTTTATGTAAAATTTTATTTATCATAATGCCTTTATTTTATTTAATGTGGTAAGACAAGAAATTGATTCCTATGATAATTATGTTGGTATTATCCTGATTGTTCCATAGTATAAATACATGATCCCCTCCCAAGGATTTATTTATTCTTTCAGGGAATTCCTAACATTGTTCCACCCTTAGTTTAAAATGAAATACTCACTTGGACACATTATCATGCACTCATCTAGTTCTAAAATTTATATATGGACCGTAGTTATTCTACCAAATTGAAACCATTAAATTATTTAATTCCATTTTAATGGAAATCGAGAACAATTAAAAAGATACTATATAATATAAATTTAAAATTGGAAAAATCAACATGATTTATTTTCATTTTTTAAATCTAATTTAATTCATTTTTTAAAATCATTCATGTTTGAAAATATTAATTATCTAAAAACATAATTTAGAAGAATGACATTTTAATACAATCCATAAAAAATGGAGATAATTACAACCATAGAAATATTTAATGTATTTAAATATCACACATTTACAAAAATCTCATCTTTAAAATATATCGTTGTTCCCAATCAAAAATAATTTTATAATTTTTGAACCACTAAATACCATCAAAAAATATACTATATGATTGTTACCACTATGGAAGATTTTTTAATGATAATTGACCTTATCATATGTTCATTCTAGGAACTATATTTTTTATATATTTGAAACTAAAATACCTAAAATTTGGTGAATACATCAAAAAAATATTTTTCTCAAAAACCTAGAAGACGTCCATGGTTCACATACAATTTAATAAGAAAAAAAAGATTACGAGTTCAAAATGTGACTCATATTGAGAATCACCCATGAAATATACAATATTGTTTCATGCACAAAGGTTGAAAAAAGTGGTAAGGGAGGTGAGTATCACTCTACCTCCTTACATTGCATAAAGAAAGGGAGTGAAAAAATAATATAATTTTCCGAAAAAAAAACTCGAATTCCGGGGAAAGAAAAGGGGTGTAGTCTAACCATTTAAGGTTTCTTTTTGTTTATTTTGTAAAATTTTATACCCAATATAGAATAGGGGTGGGATGATATATATTTTAAAAATACCACTAATTAATGGAATGTAAGAGTGTGATGAATTAAATTAACCAAATGAAACTAACTTGATCAAACTGTCTTAGAGTGGTAAAATTCAAGTTAAATTAGTTAATAAATTATAGTTAGTAGATGAATATTTTATATTTCAGTTTCATTAATCAATATGGTTTAGAAAAAATAAGTGTTTATAATCAAAATAGAACAATTAAATAAATATATTAATCTATTTTGAAAATAGATGTGATTATTAAATTTTTATGATCAATTTTTAATATATCATAAATCATTATTTATTTTTCAATATAATTAAATGTGCTAAATATATGTGATGATTAAGTGAATATAAGTCATTATATTACACATGAATGTTGTCCGAGAATTATTAAATCCTCTTAAATCTGTTGTATATTGATAGATTTGTTCATTATCAAACTATTTCCTTCATTTAAATATTTAATTGAAATTTTTATCAAAGATATTATTCGTATACTATATATTTTATTATGTTCTCTATATTATGTTAGAAACATTGGTTATAAAATATTAGGGATTTATTCTTTTTTATGAATCAATTTTACATTATGTAATTTTTTACCATGTTTTATTTACCAATATAGACCATTTTTAATTCATATAAACCAACAAGTTCAATTTATATGAGTTTTGGGTTAATCACTAGCTAGTATTGTTTTTCATTTAAGATAAATCATTTAAAATTAATCAATTGAAACTAATGTCCTTATGAAATTTTAACAGATCATTCACACCCCTATGGTAAAGGATCAGGGAGAGGATGATATTTTTCTAAAAAAATTGAGTTGGGTGGGGGTTAATGAATTATTGATTAATCAAAACATGTTTAAAAATTTGAAATTTTAATTAACTGGTATTCATGAAATGCATGTTTACCTTGCATAGTTTTTTAAAACATGTGAATCTTATATAGTTTTATAAACTATCAGTGTAATAAAACCATGATTTCAACTATCTTCCCCTAATTCTCAATGAAATATTCCCCAAGCTTCCACATATTTTCATATACATCCTAATGGTTAATTTTCTTAATGAAATAACATCACACCAAGCCCAAATGATATCTAATGATTTATATTTGATTGGATTTTAATATTTATGACCATCAATTATTATCATATGAATTTACCTTAATGAAATTAAAGAGGTTTCTAGGGATGAATTATTATGAGATTAATAAATTTAATTATATTATCCAAACCAACCTGAATAAATACGATAGAGAGTTTTTTATGGGTTTTTTTAGAAAAAAATAGAAATGGGTAGAGGTTTTTTAAATTTTTAAATTTTTTTAAATTAGGTTTGAATGGTGTTGATTCCCTCAATGTCTTTTCTTTAGATGGATGACATTAAAAATGATTTGATTCCCTCAGTTCCTTTTTCATTTTATTAAGAAAACGGTGCTGAGGGCATCAACACCTTCCACCTCCTCCCCTATAAAAACAACCTCACCCCTCCCTCCCTTCCCACTGTCTTCTTTCATGATTATATATATCCCGTAAACTATTCTCATGTTTTTGTTCCCCTCTATGGTGTTAAAGTCAAAGGCCCTATTGTGATAGCTTTCAAGGTGTAAAAAAATTTCCAGCCTTCATTTAGAGTAATTTTTTTAACTTTGTTATTTAATTTATGGTATATTTTAATATTTTTATTTTCATAGTTTTTTAATTAATTATATGTGATTTTTTAATAATATATGATATTAGTAAGTAATTAATTTTTATTTAATGGCTAGAAATTATTAATTAATTAAGAATTGTTAATAATTTGAAATCAATAATTATTATGAATTAATTAATATTTAATATCACTTAATTTGTAGTAATAATTAATAAATAATATTAATATTCAATAATTAATTAATTATTAATTATTAAATATAGATAATATTTACGAAACAATTACTAATTTATATATATAATTATTAGTTTATTAATAACTTGTAATTATTTTATAATAATAAGTAATTATTAATTAAATTTAATTATTACTGAGTTATTAATAATATTAAACTATTATTTTTTTGGTGGTTTATTAATATATAATTAAATAATATTTAATAAAAATTAATTATTGAAAAATAGTAATAATTAATAATTAATAATAATTAGTAATCATTGATAATAATTAATTATTATTATGTTAATTAAAAATTATTATTATTATTTTAATTAAAAATAATTATTCTTAATTAGTAATTTATTAATTTTTTTAAATTAATTACTAATAGATATCAAGGAGTAGTTAATAATTATTATAAATTATTGTTAATATTTATTAAATAACTATCAATCAACTAAGTATGTAATATTGTGTGGTTTTTTGATCAATGAAAACCCTATCTGGATACAGACAAGTGGATATAGGCTTTGGGATGGATACACCTAGGGGTAATAAAATCAAAAAAAAAATTAGTTATTAAATCGATCTTCACCTAGTGCACACTCAAGGGACATGTTTTGGTTACTTCACCTGGTTTTTTAAACTATTAAACTCATTGACTATTTCATAATTATATCTTAATAATTTGAAAGAACATTACACAAGTATTCCACCGTGGACCCTACATGACTCTTCCCTATAGTTAATATTACATAAACACTTTGAATCACAATAAAAAATAATTATTTCAGATAGAAAATATTGTATTCCTGTGTCTACTATAATGATAATGTTATTCAAACAGATCAAGGATCTTCATATAGTAGACAATTAGCATGAGTGACTGTGAAAAGAGTTTTTTTACCCTTAGATACCTTTATACAAGAATTCAAGATCAATTAAATATAAAATCTTATCAAGAGATCAAGTCTATTAGTTATAAACACTCACAATACCAAATTTTATTATATCCTATAGCTTATCTATTACTTGTTGATGAGGAATGGTTACAAGCAATAACACTATTTAACCAATGGTTCGATACTGGTTTGATTGAATTATATATGGAGGTTTATAATATCCAACTGTTACATGATATTATACCATGATTGATCCATACAATATTCATAAAATAAGATCTATCCGAAGCGTATGTTAATGTTTTATATTATTTGGAAGAACACAACCAAGATGATAATCTTGATATGATGCTGGAGAAACTAAATAAAAAATAAGTTATCATGATGGAATAGAGGGAAAAATAGTGATGAGGATGAAAAAGATATATAATTAGAGAAAGAAGTTGCTATATATTCAATGGTTATACACCAGACCCAAATAAGGATAAATCATTCACCATTGTTCTCATCTTGTTTGGAAGTTATAACATGTTTTTCTAAATTTAATTGGAATATATGACACCTTTTACATAGTTTCCTATATTTTTAGAGGATGTATTTGGTTAAATAGAGTAAAAATTATACTCTAAAGGAGATTTCCCTAGGGAATATTACTAGAAAATGATACTGAAACATTTTCATATAAAGTGACATAAAATATATTTAGTTGAGGATTCAAGACAAGTATAATATGTATTACAGAGTGATAAATATTGTGATGAATGTAGATTTCATTTGAGGCAGATTCTTATCATTTCTCTTATAGGGTAGAGGATCTTTAAGATTGAGGGATCTCATACTTATGTGCAGTCTAACCTATCAAAGGATCATACATCATTAGATGATGAATTTGTATTATCATTTATTGTTGAGATGATCGATACTTGTCAATATATATCTATATCTCTTTTATCGGATAGGATAAAAAAACATTTTGATTTAAAATTTAAAATAAAAAATTATGGAGGAAAAATGTGATTTTTGAAATGTATGGTAACTACGATGGTTCTTATCAGGTTTTTCCATAATTTCTATCAATACTGAGTCAAAAAACCAAGTTCTATTCCACCTTGACACGAAAAAACATATTTATCAAGCTAACTGAGTTGATAATTCTCAAGTTAAATTTAATATTTTTGTTTTAAGCATTAATTATGTATATTTTTTCATATCATTTTAGCAAAAAATTTATAATGATTGATGGAATTTTTCATTATAGAAGGTTTACTAGAATACTATTATTGTTGTAACCCAAGATGGTAGTAGTTCACCTTTGACGGTTGTATTCTCTATAGTAGAGAAGGAAAATTATGACTCTTAGAAATAGTTTTGGGCATGTATTAGCAACCATTTGACCCATATTAGGGGTATTTGGTGGATACGTGATCATCATTGGGAGATCAAGGATGAAATCAATGTGTATCGTGTTATGTGGATATCCCCAAATTTATACCATTGATTCCAAATTGGACATATTTACAAAAATGCATCAATTAATTTTCATGATTAATCTATAAATAAATCCATCAAGAAGATTAGTATGTAATCTCTTTATTATTATTTTTTGTTTTAAAAAAATTATAATATAAATTTATATGTAACATGATCACTTTGGTCTAGAATATGATCTACATCACAAAAGGTTTTAGTAGTGATTAAAATGAATTTTTAGGGCTACTTAGGGAATTTATGACTACATTATGGGAATTAAAAAATAGAAATATGCATTGGAATATAATGGAGGGGAATCGTACAAACAAATGACCACAAATATTGTGGAGTGAGTCAATGGCATCTTAAAGGGGCTTTGAAAGTTACCTATAACTAACCAAGTTGAAGAGACATGTCATCATTGTGTGAATTGCTTCACAGAAATATAAAGATAGAACACAAACAACAATCATCATGAGTTGTGGTGTGGATGACACGTTCAGTTATGCGTTGATAGTAATATTGAACAAGATTCTAATTTTTGTGTGTGATTGTTCAATGGAGAATAAAATTGATTCAAATTGACAATGTCATGTACCCATCATAGGTAGAAACAGTTTAGTGTTGGTGGTATTATGGGACAAGGGGAATTGTGATGGTGGAAACTTTCAGGATTAATGGTTTCCTTTCATGGACATAATTACATAATATGCCTTTGTGGACACCTCATTGGAAGTATATATTGATACAATGTATCATCTCGACCCCATTTTCCAGCTTTTATAGTGCAACGTGGATACCTATTATTATTATTTTTACGTTTCTCAATACCCAAAGACCAGCCTATGTTGATGGATAACATTATCAGGTTGTGACAACATGTCAAACCTAAGTCCAGATGGATTCAAATTGAGATAGATTGGCCTCATGAAAAATTCCAATGTTTAAGATACATCATATATCATGAGTAAGGTCATAATAGTATGATACTACCTAACATTTCATTGATGGGTTATTATAAAACACCTTTATTTATTATACAATTTATTTCACAATTTGCTACATAAATATACACATAATACAACCCCAAAATATTGAGATGGATTTTGTATTCAGGTAATTTAGTACAGAACATAGTAACATGAAATAAATATAAATCAATGTTATTTAAAAACACCATAACATTCCCCTAAATTTCATTGAACTTCCTAATAAAATACTTGATAACATGGTCACATACATAATAAAAGGGTGAGTTATGAATCCCAGTAAGAGAATAATCAAATAACAACATGAATTAAATTACTACATGTGATTTAAGAGGCATAACATGGTGAAATATAAGGTTGAGAATCATAATCATTAATATAAAAGCCTGATATAAGATGATAAAATCATAATAATGTGGATATATCATAAAACCTAAAATCATAAGCAAGATTAAATGATAACCACTGATACATTATAACATATTTTTCTTAGGATATCCACTTAGGCACTATACATGGTATCTCATGAGATAAAAAACATTACCCAATTCATTGGAGGGCTATATAATTTCAGGCCCACCCATCACATTCATATCATGTACATGCCTTTTTTTACCACATAGATCATACAACATAAGAACTTATTTCATTAATTTTAATCCCATGATTAAGGAGTGTGGGTTACAATCATGGAATTACCAAATCCTGTATGGATACTTTCATCTAGTTGAATAACTTTGAGTGGAAATGGGGATGGGTATTCACAAAAAAAAGATGGGCATAGAAAATCATGAGATAATTTTGAAAACATAAAGGGTGTACATAAATGTTCATGAAAGGGTTTAATTAGAGTTAAATGTGTCCTATAATTACATAGGAATCATAAGGACAATAAATTTATTGGTAAAAACACAATATAATAATAACAATTATAAATAAAAAACATGATACAAAGATAGTACATGAATAAAAAGGTAGAGGATGATAATCCCTTACTTGAGATGTTTCTTCTAAAAGAATGGGATGAGCTTCCTAAGAGATTGAGAGAACCATGTGAGGAATTTAGAGAGGGAGATATATAATAACATCATGATCAATGAGTTTTGAGTGAAGAAGAAAGGAATTTTGGGTGGTTATTTATTAAAAAAGGGAGGAGAATTATTTATTAATTTCTAAACTAATGTTTTGGTCTCTATGTATAATGTAATAAAACCAAAAACATTCCCCTGGTTTTTTCATATGGTTTCATCAAAAGGAGAGTAATTTTCAATAATTTTTTAGGATAATAACGAAACACCATAAACTAATAACATTGATAATGTGGAAGGGAGTCATGTTGCAAAAAAGTTTGTTTATAACATTAAAAAATAATATAGTTTTTGAGGGATTCATTATTGGTTTTTAAAAGTAATCAAATAACTTCAAAAACACACTATTTCAATTGTTAAATCTATTATTTTCCATGTATTCCATTTATAGTAATTATTACATCAGTTTTATTATGATGACATAATACATACTGTATATTTATATAGTATTTATATTTTTAGACAAAAATTTGAATGCCTAGGAAAGTTATAAAAAATAACTTACTAGCTATTTTAAGTTTTTTGATTTCAAAAATTATATTAGTTTTAAAAATATATGAATTCCAACTTTTAAATAAAAGTATTTATTTCTTAGAAAGATACTATTTTTTATGACAAAAACAACGTTCAGACCCTTATAAAACATATATTGGAATTTATTATATTATATTATCATTTCTATTTAAATTAATAATATTTCATACATATATTTCATGAAAAATTTATTTATTTAAAAATTTATTGAATTTATCAAAGAAATTGTTTTAATTGAAATTATATGTTTCCCAAAAATAAAATTTTGATTTTTTTATCAAAATTTAATTTTCATCCAACTCATTATATAATGATATATATATGAACAATAATAATGAAATTGATAAATATAATAATTATTTTGTTAGAAATGAAAAATAGAAATTCAAGTTATTAGGTCTATAAACATTACAACTAACTACACCAACCTATTCTCTAAGGGTGAGGTGTGTGATGGTGGTAATTTCATAGGGTGGTTCAACAAATTTAGTTTGTGCCATAATCTAAATAATTGTGAACTTATCCCCTAAATGGTTTCACTCAAGTTATAGATATTGAATATTGACAATGGATTAGTCAAGGGAAAATTTCATTGATCTTATCTCCCTTGGAAGCTCTAATAAATGGGCTTCAAAGGGTATGATCATAGTGGTTGAGGCCATCACTAATTCCATCTATTTCAATTATAATTTATCATAAACCTTAATATATACTAATATTAATGGTCACTATATAACATATATATTACCAATGATCATGATTTCTAAACGTATTTTAAGAATAACGAAAAAGTTATGGCTTTAATTTATAACTTTTTAATGTAAAAAATAAAATATAGTACATGAATATTCTATAAATATATTAATTAATAATAAATTTATTCATTAATAAGGTAATTTTATTTATAAAATTTTGGGTAATTATATTCTTGCCACTATAAATTTGACCCTGGAATTTTTACTCCATACACTAAAACATAATGGGGTACTTTTGTTTTATCACCTTTTCTCGTTCCCATGTTTCCTCCTAAAGAATGGGGTTCCACTATAATACATTGAATAAGTGAATTGACTTTTTTAGAAATTTGTCTCTGTAATATAATATCTTCACTGGTTACTCCTTTTATGAATGATCATTCCCCAAAGGTACCACTATAGGATTAATTATATGTGAGGGGTCAGGTATATTCTTCATTAATATGGATAAACAGAACACATTATGTATTTGATACAGGTTAGGTGGGATATAAAGTTGATATGCCACACATCAAATTTGATCAAGGATGTAAAAAGGGTCAATTTATCTAGGACTAAGGACTCCATTCTTCCTAAATATCTGGAATTTCTTCCTTGGTGATATATGAAGGAACAATTTATCAATTATCTTATACTCTACATCTCATCGATTATTGTCTCTATATATTTTCTATAAAATTTATGTAGATTTAAAATGACATTGAATGGTTTGAACCTTCTCTATCATTTCCTAGATAATATCTGGCCCTATCATCATCCACTATCAAACATAATCCCAACATGATGGTGTCTCACACCTCTTCCCATACAGAGCCTCATATGGTTCCATATGAATTCTTGAATGAAAAATATTTTTATATGATAAATCTAGTAGGGGAAGGTGCTGATCCAAAAAACCAATGAAATCCACTTAATGATATTTCAACATATCCTCTAGAGTTTTAATGATTCTCTCATATTAGTTATCTATATGAGGGTGATATGTATTTATGAAACTTATCTCTATATCCAATTCTTACTAAAGGATTTTCTATAACCATAAAGGAAAAATTGATTATTGATAAAATATAATGAAGAGTTTCACACCATGTAGTATTACCAACTTTATTAGGTATATAATGGTATTTTTTCCAAGAAATAAGTCTCACTTGATATTAATGAAATGCAATGAATTTATAAGTCAATATACTACCACCCAAATGGTGTTATTAACATTAGATGTCATGGTGAGTCCTATGAAAAAATTGATGACTATGTTTTCCCATTTCTATATTGGTATGGGAAGTGGTTTCATTATAACCTTAGATTTATATCATCTAGCCAAGTCTTTTTGGCATACCAAGCATGAAGATACAAATTCTACAATATCCCTTTTCAGGTTATTCCATTAAAAGTTTGGCTCTATATCTCAATACATTTTAGTGTTTCTTAGATTAATATAGAATAATGATTTACATCTATAATTCATAAGTTCCGTCTTCATTTCTAGTTTTGATGGCACACCTATTCGAGTTCAAATCCTTATAACCCCATCTTTAACAAAGTTGAACTTTGGAATATTCATTATCATCTTCTATATCTTCTCATCATCTTTTTTGGCCTCCTTGATCCTCTAAAGAATCAATTGTTGATTTGTTATTTTAAAAAGGTAGTATAAAGATATTATTATGATTCTAATGTCTATCATTTACTTGTCTATGAATATTAGATCACTTTCAATCATCATCAGGGATGGGCTTTTGGGATCAATTCTACTTAGAGTGTCTACCACTTTATTCCCCTTCCCAATATGGTAATGGATTGAATAGTCATAACTTTGATAAACTATAACTATCTTTGATAGATCATACTGATCTCATTTTGTGTGAATGTATACTTGAGGATTTTATGATCCGTATACATGTCACAATTCTCCCCATAGAGATAATACCACTAAATCGTCAATATGAAGATCACTGTAACAAATTATAGATCTTTCATAAAGTAGTTCTACTCATGGATCTATAATTGGTAAGGGGAATAGGATATCACTTTATCATTTTTCATGAGTACACAACCCTATCTATTTTGGATGCATTGTTTTAGATCACAGATAACTCACCACTTTTGGGTAATGTGAGCACATGAGTAGTTATTAACCTCTATTTTAACTCTTTAAATATCTCCCCACATTCATCAGTCTAGAAAAAAGTCATTCCCTTTTTATTTATCTTAGTTTGTAGGCCTAAAACACATTATATGTTTCTCAAAAACTGATTATAGTACATAGATAAACCAAGGAAACTACTGATCTCCTTCATAGATATTTTTATCATCCACCCGTTAATTTCATATATTCTTGATGGATCCACATATATCCCTGTGTTAGTAATAACATTCCATGTGAATGTTACTTTATACATATAAAAAAATATTTATTTTACTTTGTATATAAATTTTCCTTTTTCATGGTCTTCATAACAACAGTAAAATGATCCACATGTTTCTCCTTACTTTTGATGTAGATAAGAATATAATCTATAAATACTAGAAAAAATTTATTGAGGTAATACCAAAAGACTCTATGCATTTAGTGCATGAAGATATCTTGAGTATTAGTGATTTAAAATGGAATCCCTGTGAACTTATAGTGTCTATACCTTCTATGAAAAGTAGTATTTGGGATATCATTATTCTTCACCTTTATCTAGATTCACATTTAGTATCTTCTTCATCTCTTAAAATTCAATAGTTTTAAATTGTTATGGAGTCTTTGATATTATCAAATCATGGATATAAATTTGATTGAGAAATCAACCTCGAGACCTGGACGAAGATTAGAAAATTCATCAAGGAACACAAAAACATATTTTCTTACAATGGTCATGTCATCAAGGATGATCTTTTAATTAGTCTCAATCATTTAATCTAGATATTCTTGGTCATATGGAAATAATATCTACTCACAAGATGATAATTATGAAGGAGATTTATCCTCCTCCATACACTTGTATAAAATTAGAGGGTGATTCATGATATGGAGGGTTATTTCTTTCTCTCATGAATTTATGCTAGTTCTATAGTAGGAAATCCAATCCATACCAAGAATAGAATCTAATTCCACTAAAGGGAGTATCATAAGGTTGGTTGGGAAATTCAACTCGTAAATATTAATATGGTAGAATTTATATGTTTAGGTGGAAATAATTTCCCCATTTTTCATTTCCATCAATAGCTCAACATCCATATTTTGTGGTTTGTTTGAATAGTTCTAATAAAATTTCATTATATGAAAGAATTCATATAAAAATAGTCTTATAAGATATTTTATGTTCATAAATGGATGATAATCATACCTTTAACTATTTGATTTAGGTTCTAATCATTTACTTCATCCAAAATAGAATTAGGGATGAGAATTTTCAAACTATTAAGAATATAAATGGAAGATATAGACATATAAGTGATAACCTATAAATGACATGTGTTCACTTACCTATGAATTTTTGGGTTTCAATCTATGATATCCATGGACTATTCCTTAACATTAAATTTCATGGTCATTTTTTCTTCCTTCATACTGGTTTGTAAAAATTATGTGATTAAACAAAGAATATCCCCTACTATGAAGGTGTTCAGTCTTAGGACACTTTTTCATTCACTAGGCATAGGTTGAGTTAATACCCAATGACCCATTTTAGAGTTATCACATATAGTTACATTTTTTCTATAGCCGCATCCACTTTCTAGTATCTATATAGGGAAGTATTTTATAAGAAAACCCAGGAATATATACTTTACCAAAATTTAGTGATGTTTTATTATGTTTATTATTATCACTATGTCTTTAAATTTTTTTACTAATCCAAAAAAAGACAAATAACTAGACCCTAATCTCATACCAACTATGACATCTCATATCTTTTATACACATTATTTCATGAATAGTTACCCAAAGATACACATAATACATTCCAAAAATATCAAGAGGCCTAATGTGTTTTGGTAATTAGATACCTAAAATAATAACATGAAGGAAAGATACAATTAAATTATTTTAGAACTCTACAACATGTCTTTAAATTCCATTGATCATCAATTACTTCCTAGGATAACTTGGGGACATATATAAGAATGGGGTGGTCTATAAATCCCCTAAGGGAATAATAAAATCATAACATGATGTAATGTATTACATGCAAGTAAATAGGTGTAACATGATGAAATAAAAGGGTTAGAATCATAATCCTGAATATCAGAGAATGATACAAGAATATAACATCATAGGAATGTGGAAACAACACAAAACATGTCATCATAAGCATGATTCATGGATACAGGATGAAAAATAATAACATGATGTAATTAAGCTAAACATAGGTACATTATAAATGGTATATTATGAGATTAAAAACATTACCCATTTCATTGAATGACTATATAATTATAATCCCACCCTTCATATTCATATCATGTACAATCATTTGTGTTCCATATAGATCATAATGTATAAGAACACATTTCATCAATTTTAATCCCACAATTAAGGAGTTTGCGGTAAATTCATGGAATTTACAATTAAATTAAGTATATTATTATATAGGTGAATATACTTGAGGGTAATTGTATATGGGTATCCACAACACAAAAGTTGGGCCTAGAAAATCTGGAGATAATTTCAATAGTATAATAGGCACACATAAACATTCATGGAATGGATTAATGATAGTGAAAGGTTGTATATAATTATACGGGTATAATAAAGATAGAAAAAGGAATATTAAAAACACATTACAAAAAGAACAATTAGAAATAAAAATCTTAATATAAATAAATCACTTGAATAAAAAAGAAGAGGAAGCGTATCTCTTACCTGAGAGGTTTCTTCTAAAAGCATGGAATAGGATTCTTAAAATTATGGGAGAACAATTGTAGGGATTTATAAAGGGATTGGTGGAGGAAAATAATGATAAATGAGTTTTTTTGGAAGAGTATTTGGAGTATGGTTGGGTATTTATAGGAAAATAAAAGGGAATTATTTATTAATTTCTAAACTAAGGTTTTGGACTCTATGTAATAAAGTAATCAAAATCACAAACCATATCATAGTTTTTTCCAATGTTTAGGACAAAGGGGAGTGTTTTTCAATATTTTATTAGTCTAAGAACATAAATCCTTAAAATAATACCATTGATGACGTGGTAGTGAGTCATGTTCCTAAAAAATTATTTCTATAACCTTAAAATATAATATAGGTTACGGAGGATTCATTATAGGGTTTTAAAATTGATAAAATAAGTTCCAAAAAACTCTGATAAATGGGCTTTATAGTGCATGATCCTACTGGATGAGGTCATCAGTTATTTCTTTCATGTCAATTAGACTTTATCACAAACCATAAAATATACTTATATTAACAGTAACTGTTGAATAACTATATTATCAAAAATTTTGATTCTTAATAGTCTTCTAAGATATAAATACAAATTATGGAACTATTTTATAATTGTCCAAAGTAACAAATGAAATTTAATCCCTACATTCTATATAACTACGTTACTTAATAAAACATTTAATCATTTAAAGGTAATTTCACTTATAAAATTTTGTTTCATTACTGTTTTCATTTATAATGGTAATTATGTATTACTATAAAAAATTTATGCACTAGAGTATTTGAAAATTCAATTGGGGTCTCACCTCACGTGAAATGTTTTGGGGGGTTTTTGTAAAAGTCTCAGGTTTTCAAAAAAATGGATTAGTATTTGGATATATATATAAATTACATATTAAAATGTTGTAAAAATATATATAACATTGGAATTTGAAAATAAACATTCAATTTAAACATCATTTTGTTATACATAATCATGATCTGAATATTCATAAGCATCATTGTAAACTACATAAAGTTCATTCTACACATAGTGAATAATTTGTAAAATCTAAACATTTAATTTTTTTATAATTAAATAATAAGAATTGAAATTAATCTAGAAAATGAAAACATAATTTCTTAAGGATTTTAGACTTCAAAAACACTTAAAAGTGTTCATGATTCAAGAATGATATAATGAGAGAAGTTGATTCTCTTATCTAAGAAGATGGTTAAATAAAGATGAGGAAAATTTGTTGATAAGAGTAATAAATAATTAACTATTTTGATGGCCATGTTGTGATTTAAAAATTCTTATATTAAAAAACATGATGTGTTTATATCTGGATTCTTCAAGATTATCCTCTCTTTTTTATTATGTAGAATGACCAATCCCTATGGTCTACTGTATAAGGAAGTTTTAAGCTACAACAGAACATACTGATTGATGGTCTCTAAAAAAAATTCAAGAATATTTCTATTATGATTCTATGATTTTATGGGGCTTCTATAATCACATGAAAATCATCATTTAATGATTTATATTTAGTTTTAATTTAATTTAATGATCACGTTATTGTATACTCATGTGTTGTTTCATGATAATAAGTGACATGTTGAAAGTTGGTTGAAGAATATATTTTTACATGACTAATGCTAAGCCATGATTTTATATTAATTTTGTTTATTTTTTTTATCATAGTAAGAAAAGTAATTTTTTTTAAAAAATTGTATCGATTTGTTTGAAGTAGGATCATGAGTTGAGTTGTTAAAGAAAATTAGTTTTTTCAAGAACCAAATTTGGCTTCCACTAATATCAGAATCAAATAAATCCCATGATAAGGGCATAAGGTGATTTACTATCCCCATGGTTTGTAAGAAGTTTCCGGTTATCAATAAATTTGGTTTGGGAATGATTTACCCGAGTATGAATGCATAAAACATTAAAATAATCAATAATATGAATCAGGAATTTTCATGAAAAACATGACTTAACAGAAACCAGATCGGAATAAAATGTTTTAAATAAAGTTAAAGTTTTCCGAACAAAAATAAAAACAACATCAAATCAGTCACAAATATTGCACCAGGACAAGGGGGTCATCACCCCCCGAGCCATCTCCACAACACCGCACTAAAGGAGGGGACTAACAACCTGAACCGCCTTCACCAGAGGCTTTTCCATTACAATTGTCAAACATAATCAAATATACTACCACCCAAGGGTTTTAAGTAGGGTTTTATACTAATCCAAATAGGATAAAATCCAATGATTCCATAGAGTATGCAATACAAGGTGAAGAAGCACGTAGTTTTAATATGTAAGGAAAAGCAGCGATAAATTCCATGAAATGCTACTTTCAATTATAAATAGTTTTCAAAATAATATTTCATAATGTTAACACATTTGAAAAATACATTTTATCTACTGTAATTTTCAGACAAAAACTCCCAAATCCATGGGTAAATACCACAAATCCATTGAGCACCAAAACCGCGAACACCCCTCAGAACTGGATAGGCTCGCGCCCTATGTACCTCGTAACTCGATGTAAAATATCAATGTCAGAATCCTTTCCTGTGAAAAATAACTAATAGGGAAGATAACCATAACATATTGGTCCCAAAACATCATCCATATAGTTTATTTAGAGATGTATTTATCCAAAATTCTAATTGAAACAGGGATAAAACCGCCCCAGATCACTAGCGTACTAGTACATATCGACCCACCTAGGTAATCAAGCTTCCCCCTTTGTGCTCAAACAATTTCAGTATTCTACATACAACCCTTTTAATTTTAAAACACCAATATTGGTCACATAAAATAATATAGTATCTATACACACTTTATACCACTTAAAACACACAACAAGAAATTTTGATTTTCAATAAAACTACTTCTTAGAATATCACATTGTTTTGCACCCAAAACTCCTTGTAATCCCCACATTTCACACTATATGAAAAATTATAAGTACTGAAACATAAACCTAATCAAAATACCTTTAAGTGAATCCAAAATATCAATTATAGGACAGACCCATAGGAACCAAGAAGTGATATCTTTGTAAAACCTCCATTTTCACACAAATATGGCACTTAAAGTTCATATGCTTCAAAAACACCATTAAAAAAAATTCAAAACAATAACAAAAAATGAAAATATTTAAAAAAATTTATTTTTTCTCTAATACATTTCAATAAAATCAACTATGTAGTTTTAGGGAATTCCCAAATGAACAAATAAATGATTTCTATGAAAAACCCCCAATTTAACAAAAAAGGAACTTAAACATCATTAAAGTTAAAAATACCACCAAAACCAATTTTAGAACCAATAATCAAATGATATAAACATGAAATTATTATAAAAATAGCATTTTAAGTCACAAAGATTTCATACACGTGGAATCAACTAGAAAAATTGTTAAAACATTGAATCCCTTGTGTGAAAATTCAATCGCACCAACGCCACACCACAAGGAAGGTAGATAGAGAGTAAAATCAAAATATGGGAAAAATAAATCCCAATGATAAACCCTAGGTTCTAAACCCTATCTTCTGGTCATTTTTTAATTCAAGTAAATTGGATGAAACTTCATAAAAAGGGGAGGAACTAAGAGGGAAAAAACTTACTTGAGATTGTGTGAAGTTCCTCCACCAAAACCCCCTTCAAAATTGACATCCAATGAGGGTTTTAGAGACTTTTAGGGATACCATGTATATTAGGTTTGAAGTGAGGAAGAAAAGGGAGTGTTTGGATAAATATAGGGAGGTCAAATAAGTGATTTAACTCAATTTTAATGAACTATACATGGTCAAAGGGTTTGTGTGCACGGTTTGGAAAACCGTGCACCTAAACCGTGAACCCTCCATTCACCCCCCAAAACATCTCCAAATGACACAACAATTTGTGGGAGAATATGTGGGAATTTGGGGGGGATGTTAGGATAAAAATATCAGAAATTTAAGTACCTTTAACGAAGAACATTGGTTTGAAAATTCTCCCCACCATGAAAATGTTCCATCCTAGAAAGTCGACTAGAGGATTGATCAGAAAAAAAGAATGTGTACTCATCCTCAACCCATGAATTTCACTCCAAGGACTCATGTATATAAATAAGATGATTCCAATGAATATGGACCAGCATAATAGACTTATCTTGAAGCACGTTCTCTTGGGAGTCCACTATTTGCACTGGCCACTAAAAAACTGTCAAGTCAGGCTCTATCTCTAGTTCGTCCCAACTCAGCACATGAGACAAATCCATGTAGTATTTATTCACATGGGAGACATGGAAAACTTCATGTATGGATGTTAACTGATAAGGTAAGACCAAAATATAAGCCACCTTCCCAATATGATATGTGATCTCTAAATGGCCGACATATCGCAATGTCAGCTTCCCTCGCTTCCCCAATCGTCAATTGCCCTGATGAGGGGCCACTTTCAACAATACTATGTCACCCACAGAAAACTCTAGGTCTCGACGCCTCCGACCATCATAGTATTTATTATGACTCTGAGCTATCAAAAAGCATTGACTAATCAATTTTACCTACTTGGAAGTCTCCTGCATAAGGATTGACCCCAACAGTAAAGTCTCACCTACCTCAGCCCAACATTTGGGGGACCAAAATGGCTGACCATAGAGAACCTCAAAAGTGGCCATTCTAATCAAGGATTGGTATATGTTATTATGTGAAAATTCATCCAATCCCAAATGGGTATCCCAACAACCTTCAAAGGCCAAAACACATGCACAAAGCATGTCCTCCAGAATATGGTTCACCCATTTTGTCTGACCATCTATTTGAGGATGATATGTCATGCTCATATTGATCTGTGACCCCAAGTACTTTTGTAGGCCTTCCCAAAACTGATAAGTGAAACAAGGGTCTCTATCCGAGACAATATCTTTTGACACACCTTGTAGTCTCACCACCACCTGAAGATACAAACATCCCAACTCATCCACTTTAACTATATCTTTGATCGTGATGAAGTGGGATGATCTGGTTAGATGTTCGATCACCACCCAAATTTAATTCTTACCCTGAGATGTATGTGGAAAACCAAAAATTATTTCCATGTAAACCTCTTCCCACTTCCTAGTATGAATGGGTAGTGGTGGAGAAAACTGGAGGGTCTTTGGTTTGGGGTGTCCATGGGTCAGGTTGGGTCAGGTTGTAGGTGGTTTTGGGCCTGAACCTGGAGAAAAAATTCGGGTCAGGTCGGGTTGGGTCACACTCTACATGACCATATGACCCGACACAACCTAACCCATAGTAGTTTGATTGGGTGATGCATGGAAAAAAGAAACCTACCCAACCCAAAAATTTGTGGGTTGGGTCAAACATCTCAGGTTGAGTGGTCAGAACTGACCCAACCCGAGCGATGCATATTGAGACTCGACCCAACCCGAGGGTTACAGGCCTCACACCACCCATACCCCAACCAGCCCAGACCAACCCGACACATACCCTACCGATACCTTACCCTAACCAACCCATCCCAATGTAGTTGGTTCAAAAAATATGCAGGAAAAAAGGGATCCAAAAAAATGTAGTAGATCAGATTGGTTCCAATGTAGAAAATTGGTTCCAGTAAGCATCTCCAAAAAATGAAGGAATGAAGCATCCATAATTTCAGTTCAGCAGGGGTATGAAATTAAAAACTTAAGGATGAAAAATATACAATTGAAAATGAATCAGCCAGAAAATAAAAAAAATATAACATCACACACACAATTTAAATAGATAATTGTAACTGAATAACATTAATCGTAGCATAGAATTCTAGTGAACCACCAATTAGGTGATGTGGGAAATCATGGTCCTTTTAAGTGTCAGAAAATTGAAAGTTCAAATAAACATAGGGTAATATGTGAACAAAATCAAATTATATGTTTTATTTTGAGGATCAAAACATTTGATAACATAATTATCCTGAAATCCAATCAATTAACCTTCATAAATCTTGAAAGTAGTCCAAGATCATTAGAATTGATTCCTGCACTTAAAATAAATAATAATATTAGAATTTATTTTTAGAACATCAGATATATAATTGCACATACTTTTACAACATATTAAACACCATGTCCATCATAAATATCAAAGTGGATAATAATGCACAAAACATCATAACATGCCCTTGAAGATAAATGAAATTTTATTCATGGGAAGAAGTTGATCCTATTATCCTCTACTCTCAGAAAATAGAAGACTATCAAGGCAAAAAAAAATAGTAACTTGAAGAAGGATGTCCAAGAGAACAACTAGAGCTGAAACAATAAGTAGTATTCAGTTCAAGTTTTCAGTATTTTTGTTGGGAAAAATAATTAGAATTCAATTAATGTCCATATATCTTATCAAAATATAGAAATAATACTGGTTAGAAAAATGTTTTCCATCGAAATTTGTTAATTAAAATCTATCAAGATGTTGCATAAGAGAGATATATAAGGGTAATTTTTTTTACAAGTTGGTATAGCTAGTACAAAGCATGATGATGTAACATATAGACAAGATAAGGAATGGAATAACTTTCACAATGATTAATGTTGATTTCACTCCAATATCCCTAAAAAATCCTACAGATCCTAGAATAGAAATCATTAAAACAATAACACCTGAATGACCCAACAACATTTGGCAGAGAAACCAAATCATCACTTCAGTTAGAAATAAATAAACCACTATACTAATATCACCATTTTTCAAACAATTAAAGTGTAATTAATAACCATTTAGCATTATCAAGCATGAAATATTCAACAACCAAACAAACGAAACATCCAATTTGAAACAAAACAAAGTAGTGGAAACAAAAGTGAAACGTAGTGTAGATGGGAAGCCACCTTAGCAACACCATTCATTATTTTTAGATAGTGAAAATTTTATCCTGAGTTGTGGTGGATGATGGTATATCTGAAAAGAAAAATAGAAGATATAACATGTCAGTATTTTTATTTTTCAAGAAGAGTATTATAATTGATAAATGTGAACTGATAAAAAAATAATATTTTTAATGATACCTGATTCAATCAATTAAACTTATTCTAGTTTTTTTCAAATGTCAATTGGTTTAGACATTCTAAACAAATTTTTGGAGAAAATTAATGCCTAGACGGTATTGGGATTCAAGCAACTGTGTAATGGATCAAGGAATCATACTCTTGTAATAAATGAGGACTCTAAAGATATTATAGTTAAAGTAATATCTAGAATATCTATTGCAATTCATGAGAGAACATGATACTTGCTTTCCTTTACTTTCCACCAGCTTAAAATATCAAATCCATCGAAATCATCCTCACAATCATTAATCTCTAGATATATTTATAATTCATTTTTTTTGTTGAGTCAATTGTATTTTCATTTTCTTTGATCTATAAGCATATTTACATTTTTCTTCATTCCCACTACTGCTAGTGGCATCATGAATATGTGCATCTTTCTGAGAACTTGACTCTCATTGATCAACTGGGATGGGATATTTTCATTTATAAGCCTCAAATAGATTTTGCATAATGTCTGTTAATTTACTGATCAACTAATTCCTGTCTCCGTCATCAAATATAATTTCAAAACTATCCCAAACATATTCTAATTTATATAGGAGATCAAGAAGAACTACAAAAATTAAGAGCATATTAAAATTAAAACCAATACCCCAATATTTTCCCAACTCCACATTCATTGCCATAGCCATTGCACTCACAGTTATATTGATACTATTCATCCATTTCATGATTTTTAAATATACTTCACAAAGAGTGTGAAAGAAAGTGTGACATGTCATATGCATAGAACCAGAAAATTCAACATTGCTATCATAAAATAACCTTAAAAACATGACAAATAAATGAGCATGATCCTAATCATAGGTTGTTGGAGCCCCATCTTCACAGACAAGAAAAATCCTAAAGCTTGAATCCTACTCAAGATGAATAAATACCTTCTAATATTTTTTAGAAACATTTAACATAAAATAACAAGAATTCCACCTAGTAGGTGCATCAAGAATTATAGCATGTTTACTAGGAATTTTTAACACCTCAGTAATGCACTTATAAAGAGTCAATCTAGAAGGTGAACTTCTCAAAAATTTAAAAGAAATAAATATTCTACAAATTGATGTTGATATTTACATTAGCCCATCACTAACAACAAGGTTAAAAATATGTACACAACATCTCATATGCATATACTCTCTATTAAGAAAAGACCCATTCAAATCATTAACATTCCTCACCAAAAAACTGATAGTTGTATTATTAGAACTAGCTTTGTCCACACTAACAGAATTAATCATTTTAACCACCATTTGTTTCAATGTATGTTCTAATACTTGACCAATTTTTCCCGTTTATGATCTAGAAAACAAATAGAACCTGACTAGTTTTTCATTCAAGATCCAATTATCATCAATAAAATGTGCAGTCACACACATATAATTCAGATACTCAATTCAAGTCCATGTGTCAGTTTTAAGACATGCCATATGAGAGAACATATCAAACAAGGACTTAAATTGTTCTTTCTCATTCAAATATAACTGCAAGCAATCTCTCGTAACTATTTCTCTGGACAGAATTAGAAATTGAGGTTAAAAACTTCAATAAATTCCCTAAATCCTTTATTCTCTACATATTTAAATGATAACTCAAAAATTATTTTCAATTTAACAAGAGAAATTATTCAATCTTCTAGATTAAAATGAGATATTGGAATTTTAATCATTCCATCATACTCATCTTAACACTTCCTTCTAAGACCAAGAGTGGATTGTATTTTCTCGATATTTTTGTGAGGATTTTTGTTTCACTTTGTCAAATGCCTATTCAAATTACTAGTTACATGCTTAAAAAATGTGAAAGAATAATCTTTACCACAGTAATTACAAAAATCTCTTCCATTTTTCTTTTTAAAATGATCTCAAACCTGAGAAACTCTAGAACCAACAGACGCATTAGGAATTATTACCTTTTTAGGAGACTACTTACCTTCAGTTTCTTCAACTAGATTGCTATAAATCCCCCTCCTATTTTTGTAATTGAATGTATTGTAGACCACATATGACTCTGAGTTTCTGCTGCAACAATTGGGTGATTAGAACAACTTTTTTTTGTTGCAACACATTCCATATGAATGAATTTCTACCTACATCAAATAACAATGTAAGAAATGGTAAATAGAGTTATATGACTATAAATTCCACCACACTACCATCAAACATTAAAATAATTATTTAAAAAATATATACATCAATTATTGGGCACAAATGAATGAAAAGAAAAGTAGGTGTAAAAGCAAGAAAGTGTACTTTCCACTTTTTAAACATGAAAAAATTTGGAATCAAAACATTACCATGACAAAGAAAGTCATGTTCAAATAAATTTGACTGCAATATAATAGTGATGTTAATAGATAATACATTCCTCCTCTCCCACAATTCTCAACCCAAGGTTAAATTCTCATGGAAGGATGTCTTGTAGCATGAAATATCAACTCTTAAAACAAAATCAAAACGAGTTCCAATGTATTGTTAATTTGAAATAAAAACTTGCTACACATACCACTAGACACACTACACACACCACAACAGGAAGAGGAGGTGAATCGGTTTTGTGAAAGGATAAGAGGTGAGTCCGAGTGAGTGATTTACCCGAGGTGCAAGTGAAGCGAGGAAACATGAGATGATGATGGTGGAAGAGTAGGGTTTCACAAAAGGGTAAGTTTCAAGTTAGGGTTTTCTAGTAAAGTGAGGAGCTTGGGTGCAGAGGCTGTGAAGGATGAGGATACCAGGATTATGATGTCACTTGTGAAGGAATGATGAGGAAGGAGGGTTACGACATGCAAGGGATGGTTGGGGTTGGGTTAGGGGGAGGAGGAGGCCAGCATGAGCATCATGAGGGAGGGAAGGAGAAGGGAAATGAAATGAGGATTATCCCACCGTCGAGCTGGTCGAGGGTTGTTTTTTCCCTTACAAATTTGTGTTGTCGGGTGAAAGGGTCGGGTTGGGTTGATATGCAACTAACCTAAGACCCGACTGAAACCATTCTCAAGCCAACCCATGAAAACCCAACTCAGAAATTTTTACCACAACCCGAACCAACCCAACACAACCTCGTCTGGTTGGGTCGGGTCCTTCGGGTTGGGTCGGGTCTGGACACGCCTACCATTAGTGCTCCACCTTCACATGCTGACATGTGTAGCATCTCGACACAAAGTCCACTATGTCCTTTCATATACCTGGACAACAGAACTATAGTTTCACATCATAATACATCTTAGTTTTACCCATATGGACAACCCACTATGTCTGGTGGATCTCCCCCATCACTACCTTCCATAGAGACAGAGACACTTTTGAGCGGCCTTTGAAGCATAAGATGCCCTCTAGATATGACGACCAGTCATGGAAAATCTCCCCACCCTAGAGAATCTACCTTGAACACTTAAAAATATCATCTTTGGGTGGTTCTCATAGAATCAACTTCAACCGAGAAGGAGTCAACTGAAATCTCGCCAATAATGAACCTTCACTACCTCCATATTCTCAACATCCATCTTAGTAAAGAGGCCCATAATTTTCCACTCATAATTGGACTTCCTCATGGCTTGCACTGGTACGTTTCTTCTCAAAGAATCCACTACTACATTTCCATTTCTTGGGGTATAAACAATGTCTAAGTCATACCCCTACAAGTACTCTATCCAACGACATTGCCTTAGATTGAGGTCCTTCTGCGAGAAGATATAGGCGAAGATTTTTTTATCCGAGTAGACCGAAAACATCTCCCCAAAGAGGTATTGACACCTGGTCTTCAAAGCATGCATCACTACTACAAAATCCATGTTGTGGCTCTGGTAATTATTTTTGTGTGGTCAGAGTTTTCATAAGCCATACGCCACCATGTGATCATCATGCATAAGCACACACCCATAACCAATACCTGAAGCGTCACAATAGGCCACATAACCCTTCTGGGTCTCAGGAAAAATCAGAACAGGGGGCAGTATTCAACTACATATTTTTCTCCTTGATGTATGACTAGAATTTTGGGCCCCAAACAAACTTCACCCCGTTCTGGGTGAGTGTGGTCATCGGTAAAGCAAGCCAAGATAAATCTTGAATGAATCACCTATAATAACAAGCGATGCCAAAGAAACTCCTCATCTTGAAAACACTCTTCGGTTTATCCCATGACGTGACCACATATATCTTCAAGGGTCCAATAAAACCCCATGCTCCGAGATCACATGCCCCAAAAAGCTCCCCTCCCTAATCCAGAAAGTGAAAATTAACAACATTATATAGAGGCTGTGATCCCAAAATATGTCCAAAATGATCCACATGTGATGTTCATGTTCCTCCTCAGAGCCATAGTATTCTATAATGTCATCCATGAACACCAAAACGAAGGAATCAAGATACCAGTGGAACACCCTATTCATGAGTTCCATAAAGACCACTGGAGAATTGGTACATCCAAATGGCATGACCAAATACTAAAAGTGGTCGTACCTGCTTCAGAAGGATTTCTTCAGGATATCTTCCTCTTTCTCCCCGAGTTGATGGTATCTTGAATACAAGTAAATTTTTGAGAACCATTATCGCCCCTTCAACTGATCGAACAAATCATCTATTCCGGGAAAAGGGTATTGTTCTTAATTGTTACCTTATTCAGAATCTGGAAGTTAATGCACAACCAGAGGGATCCGTCAGCCTTTTTGGAAAACAACACAGGAGATACCCAAAGATAGATGCTCGGGTGAATGAATCCTTTGGATTATAAGTCATGCATCTGCATAATTAATTTCCTTAGCTCTATGGGAGACATATGTTATAAGGGAAGAGATATTGGTTATGTTCCCATCACCAGATCAATCGGGAACTCCACATCCTGCTCCTCTCTAGGGGAAAACCTGAAAAATCACCAGGGATTACCACTAAAAAATCATTCACTACATAAGTTTTTAAACCTTTAGTGGAAATACCTTCATCTTCTAGGGTGATCGACCATAACTGGAAGATAATATTTCCCATCTCTGGGAGTGGAGGTCTGGTGCGATCTGTCCGAGGATCCCATTCTCTATGAAAAACCTGTCGACTCCCATCTGGTTCGGTGAAACAAACTCACCTCATGTAGAATATATGTGTTCCTATAAGTGTACTAGATAATCCATACCAATTATCATGTAAAAAAGATCCATATCTAAGACCAAGAGGTTCCACACCATCTCATTCCCTAACACAGAGAGTGCACATGACGGCCTCCTAAGACCCTACTCCTTCATTCCCTGTGGCGTCACCAACTCGATCGCAAAAGAAAGAAAATCAGTTGGAAAATTCAGCGTGTCCACAAAATGGGCAGAAATGAATGAAACAGAGGCCCCAGTATCAAAAAGAGCAATAATTATAGAATATGAAATCAAAATGGTACCTCAAACTATTGACTGTCATGCCTATGATGCTGCTGGTACCTGATCAAATATAGGGAGATGTATGGTCTCTTCCTAAGGATTATCGCTAGAATGTGGTTGTTCCCTTAACTAGATCTGCCCAGAGGACATCCTATCCCAACCACCGTGGCCCCGAAATCGAGATCACCCTATCCTTGATGGCTCTGACTTAGCTGGAACTCCTCTTGAAGCCACTAATCTAGCCCCACATTATAGTGGTCATGCCACCTCTCAAAAGCACTAAAAATTCCCCATACCTTTGTAATGATAACAAGACATTGGAGGGATGGATCATGCTGGTCATATTTTTCCTTGTCTTCCAATCTGGTGGAAGATGATGTAACTCATATTAGAATACACAAATGAAAACTACCTGGAAGAGTGGCCTGAACTACAAACTCCATTCTACCACTGCTCCTCTCACATCCTTTTCTTCTACAAAGATATACCACTTCCCACTAATGATATAGATCCAAAAAAACCAGCCCTACCTTTACATTAAATCTACACTATAAACATCCAGTCAATGACCCTATCATAGGTCCTCTGCTTGAACATGATAACCAGGGAGTATATCGCTGGTTTCAAGCCTCTCTCAAACCTTTAGGCCTTCATTTGTTCATTCGAGATGACTTTAGGGGCACAAAGAACCAGCTCAATGAAATGGTTGGAGTACACCATCATAGAAAGATTCCCCTAAACAAGGTCCATGAACTCTCGTGATCTAGCATAAGCCAACACTTCATGGAATTACTGGTCATTGAAGATGGCCTTGAAATCTCCCCAACACATATGATCATTCTTTCTTGTCTGAAGTGCTGACTCCCATGACTTGTGGCTGGGACCCTCTAATAGAAAAGAGGGACACTTCACCCTAATATCCTTGGGTGTTTCAAGGAACTCATACATGCACTCAATCTTATCGATCCATTCCTATTCTTCCTGGGGTATTATGCTGCCTCGAAAAGTAGGAGGATTGTTTTTCAGAAACTACTGAGATTTATCTTTTTTAGGACATGTCTCTTCTCCCAAAAAGGAATAGTATCAATAAAAGGTCCTAGTCCCAGAGCTTGGACAGCCTAAACCACAACCTCTAATAGCATTTGATCAACCCGTGTGGGAGAACTCTCTTCGGCTTCTTCCCATGGGTGCATGTGAGCTTTCTGGAGAGGCATGTTTCCACAAAATGGAACAGAAAAAAAGTAAATACCACAATTCCAAAAATTATAATCAAATACATCAAATATAAATAATCTAATCACATTACAGTAATAAAAGAAACAACTAATCCACCCTTTCCAAATGTCCACGTGTGGTCTGCATCCCACATGTATCACTTGGAAGTGAAGTCAATCAGACAATTCCAATGTCCCCTAGTGGCTCAAGGTCTACAATGAGAGGTGTGATTCAGGCACCCAAATCATGACCGAAACCCCAATCCTAGATAGTCCTAGCTCCTGTCTATCCTGAATCATCCCAAAATAGCAATATAACCCAAAAACATTGGCATCCTGTCATACCATTTTGTTACAAACAGAATATGTTCTCCACTAATATGGACACCAAATTCAGCCCATAACAAAGGCCAAAGGGAATTCCTTATCCCTACGGTCTAGAAAAAGTTCCTGGGTATTAATAAATTTGGTTTGGGAATGATTTACCCGAGAATGAAATCATAAAACATTAAAACAATTAATAATATGAATCTGAAATTTTCATGACAAAAAAGTCAAAAAGAAAGAATATTTTAATACATGGTTTTAAATAAAGTACAAGAGGTCCAAAAATAAATAAAAACATCAGAAAAACTTCCAAAAATACTCCACACGATAAGGGGGTCATCACCCCTGATCCATCTCCACAACACCGCACTATAGGAGGGGACTAACAACCCAGACCACCTTCACCTATGGCATTGCCCTTATATGTGTCAAACACAATAAAGTATAATTACTACCAAGGTGATTAATTAGGGAGTTATCCTAATCCAAATGTGATTCCACCCAATTATTCCAAAGAGTATGCAATACAAGGTAAAAAAGCACGCCAATTTAATATGTATGGAAAAGCAGTGATAAATTCCCAGAAATGCAACATACATTTGTAAACAGTTTTCAATATAAACATTCATATTGCTAACACATATTAATAATACATGTTATCTACTGTAAATTACATCCATAAACAACCTATGACAAGGGTAACTAAAACAAATCCAATGAGCACAAAAATCGGGAACACCCCTAGGCACTAGATAGTCTCAGTCCCTATGTACCTCATACATCGGTGTAAAATATCCATGTCACAATCCTTTCTCAACCTCGATCCACTAGTAAGGAACATACCCATAACCTATTGGTCCCCAAAAATCATCCATATAGTTTATCTAGAGTTTTATTTATACAACATTATAAGTGAAATAGGGATAAAACCGCTTCAGATCACTAGTGTACTAGTACAAATCCCCCAACCTAGGTACCTGGGCTTCCCCCTTTGTGCAAAAACAATTTCAGTATGCTACATAAATACCTTTGAAAATAAAAACACCACTACCAGTCACATATAATCAATATAGTATCTATATACACTTTATATCACTTAAAACACACAAAAAAACAATTTGATTTTCAATAAAATAACTTCTCAAAATATTGCATTGTTTTGCACACAAAACACTTTGAAATCCCCACTTTACACACTATGTGAACACTTATAAGTCAAAAAAAAAACATTCATCCCAATACCTTTCAATGGAACCCAAAAATCATTTACAGGGCATCCCTATATTAACCATGAAATGATGTCTTTGTAAAACCTCTATTTTCACACAAACATGAAACTTAATGTTCATATGCTTTACAAAGACCACTAAAACAATTTAGAAGAAACAAAAAAAGGAGATAAAAAATTCAAAAAAATTATTTTTATCCTTAATACATTTCAATAAAATCAACTATGTAGTTAATGGGAATCCCCAAAGGAACCAATAAAATATTTCTATGAAAAACCCCAATTTCACATAAAATGGCACTTAAACTTCATTTTCATTACAAATACCACTAAAACCAATTTTTTCACCAATATTCAAATTATATAAACATGAAAATATTATAAAAAAATCATGATAAGTCACAAAAATTCCATACACATGGAATCACCTACCAAAATTGTTTAAACATTGAATCATTTGTGTGAAAATTCAATCGCACCACCGTTGTACCTCAAGGAATGTATATTGATCCTAAAATAAAAATATTTTACTAATAAAACCCAAATTTAAACAGTAGTATCGAAACCCTACCGTATTTTTATTTGGTACTTCACAGAAATTGGATGAAACTTCATAAATAGGGGAGGCACTATGAGGGAGAAAAACTTACTTGAGATTGTGTGAAGATCCTCCACCAAATCCCCCTTCGAAATGGAGTTCCAATGAGGGGTTGAGAATTTTTTAGGGCATCCATTGTTGTTAGGTTCGAATTGGGGACGAATGGGGCGAGTTAGTATAAATCTAGGGAGGGAAAAAAAGACATTTTACTCATTTTTAAGGAGTTGGACAAGGGAACACAGTTTCTGTGCACGGTTTTGAAAATCATGCACCCAAACTGATCCCCCATCTTTCTCCCCTCCAAAACATCTCTAAATGCCACCAACATATTTCTAATATTAGGGTGTACATAGGGAGTTTTAGGATAAAAATATAATAATTATAAGTAACTTCAGTGAAGAAAATGGGAGTGAAAAGTTTCTTCTTTGATACTGGGTACTTATTTCACAATTACCATAACTGTTATATCCTAAATTCTTCTAACCATAAAATTTTATTCATATTTTACACATATTTACTAATTATTTCATTTTTATTCATATATATGGATGATACTACTCTACTCATTAATCATTATAGACATGTTTCACATAAAAATCTAGTGGGTAATGATGTTTAATGGGTTAGGGTGCAAAGGGCACACCACTATCATCACATTATGCCTCCACGTTTTATTGTACTATACATACTACATTCTATTATTTAGGGTTTCAATATATCATATTTTACATTTTTTTTCATTTCCTATTTTATACTCTCACTGAGAGATGGATATATGAAACTCACTATTTCCACTTTCCTAAGGGAGAGATGACCATCACCCTAGAGGATGTTAAATAAATGCATGATCTTCTAATATAGGTTGCTACTATTATATGACCCACCCATATAGTCTGGACTAAGCTTGTACATTGATTGTTACTACTAGACATTGGGGGAGATGATAATAATTAAGATGATAGTTTTATATCTATGAGCTATATTGACATGCACTTCACACATTTACCCAATGATACTAATGAGTAAATTGTCATGCTTCATGCATGTACATATATTATACGGATCATTATAGATAGTGTGTGATGATCACAAAAGTATACATGTTCACATTATGTATTTTGGGTTACTATAAAGATTTATTCCATTTGGTAGATACATCTAGGAATCCATGGGCTTGGAATTCACGTATAAATTATTGTTCTATATATTTCAATAAGATTATAGTAATCTCATGGGATTTATTGTAACATCCTCGACTCGATGGCCTATAAACTAGTGCCCTAATTCGATTCACCACATGACCTTAGGTGTTCCTCCCCGTATTCTAGAGGTTACTAACTTGCAGTGAGGTTCTAATAGATCACCTGGGGGGAATATACACTCTTTTTTAGAGTAATCCACAATAGATAAAATAAAATAAAGTAATAAAAAACAATAATCAATGAACATACATTACCAAAATTTCCCAAAATTGGGTATAATCCCCCAACCAAAAGTAAAAAATATATGTAATGTCAGCACAATATCAAGTGTAAACCCTCCCCAAAAGATGAACTGAAGAATCCCCAAAATTGGTTTAGACACTAAGTTCGACCCCACCTCCATGCACAACCCATGACCATATAACATTTCTAGCACTGAGATTTTTCCCTTGACCATTCATACAACCATGGAATATTCTTAGGTACCCTATGGAAGCCCGAAAAAGGTGTGAGCAAAAATCATTAGGTCACCACCAATGATGTATAAAAAATATCAAGTCTAAATAAATAGTATATGAATGTATTGAAATAATCACTAGATAATGAAAAGATAAACTAAGTTCCATTGATTATCATTATTCACTTGATCCATTTCAATATTTTTTCCATGGGTTAGGCCATTCATTTATAACACAATAGCTTATTCGGTTCAACTACTATTCAAAAGGGAATAATTCATTCTCCCTATCTGTCTAGGTAAACCATTTCACAATCAATAACATCACAGTTACCTTAGAGCCTTAGTCCAGGTAGTTTCATCTTAGGAAAATGTTATGGGCCTAGAGCATCAGTCTGACTCCCTATCCCATACATTCTAAGGATGGGGTTTAGAGCCTCAGTCCAACCTATCCCAAAAGAGAATCCTCAGCCTAATATCCCACACACCACCAAGCCATGTTCACATGCTTTAATAACCATTCATTACATAAATAATTTAAATAAACCATAATAAAGTAATCCACACATCATTCAAAAATTATAGTTAATTAAATACTTTACCCATCATTACGAATTTACCCATTTTCAGATTCCCATTTATAGTCCTTAACTAACTTACATGTTTCTATTACAACCCATAAGTCATTTAAAACAATCACCTTAACTTATTTAAACCATTCACAATTTTCCAAACAACCCCTTATCCCATGTTAATAACTGTAAAAAATACCATTGTTCTATTTCATAACCCAAACCAACATATAAATACATTAATCAAAAGTTGTATTTCATTAAAAATAAATTCACTTTTTAACATTGACATTTTCCATGTTCGGGTAATCAAACACCCCATGGGAGCCCCTATAATGGGTTTAATAAATCTCAATGCGTCCCACAAGGACAATGTGGTTTTCAATACATTCCTTAACTAACCAATTTTCAAAATATTACTAAATCATAAAATGAAAAATAATGAAACACCCATTGAAAAACCACATACACAAAGAAAACATAAAAACTATGGGATATAACTTATAGGCCACAAACCTTGATGCTAAAGACAACCACACAGTCAACCTTATCCTTTGAGTCAGATCTAAACACCATTCCAAGTCCCAACCTACGATCTACTAAAAAAAGTTGGATTTAGGTCATTATAAGGACAAGAATAATCATACAAGACCTAATAAAAGGAAATAGAATGAAGAGGATTATCAGAAATACTCATAGATTTTATTCACACTTAATTGCGCAAAAAATAGTCTAGAAACAATGTAGATTGGTCCTCAGGAATCCTTGGGAACTTTGGTTCATCACTAGGGTTACTAGAGTTGGAATTTGGAATAAAATATTGTGAGAACTACTAAATCTCAAAGGAGAAAAAGGATAAAATACAACTTTTGATGAGGTGTATGGTATAGCTGTATGGTTTTTCAAACCGTGTGCCAACCGTACAGAATGAATCCATCCAAACCTGTATAGTTTCACTTCCTCCATTGTACAGTTTACTTAACCACACACCCCTCTTCCTAGCCAGTATGGGTTGGCCGCATGGTTACTACTAATCATGTGCGAACAGTGAAATATGCACAAGATGGACTGATTCCCCTTTCTTCTCCATATCGAACCCTTAGAACACCCCTAATCCTCCTCATAAACCATATATAAATTTCAGTTACCAACATTGGGGTAATTAAAATAGAATTTAAACAAGGGCATACATCACCATAAGTCTAGGATCATACATCTATCATCCTCATTTTTATCTGGCCATGGGATAACATCCATCCCCATGACCCTATTATTTCTAGTCCAGATCTTTCAATGGATGTTTCATATGACACTCTTCATATACACTAGTGTGATCAATCATATTTACTATTTTATGATGCTGATATGAGTTATTGTATTTAATTTCTTATTATTTATAACAATATATATTGTACATTATAGGTGGATTTTCGTTCCCCAATTCATCATGACATTGAGACATAATTATCCTACATATTATATCTTGTTTAATATTCTACTACCTACTAATGTGAGTATATACATTATCTTATAGACTTAAAAATTTCAAAATATCTTTGTTTTTGGAAATTAGTAAAAAAATATTTTACCAAATGTCACCTTTCATTTCATATTTCATACCACCCGTATTGGGGTCCCTTAACTAGATTCATGCATACTATAATGTTGGTTATGACAATGTTAGGGATGTAGTGCCTCTCATACACATTCATATTGTTGAATGGAACTAGCTTGAAAGAGTAATGTTCTATTTTTGATACTATCAGTGTATTCCATTGGCACATAGACTGTCAGAAATGCATCATTCTTTGAAGTTGAAAAGGAGGAAATTTGTCAATTGGAGATGGTATCATGTATAGTTTAGCGACATCTAGAATAGTTATTCATCATTTCATATTAATGTAATTCCTATAATATGAATTCATCCATCACAATATCTTGAGTATTAACCATAATATATACTATACATTATTCCTCATGTTAATGATCTCCAAGATCTGGTAAGTCAATAACATTACATTAGTTTTTTTTGTTTCAAAATTTTTAGTTTAGTTTGTATTTTTTTATTTCATATTGACTATATCATATTATCCACAAATTTAATCCATATAAAGGTGTGGTATTTAGTGAGAAAGAATACCATTATACAACACATGACATGTTGCCATGGATTCATTTTATACAAAACTTTATATTCAATCATCTTCATATGGGAGAGGAGTTTTCTGCTCCGAAACTAATTCAACATGTTGTTAGTGTTGGTGAGTCACGATGATGATGTAGACCACATAAGGTGACATGTGAGGCCCCATGTGTTATATAGTAATAGTAAGCACATCCAATATAAGATTCTCAACCTGTTTTTGATGTGTATCAACATTCATGTGATCCATTTATATTATTACTATATCCACAACTTTCACCTAGTAGAGCTAATTCAAACTCGTATCAAACACCATTTTTACAGACTTCATCTTTCATGACTCAACCTTTATAATCCTGGTGGGTTCCTTATGAGATGTCAGGTCCTTCCACTTATGTAGTGGGAGAAGGATCAAGTTCACATCATGAAATCCTTATGGAACCCTCCCTAGATGAATCAAATATAGAGGAGAAACACATAGTTGTGGATGGTGTACATGAGGAAGATCTCCCTCAATTTTGGTATACTTCACCATAGGGTAGCAGCCGATGGTCTTGGTATGGGTATCTCATTCACTCTTCTAACTGTGGGAAAATAACTCATCAAATACAAATATGAAAATTAATTTTACTCATTGATTTTATCAATTTTCTATAACTTAATTTATTTGAGATTACACTGAGTGATCTATATTAATGATACATTCCAAAATGTAGTTTTTATTCTAGAATAAATTCATTGAATCCCTTGAAAAATGATGTAACTAAAAATATTTATAACCTAAACCCATTTTTATTTTTTAAAAACCACTTGAAAAAACACTGAATAACAATATCTATAGCAGAAGTTAAATAGTAAGTATGTTATAGTTATTAATTAATAACAATAAATGATATTTGGTTATTAATTATTTATAATTAATTGTAATAAGTTATTCATTAAAAAACTTAGTAATTATTTTGTAAGTAATTAATATGTAGTAACAATTAGTAAAAAGAAACTAATTAATAATAACTAATAATTTTTAAATAATTATTTTTTATTAATAATGTCAATGATAATATTTATTAATTATTTAAAATACTTATTAATTAATTTTAATTATTTAGTAATAATAAATTAAAAATTTTAATTATTTAATAATATATTTTAATAAATATAAACTATTTAATTTATAAATAACAAAAAAATGTTAAAAATTAGTAAATAATAATTATTAATAATTTTTAATAATATTTATTAATAATAATTATAATTAATGGTAATAATTGATTAGTTAATAATAATTATTAATAAATTAATAATAATTAAGGCCTAATAATTATTAAATTACCTAATAATAATAGATAATTGTTGTTAATAATTATTAATAATTACTAACTAAATACTAAATTTTAATATACAATTGTAAAAAAATTAAAAAATATTTGTTGCAATTTCTTTATTAAAAAACGTTAAATTTATATTAAAATTTATTATTTACATTCCAATTATTCATATTATTTATAGATATTATAATATGATTGAGCAAGGAAGGGAAACATGTGCCTCTAGTAATTCCCCATACAAACTGGTTTTGAATCCTCTAAAGCACAAGAATTCATCTTCAATCTGGGATTGATAATAAGTTTTTGGTCACAATGATATTTTTCTACACTTTTCCCCAAATCACCTAACCCTAATGATCATCATGTGACCTCAGATGTATTTTATTTGATGAAAAAAATTCGTAGATGTTGTAATATTGAAAGTGGTTTTATTGTTTTTTGATCTTTATTATTATCCCAAGAGGACTACACTAAGATTCAAGAGGGGGTGAATTGAGTTCTTTGAAATTGTATATTACTAAGAAAACCACCCCCATTTAAAAATGACCAACTTCTGATCTTTTTTTTTAACATAAGAAGCGATGGAAATAAAATCACAAAAGAAATTGTTTATACGTAATGTATTATAGTTGTTTGAGGAACAGAAATACCCTAGTCCACTCCACCAATAGTCATCACCATGATTTGGGTGATTTCACTAGATCAATATTTTTATTGGAGACTTCCAGTCTTTTTTCTAAGGACTTCAAGAATGAGTGAAAGAATTTGAAACTTATTATAATATCACAAGATATTTTAACTAGGATCTATTAAGGCTTTACAAACAACATCCTTCAAGGTTCTTTCACTAGGATCCTTTATAATGAAATAGAGAAATAAACAGGGGGTTTAAAAACTGAACATCCAATATTTAAATTAAACATAATGAATAAATATTTAGGATAGATGAAAAAAGACAACATCTTGAGGATAATATTCTAAAATTAGAGCATGGATGATAAAGATAACATAATTGTAGATTTTTAAGCTTCTTCCTTTTCTTGTGTAAAACAGAGCCGTCCATAGAAGTTCTTTCAGGGAATGGTTCTTCTTCGAATACTGTAAAAAATTCTATTATTCTTAATATATACCTTTTCACTTTAGATATTTGATAAAATGTAGAAATTAACTTTTAGTTTCACTCCTATAGATCTATAAAATTAGTGACTATTGATTTAAAAACACACATGCTTCTATTGTAAATATCTCAGCAAAAGTACTGTCGAATATATTATTTATGTACTGGTTTCCTTTCATGGAACTTTCCTATTATTATAATCATTCTTACCAATAAATATACAATATATTTTTCAAATACTACACAACCACATTCACTACCATTGAATGTAATCCAACGATAATAAATACTCGGTTTTAGATAAAATTAGCTAATTTCATATCCCCACATATCGGAATTATACATAATTGAATTCACATAGATAATTTAATCAATATATTTGTTCTTCACATAGCTGATTATCTATGTAGAATAATTTGTGTCGGCATTTTTCAGAAATCCTATTTACTTCATGTAAGAATCTAGATCAAAAAGATAATTTTGACATAATTAATAGAATCATGTAGCCAGTTAGATCCACATCACCAATTTTACCACATATCCAAATCACGTAGCTGATTACTCCAGGTAACTAATTCATGTAGATGATTGATCAACATAGAAAATTTCTTATGTGGGTGATCCATCGATTTAGGCGATTTCTATGTAGGTAATTCCATGATGCAGCGATTTTAAATTGGATATTTCTTCACATTGGGGGTTGACATAGTTGAATCATCATAGAGTTTTTTCTCCACACAACCAATTCCTCACATATCCTATGTTTACAGACACCAGAAAATCTAAACAAACTAATAAAACATGAAAAACTAAAATCTTAATTGATTAGATAATTCTAAAACTAGATGAATAGGATTAAAAATAATATCTATAATATATGAAGGGTGTTTGAGATCATAAAAAACTTAAGTACATGGGATATGATGGAATAAGACTAGTAGTCCAACAATCTCTCCCTTTTTGTTAATCACAAAATAGGAAAAAAATTAAACACAAAATTTTAAAATTATCAACAATATTTTGAATAAAGACTATATAATTGATATATTTAATTTAATTTTTAGTGTGTATTATTTATTTATCCCACTTAATGTGGCATTTCAGATCTCCCCCTCAATTATGAATTTTAGGTAAAGTTCTTCACCTTTAACTATCATTAAAACAGAAGGGTAAGGATAATATAGATACTATTAATGTGGAACTTAAGGTAATGTACTATTTGAATATCATGTGGGAAAGGAATATTAAATTTTTTAAATAATGGTATTAAATTTAAAAATAAAGATATTAAAAACATTAAATTAAAGAAATATCTTAGAAAAAAACATTATGATTAAATAACTAATAGTTTAATTAATTATCAATATAAGTATACCAAATTACATCCACTCAATAACCAAAAAACACATAAATAAAATAAATTATTCAGAAGACCCAAGATTATGAGTAGGTTCAAATTTGGACGGTGGTTTGTGTGTAGTTAACTTGAAGGAATGTTTATTTCAATAAGTTGTTGGAGTTTCGATTGGACAAGTCATCAATTCCTTCCTAATATTTTTAGTAGTTCCACTTCTTGAGCCGATAGTATACTTGAATTACAAACACGAAGTAGGATAAACAAGAATGTTTTCAGGATAACTTTGAACTTCATCGGAACTATAATATCTAACATTAATAAAAAGAACTTTTTTTTTGGTTCATATGATGTGGTTCCTTCTCTAGAAAACTCAGCAGCAATGGTTGCATCAACTGTGGATTGTAATTTTTGATAAATCAAAGGTGTATCATAATTATCTTAAGCCTCATGTCTCATACCTCTGAAAGTATATTGAGTAATAAATTGTAAATTCCTTATTTCTCTTAGATGATAGAAATCATCTGATCATATGTTTGTTTTGATGATGTATGACATGAAAAACTTATGAATATGTATCAATTCTTGTCTTGGTATTTGACCAATAAGGTAAATACCATTTTTGATAAATCCCTGTGAAGGATTCAGGTTGGAGAGTAGTGAAACATGAAGTTTCATGGAGAAATATGGAAGGTTGGCAACATATGGACCATATGGAAGTTCTATTAACATCTTCTACAGAATTTGATCCAAAGAAATTTTAATACATATCATTATTCCATTCATAGATTAAATATTTCTATAAATAATTATTACATTCTCTATTAAACTATTATCCAATCACTAAACAACATAGAGTTGAGGATGAGTAACTGGAGAAATTATGGCAGCAGGCTCAAGTGTTGCTTGAATAGATACAAAAGTGATAATAGAAATAGGTACCATAAAAGGACTATGTCTTAAAGGCCTGTAGACAAACAACTCCTTCCTAGTATCAAAAACTGAAACAACATAAACCTCCATAGATTATAAACATGATTACTTTTTTAAAGATTCAGAATACAGCCCCTGAACTTCATCATAAAACTTATAGAGAAAACATAAAAATGCTAATGGTTTCATGATATTGGTCAAAGAGATCTAAAAAACATTCTGGAATTTCATTTGAAACATTGAAGATATCTTTTATCTTCAAATCAAATTCTTCATTTTATCCCCCCACCTTATAGAGAGATATATCAATTACAATAATAATATTTATAATAGTTTATTTGGTATCTTGTAACTCTCTCTCTTCATCTATATTTACCTATAACTAAACACCAGTGCTAAAATATCACACATCCAGGATTGAATTTGTGAATAAAATCCATTCTAAAAATATGAACAATTGATAGTGTTTAGGTGGAAGATGGAGACAGATGAAACTTCTTGATAAATTCATACTAACATATCATAAAACATCATAAATTATGAAATATTTCTTTCATTTCAGTCCTAAAAGACATAATTTCATCAAGAACATATTTTGACATATCAGATTGCAACATTGGAATTTTTTTTAACAAATCTATCAAATATGAAACCAATAATCTATGTTCATTAAATTCTGACATAGTTGGAAATACATCTTTCAGAACACATAAAAGAGATTTCATTTCCTAAATATCTTTGTCACTTAATTCATAAATAGTTTGTTAAACATGAGGGACTATTATAATATTCCAAATTACATCTTTTTGGGTGTCCATAATCCTAAACTACTTTTACAAATTAGTATTTGAAATATATTTCTTATTGATTTATCTAAACTAATAGTTATATTTCTTTATCTCCTTCTTCAATTCATTATAACATCCTCTTAGATTATCAAATTTAGTTGAAAGGAAGAGGAAACATTTTTCATTTATAAACATTACGATCTCTTACAAATTGAGGGTGCTTCATCATTTTACAAAGATAGTGATGGTATATATGGTGTATGAGAATGTTCAAAAACATATATAACCACATCACTAGATCTATCTCCACCAACATGTGATCCATAGAGAATCAGATCCATTGTATGATTCTCCATTTCATATTTAGCCCTGACATCAGAAAAAGAAACACTAAAAATATTATCATCTTGACTCTATTTAGAATTAAGAATAGTTATCTCAATGATTTTCTACACATGATGAATAGATTCACCAACTCTAAGAGCTTATTATTCTGGAAACTAAGATGCATCTTGCACTATAGGACCGAACATAGGTAATTTAGGTTATTTTTATCCACTTTTAACTCATTCACCTCCATAGTAGGAACTAAATCATTTAGTGTTTTATCCCTAGATGGTGAGGTTTATGATGAGTCCCCATTAGCTACACTATCCTAAACAATTTTCATCAATGAATTTGAATTTATATCCTAGAAGAACCCAATATTCTTCTACAAAATTGAATACATGGTAATACTTTTATGGAATTTTACTTCATCTCCATCATTTAAATCAACTTAATTTTACATTAATACTAGGTATATCATCATATTATAAAGATAATAATCCAAATGACCTTTTATTTTATAATATTGATGCATGAAAACACATCATTTACCATGGCAGGTTGATCTTTGGATTATTGATCCAAACATATAACAAGTGCATACCATGAAATAGAACAATCTCTATATATTCTACTATCTGTGCTATCAAATTATGAAAACAATTTAAAATAACCATCTAATAAACTGGTAAATAATTTACTAGATTTTTATCAAAGGAATAGGTTCCAAATATAAATTTAATGACCTTTTTTTCCAACAAAACTAGTGGAAACCAACTTTTGACTAAAGTGAAACTCCCTCTAAGTGGGAAAATGAAATATATCTTCCAACACATCTAATAATACAAACACATACATACCATTAATTTAAAGAGATTAAATCATATATTTAACTAGAACATGAAATTTCTCAAAAACTCATTTATCACTTCTTGAAAAAGAAACCCATATTTCTTCCCATAAAACAGAAACTCCAAAACTTGGAACTGAATCACATTCTTCAATAGCATTTCTGTAGACTTAATCGAATCCATATTGATGTCTTTTCTAATAAGAACCTTACATGGAGAAACACTATAATTTTATTTCTTGGATGAAATAGAGATTCCCCCATCATTAAACTTTGATTTACCCCTGACATATAGATTAGTTAGAGGAAAAGTGATGAACAAGAGGATAGGGGAGATGGTTCAGATTTTTGAGGAAATATTGTATGTGAATGGTGTAAGGGTTGAGAGCTAATTAGATATTTATTCATAGACCCAATTCTCAAAATATTATTTTCTCGATATGGTTTTGGTTCAGTTGTGACTAACAAAAGTAAAGAATAAAAAAATAGAAACTAAAAGAAAATAATTATTATTCTCTAAAGTTGAAATATTTAAATAGTGAAATAGTTTAATCTAATTTAATTTCCATAAATCAATAAAATTAAATCAATAATAAATAAATCCTATATTAAAATTCAACTAAATTAAGATGAATTAAATTCATTTAAATTCAATTAAACAAAATTCACTTTTAATGAAATATAAATGATCATGCCCAAGGGGTTAAATAAAAATATATGTTAAATTATTATCAATAGAGATAAAATCAATAGAAATATAACCTTTTTTAGTGTGATCTGTAAATAAATGATGCCTTAAATCTATATGCTTTTATTATTTTAAAATGTTAATAGCACTAGTGTTATCACATTTGATTGATTCATGATTATAATTGAATCCAAAATATATTAGGGTTTATTTCATCCACAATACTTGTGAACAAGAACTACCAACAACAATATATTATGCTTCTATTGTAGATAATGAAACAGAGTGATCTTTCTCACTATAAAATGATTCCAAGGAATTTTCTTGAAAATGGTAGGCTAAGGTACTATTTATATCTAATCTATAACCACCAAATTTAGTATCTAAATACGAACATAAATTTAAATGTTATGTATTTATAAAAACAAAGGACTGGTAAATTGTTTCTTTTAAACACTTCAAAATTATTTTTGAAGATTTTAATTGAGTTTCCTTATGTTTTTATTGAAATATAGCACAAATGCATACTAAAAACATAATGACTATTCTACTAGAAGTAAAATATAATACACTCCTAATTATTACTCTATAAATTTTATTGTGAAATGATTTCCGAACACCATTTAAGTCAATATTTTCCTTAGAACTCACAAATGTTGTATGAACCTTACCAATTTAAAATCAAAACCTTTTATGAAAGTCAAGTATGTATTGTATTTTATTTAACGCATTCCCAAAGTATTTTTTATAAATCCAAAAACCTAAAATATAGTCTCAATCACCCATAATGATCATTAAAATTATTTTTCATGAGGTTTAAAAATTCATTACACAACCTTGTATTTTAAGATCTAAAAAACAAATTATCAACATATATCTAAACAAATAAAATATCTGAAGATGACTTTTTACTAAATAGAGTCAGATCTTATTATACAACTTAAAAAACTATTTGATAAATGGAATGAACATAAAAATTCATTCCAATCTCTAGGTTCTTGTTTATGGCCATAAATAGCTTTGTTATGTTTAAAAACAGAATTTGGAAAATTAGGAGTTTCAAAACCAGGAGGTTGTAAAACATATAATTCCTCTATAAAAACTATTAAAGAAAGTATATTTTACATCCATATGGTATGATTTGAATTTAATATTTGATTCATAGGCTCGAAAAATCTTAATTTTTTATAATATATCTTTAGGTGCAATGGTTTCTTCATAATATATACCTTCCACTTGATTATAACAATTAGTAACTAGTCTATCCATATTCTTAGTGACCACAACATGATCTTCCTTTTTATCCCTAAAAACCCATTTTGATCCTATAATAGGTTATTTAGAGGGTATATCAACTAATCCTTTTACCTTGTTCCTTTTAAACTAGTTCAATTCTTTAATCATAGTTAAAACCAAACTCTCATCTACATAGGATTCCTATATGGTCATAGGTATTGTTGATATAGAAAGGATTAAAATTATATAAGATTTTATACACTCCTTATATTCTTAATACCTCCATCTAAACATTCGATCACAGTTTCGAAGGGATAGTTTATAAGGGTTCTAGGTTGTCTAGGCATCAAACATTCTAGTTCACTAGTATCTATCATTTTAGGATTTGAATCTGGAAAGTCAAGTTCCAAATAATCATCCATTTTTTATAAAAAATATTTTTAGTTCTCATATTTTCTAAATAATAACATTAATCATAAATTTGTTATTATTATTTGATAAAAAAGATAAATTTCCTTAAATTTCACATGAGTTTATTCTATAATAATCATTGAAATTTTATTAAAAACTCAATGTGCCATAAAAGTAGTCGAATAACCAAGGAACATTACTCCATCAGCCTTTGAATCCAATTGACCTTGATTATACTTCGTGTTAATAATATAAACATTTAATCCAAATACTTTAATGTATTCATCTTTTCTCATTCTACTATTCCATAACTCATAGGTTTTTTTCTTTAAAATATGTCTAATTAAAACTCATTTTATTACATAACATGTTTTATTTATAACTTCATCCCCAAATGATTAGGAAAGTAATATTCACATAAAATTGTTCTAATTTTTTTTGAAAGTTCTTATTTCTCCTTTAAAAAACAACATTCTTTGGTGGTTTCTTGGGGGCATAAAAATTGTGTTTAAAACCATGTTGTAACCAATAGGAATTGAACTCATGGTTTTAAAATTCTCTAATATGGTTACATATTAAAGAAATTGTTTTATCATATTTCAATTTTTGAGACTTATTTCATAAAAATATAAAAACATAATAGGTTTCACTATTAACACTCAAAAAGAAAACCCAGGTAAATCCATAGAAATCATCAACTAATATGTAAACAAACTATTTTACTCTTAGGATTTCAGTTATTGATGGCCCAAATAAATCCCAATTAATTACTTTTAGGGTTCTAGAAGTAATATCCTCTTTAACTGGTTTAAAATATGACATTTTTTTCTTTCCCAGTTTTTGTACATCACATAGTTTATTTTATTCAATATGAATTATGGTAAATTTGAAATTAAATTATTTTGGAAAATTTTCCCAAATAGTAGAAAATATAATGTCCCATTCATGTACACCAAATCCAAGATTCATTTGTTGTGGAATTCAAATAGTTCAATTGTTTATCTACTCAATGAATTAAGATGCAGAGTATATGAATTCTTCTTTCTTGGAACCATAAACTTAATAAATTTATCACTAAACCTAAAACACGAATTATTATAAAAACCAATAAAATAACCTTCATTAAAAAGTTGTGAAATACATATTATATTATGATTTAATCCTTTCATATAAATAAATTTATTGATAATAATTGAGTTTAGATTACCAACTAGTCAAAATTCCATAATTTTTAATTAGAGTTGTCACCAAAAGAGACATAGTCTCCCTCAATCATTGATATGGATAGGAAATTGGAGAAATCTACACTCATATTACTTGAGCATCCACTATACATATACCATTTTTAATTGATTCTCCTAGACCTTTTTCCCTTCAAATTCAAGTCAAATAAGAAATTGATTTGGTCCCCATATACTCTTGGGTCTGACATGGTTAACAACTAAATATTTGGGATCACAAATCTATTGGTGTTGTACAAAAAATCTAGCACTAAATTTGAGATTTTTTTTTAAAATAAAGGAATGGTTAAATAAATTGAATTATGGATTTTGTAAACTAAATAATTGTAATAGTTTCCAAACTCTTCATAATGGAAACATGTAATTTCAGAGCAATTCGTGTCCTGATAACTAAGGAAAAATATTTTTTATAAAACATTGGTTTGTAACATTGACTTCCTGTACCAAACTTATTATTATGAGTTTTTTATCATCAAGTATTTTATTTAAATAATTCTCACCATTTTGAAAAATACATTCAACATCTTTGAAATAATTAACTTCTTTTTCAATTTTTTAATCTTATTATAATGTTTAATACAAGATACAACATAATTTTCCATCTTGGTTTTTAAATATGAAAAATGTTTACTTAAGTCATATTTTTCATTAAAAATAAAATCATTGGATTTTAAAGAGTTTTATTACTATTTTTATAATATTTATAATTATTTTCTTTCATGGAATAATACTAATTTAATTCCTCATAAGAGAAATTTTCATTTTCATATTCAGACTCATGCTTAGAATAATAGTGTGAATATACCTCATTAGAGTGTAGCATAAAACATATGTTGGACAACTTATCAGGGTTTTCATATTATTATTATGAATATATGACATCAACAGAATCTTATGAATCACTTTGTGTAGTCTTCATGGACTATTTGGATTTCTTCTTGTATCTATCATTCATGAAGTACTTTTTTCTAACTTCTAGTTGACTTGTAGCTATGGATAATCTAGTTTGATGTGTCCAAGAATTTTTTGTTCATAGAATCTTAATTCTATAGAGTTTACATCAATCTTAGTATTCTTTTTTAAGGGAATATTAATGTCACTTCTCTTATTTAATATATTTTTTGATTTTTTTAGAAAATTAATAATGTTAATTATCTAAAGAAGAACAAATAGAAGTGCCTTCTTCAGTTGAATAAACTTTTTGAATTTCTTTTCTTTTCCTCTCATCCTTTGAAGTTGAAAATTTTGAAGTATAATTATCATTTTTGAATAATTTATTCTCTTCTGTCTCAGCATTCATATCTTCATCATTCATATTAATAGTTTCCAATTGGATATTTTATTTTAATTTTTTTGACCTTTTTAGATTACTGAATAATAATCGAGATTCCAATCCACCTTGATGTTATAATTCTAAAGATTTTCAAAGCCAAATCTAGTTAAGGAATGGGTGTTCCTAAGGCAAAAAAAGTTATTTACAATCTCAGTAAGTCTTCTATTTAACTGATTGATTCTCTCACCTATCAACATTCTAAACGTATCAAACTTCATCTCAGCAGTATTTTTCCAGAGATATGACACATTATTTTTAATTTCATAAGAAATTTATATAACAGTCCACATTTCATGGGATGTTGGACATTTTTAGACGTGGTTACCCTCATCTAGACCTCGTCCACAAATAATATCATTCATTACATTGGAGTTTAAATCATAACATGCGCCGATATCACCATTCCATGTTTCTAGTTGTGTATATGGAATTGCATATGGATTTATAGCTTTAAGATAGACCATTAAGACCATGGCACTTTAGATAGATGATCATCAATACCTTATAGTGACCATAATTATCACCATTAAAATACGATTCTCTCACCATTAACATACTATTATGTTGTTCATCATTGCATCACTTTTTACGATGATATTTAGAGTTCAAAATTTGATAACTGAGAACTCAATAGTCACATTCACTTATACGAATTGTTGTCCTGAGAGGACTATACTAAGACTAAATATGGGGTGAGTTGAGTTCTTTGAAATTTTATTCACATAAGAAAAAAATCCTATATTATAAATGAATAACTTGTGATATTTTCATTAACATAAGAATCATCAGAAATAAAATCACCAAATAAATAGATTAGACACATAGATTTATGGTGGTTCGGGTAATAGAAATCCCCTAGTTCACTCAACAAACACTCTTCTCTAGGGGATTGATGATTTTCACAAGATCATTACTTTTTTATGGGACTTATAATCATAATTTCATGACTTTATGACTATGATCAAATAACTAATACTTGTTACAGTATAAAAATAGATTTTAAATAGGTTCTATAAAGTCTTTACAAACAATAACCTTCATGGTTATTTCACAGGGAAACATTATATAGAAAGTGATAAAATAATAGATTGTGTACTAATTGAATATGAAATTTTGAAATAAAACTAAATGAAGTATTCAATTTATAGTAGAGATGATAATAAAAGATAGCAGCTCATGGATATTCTCTTAAAACTACAATAGGGATGATCAAAAAAGAACAACTCTAGATTTTAACACTTATTATTTTTTTATATATAATAGAGTAGCGTACAGAATATATTTCAAAGAATGGTTCTTCTTAGAATGGAATAGGAACTTCTATTCTTCTCAATATATCCTTTTTCACTTCAGATCTGTAAAAAAACAGGAATTACATGAATTTTAGTTTCACTCATACGGATCCATAAAATCTGCATCTCTTGAATTAAAAACACATGCCCTTTTCTTGGAAATACATCAACATTATAATTTTATAATAAATTATCTTTGTACTCATTTCATTTATTGTTACTTACCTCTTATTATAATAATTTATACCATAAAGAGGCCACCATTCATTTAAATAATTTACAACTGTATTAAGTCTCAATAAAAGTACTGTAATGGTAATAAATACCAGGTTACAGATCGATGTACCTGATTTCATATCACCACAAAGATGAATTCTATACATTTGAATTCACTTATCCAAATTGATCCACCTATCAGTTCCTCATATAGCTTATTTTTTAATTATAAAAATTTGTGTAGGAATTCTTCAAAAAAAATTCTTCACATAGGATTCTTGATCACATATCCAAATTTGACTTAGCCAAAAGAATCATGTACCCATTTCGATCCATGTGTCTAATTTTACCAAATATCCAAATCACTATATTTATTACTCAATATAATCAATTCACATGTTTGATTGATCTAAATAGATGATTTATCTGGTAGGAAATCCATTAATGTAGGAGAATTTCCTATAGAGGATTCCACAACAAATTCATTTAACATAGGAGAACCATTATGTTGGATATTTTTCTATCTAAATTATCACATAACAATTTCTCTATATAGACAAATCCCTCATATAGCTAATTTTTTTCTAGAATTATTAAAATTTTAACAAACATGTAGAACGTGTCGATTTAATATTAAAATGACATAGATAATGCTAAAACCTAATGAACACACTTAAACACAAAACTATCAGTAAATCTAAAGGGTAGTAATGATCATAAAAAACTTAAGTACATGGGAAATGTAGGAACAACATTATATTTCAAACAATTATAACTCATATATGGAAATAATTATTAAAAAAGGTCATTTAGCTAGTGTTTTAATGAAATATGATTCACTATTAGAAAGGATTATCCTTCATAAGGTTTCTATAATCAAAATGGTTTTTATCTCATAAGGGGATAAACTAAGAAAATTCAATGTTATTTCCAAATGGATCGTAGAGATATGGGAATTTACTAATTGAAAGATTAAAACAATGGGTAAGGGATATTACAAAATTTTATTTCTTTTAGATTATTGTAAAAGTATTGACTGATTATTTGGATCTATATCTGTAAAACTAAGTGTCATTAGCATTCATGAATTGGATCTGAGATTTAATCCATATAATGTGAGGAATGTGTATGTTCTAGTTTGGATTCCCATTCTCAAATTAAATTGGCTGTATTGGCACCCATGGATTCTGTAGGACATTTCTTCATCAGTTGGAACAAACATAAGAATAGATCTAGAAGATAATAATCCTAGATTTGGGTATTATGATAGAATCTTGGAAGAACAAGATTTGGAACCATGATTGTAGAATAGGTAGTTCTTACAACTTTGGAGGACAAAATTTCTCTGGATATTAATTGTGAAATGAAACTTGAGTTTTATAATGAATAAAAATTTATTGGACAACTTTTATTTGAGTATCGAAGGGAAAAATAATGTAATTACTGAAAGACTAGAGGTCACGATGAGTTGACATGTCTAAAGAAACTAAATGGAATAGAGGTTATCCAGGATACTTCAACCCTCATTTCAGTTTTATACCCTCAAGACAACACCTAAACCTATTATTTAGATACATGATCCTTAACATTCCACTACTATACCTCTTTTAGAGTTCCCTATATATATTCACTCTATACAATATTCCCCTTCAAATGAAATTTTGGTTTCCACTTTTTCGATAATCCTCCTATTATGATGGTGGGAGATATTGTTATACAATAGCCTATTTTGGACCCCATTACTTCAAAGGGCGAGGTGACTTCCCCTTTAAAAAATTCTCAACTTAATCTATGTGTTGAGGCATCTAGGACAACTTAGGTTGTGAAAATGTCTACACTGCTTGTGATTGTGAGTGCAGCTAACCCACAGGTTAGTGCCATAGTGGGGGATCTCCTTCTATCAGTAGGAATTCAATTTAGTTTAACTCATTAGATGGGGTCCTCTTGGGGAAGGAACCCCTTATCATTATAAGTATGAGGGAATATTTATTGAGGTGTCCTTATACAAGGTTTTTAGAAGGATTTCTCTTAAGGATGACCCTCTAGGTAAGGTTACCTTCAGTAATAAATTCACACCACACAATGGCTAATTCTATGATGATGAGGTTGAGGAGGAAACCCATATTCCTATGAAAGATAACTCTACTAATGATAACTCAAAAAATTCAAGAAAATATACATATGAATGGACCTTCAACTCATAGAAAGGAAATAAGTGTAAATGTTATGTTAATAAGGTTTCCTCTATGGTGGTGAAGAATAATTGGCCCACGGATAGGGAAAATATCTTTATAAATTTATATTATTTTATGTAACTATCATTGGATAAACAAGGTTTAAACATCTTTAAACCTTATATATTTCATTTCAAAACATAAAGTAGTTATTATTACCATTTTTAACCCATTTTCAAGATTGATTTCCTTCAAATCATGGACTAGGGTAAGATTGGTTATGAATAGATGGCTATCAACATCGAAATAGAATATGTGGAAACTTTATGGGTTCTTAAGAAGAAGGATATTTTGTAATCTCTATTTTTAACTGGGATGCAACAAATATCTACTATTATTTTCATTGAAAAGTCCTCATATCATGTTCTTTTTATTTAGGATTTTAATTGTTATATTAAGAGAAGATCCCTTTGGCACGCCCTTTATTCTATCTCCAACCATGTTAGGTTTAACTTGTTATATATGGAAGATTTTAACTATATTTTAAATTATTATTAGAATATTTTCTTAGACATCATTAGGTTGTATTATATGGAATTCCAAATATTCATTGAGATATGTATTTTTTTTGAGATAAATTGATTGGGGTAGATTATAGTTGGTCAAGACATCATGTAAATGGTTGAAATATAGAAAATTATATAGATCCCTCTTTTTCCATTTAAGGTGAAGATTCTATACCTCAACTCTCTTATAGATCTCTCCTAATATTTCATTCAGATCATTCCCCAATTATGTTTAACTAACTGAGATTCGAATGAAATACCACAGTACCTTTAGATTTAGCAATGCTTGGAACAATTTTTATGATTATAATAATGTTATTTCTTATTAATGGTCCCTTTATAAGAATGAGGATTCTTTCCATTGGTTTTATAAAAAACATAAGAGGACCAAACCGGTACTGTGAACTTATATAGAGGCTATGTTTTCTAATCTTGATGCTGATGATACCAGGGAAAAATATGAGCTTCTTGATCTATGGGCTAGAAATTCCATGTAGGATATTTCGTAAAATATGGAGATCAAGTGTTCCCATAACCTAGATACACTTTTAAGGAATATAGATTCAATTTTGAAGGAATTACTAATTCTTTAGTGTCTTAAAGAATTAGATTAAAATTCAATGCTCTTTCATCTCATTCGTAGGGAAAATAAAATGAAGAATAATATATCATCCATTAATATAAATAGTAACATTCAGAGTACTATTGATGATATTATTTAAGTCTTTTATTCTTTCATTAAGAATCTTTTTAATGAAGATTATATTTTTTACTATGGTCCCCCTATGTTTGAATTGATTTTTTTCTCAATGAGAGAAATAAAAAAATCGTTTCTTACAAATTCTCCCACTGTTGAAGAGATCAAATTTTATCAATTCCCACTTAGTGTAGAAAAACATTTAGGGTATTATGGTATCACCAATAAATTTTTCATGAAATATGTAGATATTTTCCATCAATAAGTGATTCAAGATGTTAAAGCAGTTTTTAAAAGGGGATATATTCCTTCTATTCTTAATTCCCTGTTCATCGACATTATCATGAATGTTTAGAATACAATAGTGGTGATATATTTTTGGCCTATTTTCATTTGTAATACTCTTCCAAATATTGTAGGGAAACTTCATTCAACTAGACCAGGTTATTTTGATAATAGGTTTGTCTAACCCAATTCATTTGGCTTCATCCCTAAGAGAATTACTCAATATTGATCATATACTAATTTTTAGGGTGTTAATATACTTCAAAGAAAATATAATCATGCTAAAATATCTCTCAATATGGATATAATAAAATCCATTAACACATTTAAATATATTTTTATCTTAAATTTCCTTTATTCTTATGGTTTTTCTTGGAAATTCATCTATTTATCAACTCTTTTCTATTGAGTTCTAGGTTATTTTTACTCGTTAATGTCTCACCCATTGGGTACTTCATTTTGTCTAGAGGTTTTGGAGAAGGTGATCACTTATCACCCCACCTTTTCAATTTGGTTTAGGATTACATTAGTATATGTCTTTTTAGATCTAGGGAATGAAAAGAACTGATTCTAATTAAGGATGCAAGAAATATTAGAGTTTCTAATCATATATTATATGTTGATGAAATTATAATATTTATTGAGTCTGATAATTAATTTTTGGAATCCATTAGGTGTATTTTTTCCAATATGAATGGGTTTCTGGATGGGTAATCTCATGGAATAAATCTATGGTCATATTTTGGAATGGATTTTCTAAAGTAAATAAAAATGTTCATTATGACTTATCTCCATGTCAATATGGGAGAACAACCCTTCGTGTACTTTCGTATAACCTTATTCATGGTTAGGTTTGAATCTATATACTTTGAAGTGATTAATTGAAGGATTAAATATCAACATTTTAGTTGGAATGGAAAGACATTTTCCCAAGCAGGTATAATTTTCCTTGATAATTCAATGATTACCACTATGTGTTTGTTTCTTTTTAGGTTCATAATTGGTCAAGGAAGTTGATTAATTGATTGGAAACCCAAATTAAAAACTTTTTGTGGCTAGTTTACATTAAAAAAAGGATTTTGGTCTCAATTTCATGGAATAAATGTGTCAAACCAAATGATGTTGGAGGAAGTGGCCTTAAGAATATTTTGATTTTTAATCACTCTTGGTGGCTTGATACACATGGAATTTGATTACTTATAAGCATTCCTTTTCATAATTTATTAGTATTATAATCATTGAAAAAATATATAGTAGAAATCAGTTCCTCTTGGATTCATTGGGCTGGACTACCATCAAAAAAATATGTGGAAATCCTGATGAACACCCAATGGATTCCCTCTCAATCATCAAATATGAATATCTAGACTATATATTAGCTCCGTAGTCTATTTTTAATTCTAGTTAGTTTCCTTCATAACTGACTAATTAATCCATCTCTAATGATATATCCCATTTTTAATAGTTTTAATCTTTCATAACCCCTATTAGTAATACATTGAGTTATATACTTACTAAGAGTAGTAAACTTCATTTTAGATCCCACCAATATTAGGAACTCTCAATACTTTGTTATCCTACCACCATTTGTGTGGTGTTGATGAAGATATACCAAAATGGATGAGGATTTTTAGGATTCAGTGTTTTCCTCTATCAAAGCAGGTCTTTATCTAGAGTATATGACTCAACTATATTCCAATAGATGATAGACTTCAAATGATTGGTCGGAAATATGCATCTTGTTGCTCTCTCTTTTTGAACAATGGTGAAAGAATAAACCATCTTTTCTATGAATTCTCTTTTTAAATTTTTTTTGAATCCATGGTGAACATGTTTTTTATTACACCTTTCAAACTATTGGTATCTTTGAATAATTTAACAATGTTCTTCTTAATCTAAATCTCAACATGTAGTTGATGTTCTCTTTTTCTCTTTTGTGACGTCAGCCTGTCATCACCTATAGATGAATATAATTTCCCTCGGGTTTGAAGGATTTAACCCAATTCAGGGGTCTTCATGCATGTATCTTCAAGGATATTCATATGGCTTCTAAAATGGGGATCATATGTATGTGAAATAATATGGATGATCATATTACTCTTATGATTCCTGGTGATAATGGTGTTCCCTATAAACACATTCAACACAAGTACATCCGGTTGATTCGTCCACTCCCAATGTGGATTAATGTTAATGTAGACGGTGAAATTCATGGTGCACCTAGACATATAGGATATAATTAAATCTTCATAACCATTATGGGATTTATCAAGGTTTTTTTCAACATTTTCTTGGTAAAATTATTTCCTTTTAAGTTGAGATTTGAGATATCATCAATATGGTTAATTATACCTAGAATTTTGGAAGCGGTAATCTATGGATTGAATGTGATTCTATGTTAGTGGTTAATATTTGAAACTGGTCATCTTTGGTTCCTTGGAAACTCTTCAATGACTAGTTTTTTTGTATGCACTACTTGGAAACAATTCAATTTGAAGATACTCGCATTTATAGGGAGGCGAACATTGTGGAAAATGATTTGTTCAAGCTTGTAGTAGAGGATTTATTGTCATTCTGATCTTTCTTACTAGATGAGTCGTTTCTTTATTTACATATCTCTAATGTTCAGGGTTCTGTTCATACCTGCATTTAATCCTTTATTTTTCTATAAATTTATTTTGTTTAAATTTTTTTTGATGGGAATGGGTCCTTGAATCATTTCCCAGACCGTCTTAGATTAGTATTAATTGCTACTATAGACTGACACTATTTATTAAATGACAATAATTATTAGTATATAATAAAAAATATAATTAAATTTAATATATTCAAATTTATAATGCATTAATTAATAAATATTACTATTTAAATTTACAATTTAATAATATATATTAACACTTACTTTTAATATATTTCACTATTTTAAAATTTTTATTTATTACCATGAATATAAAAAAATATTATTAATATTACTTATTAATAATTTTTTATCATGGTCGGAGAATCAGAAGAGAATAAAAACCCAATAATTTTGCATCAGTAGACATTGGTTCAAAACCAAGAAGAGGGATATTTATGATTCATTGTAGAAATACTATAGAAGTTACTATAACAGTGAAAATATTCATCCATAATGGGATTTCAAGCTATAGAATTGTGCCTACGAGCCACTGGTCCTCTGGGACATCATATAAATTAAATAATTGGGACTTCATCACACCAGTTTTGGACAACATATGTCATCAAGGGACCATCAAATATGTCTTGACGTAATAGGCAACCGTTGAAGCAAGGAGACACACATGCGTCACTAGGTGGGAAGATTTGAAAGAGGGATAGGCACACTAGTACCTATCTACCAGCCACACATCCTCAAAAATTTCTAATTATGGGCTAATGGATTCCCTACTATTGACTATCAATAAATGGGATCGGTCATATGAGGCAATGTGATAGGTAGGCGATGAAGCAGGGCGCCTCCCAGGGCATCACTAGGGGGTGATTGTGGATTGAAAGAGAGACGTGTTTACTGAAAACTATCATCTGGCCCTCTACCTTCATGGTTTTTGTGGTTTAAGGGGTTATCTTCCATGGTGAATCGGAGGAGAGAAGGATGTATCGATTCTTGGTAGAGTTGGAACTGAATTCAAACAAGTGACAAAATTCTTTTACCATTGATTATTGTGAAAAGGTGTTCGACCAGTGATATGACATGATGTTGGCTACTATAATGGGACTTTAGGCCATATGTAGGGTCTTAGAGCCACTAGACCTTTGGATCATGTATTGGCATTCTGGTCAATGGGCCTTCAAGCCATCTTATGAAACAAAATAGGACTGGTGGGTGTTTATCTTTCCTTGTGGGAAGTAATAATGCTTGACCCACTGGGTTGTCTAGGTGCATGTGTTATTTGGTTTCTTGTAATCCTCTATTCCTATAATAAATTAGTTATAAATTATTATTATTATTTTTTTCTAGATATTTATTTGTATTAGTGTGTATCTGTTGGTTTATAACTGAAAAATCAATCATTTTTTTTTTAATTTTTTAAATGGATGGTGTGAGGGTCTTTCACGCTTTCATCAAAAAATTATATAAAATGGTAGGATATCTCCTGATGCCTTTTGCCTCATCCAAAGGTGTTACACCCTTTAATGCCTTTAGGATCTAGTATAATAAAATTAAATCCTATCCCCATTTGAATGAATTTTTTTCCTAAAAAATCAACAAAAACTCAATGAAAGAACTAAAATCATATATTAAAATGGTGTATGAGATGATAACAATGGACTTATATTTTTAGTAGGGTTTTATTTATTCATTATTATTGTTATCTAAATCTACATCAAACATATGGTGTTGAATAAAAATGTTTGTGTGTAGTTTCTGTGTATAAAAACCCCATCCTATTCATTCTGATTCATGCTCTCCTAGGATTACCCCTCTCAGTGTACCCCACACCCCACATGATGTTGTGATTATGTTTTTATTTTAGTTTTCCAATTAAATGTTTTTTTATTTACTATGAATAATGTTTTTTGTTTTTATAAAAATTAAAATGTTTTATGTTTTGTGCTTTTGTTCCATGTAGACTCTTTCACTTGAACCTTCATTTGTTTTTACTCATGGGAATGTTTGTTGCGCCTTGGTGGGGGTTCAAATTGTTGGTATAGATGTTGGGTAACTCATATTTTGCAGCTAGCTTTCTCCCATGGCTTGATTAGGGTTCCTTTATAACCATTTATCATGTCGATCAAAAAATTGTTGTGATGTGTTTTTAATATCTAGTTGTTCTTTATAACACTCACAATCTGGGGTCGATCTATATCACATGATGCTCCTCCTATCTAAATATGTAACATGTCCCCAGATACATTCAGTTTTTGTTACAACAGTTGGATTCTCATTCCTTCTACATGGGTTGGGACTTCCATTTGTCCTACCTCATCTAATTCTCCTAAAGTCACATGCCCTACCATTATTACCCGCCTCCCCCCATTGCTTCAGCCTCCCAATGCACTCAGCCTTTTTGTCTTTCAGTGAAGCAATTCATTAAAAAAAATTTCATTCCAAGAGGGAAAATAGTTTGAGAGAGGAAGAACCCCTGGATTGATGGATTATACACTCCCCTATTCCTGTGACGATCTCTGATTCAGAGCTCGGTTCTTGTGACCCATGTCTCGATCGAACGACCTTCAAGGATATTCATCTTTGGCTTCTTTGGTTATCTCTTCTGATGACTGTCCACAAGGAATCTTTCTATAATCATGATATTGTAAGATTGAATATGTGTTTCTCTGTATTTCTTTATTATTGTTAGTTTGTGTTGGGTTTTTGTGTAGGAATCCATCAATCCTGGGGATTTATGTTACTATCATTGGTATCTATTTCATTGAGAGTTCTAGGGGTGATGAGGGCCTCATGCACTAATAGATTTTGTGGTCCACATTTGTTTCTCTTTATTGCTTATTTTCTGTTTGTATATATTTTTTTCTTTCATTTTTCATAATAATAAACTATGGTGATGGTGTTTTTCTCTTGCATGTAGGACCAGAATAATTAAAATCTTTTGCGTTTTTTACTTTTCTACATTTTCTCGTCGTTGTTTGTGTTATCATTCATAATTTACTTCTAGTTTTCTTGTTTTTTCATTTACCTGGATTTATTTTCAGGATCAATATTTCATTATTTATTCTTGTAGGTGACTGTTTTTTCAATTCTAACATCCTCCGCCCCACACAAAAGTTCAGACAACCTCCTCCCCTCACAGAAGCAGGTTTCAGACCATGGGTCTTAGATCTATCTTGTGTAAAATTGCTCCATTGTTCTACTCCATACTATCAGGGATATTGAATCAACAAACATTTAATTACGAAATTAACATGCTACTTTTGGGACTCCAACCCATGATATATGGGATTCAGTTTCCAACATTTTCTAGTGAACCACTCACAGAGAGAATGTTATCATCTTTATTTATAATTTTTTTATAAAATATAATTAAATATGTTAAAATATTAAACTAATTCAATTTATTGACAATTATAACGTTTTTTAATTCTTAGTAGATATTAATAAATTATAAATTTGATAATTAATAAATTTTATTTATTATGATAGAGTCATAAATAAGTTACATTATTTTATGTTTTTCATCAGTAAATATTTTCAAATATTTTAAAAAAAATTATGAAAAAACCTATTTAAGGTAACATATATAGCATCCCGCCATTTTATAACATAAACTTTCATTTCATTACACGGAACTGAGGATCGTTAAGGTTTAGTGTCTTGGAAACAAGGATCATAATACATAAAAAAACATAAAACATTCTTCTTAAACACTTGAAAGGCTTCTCCTTTAGTTCATCCTATGTTCATTACGCATATCATAACCTGGGGACATACATCAAAAGAAAGGGTGAGCAGAAGGCCCAGTAAGGGAAACAAGAGAAACATTTTACAAGTGAACTTGAGATACTTCAATAAGGACATGAAAAGAACTTTAAGGCATGAGAAAGAAATCATGAGATACATCATAATAAAAATAATCATTTTTCATAACTTGAAGATGTGGCTACAACATTTAATATTGACAATCATTTCGTTTCACCAAGGTCCATCCCCAAGGTGTCGTTAAAAATTACCAAGGTTATTCACCAAGGCGTCGTTAAAATGGTCATCTCTAGAGATTAAGTCTTTACCCAATGCATTGGAGCGCTATCAGGGCGCACCCTTAAATTTGTCTTTATTTTCATGTGATCCACATATATCATCATCAAAAATTTCATAAATAACCCATATAGCATAAAATAGATGGGTTTCATTTCATAGTCATAACGTTTTAAAAACTGCTTTAAAGACATGATCTTTACGTTACTTTAAACCCACGGAAAGGGAAAGCGGGTATCATGTATGTAAATACCAGAATTTAAAATAGAACATTTTTATATATATGTGAATACCCCCTTTATAAATAGGAGCTTTGAGTATTCACTTTATAACATAAAATAATTTTGAGAAAAGAGAGGCATTTTGAGACGAAAATTCTGCAGCATAACGGCTATGTTACAAGGTTTTAGAAACTTTGAAAAGAGAGGGAACATGGGTTGAACAATCATAATTGACCCATAAAAAGGTATAGGGACAGAATAAGAAGGATATATAGACATGGTGATGCAATTTAAAGGACATACCAATTGAAATGAAAAACATGGAAGGAAGACAAAAATTTGATTTCCCTTATGAAAATTCGGCAGCCTAACGGCGTCACTTAAACTTCAACAAAAATGAATTGGACAAATAAAATAGGGTCTCTCATCATATGATCATAAGAGATCAGTATGATAGATATAGAGATCATACCCCAACATAATAAAAAGGAACTTGAATGATTTGACATGAAAATCGAACTTGAAAAATGAGAAGGGTGAAAGAATCACTTAAACATTCGGCAGCCTAACAGCGTCACTTAAACTTTCATAAAACGAAATGATGAGAGTAAGAGGGGATCTCTCATCATATAAACATGGAAGGTGCAGTAAGAGGAATATAAAATAACATCCTCTCACATAATAACATGGAGCATAAAAGGAATGACATAAAAGAGATTACACGAAAAGAAAGAGAGGGGTCGGATCCCTTACCTTAAAACGTGACTCTTGAAACTCAAAGGATTGGACCTTGAGGGCTTGGGGGAACCTTGGGAGGACTCTTTGGAATGTAAGAAGACCAGAACTTCGTTGGGTAAGAGTTGGGAGTGAAAACCAAGTGAGGAAAGGGTGGGTATTTATAGGGAAAGTGAGGGGACAAAGCATTAATGGCCAAAGGACACCTCACATGTGCTTTTCTCAAACCCATGGGCTCTCCCTTGGCATTTATCATGGAGTTAGGCCACATGGGGCCCCCAAAACAATAATTCATCACCCTTGGCCGGCCAACCCTCAAAAGATCTCATGACATCATCATGACATCATTATGATGTCATTAAACATACCGAAACCCTAAAACGGTATTTTTACTATTCACTGAAAATTCAACTTTCTCAGAATAATCCCAAAATTTCACCTTAACCAAATATCAATGCTCTGAAAAAATGAAATCCATTTTATAAAAATATTTTTCTAAATATTTTTAATTTAATTTTTAAATAAAAACACTATTCATCGAAAATTCATTTTTTTCAGAAAAATCCCCAAAAATTACCTTAACATAATATCGATGCTCTGAGTTCAAAAATAAAGTCATTTTTATAAAAATAATTTTCTAATTATTTTTAATTAAATTTTTAATTAAAAAACACTATTCATCTGAAAAAACTAATACTTGATTAATAATTTATGAAACCGTTATTTACCCATTTTATTGAATCACATTACTTAACCAAGGTGTCTAAATTATATTAAAACTTTCTTTAAGTGAAAATTACTAATCCATTTGGTCACATTACTAATCCTAAGCGTAAAATCACTATTCATAATTTACTATTCATCAAAAATTAAGTTGATCTTATTAGACTCCAAATTCCTTAATGAACACTTTTGTAGAAGACCATTTTTTGAAAATCATTACACATCATTAGTTATTTAGGGTTTACATAAATATTTCAAAATATCCCTTTTTCAAAATTCATCAATAAAATACATTCTAAAATTATCTAGGCATTTGAAATTTCACAAACATCACTAAAGGAAGAAATCTCAATTTATTCACCCGAGAGGATTACACAAGGAAACTAGGGTCTCATCACATATCCCCTTATAACACTGGCATAAGCCCTAAGTGTAAGGTGTGATATGGTGAGAGAATCTGAGGGAGGCTCAGATAACATTTCCCTAGTAGCAATCTCCACTAACTTGAACTTCTCCTGCAAGCATTTTCGTTCAAGCTTGACACGCTGGAGCTCGGCTTGGGCTTGGTCCAAAGCGAAGCCCACAGATGCTACCTCCTTCCCAAGCTCTGATAAGTGGGCTTCGTAAGGGTTGAGTCTACTGGATGAAGCCATCGACTCCTCTTTCTTCATTAACCATTAACATCTTATTAAATCAATAAGAGTAAGTTAATATACTACTCAAAAAGATTGGGTCGTTACATTCTTCCCCCCTTAAGAAATTTCGTCCCCGAAATTTACACTTGAGGCCTAGTCGAAAAGGTGAGGGCACTTTTGCTTCATTGTTTCCTCAGGCTCCCAAGTCGCCTCTTCATATTTATGATTCCTCCACAACACTTTCACAAGGTGGGTAGTCTTGTTTCGTAGGACCTTGTCTCTACGGTCTAAGATCTCCACTGGCTGCTCTTCATAAGAGAGGTCATGTTCAAGTTGTACCACCTCTGGGTTCAGTACATGCGAAGGGTCGGGTATGTACTTCCTCAAGAGAGATACATGGAAGACATCATGAACTTGAGCTAGGTTCGGTGGAAGTGCTAGACGATAGGCCACTGCTCCTATGCGATCAAGGATTTCATAGGGGACAATGTACCTAGGGCTGAGCTTCCCTTTCTTCCCAAACCGCATGACTCTCTTCCATGGAGAGATTCGAAGGAAGACTTTGTCACCCACCCCAAACTCCAAGTCTCTTCGATGATTGTCAGCATAGCTCTTCTGCCGACTCTGAGCAGCCCTTATGTGTTGTTGGATGGCATGAACCTGTTCTGTCATCTCTTGCACGAGATCAGGCCCAAGAAGCTTCCTCTCACCAGTTTCATCCCAACAAGTAGGAGTTCTACACCGCTTTCCATATAGAGCTTCATAGGGTGCCATCTGAATACTCAAATGGAAGCTGTTGTTATAGGAGAACTCCACTAATGGGATGTGTTGATCCCATCCACCTTTAAATTCCATTGAGCATAATCTCAACATGTCTTCGAGTGTCTGAATAGTCCTTTCAGATTGGCCATCAGTTTGAGGATGATAGGCCGTACTAAAATTCAATTCAGTATTCAGAGCATGCTGAAGACTTCTCCAGAATTTTGATGTGAATCTTGGGTCACGATCAGATACGATGGATAGTGGTACCCCATGCAGCCTTACCACTTCCTTCACGTATATCTTGGCAAGCTGATCCAGAGAGAAATCTTCCCGAATAGAGATAAAATGGTCTGTCTTGGTGAGACGGTCCACAATAACCCATATCGCATTGTTTCCTTTGGATGTTTTTGGGAGACCAGTTACAAAGTCCATGGTGATATTATCCCACTTCCATACTGGTATGGGTAGCGGTTGTAATACCCCCTTAGGAAGTTGTCTTTCTGCCTTTACTTGCTGACACACCAGGCACCTTGTAGTGTAATCGGCAATCTCCCTCTTCATGTTATCCCACCAATAATGATCACGAAGGTCTCTATACATCTTAGTGCTTCCCGGATGTATAGAGAATGTAGAGCTATGAGCTTCATCCATCAGTTCTTTCTTTATCTCCGGAATAGATGGAACACATAGTCTTGTACGAACTTTCAATACACCTTCTTGATCAATATTGAAATCAGGGAACTTCCCATCCTTTACAGCCTCGAACTTCTCCTGCAGCAAAGGATCTTCTTTTTGAGCCTTCTTGATCTTCTCTAGTAATGAAGGTTGAGAAATCATTTGGGATAGGGTTGATGATGTCCCTTTCCTTATAATTCCCATGTCCAGTTTTACTAGATCTTTAATCAAGGGATCTCCCAGGATCCTCATTGTTGCCAGAACAACAGGATCTTTCCTTCTTAACGCATCCGTGACTTTGTTTGCTCTTCCAGGGTGATAATGAATTGAACAATCATAGTCTTTAATAAGCTCCAACCATCTCCTTTGTCTCATGTTCAATTCTTTCTGAGTGAAAATATACTTTAGACTTTGGTGGTCAGTGTATATATCACATTTCTCCCCATAAAGATAGTGCCTCCATATCTTTAGAGAAAAAACAACTGCCGCCAGCTCTAGATCATGCGTAGGATAATTCTGCTCATGAATCTTCAACTGTCGAGATTCATAAGCAATTACTTTGTCATTTTTCATGAGGACGCACCCAAGCCCTTTCAGAGATGCATCGCTAAAAATAACGAATCCTTCTCCGATAGAGGGTAGTGTTAACACCGGTGCAGTAACCAATCTCTTCTTCAGCTCTTGGAAACTTTCCTCGCATTCCTTTGTCCAGATGAACTTAACCCCTTTTCGAGTCAACTTGGTTAGTGGATTAGAAAGCCGTGAAAAGTTTTTCACAAACCTCCTATAATATCCCGCTAAACCAAGGAAACTACGAATCTCAGTTACTGTTGTGGGTTGAGGCCACTCCTCCACAACCATTGTCTTTGCAGGGTCAACCGATATTCCTTCATTGGTTACGATGTGCCCCAAGAAAGCCACTTGTTGTAACCAAAACTCACACTTGCTGAACTTCCCAAAGAGCCTCTCCTTCCGTAGAGTTTTCAAAACAACCCTCAGATGATCTTCATTCTCCTCACGACTTTTTGAATATATCAAAATATCATCAATAAAAACTACCACAAAGTTATCAAGGTAGTCCTTAAAGACTCTATTCATAAAATCCATGAAAATAGCAGGAGCATTAGTCAAGCCGAAGGGCATAACTGTAAACTCATAATGCCCATATCTTGATCGGAAGGCAGTCTTTGGAATATCTTCCTTCTTCACCATCAGTTGATGATAACCAGATCGAAGGTCAATCTTAGAGAAGAATTGAGTCCCACGAAGTTGGTCAAATAAATCATCAATTCTTGGTAGAGGGTATCTGTTCTTCACTGTGATCCCGTTCAGTTCTCTATAATCAATGCATAGCCGCATTGATCCATCCTTCTTCTTCACAAAGAGAACTGGTGCTCCCCAAGGAGACACACTCGGTCGGATAAACCCCTTCTCCAACAAGTCTTGGAGTTGTTTCTTTAACTCTTCTAGCTCCACATTTTCCATTCTATACGGAGTCTTTGATATCGGTTGAGACCCAGGTACGAGTTCAATGGAGAACTCTACCTCTCTTTCTTGGGGAGGTCCAGGTAACTCCTCAGGAAATACATCCATGTATTCCTGAACAATCGGAACATCTTTAATTTGTATGCTCCCTTTCCCTTCTTCCTCATCACCGATTAACTCCATAAAGAAAGCTATAGGAGGTGCTTCTAGATAGGGATCAGTTCGGGATATCTCTCCACGGAAGATAACTGTAGGTCGCTCATTCAAGACTACTGAGATTTCCTTACTTCTGCATTTGATCTTAGCATTATACTTTGAGAGCCAGTCCATCCCTAGTATAACGTCGAATTCCATCATGGGAATGACTACTAGATTGGCGATAAGATTGTGCTCACCAAAGTAAACACTAGAGTCTCTAAACACTGTTGATGCATGGATAATCCCACTTGGAGTCTTGACTGACAACTCTACCTCAAGCAATTCGGGGATTGATTCTATATTCTTTGCAAACGTGGAAGAAATAAAGGAATGCGTAGAACCAGAATCAAATAAAGCACTTGCTATTTTTGAGAGGACAACAAGAGTACCTGCTACCACATCGTTCGGGACTTCAACTTTAGCTGTTGTGATAGCGAAAGCACGACCTTGCTCTCTTGGCCTCTGCTGAGGTTGGTGGTGATTCCCCTCCACCGCCCTCGGATTGGGACATTGGTTAGCAAAGTGCCCAAGCTGTCCACACTTGAAGCATGTGACTTCGGGTAGGGCCAGAACCATCTTTCCTCTGTCGTTAGTGTTGGGAAGCTGAGGCTTCACCTCACTATGACAATTCCGAGCAATATGACCTCCTCTTCCACACTTGTAGCACTTGCCACTTCCGTTCAAGCAGTTCCCCAGATGATTCTTCCCACATTTATTGCATGTGGTAAGTTGCATTTGCTTTCCACATCTTCCCTGATCAAAAGACTTCCCTAAACTGGGCTCCAACGATCTCTTCTTTTCATTTGGATTATGAGACCACTGTGTCTCACCAAACTCCAGATCGACTTTCATAGCACATCGAACTATTTCTTCATAGCTATCATAGTCCCTGTTGGCTAGATTCTTCCGCAGATGAGGTCGTAGTCCGCCAAAGAATCTATCAACCTCCCCATTAGGGTCCATGACAAAGCTTGAGGTATAACGGGAAAGCCTTGTGAAGTTCATCTCGTAGCTTCCGACAGATTCGTTCTCCTTCTGCTTCAGCTCGAGAAACTCTTTCTCCATTTTCGTTCTCATGGAACGAGGGAAATACTTGTTAAAGAAAATCCCCCGAAATTCTTCCCATTCCATAGCTTCCATCTCTCCTCGTGGCTTCGTGTTTTTGATCAGTGACCACCACTGATCAGCTTCTCCCTCTAGGTGGTAAACAGCAAGGGTGACTTTTTCTTGTTCCGAACAATGAAGTACAGAGAAGATCTTTTCAATGGAGCTTATCCATTGTTCCGCAACCAATGGGTCAGTAGATCCACTGAATGTTGGCGGTCGTTGACGCATGAAGGACTCAACAGAGTGTTGTTCCCTTCGTGGTGAGGTCGGCCTCTCAGCTTGATTCAAGTTATTACTCATAACTTGAGTCAGTTGGTTCATCATTCGCATGAATGTTTCCATTCCGGCTTCCATCGGAGGGCCGTCAGCACATGGTGCATTGCGGTCACCATCGACACGGTTCCTCCTATTGCCCGCCATTTTCTAAAAGAATAAAACCTTAGTAAGAAACTTATTTCATTTATGAATCTTTTAACTAAGACTTAATGCTTAGACAATTACACTTTTCTATAATTCCTTCATAATGATTCATAGAAAGCTTGTGATTAACCAAACATATCCCCCGGGAGTGTCGTAAACAAGAGTGCAGCAAGGCCCATTATCGTGCACCAGTTCCCGTTCGAGTCTAGCTCAAAGCGGTGTTTTCGGGTTTTACCCCTATGTACATCTGTGCCAGAGCCGCCTCTACCTGCTCGTATCCAGACAGGGATGTATTTGTTTGATAAACCACTTACTCAATACTTACCAAAATACCAGGAAGTTTTCCTATATTTAAACTTTTCTATAGGGTTCTTCCTAAAGTTTTTATATCCTAATTTCCACAAATAACTAAACCATCCTTTGATACCAACTATAGCATCCCGCCATTTTATAACATAAACTTTCATTTCATTACACGGAACTGAGGATCGTTAAGGTTTAGTGTCTTGGAAACAAGGATCATAATACATAAAAAAAACATAAAACATTCTTCTTAAACACTTGAAAGGCTTCTCCTTTAGTTCATCCTATGTTCATTATGCATCTCATAACCTGGGTACATACATCAAAAGAAAGGGTGAGCAGAAGGCCCAGTAAGGGAAACAAGAGAAACATTTTACAAGTGAACCTGAGATACTTCAATAAGGACATGAAAAGAACTTTAAGGCATGAGAAAGAAATCATGAGATACATCATAATAAAAATAATCATTTTTCATAACTTGAAGATGTGGCTACAACATTTAATATTGACAATCGTTTCGTTTCACCAAGGTCCATCCCCAAGGTGTCGTTAAAAATTACCAAGGTTATTCACCAAGGCGTCGTTAAAATGGTCATCTCTAGAGATTAAGTCTTTACCCAATGCATTGGAGCGCTATCAGGGCGCACCCTTAAATTTGTCTTTATTTTCATGTGATCCACATATATCATCATCAAACATTTCATAAATAACCCATATAGCATAAAATAGATGGGTTTCATTTCATAGTCAAAACATTTTAAAAACTGCTTTAAAGACATGATCTTTACGTTACTTTAAACCCACGGAAAGGGAAAGCGGGTATCATGTATGTAAATCCCAGAATTTAAAATAGAACATTTTTATATATATGTGAATACCACATTTAGAAATAGGAGCTTTGAGTATTCACTTTATAACATAAAATAATTTTGAGAAAAGAGAGGCATTTTGAGACGAAAATTCTGCAGCATAACGACTATGTTACAAGGTTTTAGAAACTTTGAAAAGAGAGGGAACATGGGTTGAACAATCATAATTGACCCATAAAAAGGTAGAGGGACAGAATAATAAGGATATATGGACATGGTGATGCAATTTAAAGGACATACCAATTGAAATGAAAAACATGGATGGAAGACAAAAATTTGATTTCTCTTATGAAAATTCGGCAGCCTAACGACGTCACTTAAACTTCAACAAAAATGAATTGGACAAATAAAATAGGGTATCTCATCATATGATCATAAGAGATCAGTATGATAGATATAGAGATCATACCCCAACATAATAAAAAGGAACTTGAATGATTTGACATGAAAATCGAACTTGAAAAATGAGAAGGGTGAAAGAATCACTTAAACATTCGGCAGCCTAACGGCGTCACTTAAACTTTCATAAAACGAAATGATGAGAGTAAGAGGGGATCTCTCATCATATAAACATGGAAGGGGCAGTAAGAGGAATATAAAAGAACATCCTCTCACATAATAACATGGAGCATAAAAGGAATGACATAAAAGAGATTACACGAAAAGAAAGAGAGGGGTCGGATCCCTTACCTTAAAACGTGACTCTTGAAACTCAAAGGATTGGACCTTGAGGGCTTGGGGGAACCTTGGGAGGACTCTTTGGAAGGTAAGAAGACCAGAACTTCGTTGGGGAAGAGTTGGGAGTGAAAACCAAGTGAGGAAAGGGTGGGTATTTATAGGGAAAGTGAGGGGACAAAGCATTAATGGCCAAAGGACACCTCACATGTGCTTTTCTCAAACCCATGGGCTCTCCCTTGGCATTTATCATGGAGTTAGGCCACATGGGGCCCCCAAAACAATAATTCATCACCCTTGTCCGGCCAACCCTCAAAAGATCTCATGACATCATCATGACATCATTATGATGTCATTAAACATACCGAAACCCTAAAACGGTATTTTTACTATTCACTGAAAATTCAACTTTCTCAGAATAATCCCAAAATTTCACCTTAACCAAATATCAATGCTCTGAAAAAATGAAATCCATTTTATAAAAATATTTTTCTAAATATTTTTAATTTAATTTTTAAATAAAAACACTATTCATCGAAAATTCATTTTTTTCAGAAAAATCCCCAAAAATTACCTTAACATAATATCGATGCTCTGAGTTCAAAAATAAAGTCATTTTTATAAAAATAATTTTCTAATTATTTTTAATTAAATTTTTAATTAAAAAACACTATTCATCCGAAAAAACTAATACTTGATTAATAATTTATGAAACCGTTATTTACCCATTTTATTGAATCACATTACTTAACCAAGGTGTCTAAATTATATTAAAACTTTCTTTAAGTGAAAATTACTAATCCATTTGGTCACATTACTAATCCTAAGCGTAAAATCACTATTCATAATTTACTATTCATCAAAAATTAAGTTGATCTTATTAGACTCCAAATTCCTTAATGAACACTTTTGTAGAAGACCATTTTTTGAAAATCATTACACATCATTAGTTATTTAGGGTTTACATAAATATTTCAAAATATCCCTTTTTCAAAATTCATCAATAAAATACATTCTAAAATTATCTAGGCATTTGAAATTTCACAAACATCACTAAAGGAAGAAATCTCAATTTATTCACCCGAGAGGATTACACAAGGAAACTAGGGTCTCATCACATAGCCCCTTATAACAATGGCATAAGACCTAAGTGTAAGGTGTGATATGGTGAGAGAATCTGAGGGAGGCTCAGATAACATTGCCCTAGTAGCAATCTCCACTAACTTGAACTTATCCTGCAAGCGTTTTCGTTCAAGCTTGACACGCTGGAGCTCGGCTTGGGCTTGGTCCAAAGCGAAGCCCACAGATGCTACCTCCTTCCCAAGCTCTGATAAGTGGGCTTCGTAAGGGTTGAGTCTACTGGATGAAGCCATCGACTCCTCTTTCTGCATTAACCATTAACATCTTATTAAATCAATAAGAGTAAGTTAATATACTACTCAAAAAGATTGGGTCGTTACAACATATCAAACCCACTTAATTATAGAATAAAACAATACATAAGTATTTTTAAATGATTTTGAAAAGTTAAATGAATAAATTAAAAATTAAACTGATTTAAGTTCTAAAAAATGAAATCATAAATTTAACCGATGCAGGTATTTGATTCATTATTTATATGACCTCGATATTTTGTGGTTTCATTCATTGGACGTGATCCATTGATATTTTTGACGGTATTGTAGGAACTAAAAAAATGAAGGAAATTGAAATTAGTTCAATGCATGTACATGGGATATTTTGTGGATGAACCCAAACCACCCCACGGCCCTCCTCCCTTTAATTTCTCAATAAATTTTTATTTTTATAGAAAATACATGTTTTTTTAATTTCAACCCACGAACCGCCTCCCTCACATTCTCCATGAATTTAAAAAAAGTCACCATAACTTTTATCCCTAATCTAATAACCATCAAATAGAAAAATAAAAACTTTTTTGGTAATATATATTAATAATCATAAATAAAATTCAATGTCATGGAAATTTTTACTCCCACTAAAAATATTATAAAATTTTAAAATACACTATGATGACAATTTTTTTTTTTGAAAAATAGGAAATGTACCGGCCATACCCATTCTCGTATAGTACCAAACCCCAAAGAATGTTGTATTGAATCCCATATATGTTGTGTTTTTATGTTCATGAATTGAAACGAATGGAAGGAAAATTGGGTCTTTATTTAAACATGAATAAAGATTAAAAAACATCATATCCAAACATCTATTTATCTGAAATGGAGTTCTATTGGTTCTCTCATCGGATAGAGGAGCTTTTTTGTCTTGGATTTTCTCACGCGCTCATTGCCATGCTTTTATAGTCATCGCTGGAGGTGTCAAGTTAGACACAACTCCCCTAAGAATTCTCACCTACCATGAACTTCTCTGATGGATTCCAATGGAATAGGGGATGAACATGTAGAATGTGTAGAATCTAAAATAGAAGTCTTCTATTGTTTGTGTTGTTGTTACACCAGCCACTAACCAATATAGTTGGAATAAATCCATCAATTCTCACCCTCAAGGTGCAATCTACTGGATCATATTCTAAGCATCATCTTCTCTTGAAATTTTTTTTCTCAAAAAATCCATCTGGTTCTTTGTGTGGATCATCAAAAGTAAGAACAAATTTCGATCCATCACTTCACATATCCAATGACATCGAATCTCGATTTCCTTTTTTTGAGAATGGTACATGTAGTTATTGCTCATGTTCAAAGAACATTGACTATTTCATTAGACCCTATACTCCTAACTGAATCCAAGATCTTATAGAAAATTATTTATCCTCAAAATCTCTTTTCCACCTTTAGAAACAATAATGTACTCTACTTCCATTGTGGATAATGCAACACACTTCTGCAACCTTTAATACCATGATACAACTCCTCCTACAAATGTATTGACATATCTTGATGTAGACGTCCTGTAATCTGAATCATCAAGGATATATGCACTTGTATAGCCCTCTGAGATAGGTTAAGCTACCCCATAGCACAAATATTACCTTGATGTACCCTTAAGATTCCTCATAATCAAATTGACTATATCTCATTTCTACTTCCTAGGATTGGAGAGAAATCAGCTCACAATTGCCACTTCATAGGAAAAGTAAGGTCTATTACTAACCATAACATACATTAATCATTCAAATGTTGTGGAGTGTGACATCATTTCCATAATCTCAATTTCTTACTTGGATAATGGACATAAACTCTTTCTCAACATCAAATTACCGAAAAGAGGAATTCTCCACGTTTGGGATTTTTCCATGATGAGACATTTTAGAAAATTTTCGACAAACTTCACCTATGATAGCCAAAACAACCTCCTTTTTCGATCATGAATGATATATGTCCACATAATAAGTTGAGATACTACCAAGTACTTCATAAAAAAAATACTTGGATAAATTTTTCATCCACTGGATGACCCATGATACATCCTTCCGAATGATCAACATATATTCAACATAAAGTAAAAGAGAATCATAGTTACCATATTGAAATCTATGGAAGTAGACACACTGGTCCACCTATTTCTTGTTGTATCCAAGACAGACCATGAAGAAGTCAAACCTCTTTCACCACATCCATGGAGCTTATTTCCATCCGTACAACCTCTTCTTTAATTTATAGGTGATGTTTTCTATCAAAAACCTAAAAACCATTAGGCTGATTCATATATTCTCTTCAATGAGGTCATCATGAAGTAAATTTCTCTTAATATCCATTCTGATCAAGTTATAATTCCATGATAGACACTAATATGAAAATGTCTCAGATTTAATCCATATTCACCATGAGTGAAAAGATCCCATCAATGTCAACTGATTTCTTCTAAAGGAATCCCTTGACTACCAATCGAGCTTCGTTCTTGACCACCTTTTTTCTGACATCCACCTTCAGTTGGAAATTTTTTTTATTGGTTAGTACCATCTTACCTTTGGGTTATTCGACAAAATAATATGTATGATTCTTTGTCAATGGTTCCATAACATCCTCCATTGTAGTAATCCCCTTCAGTTTTCCAAGATGAGACACTTCTTCCTTGTATCCTTCTGGCTCCCCTTCACCAGTATGCAACAAATGATGCAACTCCGAATATGTTTTTGATGGAATCATTCTTCATGAAGATCTTCAAAACGTTTAATGTTAGGTTTGGGAAATACAATATTACATAGAACTTGTGATGGTTCTAAAAATATTATGTGGAGTGGATTGAGTCTCCCTCAGCTCAATAACCTCCTCCCCTACCTCTAGGTCTACAACCGACGAGTCTTCTTGCAGATCTTCCTCTCCATTGACTTGTGGTGCTGGTAAATGTGTCAGATCATGAATTTATTTCTCGAAAATCTCCCTTGGATACATTATAGGATCTTGATTGTCCTTGATCGAATGGTTCTTATGGAATACAACATTTCTTCTTCTGATTATCTTATTCTACTTTGGGTCCCAAGTCTTTTATTTGAACTCCTCATCTCTATAGTAGATGAGTATGCATGGATTATAACTCTCTTATTATTATACATGAACTCCATGGATAAATGTGACAATTTAAAAAATCCAATACTCATAAATTAGAGTAAGAGAGAATCCTAATAGACCATCCCTTGTGTGGAATCTCAAAATTCAACAGGACCGATGGTCATATATTGATGAAGTAACAGAAAACATGAACAAATTCTCCTTGGAATGTCTTAGACAGCTAATGCAAACACATCATGCTTCTTACCTTCTCAATGATGGTTTAGTTTATCCTTTCTGCAACTGGATTGTGTTTTGGGGTGAGTGAGATCGTCCTCTCATGTTGGATTCCCCGATGTAAGATCCCTACCATATGTGGAGTTTTCTCGGTCGCAATTTTAGGTACTTATTATTTTTACTTAAGAACCTTTGATGTGAGTAATATATTGGGGTGAATTTGGGATAAGTCTATGAAAATCATAGAGAAAATAGTCTGTTCATGGTTGGCACATGGTTTGTACAACCTGTCCATATGCCTAGGAGAAATTGTGCACTAACTAGTTTTTTAAGGCAGTAGTATTGGAACATTTAATGCATGGTTTGATATTCCATGTGAGGTATTCATGTGATGTTCTCCTTTGAAAGAGTGGATAATGCATAGTTATCTCATGGTTTGTCTAACCATGCGACTAAACCATGCGTGGGCCAGCAGTGAGATCCTAAAATTGTGGATCTCACTCGTTTTCCACTTTTAATGTCCTATTTCACCTCTTATGCATCCCTAAAATAGGATTTTAGTTTTCTATGGATAATGTAAGGTTCAAACATCAACCTATAGGGATTTCAAGGCCTTACAAACACCATTATTTGACATTGAAACCCTGAATTGAAGATACACTCTTCTCTGGATAAGTGGATTTCATCCCAATGCTTCTCCCATTATTACTTCTATCTTTACTTGATCATTTCATGGAATATATCCTTTGTTTCATTTGATCTAAACTAATATGGTGATATCTAGATCTAGAATTATGGATCTAGATCTAGATTTATGTGATCTTGATATCTTTGATCTTGATTTTGGTTTAGAGATTTAGATCTGGAACTTTTATCAAAATTGTTATGATGCTCAAATTTTGAGAATTTCCATTGATAAAATATCTTTCAAAGAATCTAGGTAAGTGGCCTAAATCAAATTCCCATGGTGGTGGATTTGATATGTACATGAAAAATTGTATAATTTCTCGAATCCTATAGAAATTTATCTTCTTTAATTGGGCTAATTAGATTGACAAATTGATTTATCGATGATTTTTCAAAATAGGGGATTTATTAGGGAATTAATCATGAGTCTAAGGAGCTTCCCTATTAGATAATTAAATTGTGTAATTTATTATAATAGGTAGGGGTTATAATCTAGATAATTAATTAGGGGATTAATTAAGATATTTTGAAAAGGATCTATTGAGATAACTAATTGTTGGTTAGATATGTGCCTTTGATAATGTGATTTAGATAAATAATTATGGGATTAATTATGGAAAGATGAGATTAAAATGAGATAGTTAATTCTGGAAAATTAATAATGGAATATGAATTGTGATATATATTAATTAATTGATGAATTAATTATTGTTTTGAAGAATTTAGTTCATTGTTGACTTTTCTGATCGAATGGATGTGTTTATCTAATTGTTGAATTTAAAATGGGATTGGGGTGGACAATTAATTGGTAAATTAATTATGTGAAAAAGAATGAGAACTTGGTCAATCTAAATTGATAAGTACAAATGGTAACATGGTTATCATACTTATGAGTAATGAGAATTGGAAGATGGTCATTATAAATTGAGAATTATACATGTTAACATGGTCATTATGCTTATAAGTAAAGATAATGGGAACATGGTCATTATATGTAGGAGTAATCATGGTAATATGGACATATTTATTACATTTGTGACATTGATAACATTAGAAATGTGTCTTATAAATGTGAAATTAAAAAATGGAAATAATGACACTCTTATTTATATCCTCACATGAGAATATTTGAACTCTGGAATGAGTTGAATCAGGTACTGAGATATCATAGGAACTTTGAATACTTTGATATTTGGGAAGAATCTGGTATTAAGAGATGACATTACATAGAGAAAACAATAGGATCGGGTATGTGATGACATTAGTATTGAGGTACATGTATCCTTATGAACCCTATAGTTAATGTTGTTAGATAATAATGAATGATTATGTAATAAATGGTTATTTATGCCTTGTAATTATTTATTTATAGAACTAAAATCACTATATATTGAATAGACTTGTTTTAGATAGTGTTGGTGGTGGCCTACTGAGTTATACTCACACCCTATTCAGGCTACCTGGTCTGTACATGAAAAGATTATATTGTTGCAGGACTGGATAAGGAAAAAGGCCCTAGTATATGTGGATGAATAGACATGGATCTTTTAGGAAGGAACCAGAGATGGTTTGGGACCATCTTGGGGAGTTGTAGTGTGTTTATTTTCAATTACATTATAGACACTTGACACATATATTGTCATATAATGTTTTCCCTTTCAGGTGAGTATTGTATATCCTATTTGGTTATCTTGTGACATGAGTATTGTTTTGGTTTTAAATTCTTTTGAGTTTTTTATTTATTTCTAATAGGGATTTAATTTGATTAATGAGGGTATTGTATCCCCATGACTATCTTACCAGACCCTCACTGCTAGTCGACAGCCTCTTGCAAATAAGGAGGCGTGCATGAGGTCATGTGGTGAACTGGCTTAGGGAACCATCATATAGCACCTAGGTCAAGATGATATAATGTGGTATCAAAGGAGTTTTACTTCTTCTTATTTTGATATCCTATTTAGGGAAAGATAGACAAGATACTTGGAAGATTCAAATCATGCTAATGATCTCGCACATGGGAGTTACAAAACCATGTATGGGGGAAACACAAATACTCATGGTGGTATTGTGGTTATTAATGATTGCTATTAAAATTGAATATTAGTTCACCTTGGGTGACACAATTGTGGTGTGATGTGATTATTATTTCTGATAATTTTTGACTACTTATTCATGGCCTATAATAGAATGAGAGCTAATTCTCGATGCATCATTCTAGGAACTCATGGTTATCGTGACATGCATCATTTTAGACACGCATGGGGAAATGGGTTATGCGTATGTTTATGAACATGAATAGTTTTCATTTTTTGTGATATTAAAATAAAAAATGGTTCCTAACATGAATTGAAAAAGATGAAAAATTTATACGAAATGATAATAATTGGGTGTCTAATTGTGAAACTTATTTATGAAAGTGTGTTAACCTAGTTAACCAAAACCATGGAATATGATGGAAAAGGGTAGTGATAACGCCTTGGTTTTGACCATGTGTAGAGGTGGGGGGAAAAGACATGTTGTGTTTATTTTCCTCTTATGTAAATGATAAAAGGTAGTGTTATGAGACCAAAGATGTGTGCTGGGATTTGTTGAGAGTATGACTCCATGACGCTTGTTGAGGGGACTACTGAGGGGCGGGCATAGGAATGTTTTTCCAATTATGGAATATGAAGCACCAATTATGGCAGCTAAAGATGAAGGGGAACATTTTTGAGAGAATTTCACTTGCTTCAAGCAATTCATGGAAAGAGACCCTAGGAGGGTTGGGAAAAGTATGTCGGGGTTGACTGGGGAGTTTCAGTTGCATCACCCTCTGACTTTTGCTTGAGAAGGTGTAGACGAGGGAGCTGAATTCTTGGTTTCTTTCATAGAGAAAATACTTGACCATTTGGAGACTCTGGATAAGAGGAGGGTCAGGTTGTCCACTTATATTCTATGGGGATCAGCATAGTATTGGTGGTACATTCAGGCGTGAACTGGATAGACTGATAGTATGTTATGGAAGGACTTCTTGGAGAGGTTCCTAAAACACATTTATACAAAGGCATTTAGATATGATAAAGGGGAAGAGTTCGTGAATCTGATATAGCTGAGAATGTAAGTGATGGACTATTCTAGTTACCACATAGATCTGTAATGATTTTCAGAAACGTTAGTAGGAGATGATGTAGCTATGACGAACCATTTTCAATAAGCGTATAAGTGTAATATTAAGTCACCGGTGAATATCTTTTGCCTAAATAAATTAAAAAATGTGGTAGATCAGGCTCTCATAATTGAAGGGAACTTGAGGGTGGTTTCTAGTGATTGATGGGAAGTTATTACCGGATGAACAAGAGGTAAAACTTCCGAGAGTAGGAAGATCCATTATGACAACTTTATCCAAAGCTATGGGAATCAGAGTATGCATAAAGGAGGGTTGGTTGGACATGACCTTGTTGGGGTGATCTATCATCAGTGTGGTAGGATGAGAGACTATCATCGACATTATTACCAACCCCCGGTAGTGTGTCGATCTTATGGAAAGATGAGATATCTACGTAAATTATGCTAGTCACAACAACAAAGTGGTACTAAAGGAAGCAACTTGGTAGAGTCATAGTATGGGAAGAGGATACTCTACATCATATCAAGATGAAAATTGGAGTTCTATTTGTTATTGCAGTAGAGGTGGTGGACGTGGTGTTTTTTGGGCAGGAGCACCGTTATTAGTTGAGTGGTGCTACTGAGGGGAGTCAAAAAAAATCATAGGGAAGAGGGGAAACCCAATTACCAGAAATGAAACCCACACTTGTAGATAGTGAGGATGGAACCTCTATAGTGAGAGGAACTATTATAGTAGCTTTTACTTTTTCTAGTTCCTTGTTTGATACTGATGCCTCTAATTCATCTATATCTACAAAACATGTCAATATTTTGATCCTGGTAGTGGATTTTGTGAGTGGGGATATGATTTTAGATACACCATTGGGAGTGTGGTATAGAGATATCTCTTTATGAAAGGGTTGTTCCTTAGATTTCTAAGAATATCGTTTCCTATGGGATCTCTAGGTTCTGGATATAACGAGATTCAACCTAATTATAGGATATATTGTCCAGTCACTTACTGGACCCACATCGATTGTTATTGTCGGATAGTGACCTTTGTGTCTCTTAATGAAGACCATAATATTCATCATCAAGAGTGGAATATCCTAGAAGGCTAAGTAGGTCCTATTACTCAGCAACTCAGAGAGCTCATAGCCCATGTTTCTAGTCATCTATTGGATGAAGGTGGTGTTAGGAAATATGTCCTTCTACTAGTAGTAGAGAGGTATTTGGTTGTCTTTCCTAAAGACTTATCAGGGGTACCACATGTGAGAGATGGGGAATTCACTATTGATCTCATTTCTAGGGCCAATAAAGTATCTATTCCACCTTATTGAATAACATTGAAAGAGATTAAATAGATTAAGTCTCAGTTGGTGGAGTTGGAGGATAAGGGATTTATCCACCATGTACATTGCCTTGGGGATCACCACTTGTTTTCACAAATAAGGCTGAGGGGAGTTTACACCTATGTGTCAATTACCATAAGTTGAAAAAAATGACTGGGAAGAGCCGATATCATCTTCTATGCATCGATGATCTATTTGACCAATTGAAGGGAGGGGGTGTGTTCTTGTAGATCAATTTTCGATCAAGGTATCACCAGTTAAGTGTACGGACTTCTGATAAACCATGGACTACTCTCAGAAGTAGGTATTGCCTTTATGAGTTTTTCGTAATTCTTCTTTGGTTGAAAAATGCATTAGTAGTGTTTATGGCTTTGATGAATAGGATCTTTCATTTGTTTCTAGATCAGTTTGTGTGGTGTTTGTGGATGACATCATGTTGTACTCCAAGACTCATAACGATCATGCCCAACATCTTGACATCACCCTAATTACATTTAGAGAGCATCAGTTATAAGCCAAGCTATCTAAGTGTCAGTTTTTTATTGACCAGGTACACATCTTGGGGCACATAATCTCAGAAGAAGCTGTGTCACTGGATCCATAGTAGGTTCATGCAGTTGTTTTTGGGAGTAACCTAAGTATGTTTTTTGATATCTAAAGCTTCTTAGGATTATCTGGATATTTTAAGGAGATCCATCCAATACATTTCTTATTTTGCAACACCAATTTCAAGCCTGACCAAAAAGGGAGTAAAGTTTTAATAGTCAAAGGCTTGTGAGAGAGATTTTCAGGAGTTGAAGACTCAATTAACATCACCACCAATTTTGATCCTACATGAGTTAGGTGAATAGTATACAGCTTATTGTGGCATTTCATGGATCATACATGGAGTTGTGCTGATGTAGGGAGGTCAAGTTGTGGAATATGGATGTCGGTAGTTGAGGCCTTATGAACAAAAATACCCTATGTGAAACCTTGAATTGGAAGTAGTGGTATACACTATTACGTGTTGGTGAAACTATATTTCAGTAGAAAAATTTATAGCCTATATAGATCACAATAGATTGAAGTAAATATTTTCATTTCCTGATTTGAATCTTTGGAATCAGATATGGGTTGAGAATATGCAGTATTTTGATTTTGAACTTGCATATATGCCTGTGAAGGGAAATAGTGTGGTCGATGCCTCTAGCACGAAAACAAAGACTCAGATGGTTAAGGATTTGAGTGTAGAGAAGAATATGATGACCTTGCTGACTAAAATGCATGTAGTGGTTCAATAGAGTTAGGAGCCGATGACTCTAGTTTCTATTGCTATGGAGTATATGCTTTTTGAGAAGAACCAGGGATACACAATATGGGGATCTAGAGGGCACAACCTTGAGGGAAATATTTTAATGTTTGGATACATAACTAGACTGGTTGATAGATGAGTACGAGATCATTTAGGTTAGATATTGATTTGTTGTGCCTATGATCATGGGAGTGGATCTCATGAAGGAATTTCATGCCTTGAAGTGGGAAGTGCATCTAGGAGTAGCCAAATTTTATTGTTACCTATGACGATAGATTTGGTGGCGAAGCATGAAAAAGGAGATAGTAGGGTTTGTGAAAAGATGCTTTACCTATCAGTAGGTGTAGGCAGAGCATCAATGATGTGGAGGTTTACTAAAACCATTGCCTATTTCAGAATGGATGTCGGGCAATGTGGCCAGGGATTTTGTGGTAGGTTTCTCGATGATTCTTGGGAAGAATGCCAGTATTTGGGTAATTCTGGATCAATTGAAAATGTAGTGAATTTATTACCTATAATGGAAACCTTTATAGAATAATAGTTAAGAGAACTATACAATATGGAGATAGTATATATGCATGGAGTGCCATAGACTATAGTTTCAGATTGTGATTTATGCTTTACATCACGCTTCTGGAAGGGCTTGCAGAAAGCACTTGGAACTCAAGAATTATTGGCTATGAATTTCCACCCATTTATATGGGGGAATTAGGAATTTAATCTACATGGGATTTATGATATGCTATGAGAATATTTTATTGACATCAGTGGATTTTGGGAATATCACTTGTCTTTAGTAGAGTTCACCTATAAATATAGTTTTCAAGAAACTATACAGATGGAACCATACGAAGCACTTTATGGCAGGACATGCAGATCACTGCTATGCTAGATTGATGCTGGAGAGTCAGAGTTGTTAGGACCAAGTCTCATGCATGAGACATCGGACTAGGCACCGTTGATTAAAAAACATATGGTTATAACTCAAAGTAGGCAGAAGTCGTATGATGGAAGATGAAGATGATCCCTATAATTTGTAGACGGTGATCGTGTATTCCTTTGGGTGTCACGTAAGTTGGGTCATCATAGGAAATAGAGGTATGGAATGTTTTCTCCCTAGTTTATTGGATCTTTTGAGATAGTGGAGAGAATTGTGCCGGTGGAGTATTGATCGGCTCTTCTATAGAGATACAATTCTATGCATGATGTTTTCCAGGTATCAAAAATTCAACAATATCACCGTAAACCTTCTCATGTGATCGATGTGGATGAGGTTTACCTTTAGATAGATGCATCCATTGAGGAGCATCAGATACATGTGTTGGATCACAATGAGAAAGTGTTGCACAAAAAATGTTTTTTCGACAATTCATGTGTTATAGAAACATGGGAATTTGCCAGAGGAAAATTGGAAAGAGAATTAGATATGAGGGATAAATGGACTGATCTTTTTGTCTTGAAATCATAGAAATTCATGGAGGTGCAACTTGAGGAAAAGTTATTATAAGGTGGGGAGATTTAGAGATCCCAACCTTTATGGAGTTATCTCAGGAGAAATTTCAGGTATTTTTTTATTTTTAATTAAGTACCTTTGATGGGAGTAATGCATTGGTGAATGTTGGGTGAAGTCTAAGAAAATCTTAGAGAAAAAAGTTTGTGAATGGTCGGAACACGATTTGTACAAATTGTGAATCTACCTAGGAGAAGCCTTGAACTATATAGTCTTTTACGATAGTAGTTTTAGCATGGTCAATGCATATTTTGAGAGGCCATGTGATGTAGCTAAGAGAAGTGACCCTTAAAGCAGTGTAAACACACAGTTCATCTAACGGTGTGACTAAACCATGCATGGGCCAGTAGTGAGATCCTAAAATACTGAATCTCACTCATTTTCCTCTTTTAATGAACTTTTAAACTCTTATGCAACCCTAACTTTGGAGTATATAATCCTAATGGTAATGGAATGTTCTCCCATTGATTCAAAGGGATTACAAGGCCTTATGAACACCATTCATTGAGATCGAAAGCCCTAATTGAAGATTCAATCTTCTCCCAGTATGTGGATTGCTTCCCAATGATTCTCTCTTTCTTTCTTCTATCACTCCATGCTATTTTCCAAGAAGATATCATTGTTTACTTGGATATAATCCTATTTCATGAGATCTAGATCTATTATTGTGGATCTAGAGATAGATTTACAAGATATTGAGCTCTTTGATCATGAATTTGGTTTAGGGATTTAGATCTGGAAATTATATCAACTTCATTTTGATCCTCGTATTTTGGGAATTTCCGTTCAGAAAACATCTATCAATGAATCAAGGTTGGTGGTATAAATATAATTCCCATAGTTGGGGATTTGAAATATATATGAAAATTTTAGTATTTCTATCATCCTTTAGTAATTCATCTTCTTGAATTTGGTTAATTAGATTAAAAAATTATATATCGAAGCATTGTTGAAATATGAAATTAATTGGGGAATTAATCATGAGACTAAGGGGATACCCTATTACATAATTAATTTGGGGAATTTACTATAAGAGGTAGGGGTTGTAACAGAGATAATTTATTGAGGGATTAATTATGACATTTTAAAATCGCTAAGTTGAGATAATAAAATTTTCATTAATTATGTACCTTAGATAATATGATTTAGATAATTAATTGTGGGATTAATTATGGAAGTTTGATATTAGAATGAGATAATTAATATTGAAAAATTAATTAAGAAATATGAATTGTGATAATGAAAAATTAATTGATGAATAAATTAATGGTTTTAAATGCTTAGCTAATTGTTGAGTTAACTAATGGAATGAATGTGTTTAACTAATTGTTTAATTATAAATGGGATTGGGGTGTATAATTAATTAGTTAATTAATATGTGATAAATAATAGGAACATGGTCATTATAAATTGATAAGTACAAATGGGAACATAGTCATCAAACTTATGAGTAAAGTGAATGTGAACATGGGCATTCAAAATTGATATGTATACATGGTAACATGGTCATTATGCTTATGAGTAAATATATTGGAAACATGTTCATTCTATTAAAGGGTAAGGATGGTAACATTGTTATCTTACTTATGTTTATAATATTGTTATCTTTAGCAATGTGGATTATAATCGTGAAATTAATGAGTGGAAATAATGACACTCAAATTTATGAACTCACATGAGAATATTCGAACCCCAACATGTGTCGAATCATGTACTAAAATATCATAGAACCTTTCAAAACATAGAGCATTGAAAAGAAGAAGGTATTAAGATATGATAAAATAGAGGGAACATTTCAGGCTTAGGTAAGAGATGAAGTTAGTATTGTGGTACGAGTATCCCTGGGAACCCTGTAGTTAATGATATTAGATAATAATAAATAATAATGTAATAACTCATTATTTATTCATTGTACTTATTTCCTCATAAGACTTCATGTACTATCTTTTTACTGGACTTGTTTTAGACACCATTGGTGGTGGCCTACTATGTTTTACTCACACCATATTCCGGATTCTTGATCAGTACCTGAATAAATTATATTGTTTCCATACTAGATGAGGGGAAAGGCCCTAGGATATGTGGCTGATTATGGATGGAGCTTGGGGTAGGAAACCTAACATGGTTCAGGACCCACAAGGGGAGTTGTAGTGTCTTTATTTTCTGTTCATTATAGACATTTGACAATTATATTTTCATAACATGTTTTTCCATTCAGTTGAGTGTTGTATTTCCTCTTTGGGTATCTTGTGACATGACTATTGTTGTGGTTATATCTGATTATGTGTTTGTTTATTTATTTTCACTAGTGTTTTACTTTGATAAATGAGGATATAGTCTCCCCATTATTAACTTACTAGACCCTCACAGATTGTTGGAAGCCTCTAGTATACAAGGAGGTGTGCTTGAGGTCATGTGGTGAACTAGCTTGGGGCACCGCCGTGAGCCACTCCAGTCGGAACATTACATCAGACTCCTCCCGTAGACATAAAATTCACTAGATGTGTACTCTCTTCCATTGTGTGAATGAAGAAACTTTAACTTCCTTTCACTTTCATGCTCTATCATAAGGTGGAACATCTTGATGTTTTCATGTAATTGGTCCTTCATCTGCAAGAAGAACACCCACAGCCTTCACGATGCATCATGTTATTTACAGTAGGTCAAATACCCTGGGAGGGGGGGGGTGAAGTAGGGTATAATAGATTAAAACTAATATCCCTTCTGATATTATTTTGTCATTAAACAAAACACACTTCTCTATTTCTCTCATAGGAATGTATGAACAAAAATTAAATCATTGAAAGGGAACAACGATTTTTACTTGGTTCACCATCACTGGGATACACCCAAAGAATAATATGATGATGATGTGACCATTGTACCAAATTTACTATGTATCAATACCAATAATGAGGATCAGTCAAGATCACTCTGATTCCCTAGCTCATTGCCTTTACAAGGTTTATGGCCTACTCACTACATTCCCATGGATCACTCCCAATGTATCTTTCTTCGACTCAATAATGGTATAAAGGATCACCTTATTTATCATCCTTCTCTCACATGCATTGGAAGGGATTCACTCACAGATTACGGAATTGTAGGTATTTTCATTATCTCTAATGAATAAATCCTCATTAAACTGTAAGAAAATCACCATATTAAGTTGGGTTTTTTAATGTGGTGTAGGTTTAAATTGTTGCTATATTATTCTACGGTATATTCCTAAAACCACTGCTAAAACTAGTGTAATCATCCAATAGGTGGTGATTTATTCTATTTAGTGGTGGTTTTTGGTAAGTGTCATAGAAACCATATTTAGCGGCAGTTTTATTGATTTTATTGGAAATTTTTAGTCAGAAAATATGGTGAGGATTTAACAGTGGTTAAAACTACTGCTAATTACATTCCATTATTTATAGTAAATACACTTCTAAAACCAATAAAACAACTATTAAATATGAATATTCCATTAATTAGTGGTTGTTGAAATCAACACCACTTGAAAAATTTCAAAATTTCTCATTTGTTTAAACTTTCTTTATATGTTGATTTTTAGATAAAAACAGGTTGCAGATTTTGCAGCACCAGTACCCTGGAAAAAAACATGTGCCGAAAACATATAACCCAAGGTGTGTAGACATAAAATATAATCATAAATAAATATGTCAAGTTAAACAATATTTCACATTATAAAAACCACACCACGCCTCTAAATCAAGAAAAACACACAAAAATTTAAACCTACTATTAAAAACATATTTAGATTAAAATGTTTGGTCCTGAAAATGTTTGGTGAATACTCTCTGTCACACATGATACATGAAAAAACTATCTCTCTCCATGTTTTCCCAAAACAACAAAAACACTAATAATCACATTTGATGATGAACACTACTTCAACTCACTTTATCTTCATCTATACTTCCTGAAACCAGCACCTATAGGACAATTTAATTGAAGAATAAATAATTTTGCATATTTATACTTACACATAAGACAAATATTTTTTTGAACTAAATGATTTTTAATTTTATTTTATTTTATTTATCACCACCATTAGGGACCCCATATGAATTAGATGGGACAACTATCTTTAGTTCAGTCAGATTATATATATATATATATGAACTTTTCATATTTTTATATGCAGTAACAGTGTATCCATAATTTATGAAAAACCCATCAATATAATAGAAAAGAGAAATAAATTTATTCATACTCAAATTTGTACCTATAATAGTCACCCTCCAATTTCCTTGTGATGAACTATGAGTGGCACCTTACTCCCTCACTATTGAGGCCACTAAATGGGAAGGTGCTGACTGATGAATTGATGAGACACTGATAGAGGGTGTGAGTGATAGTTTAGTGGGTAGAAGGATTGTGTCTTATATTTTATTAGGAGGATTATAAATGGACAATCATCTATCATTGGGGTTGATGGAACATCGACTGAGAGTCATCTGGTAGTATAATGCTTACTCATTGGCATTAATATAATTTAATAAAATAATATTATGTTCAAAACATATATTTCAAAATATTAATTTAGAAAAAATAGAAATGATAACATAGGTACATTACTAACAAAAAATATATATATCAATGGTAATGAAGGACTTTATAAATGACATAAGTGGTTAGTAAATGAATGGATTACAACACACACAATCATTCTCTCCTTCAATCAATGTCGGTTTCCTACTCCATCATTACATAATACACTTAATCTACCCTTAAAGACTAATATTTTCAATATCATGATAGAAAAATATGTCGGCTTCTTGTTGTTGATGGGATTCAATGTCAGGGCTCATATCTTACACTTTATCACCCATATCACACAAGTCTGTTTTCTAACGTGTACAACTACACTCCACCCTTCATCCACAACATATTTCACATAATATAACATTTTTTCTTACAATGATAGAATATAAAAATTATGTAGTTCATGGTCACCAACATCCATCAAGTGACAGAAGTTCACAGAAGTAAATTGTAAAGAATCTATTTTAACATCCCTCATAATATCCAACCTATTGCATTTGAATAAAACACAGAAAAATGCCCATGATAGTTTAATTAGATAATATAAGTCATCTTTCTATAGTATCCCACTTCAGAAAACATAAATATGACACAATTCTATTTTTCAAACCATCTTCCCAATCAATTGTATATGATCTAAATCCATTCACGTTGTAAGCATCAAACATTCATGGTCGTTTTAGGAGACCTCAATATAAAAACATCAAATATTATAACAAATTAGATCGATTATAAATATTCATGATCTAAAAAAATTAACATACATTATTTCATTTACAAAATATATGTATCAACCTAATATTCATATTTATTGCAATATTTATGAACATACTCATCGTGGAAACCAATCTACACACTCATTAAAAACATATATTTTTATATCTTTCTCATTTCATGTTCATCCTCTCATTTTTTTCTTTTTTGGTATCCTAAAATATTCAATAAATGTATATTTAATTTCACTATACCGCATCACATATCTATGCACCGGTAATAATTCTATTTCTATTAGTGTAACATTTGATCTCATCCCAACTGATTAACCAATAACAAGAATTATTTTTTATTTCCCATGTATTTGATATTGGTTCCATGTATCATCAATACATACAAATCCATTTAACCTTGTTTCAATATCCCCGAAGTATCTAGAAAAAAATATAAGACACTCCTATTCCAAATAGCCTTCAGAAATAGAGCCTTCAGGTTGATCTTTATTTCTCTTATATGATTTCAAATTCCCAAGATATCTATGAAATAAAAAAACATAATTATGTATTTAATAAAATTCCAAGATTTGTTTACTAAAATGAAAAACATATAAATAATGCACCCCTCAATTGTATACATCCATCAATAATGTATGGGGCTACCTAATTTAGTTTCCATAACCAAATACAGTGTTAAATGCATAATGAATGTAAAAAATAACAGAGGAAAGATCATCTCCATTGCACAAAGTGTCAATACAAATATCTCCTGAAGGTTTTCAAGCTAAAGTGGATGTAGAGTAATCACACATAGTTATATGAGAAATGTTCAAAATTGGATTACAATAGCAGTAACCTTTTCAGGTAATAATATACGCAATTCCAATGGTAGAAACAACTATAACGAAATATTTTAACTATGGCGTGTCAAACCATGTAACTTAAGATTGTTTAAGACAAAACACCTTGAAATGTTACTTAAATATCCATAATATACCTTCACATGTTTTAAAATTATAAGTAATGTCTCTTTATCTATATTTTTCATTGTAGAAATTGCTAGAGCATACTTTCCATTCTCATCTGGCCAGAGATCACTCTTTATGTTCATTGGTTGTAAGTATTTCCAATCATTGAGATGATACTTCGACATTCCATTATCATTAAGTAATGTAAAGATATAATTGTCACCAAAATCCTTCTCAATTTTCATTACATCATGTTTATGATGGAAAAAATTAAATTCCCAATACGTATGTTTGAACAATATACTTCTTTTCTTCCATTATTGTGTTCTGATTTCACTTAACGATGCACTTCAAAAAAATTTCCCACCATTATTTAAATCATATTGCTTCCCAAATTTTATTTCCAAATTTAAATGTTATGCCAATATTTTAGAACCTATTGATAACATTTTAGGTAGTCTATGATCAATGGAAGCATTGAATTTTGACTTGTTCACCCGAAATCTATGAGATGCATCGATAATTCTTCAATAAAACAAGAAACACAATTTTTTACTATGAGGTATTCATTCAAGCTCAAAATAAAAGTTACAAATAGGATAATACAAACCTGTTTAAGTGTTTTATCTAGGTAAATTCTCATGTCTAGGGAAGTCTCTAATGGTCCGAATTAGAGAAACATGTATTTTGAATGTTATTATTAATGATTAATTATATGTATCAACACTGTTTCTCCATTAATTATGTAATTATTCAATTAAAAGTAGCAAGTATACATTAATATCATTTCAAAGAATCTTTTTTCTAGTAATAATCATCGAAATAATAAAAGACTTTTGTAGAAAACACATCCATGGAGGTAGATTGAAAGGGATCAAACAACCAGCCAAATGCTATAACTGGTACTCAAAGCCCCAAATGGGTTGAATCCATCGACAACCAATACCAATCAAACATTCCTTAGATTGGATGAGAAATATAGATTAAATGACTCCATTTTCATCCACAAATGTAAATCTCTTGGATGTATCATTAACACATCATTTTTATTATCTACATAATTCCACACCAGGTGTTCTGTAGTTTTCGATGACATCAGTAATCTCTACAATGGAGGATTTAATGGAAAGTAACACAAAAACTTTACAGGATTGTTTAATTTTATCCACTTCATGGTATTATGTTGATTCAGACTTCTAATATCACCTATTGACTACCAACTAGAAGAAGAATATTTTTTCGAATCCTATCTATTTGAATCCCCTCCCTAATAAATCATAAAATTGTTGGGACATGCATGTATGTTTGAATAATTCATAACAAGTTTGTAAAAAACTTTTTTCATATCATAAAATGTAATAGGGATCTTTGCTTTAGGAAATGAATCACACAAAAATTCCAATATCATGGACATCTCCTTATTAGTAGTTCCACATAGTCATTTGATATGATACAAATTCATCAGAAAATAATGTTGTTAAATTTACAACATCCACTATAGAACTCCTAGATTCCATCATCAACTAAATGATTAAACACATATATATTCTCAATAAAGTTTCCTATGACATTAATCCCAACATAAAGAAGATAAGGTTTCAATAATATGTTAAAATTGTGACCTAGTTGTCCTACATTCTCAAAAACATCACTTGTCTCATTGGTATTTATATCACCCTCAACAGGTTGTTTTGATATGTTATCATGTTGATGTACATTTCAAACAATTCCTAATGAATCATTTATAATGTTTTTCATTTAATTGTCCATTGTCGATGGAGTTGGTAGCTCATTTTGTGGACTGACATTAGTTCTCAACCTTTCTGTAATGTTCGATTCTCTATGCCAAATCCAACAAAAATATTGAGCATGTAATTGCTTCAATATCATGTGTTCATAAAATTCATCTCTCTTCAACCATATTCTAAATTTACATTTAGTAATTGGTCATCTTATTCTACCATCAACATATTGATTGGAAATTGAAAAATCTAAAAATTCATCCCAACCATTGGCATACTGAGGGGTATTCCTCCGTGATGTGATTAAACTTTTATCCATATATGCCTTAATGTGCCTAGAAATTACTCAAAAAATTAAAAAACCTAAATTTTACTAAAGAGGAAAAGTGATTCATATATACAAGTTAAAAAAAATATGAATATGATAAATAAAGGTTTCCTATATAAATATATATAGTAAATAATGATTCATTTTGAAAAGGATAATTGAAATTCAGAATGTCTAGTTGTGAGGAAATCGATGCGTAAAAAAGTTACATTTTTCAATTACAACCCATTAAGAAACAATGTGGAGAAACACATGTTGAAATTAATTTTTAATAAAATTATTATTTGTAGAAATTATTGAAAAAATTATCCCAATCCAATGCCAATAATTGATTAGTGGACCAGCAGGATGTGGACATTTAAAATTATATTGATAATGATCATGGAATCATGGGATATGGTAATGAGGTCTTAATTAGAGAAATAAAACACACTAAATATGATGACATGAGTACAAGAAATTAAATTAATTTAAATAGTCTAGTAAATATAATGAGGTACTAGGTACCACAAACATATTTTTCCTTAGACAGAGTTAAATAAAAACGTATGACTACATCCATTGATCACTTGCTACTAACTAAAATTGAAATTGTTTCACAAAGATATATTCAACCAATAAAAAACTGAACTAGCATCACTGGGGAGGATCAATGTTGAATGTAAAATTAGATATATTCTTATTCTGTATAATTTATAATTAAAACTAATTTCTCTCTTCCAATATATACTTATATATATAGAACCACATAAACCATAAGAGTTGAAATTACTCATCCAACCACAACTTATTCTTAGCTAATGATTTATGGAAAATAACTAACATAAGAATAATAATAATCTATGGTTAACCAATAATATACTTTATTAGGACACTAAAAAGTTTCATCAACATCATCCAAACCTGATTGTATATGTTAGCAGAATCCATATAGTGTACTTTTCTACCATGATAGACCTTTCCATCAAAGATTTATGTCAAAAACCATTCTCTATAGGATGATCTGTACATATATATGAGAACATCAAAATGTGTGTGTGAGTGTGTGTCTATAATCATCCTATCTAAGAGACTGCATCTTACTATGTAATTGAATTTTTTGAATATCATTTTATGTAGTTGGCCTCATCTTATCATAGGAAGGAACTATATGTTTATCATCCTTACTTAGGAGGCCTCATAATCACTTATGATTGAAAATATTTATGTATAACATACATATATCTATAATCATAAACATATATTTAATCCTTCCACCATAGAAGGTTCTACCTTTTCACTAAGAGGAGTATCATACACATATAGATATACCTATACATGTATGAAGTAGACGAGTTTTAAGCTGAAACCTATAATAAAATTACCAAATGTTTCATATGATATACATAAAAAAACATGGGCATACATGTGAAATTTAAAATTGGAATACTGTCGTAGTCAAATTAAAATCAGTTAATGATAGATAAACTCATATTTTTTCATATTCTCACAATAAAAATTATCTACATCATAACCATAGTCAATATTAATATCAAAACAGTAAACATGACCTATATTAAATGATTTGACATGTTTTATATCAAAAAAATATAATATTATAATATAATTATATAAAAAAATAATCTAGAGGAAAACATAATGCATCTTTTCACTCTAAAATGTCGCAATACTACAATATCATGATAGAAACCAATATCTTGTATAATAGTTTAAATTACTTTTGGATTTTCATTAAAAAATACAACATTTCATTTATCAAGTATTCAAATCTCATTCCAAATAATATTAAAGTTATGGAACACTCAATGATTAAGACAAATCCAAAAGATTCCAGATAGAGAAAGAGTCTAGATACATGTAATAGATTGAGACACCGTATAGAAAAGTTGAACACAGAACTAGGTAGAGATCACTAGTAATATTAAACAAAATAATGTGGGAAATACTTATTAAAATAATATAATGTATTTGTTTCTAAAGGATCATATAACACCACTAGGTCAGTAGAAGCTCCTTGTTTAATGTCGACCATTATTAGGGGATTTAAAATGATAACTTTATTGAATTTAGTTCTCAAATTTCATGGAGAAATGAACTTTATATTGAGTACACATGTATGAATTTTATTAAAAAATAAACACAGATGACTAAAGATAATGGTTTGGAAACCCACATCTTTAACGACCATTTTATTGACACACTATTGAAACATATTTATTGAGAAATTCTTTAGAATAAATAATTTAAAATAGAAATTGTGGTGTGCCATTGAAAACATGAAATAATAAAACATTTTTAAAGGAGAAATAATTTTAACTAAGAAATTGATCCAATAGGAACCATTCACCATAAAATAGGTTTTATATAAAACACCTCTCATGTTGACTCTTAAGAAATTTTTATTTACTAAATACCAAATAATTATATTAAAACCAAACCATTAAACATTTCAAGTAAAATTAAACCCCCTCACATAAAATACCAAACAACGAGATTTCCTCCACACCACTCATTTAACAAAGGGTTAATTGAATGAAACATGCTCTCATTAGGGTCACATAGAAACCCCCCCCCCATCATGGACTACCAAATTTAAATTTCAAAATTAACATAAAATATTAATGAAAGTCTTAAAATGAAAACTCTTTAAAACTAGTGATATAAAGTTCCATAAAATAATAAGAGGGAAAAACCAATATTACTTAATATCATCTGATAATTCACTAAAAATATATAATTTTTTTGGATCCATTAATTTATATTTCCAAAATAGAAAGTAATTTTTAAAAAAATTAAAAAACAAAGGGTAGGAATATTGAAGGCATTTTCAAAGAATCACTTAAAGGGTTGAGATCACATACCAATATCAATGTTGATATTTACAAATTCTTATCACCCTCTAAGAAGTGCCTAAAAAAGCTATAAATTTTTAATCAGAAAAAATACCCAATTAAAAAATCAACAAAATCCTAGAGTAAAAAAACAAGAATAAAAATATATGAACATCACTAAAAAATTATCTAAAAGCATAAAAACACACAACCTAAAAAATAAACTCTAATAATTCCTTTATTTTCATCCCTTTTCAAGAATGCCAAAAAATAAAATATATCAAAACCATCTTCCAAATAAAGAGTATTGAAAATGACCAACCTTCACTTTGGGAAAGAATAAGTGAAAGGACCTAAAAATAATGTAGCCCCCATCCTTCACCACTAGGTTGGGACAGACAGCGAGGGAAGGTGAGTGTAGGGACCAAAGACAAAGGCTAGAGAGGTGCATATTGGGTAGGGCTTCTGAGGGGAGGGGGTTGCGGGGGTCGGGGTTCGGGGCTCAAGTGAGAAGTGTCAGGTATGTGGAAAAAATAAAAGCTTTAGAGGTGGTTTATTAAAAACTCTCGCAAAATTATTTAAAAAAAATTTTACCGGTGTTTTATTAAATAACCACTAAACACTGAATTTGGTGTAGTGGTTGTATATGGATTCTCTGCTGAAGTCCCACTTTCCTCAAATAGATGAATACCAATTTAACACAAATGAACAAGGCAATTACTTAAAAACCACATTCATGATGTAGGATACCTTCAAGAAGCTCCTTATTTCCCAAATCCCAACTTTCCATTATGAAGCACCTTCTTTTGCAATGCTAAAAATTGGATTCACGAAGCAACCATATTTTGTAAAGCTCAAAATAACCTTCGTGAAGTTCACAAGTTTCTGTAGTCTTTTTATAGCCTTCATGAATTCCTTGCTTTCACAATGCTTAGGACATTTGGTTGTCTTACAGCCTTCATAGACTTCTTCGAATAAAACCCCTTCGCAAACAACCTTCATGAACCACCTTCACAAACTTGGAGACATTGAATTATTATTGAGTCTTGATGATTATTCTGAATAGGGTAGAGGCCTATTATAGGTATTCTACTGATTCCAGAACCATCCAGGCCATGTCATCACCATTTCGTGAAGTTCCTTTATTTCATCTCCCCTTTTTTGAGAATCTCCTTGGAAATTTCTCGTTAGCGATGATTTGTAGAAATCATTAAGCATTCTATAAAAAACTATTGCAACATCAAAATACCCTTTGTGGCGCCATGATGCACCATTCTCGATGCTCCTCACCTTCATCGTTTGCGCTGATCATTGCTATTTGTGGAGATCACTGCTGGAATTGTTTAATCCTTCACAAAACACACTTTATAAATCCTATCATTGAGAAATTAATTCTGTTACCATATTTTAATATTCCCTTCAAGAAAATAAACATTTCATGATGAAATCCAAACACCAATTTTTGGACCCCAAAAATTAGGCAAATAATGAAAAATAGCACCACTTGTATAGGCTATTTTTTACATCCTTCAGAGCTTCCATTCATTTGTCATGGGTTTTTTTCAATATGGATTGTCAATAATATCTATGGATCTCCAGGACATACCTTGGAAACCAACTTTCTCAACAAACACAATCAAACAAAAAAATGTTATAAAGCTACATTGAAGGATTTTTGGCCAACACATCATCAATAAAAACAATTAGATATTTTTAGCATTCACGAGGAAACATTTGCGATGGACATCCATTGGAAAAGGTCATTTGCGATGTGTGTTTGTCACAAATGTGTCATCGTAGAAACCAACGTCACAAATGAAGGTATTTGAGAAGCATCACCAAAATTAGAAAATAATTGTGACAGATAAAGCGCACTTTGAAAATGATTTTAATTTTGTCAAAAAACAGATAATTGCAATAAACCATCACCATTAATAGTATTTGTGATAGACAGTTCATCTATCACAAATACATATATTTTTTTAAAAAACAAAATTTAAAATATTTAAAATATTAAATTTTTTTAAAAAGATAAAAATCACATAAATAGTTAAAAATAATTAAAAACATTACATGCAATTTAAAATATTTATACATATGTGAAAATATTTGAAAATATTTAAAAAATGAAAACAATGAAAAATTAAAAAAAATTAAAAATATAATAAAAATTTCAAAAAAATAAAAAATTTACAAATAATTTAAAATTTTAAAAAATTAATAATCATTAAAAAAATCATAAAAAATACTCATAATTTAAAAATAATTACAAATCACTAAAATATTAAAAACTTACTAGTAATTAACAAATAATAAAAATCATTAATAATATTAAAAAATCAAAATAATTAAAGAGAATTAAAAATGATTTAGAATAATTTAAAAAATGTACATATAATTTAAAATATTTATACATACATAAAAATATTATAAAAAATAAATTTAATAAAATTAATGATAAGAAATAAAAATTAAAAAATTATAAATAACTACAAATCATACAAATATTTAAATTTTTTAAAAAATTTAAAAAGCATTAAAAATATAAAATTTTTTAAAAAATTAATGAAATTTCAAATCAATAAAAATAACAAAAAAATTGAAATAGTTAAAAAAATCATATCATTATTAATATTTAAAAAAATTACAAAGAATATAAAATAATTTAAAAATAATAATTTCTTACCTATAACATAAAATATTTATACATATTTAATAATATTAGAAAAAAATCAAAATAATTTAAAATAATTTAATATAATTACAAATATTAAAAAAAGTTACAAATAATTACGATATTTAAAAATAATTAAAAAATTTAAAATTTAAAAATCATTTAAAATAATTAAAAAAATTAAAAATCATTAAGTTTTTTTAAAAAATTACAAATAATTTAAAATATAAAATATATTTTAAAATAATATAAATTACAAATTTTAGGAATTTGTTCTTATTAAGGTTATTTATTATTAATTTATAAATATGATTAAAATTTAGTTTAAATTAGATTGAATTCAACATTAGTTATTGTAAACTGACATATTTTTTCTGAAATTAATAAAAGTAAGTAAAATATAATATAAGGTAATAAAATATATTATAAATTACTTAAAAGGTGTAAATCATAGAATTTCTAATTTTCATGTCATAAAAAAATTAATTTTTTCAATCATGTCCAAATGAAAATCAAATATGTTATTGCTCATGACAAAAAAATTGATGTCCTTTTTCAATTTCACATTTTTGGTAATTTATAATAATTTATACACACAATCATAAAAATATCAAAATTAAATAGGGAATAATAAATAAGCTGATTCAGTGTGGGGATCAGATAAATTGTTGAACCTAGTTTTTTCACACACATACATATATAAAATTGGGGATATATTAATATTTATATATATATAAAAACTAACACAAATACAAATATTAAATAAGGAATAACAAATTTTCTGCAATCCTAAATACCAGATAAATCATGAAAATCAGAAAAATTTCTCCCCTAGGGATTTCTGAAATTAAATCATTTAATAAAATGAATAGAACTAGAAAATAATGTAAACAGAGACAAGAGGAATCAATACTTAATGGAATCTAATATGGATCTGTAAAAAAATGATGGCAATGTAGTGCATTGAAGTGGCACGAAGCCAAAAATAAATCATGTAACAAAATAAATATAACCTAAAAAATGAAAACAAAGGGAAGATAAATCTATACAAAGAAAAATCGAAGCCAAGTCTTTTAAAAATAATTTTCAACAAAGTGTGTTGCATCGGCATAGAGTTGGGTGACTGGGTTTTATGCATTGTGGCGGTTTGGGAGGAGGGGGAAGAGGGGAGATGAAGAAGAGGGGGAGTTAAATTGATAGATTTATTGCGATGGAAATAATGTTGTTGAAAATAGTAATTTCATAAAAAGTATTTGTGATAAGAATTAATGTCAGTCACAAATACTCTTGAGTCGACAAATATTTGTGACAGAAGTAGAATCCTGCCGCAAATGCCTTTCATGAATATGTTTTGCACTAGGTGATAGGAAATCACACCAAAACTAGTTGAAATAGATGAAATATTCCATCACAAATAATCACTATTTTTGATGAAATAACACTTCTATCACAAATAGTTAATGTCTGATGACTATTTGCGATGGGGTACTTACTCATCGCAAATGCGTTGTGACAAAAAGTTGAAATTCTAGTTGTCAAAGGATAGGAAATATTTGTTACCTACTAGTGAATCCAACTCCATGGGTACACATACATCAGAGTGAACTAGATCCAACAACTATGATCTCCTTGATAAAGCAATATTGAATGAGACGATATGATTATTCCCATATAATTTTTATAAATAAGGATTAGGAAATGTTTCCTTGTTAAAACTGATGTAGTTCTTCTTTGTTAGGGTGGATAATCAACTTTCACCCATGTGGCCAAGTATCCTATGCCAAATGTTGAATGACGTCTCCTCTTCCACTATTTTGGGGTTGTATGCACATATCTTCAGATGGGTTTTTTTTTAAAACATACCACATATGTGTCCTCAGGTGATGATGATGGATTCTATTTTCATCTTTCACGCTCTATTACTGAATATGTTCTCATAACCCCATCAATCAAATGATATTCCTAGTAATAGGTTGATCCAATTTCTTGGAACATGTTGAAAATCCTTTAGGATGATTGTGTATCCAATGTTCTTCTTGAATGGGATATCACTAATGCAAAAAATCTCAACTGAACTGGTTTTCCATATATTGACTACACCAAATTTACCAGCTTGATAAGTCATGAAATACTCATGTCGTAGAGTGACATGGTACAATGTTGTAGTATCGACCTACCATTATATGTCATAGATTGATGTGTAAAAGCATGTCTCTTATTTATATTTGGAGAAAAGAACTACTTCTCCAATGATTCACACATGTGCATCTCCATTTCTTCTTTAATGGTTGCTAATTTGGCCCTTTTCATGTAGAAACTTTTGGATTTTCTTCTTCATGTGTCCATCCATGCCATAATGGTAGCATTTTTATTATGGTATGCTTCTATCTTTGGAACTTCATTTTCTATTACGATGTCCTCTACTTCCCTCCCCATGACCTCATCCTTGTTGTCTCCCTCGCTTCTCTAGGATAAGAGTTTTCATCTTGTTGTAACTCACATCTTTCCTTTGTGCCTCCTCATTGAGGAGCTCATACTTTACCATCGCCGTGGTATGTTTGCCTCTAGTAGACTATTTTCTGAGTGAGTCCAAAAGTGTATCCTAGCTATTAGGAAGTATTCATAATAGGTGGTTCATCTGATCATCATTATTCAAAGTCTTACTAACAACCACCAATTTATTAAACATAATTTTGAAATTTCTAGTGTGTTCATCTATAGAGCTTCAAATATGTTGTCAAAGAATCATCAACTACATCAACAATATGATCATGTTTTGAGTGGTCGTTGACCGGTACATATTATCCAACTTTATCCAATGTTGGTATACTATAGTATCTTGTTCAAAAAGGGTGTAGATGCTATGATTGATCCATTGGTGGATTTAATTGATCATATTATTATTTAGCTTCATCAACTTTTCTTCCTTGGTGTTAATGGGGTTGACTCCCTTATTTTCGATGGGGTAAAAATGATTTTTAGCATTAAGGATATCTTGAATTCGAGGCTTCCAAATGGTGTTGTCTGAAAAATTCAACATGATCATCCCTCCCATGGATGGACCCTCCATTGAATTTTAATTCTAGAAAAATTTGTAAAGAATCTAAAAAATAGTGCTCATGTTGCTATTACCTAAGACTACCTCAACAAGATTTTCCTTCATATGGTGAATAATGGTGACTTAAAAACCATCAGGTCTGAAATAGGTATATTTTCTCCTTATCATCTCTATTTTTTCTAATTATATTATTATCTTTAACCAAGGAGAGAAGAGGAATATAAAAATAACCAAGAAGGCCCTCATACAGTATGAAAGTGTTTTAGGCCATGAAATAATTTGGATCATGTCATCCATATACATTGGAAAGAATATCCCAAACTCTATAAAAAGTTGTATGATCAATGATTTTCGATAAATGAATGTTCCCATCCATTTATCTATCTAGGTGTTCCCATGTTTTGGGGAAGACCTCGTCCATCCTACTTCATCAATGCTTTGATCTAGGTTAGAAGAACTTCATCCTCATAAAAAGGCCAATCCCTCCTAATGGAAAGAATATCTTGACTTTTCAAGAATGTGATTTATTTAAACATTACTACTCATTCATGGTGTACTCATGTCCTTCCTCTATTATTAAATCCATTAACAAATTGACGAGAAACATTGTTTAGAGTGGCAGCATGTGGGAAAGAAAAAAATTTAGTCTCTTGGGATAAATGTTTCATTCTCTATTCTCTTGGAGGAATTTGTATCTAAAATCTATTCCTATTTAAATAGTCTCTACAAGATCAATTCATTTGTAATATTCTTGAAAATAAATCAAACTCTTTGGGATTTCTTAGATCTAGGTTCCTTGAAAAACTGACAATAGGGAATAAAATCTATATTGATTCCTCGATATGGCCTAGTCTAAAAGCAGTGTTCCAAAAAATCTACATGCCCTCACATTGTCTATTCAACACCAATTCCTCACTCAAATTCTAGAATGAGAACTTGGTTGGAGACCCCCTTAGGGACCTAATCTACTCTATTGACCAATATATTGATTATAACAACTCAATTAAATATCAAATGAATAACATGGATGCACTACAAATTTACATTAACCTAGTTCTCTCAATTTATGACTTTTAAAATATGTAAGACACGATTTTATGGGAACCATTGTCTAATTGGATTCTTGACACCAAGGCCTTTTACTTCCATCTTTTTTAGGGATTTCACAAATGAATTGAATAATTCAACAAAAAAGGCTTAACCGCATAAAAATTTGCAATGATTTGGAAACTCCCTTTCAAAGAAAAATTCTCATTGATTCTAAACTTTAATGTATTGGAATATCTATTTTCTCAAGATATTTTCTCTTATATCAACACCTTTAGAATTTTGATCACCTATTCATGTGTTTTTGAACTTCCTCATCGTTATGGAATGTTGTTTTCGATATATTTGTGGCTCATCTACAATAAAAAGACTATTTTATGAACTTCCTACCTATATTACTTAGAATTTAGATGTTCAAGCAGCTGAAACATCCTTTTTGGGTGGCCTATGTAGATATGGTGTATGTTATTTGTAGAGTAAGGAACAAGGACATTCAAGAATAGACTCCCTACAACACCCAGTCCGCGCTTGCTGAAATCATGGTGGTAGCATATAATGAAAATACACTGCAATAGGACTAATACAAAAACTCTCTTAAGGATCTCATAGTGCTGAGGTGCCTGAATGTATCTATTAATTAAACTCACACCTTGTCACACTTGAAGTATTCTGGTCCCCCCCTCATTTCTAGCTGGATAAAATGAAACACAGATGAGGATTCCAGGGGAAATCCTAGGACAACTGGTTTTGGAGTGATCTTTAGGGATTATAATAGATATTTTATTGAACATTTCCATAGACCTTGTGGCTTTGAAACAACATTGTAAGTGGAGATGAATGGTTTGATAAATGATATCTTCATGGAAAATCAATGGAATTTTAACAACATATAGTTCTAATGGGACTCCACTATCATCATTTTGGCTTTTGAAACTAGAAAAATACATTCTTCTCAGAAGCTGGAAGTGAAATAGAACAATTTCCTTGAAAAATGATCATCAATGAACAACATAATCACAAATGTTTTTCATGAATCTAACTCTCTTATTGATGACTTTTATAATAAGGGATTTACCGAGGTGGTCTATATATATTATAACAATTACTATGGTGATCTTCTACCAATTTTCCAAAGGGATAAATGTAATGTACCTTGATTCGGATTGTTGTACCTTTTCTCTTTATTTATTTTAATATCATTTGGGCTCACTTTTCTCAAAAAAATGCCAATATCCAAGATCATATAATAAAATGGAGATAATGTGGTGCTAATTTGGTGGGCTAAAGTAGTTTCTGAAATCTTACTAAAAATGTAAAATGTGTTAGAACAGTACCTTCTTCTCTGACATGGGTGGTACTATAGCACCTGAACATTGAAAAAAATTACCAAGCCAAGGGATCTCATTTTGAATCCATTATTGATGTATTTTTCACAATTGGAGTCTTCCCAACACAAACATTAAGAATATACCATCAGAATAGGATTCTGGGAAACATAAATTTTGTAGTAATCGAAAAAAATACCTAGCTCAGCATCATTTCACTAAAAATGGATCTGATAATTTTTATTGTGATTTTACGATCATCAATATAAAATCATGGAGGGAGAAACTGACATTTATTTCAACATGAATACTAATTATAAAACATTCTTTCCATACCATTATTTATCTCACATGGAGATCTCTTGGCTCTCTCACCAAGATGGCCTCTCTTGGATTTAATGATTTTATAAATATCCCATTGAAATCCTTTTATATAAATTGTGGGAGGTGTCTTGTTTGACATTAATCAACCACAAATCCCCACCTACCATGAATTTCTCTCATGGATTCCTAGGGAATTGGGACCACACATGTAGAATGTGTAGTAACCAAAATGGATGTCTTCCATTGTGGGTATGGTTGGTTAACTAGCCACCAACCAATGCCACTAGGAAAAATCCATCAATATCTTATATGTAGATGAATAAGTAAAACCCGACCAAAACCAAACACTTCTAAAGATTTGAGCAGTAAATCTTTCATCCATGCTGTTATTATTCATACCAATAATCACCAAGAATTGAATCTCAATATATTCCACCCAAGGGAAAGCCACTAAATCACCTATGATAGTGAAATTGGTGGTCGGGGGGGGGGGGGGAAACCAAGCTCTCCTACCTCCATCACATTCATCCTTATTCATTAACCGACATTGACTATTCTTCATCACAACACCCTACATTCTTTCCTTCCACCCATCCTCAATGTAATTTGTTTTACTTAATCTCAAACTGTTTCTCTCTCCCCCTCCCTCCATCACCATGATCTGTGATTAAATCAACCCCATCCTTCATCTAGTGGCATTGGTCATCAACCATCATCGTACCCTCCAAGAACACCAACCGCCTCTCCTCAGTATCATTATTTTTTTCTTCAAACAAAACATTGTCATGTTTCCCCACCTCTCATCATTATGATCTATGATGAAATTAACCCTACTGCACCCCAATATGATCAGTAATACTTAGATTATGTTTTTGAGTGGTGCAATGTTTACCTGAGACATCATGGTCACTTCAGGCAATCTGGTATGGGGTTCTCAATATGCTAGATGGGCTTCTCTATTGTAACATTCTTGTACCCCCACTACCATGCCTGGTAAATTCAATTCTTATTTCTTTTTTGTAACAAATCTATTTTTTCATGTATTACATTAGAATATTATATGGATTATATTTGGAACTAGACCCTAAGGCATCGTGAATTTTTGAGGCTCATGGATCCCGATATTGATGTTTAAAAAATATTAAAAATATTAACAGGATGCGTGTGCATTTTTACTAAAAATGTCGAATAACATCGGAAAATGGATCATATACAGCATATGATACTACCATTCAGTTTAGATCATGGGTTTTACCATAGACATGACATAATATTTTTAGGCATCATATGTTTCAGTAAAGTGGAATCACAGGTGAAAATAATAAAATTATGTAATTTAATTAATTAATTAATTAATTTATATGCAGGGACCTTTAATCATTTATTAAAACATGGATTTACCTAAATCTATTGGGTTAACTGGATAACGTATGGATTTGGATGATCTATTGGAGGGGATCCATTGGAGGATCATTGGTATATGAACTCATATCAAGATCCGATCAAGGATCGTGCACCAACAGAGTTCGTGGATCTCATGAGAGAAGGTAATGCATGACCATTCTTCATCAACGATAGATCCAAACTCTATGTAGGATGTTTTTTTTTCATGTTATGTCATCCCGTTTCATTATCCCGATTGAACATAGATCAATTACCCAAAAAATAATTGATTCATCTATCAATGATAGATTTTTATATGGTTGATTGATCCGTTTGTTGATGATTATACAACTTCATTCATCTCTTCTTCGACAATGTATAGTGTCCAAAATGAATAATTGCCAGTGTCAATTTTTAAAATTTATGGTTTATGCTATTAACCCCTGTTTCTTCATACATTCATCGTTGGTATTTTCATTGGCCAATGGTTTGAACAATACCACATATATGATCATTTTGAGACTGTTCATCAGTGAAACAGATCAATACCATGGGTACAGTTTTTGATCAAGGTTTGACGGTGATGGAGGAAGATAATAGGTAGATCATAATGGATTGAAGATTCCCATTTTTCCAAGTTCGATGCATGATGATGGAGACATGGTTTGAGGGTGTCATTTTATGAGTGAATACAAAGAATGGATTCATATATTTGGTGACCGGAAGGTAAAACAATATCATATCCATGATTTATGACATGAATTATAGTGGCAACAATGTAAATGGGAGAAGTGGAGAAAAACCTTGTGCTTCTGTAAATTTCTAAGTTACACGACATATAATATGGGACTATACACTGTATTGAGCACTGACTGTGGTGAAAGGGATTCCATAGTGAAGATAAGAATCACACGCCATGTGGTACCTACCACATGCTATGTGAACCTCCCCATAGAGCTTGTCATGTTAACTGGGGTGGAAATTTATTTTCATTCCCAGGTATATGAGATAGTACACGAGAAGACCATGAATAGGAGGGCATGAAAAAACAACACAGGTATGGTACCGACAGACCTCTACATTCCATGTATCCTTTATTACACATTTTGTATATGGAGATCTACATTCCATGTGAGATAGAAGTAAATTGGAGGACCAGGGGTTGTCTAGACATGTCGTATACACCCAATTCATGCCACATACTCCCTTTGAGGGTGTTTAGAGACATTCTTTTCTTCATTTTGGACCATAATTTTTGAGTATGATCCCTTAGTTCATACCATCGAGGGTAAATTATGGAATTTCATCCACAAATCTGGATTATGATCCCCTATGGAGGATGATTCTTAGATAGAGTTTGTGGAGTCCCATCAATGATACATGGGTGTGATCCTCTACAATTTTTTCATATACCCTAGGCATGGTTTGTGAAATCAATATGACCTCCTTGAACATGGTATTGATTCCCCATATTAAAGGTAATTTCAATAGGGTTCATGGTTTCATCAACATATGATCCCTTATATAGTGATCTGTTCTAGATTTAGTTGGTGGTGTCCCCCAGTGGTCCTAGGTATGCTCCCCTATCTCAGTATCAATATCTTTGGAGACCAGTGAGTTTTCATAGGCAAGGACCTGCTATCATGAACTATTCGATGAGATTCTCATGTGACAACATATAATGTGGAGTGAGTTCTCCTGGAATGAGAAATACCTAGAAGTTTCAAATAGAAACCTATGGCTGGTAGATTTTTTAAGACCATATAGAGGCACAAAATCTTTCCTGAGTATATCAGGGTTATTTTTCACAAATTCATTCCAATATTACTTTCATGAGATGAATAATCCTAAGGATTTAAGTTCAGTGATTTTGGAATGTCCTACTAGGTATTGTTATACTCACCCCTACATGGGATTTTCCCGTACATGTCATGCCTTATACATATGAATGAACTTATGATGAAGTCCTAGAGGGACAGGGACAAGTTAGAGTTTAGTGATCTAGATAGACCAAGGATTGTTCTAGTAGTTTTATTTACAACATTCCCCTCCTCCACATGTTTGACATGTTTTTAGTTTCATTTAATGGGATTGTTTTTAGCCCTTTCTTTCCAGTTGTTTGTGGTTGTACTCTGATGGTGTCATTGTAGATGTATGCATGCATGGTTATTGGTTGTTTTACATTTCATTATTGATTGAGCATGGATATGTGTGAATGTATAGAATTAAATTTGGTTATGTCCTCCAATGTGTCAGACATGCCTACTCATCATTAGTTATCATCCCCTAGCCTACTGGAGTTAGGCGTCAGGTAGTCATAGCTCAAGCCCCATCAGGCTGGGTTGTGATAGAGTGATATCAGAGGTAGTCAGTTTTACCTTAGGATTGGAGCCTATGAGATTGGTTTGGGTTTATGGAAACAATTTTAAGTGTTTTGAGTGGTGTTTTTAGGTCATGTATGCCAGTTTTCTATCTATGGGTGATGTATCCATACACCAACACACTAATTACCTTCCTTTCAGCTCAGTACATGCATAAATTGGATCCAAGTAAGCATTTTTGTACATGCATCATATAGGAATGGGTTGTGTTTCTATGAACTTCTTGAGTCATCTCCTAAGATATACTCATTGACCATGGTACATCATGTCTATTTTAGGATTCCTCTATGAAGATAATGATATGGTATTACACTATAAGATCACGATGGTGATCCACCATGTGACAAGGCTAAAGTACAAGGGCATGTAAAGGATGTTGTACCTCTAGGTGGTTTACCACCTATACCACCACTCGTTGAGTACCAGTTAGAAATGAATGTACCAGCTAGTTATAAATATAGGATGAGTGAACTACATGAGTTCCAGAGGTAGTGACCTCCTAGGCTTTGAGGTGATCCAAACCCCCTTGTGGTTGAGTACTAGCTAGAAGAAGTCACCCGAGTTTTCTATCTTGTAAGAATGCCTACTTATATGATGGAAGACCTCAAGGTGAACCTTTTATTGGGATCCACTGGGCGATAGTGGAATCTGGTGATAGAGTAACATGACAAGAATACTCATTCCTAGTAATATTCTAATAATATCTTCATGGTGGAGTCTTATATGACCACATTGTGACCGATGCGTATCCAAGGGAATCAACATCTACAATAGGTCAGTATGATTGTGGTAGAGTATTCTGCAAGGTTTACTGATCACTCTGGTACTCTATGGATATGGTGTGTGACATGTTCATTTGGGATAAAACCTTTGAACATGGCCTATGTTGGGATATCAGGGCTTCCATGAAATCCCTTTGCATTCCCACCCATGTTGTATTGCTTGATTGGCCCTTCGTAGTAGAGAGATTCCTAGAAGAGAAGATGTGGATAGTTGGTACTTGTAGTGGGAACCTAAGATATGAGACCTCAATAACTAGTATTTGATGATAGTCATAGGGATCTGATTTTGTCATATACTTCTAGAGATGATCCTAAGATAGAGGATCAGTGGTAAATGACTCTTAGTATGTATCGAGTCATCTGAGGGAGAGGTAATGTATCAACTGGGACATTCATGGACATCTTTCATTGGATTTTTTGACAAATTATGCAACATGAGACAATCAAGGTTCCACCGAGGAATAGATAGAGGTAGGATCAAGGAGTTACTATGGGATACAAACATGTTATATTGGTTGGTAGAGTAGTAGGAGGTGGTTTGAGGTTTGAACTATTACAACAACCACCCTTAAGTGGTCAACTCCATGCTCAAGGAGTTGATAGTCAGGGATGAGTACATATATATGTTGTGGTGTCCTATGACCCTAAGGCTACAAGGATGGTATGAGGTATGATATGTGTATTTTCTACCTTAGCTATAGTACTGATAGAAATTGGTTCTAGTCATTCCTTTTGTGTCCACTTCTCTGGTTCAAGACATACAGATTTTGGTGGATTCCTTGGCTCAATCCTTGTTCATGGATACTCCAATAGGACATGAATTAGCAATTTCACACTACTTCATATAGTTCTATCTAACTCTTGGAGGTTATAGATTCATATGGGATCACTTTATTGTAATGATGAGGCCTTATGAAGTCATATTAGGTATATAATGACTATCAATAATTCATACCTAGATTGACTATTTTAAGTAGGGGATGCGGTGTGTCTGTGGTGATGGGATACAGTTTTCTTTAATGGTTGAAAATGAGACCCTAGAAGACCAAGATGGTATTAGGCATATGATAGTGTAACTGATTACTCACAATTTCTTTATAATTACTATAGGATAAGTGGATGTTATTGGATATCAATTTCTTACGATGGCGATGGAGTACGAGGATGTTTTATAGTAACCTCCCTACGGATAGAGAGAACTATTCATTGAATTAAACCCTGTGATAGTCCCAATATCTAAACCAACATATCAAATAGCTCCTACAAAGATTAATGAAAAAATGGTGAAGTTGGAGGACTTACAGAAGATGAGATTCGTGAGACCCAGTGTCCCCTGGTTATCTCAAGTGTTATCCCCAATAAGGTGGGAAATAGATTGAGGTTATGTTTGTATTATTAGTGATTAAACTGGATGAAAATTAAGAATAATTATATACCATCAAAGATCGGTGACCTCAGGAATTAGTTAATAGGGAATCAATGATTATCGAAGATTGACCTCAGATCAGACTATAACTAGTTGCGAGTATGGGATGAGAATGTACCAAAGATGACATTATGATGTCTCTATGCTCACTATGAATACATTGTGAAGCATTTTTACATAATTAAATCCCCAATAGTGTTCATGGGAATCATGAAATATATATTTTAGCATTTATTAGATTGGGTTTTGGTGGTTTTCATTGAAGATATCCTAGTGTACTCAACGTCATAGGAGTAGCATGCGAGACACTGGAGGATTGACCAAAAAAGAATCTGAGAGAACCATCATTATGGAAATATATTAACATTTTAGTTTGGTATTTGAGAGTTCCACTTTTTAGGATACTTCATATTATATGTGGGAGTGACAGTGGATCTAGTGAATATTGTGGTAGTGCATGCTTTGGAGCCACCCAAGAGTGTTTCCAAGATGTGGAGTTAACATGGGTTTGCATGGTACTATCAGAGGTTTGTATCTTATTTCTATATATTTGTAACACATTTGATATCTTTGACCCAAAATGGGAAACATTTCATACTAAAAGAAGAGTACCAGAAGTGTTTTCAAGAGATGAGGCATAATTTGATGAGCACCTCTATTATGATATTATTAGAGGAGGGTGTCAAGTATTCAATGTTCTATGATGTTTGATGGACCAAGAATGGGTGTGTTCTGATGAATAGGTTGAAAATGATAACCTATAGGTCCAGGCAGTTGATACTACATGTGAAAAATGATGTGATCCATGATCTTGATCTACTAATAGTGGTCTTCTCCTAGAAGATGTGGGGACACTACCTTATGGGTGAGCAATTCATCATATATTCTAACTAAAATTGTATCATGTATATCTTATATCATAAGGATCATAACATGATACATAGGTGATGGATATAGTACATATATTACTATGAGATTGAGATAGTCAATACTCCTAGGAAGGTGAAGGTGGTGTAGATTCTCTCACCAGGAGATATTTTTCTCAGTTGTTGGTTGAGCTATCAGAGCTGTTATCCTCAATATAGTTGTCCTTAATTGAAAAAGATTTTTCTTCATAGATATAGTCGATGGTGGTTTCCCCACTACATTTAATGAATATTAGGGAATATCATCATGAAAAAAATGTTCGTGAGACCTTATATACTTAGATATACATTGGACATGCCCGTAATTGATTTTTTGAAGGCGGGGAACATGTTTTCCTTTTCATAGGATGCAAGATGGGACTGATGACACTATGGGAGGAGGCTATGAAGGAATTTAATACATCCCATTTGGTAGTGCACCAATGGCTGGAAAAGATATAATAGGACCTACAATATCAGTTTTGATGGCCATGCATAAAGAGTTGTATTACATAGTTTGTCTCTTAACGTATTAAAAGTAAGTAAGCGAAGGATGAATACCAGGTTCCAGTGGGTTTAGCTCAACCCCTTGAGTTTCCAGAGTGGAAGTGAGATGGTTTATCTAGGGAATTTGTGATGGGGTTACCATGTATTTATAGAGGAAACAATTCCATGTGGGTTATCATAGATTGAATAAAAAATTCATCCCACCCCTAACGATTCGAGATTAGAGTTCAGTTGAGAGCATGGGATTCATGTACATGTCAGAGATTATAAGGAACCATGGAGATATCTTGATTATTTTTTTCAAACAATGCTGCATGGTTCACATCATGATAATGAATTGGACTATAGGAGGCCATTAGTAATCGGTGGAATTTGAAAATAGTGATTCACCCTTAGAATGATGACCATAATGATCATACCATTCAAGTCGTAGAGGATACATGACAATCTTTCATGTTAACTTTTGATCATAGTTGGGAGGATCACCTAACCTTGGTGGAATTCATTTACAATAACAACTACCATTCTACAATTTTTATGAAACTTTTCAAGGTCTTTTATGGGTGACCCATAGGTCACCACTATGTTGGACTAATTTAGGTGATTCATCCCTTAAAGTCCTACAATTAGTGAAGGCTACAACCGAGATGGTGCAGATCATCTAATAGCAGATGAGGACTACACAGAGCCATCATATATCCTTTGAAGACAGAAGATAGAGGCATTTGAAGTTTAGGGAGGAATATCACGTGTTCCTGACAGTCTCACATCAATGTGTATTATGGATATTTGGATGGGTAAGTAATCTATCTTTGTGATTTATTATCCCTTTATAGATATTTCATGGAGTTGGAGAGTTGGGGTACCTCTTAGCTTTACCAACACAATCAGAATAGGTACACAAATTCATTCACATGTCCGAGCTGAGGAGGTATGTGCATGAACAATCACATTTGAATATTACCCACTAGGGATTAAATATTGGAATGATATGATCCTTCATGAGAAATCAATTTCCCAATTATATGTCTAGTGGAAGTATGTGAATCTTTGGGAGAACATTTGGGAGTGGAAGACCCAGATGTGAGATCAGTAACGACATATTCTTGAGTATGTTTTTCGGTTTTTAGGATGAAATTCCAAGGATGGTGGAAATTTAAGGACTCTTATTTTTCTATGTATTAATTTAGAATATTATGTGGATTATTTTTTGATCCAAGAACTGAGTTGGTGTGAGATTATGAGGTGCGGTGATCCCATAATTGATGTTTGAAAATTATTAAAAATATTAATGTCACATGCATGTAGTTTTCCTAAAAAATTGGGATAAATCCCTAAACAAATGCTCTGATCATAAATTTTAGGATTCCATTGATTTTAGAGTGTGGGTTTTGTACTAGGTGCGACATAATATTTTCCAAATTCAGGAATTTCGGTAAGGTGAAATTGTGGTCGCAAATAATAAAATAAATAAATTTAATTTCTTTATTTTTATGAAGTGACCTAAAATTATCTATTTAAACATAGATATTCCTAAATCCATAGTATTATCTACTTTATCTAGGTATTTATAGGAGTGGATGGAGGGAATTCATTAGAGGGTCGTTGGCAGATGACAAAAAATAAAGATTAGATCGATGATCATGCACCAACAGAGTTTCTAGATTTCACCAATGATAAAAAGGAATGATTGTTATTTTTCAGAAATAAATTATAACTCTAGATAGGATATTTTTATTATTATTATTCCATCCCATTTATGTATCCCATTTGAATTCAGATTAATTCCTTTCATAAGAATTAATTCACGCAATGATGGTAGATTTATTTATGGTTGATTGATTCCTTCATTGATGATAATACCTCTTCAATAATCTATTCCAATAATATGGATTGAGTCTGAAAATGAACAAAGGATGATGTTTATTCCTAACATTTATGGTTTATGGTTTTCTCCCATGATACTTTTCATGTTCATCATTGATATTTTCTTTGCCCAACGATTCAATAAATATTAGGTATATGATTATTGTGCAACTGTTCTTTAGTGAAAAATATCAATTCCACGGGAGAATTTCTTGATCGATGGTGTGATAAGGGTGAAATAATGAGAGAGGTTGATTAGAGGTATATTGGAATGGATCAACGATTCATGTTCTTCCAAATCCAACAAGTGAGAGTGATGTCTTGGATTGATAGATTCATTTTCTGTGATTATTCAAATCCAGAATTCAGATATATGAAGAGGGGAAGGTTAGATGACCTCAGATCCACAATTCCTATCATGAATCATGGAAGTTTCATCATGAATAGGCAATGTAGATAATAATCTAAGGGTTTTGGAATTTTCTGAGATACACAACGTGTAATTCAGGACTACATGCTGTGTGGGGCCCTGGATATGGAGTTAGGAGTTTTTGTAGTGAATATTAGTTTCCCTAGTCATATGATCCCTACCACACACAGTGTGAATATTCCTTGGTGTCATGATGTGTAACATGGGGTGCACTAGATGTTACATGGCTAGGTATATGGTATGGTATATGGGTAGGCTTGGAGTACATGGTCACAAATAGATGGCATGGGTAGGGTACCAGTAAACCTCTGCATTCCTTGTATCCTTTAGTATACACTGTTTATATAGATATCAAAAAGACATGTGTGATGGAAGCACATGGGTAGACTATGGGTTGTCTAGAAAAGACATGTACCCCATGTACACACAGTGTACCCCCTTTGTGGGTGTTTAGAGCCCTTTGATTTTTTAGTTTTGACAAATATTGGTTGAGGGTGTTCCCTTGGTGTATCCCATTGAGGGTATAGAGCATAATTTCATCCATATATTTGGATTGTGATCCACTCTGGAGGATGATTCTCATATTGAGTTTGTGGTGTCCCTCCATGAGACAAGGGTGTGATCATCTATCATTCCTTCTTATACCCTAGGTGGTTTGTATAATAGGGGTGATCTCCTTTGATAAGGAATTAATACCCCATCTAGTAGGATGATTCATTAGGGTTCTTAGTATCCTTGGAATATGATCCCCTGCATAGAGGATCGATCTAGATTGGGTTGGTTATGTCACCTAGGGGTCTTAGGTGTGTTCCCTTATTTAGGTATCAAGATCTTTAGAGACCAATTAGTTTTCTTGGGAAGGGCCCAATTATTATAACCTATTGTATGAGTGTCACTATTGATAGTGTGACTCGTAGAGTGGGATCTCTTAGAAGGAGAATTTCCTAAAAGCTTCGAGTAGAATCATGAGGCCAGTAGTTTGGTTGAGACTGCCTGGAGGCACAACATACTACCTTAGTATATCTAGGTCATTGTACGCATTTTCATTTTAGTATTTCTGTAATGATATGAATACTATTGATGCTTTAGGGGTAGTGATTTCATATTTTCCTACAGGGTATTGTTATACTCACCCCTTCATAGGCTCTTCCTATAAGTGTTATGTATTATATAGATGACTATCCTCTTGAAAGAGTCTTAAAAGGACCAAGAAATGGTGTAGCATAGTGAGCCAGACAAAATGATGTGTGTACTGATGGTTTCATTTAACTACAGTCCCCTACAACAGAGATGAATGTACCTGTTCTCATTTTCTTTTAGTGGGAATTTATTTTGCCTTTTATTTTTTTACCCTGTTTTTGTACTCTAATTGTGTGATTATAAACGTAAACATGCATGGTTATTAGTTGTTTTACATTTCATCATTGTATGGGTTTGGAGATGTGTGTGTTTGTACATTTAAATTAGGATAATTCCTCCCATGTTTGTGATAATCCTACTCGGTTCTAGTCTCCATCGTTTGACTTATTAGATGAGGGCTTTGGGTAGTCACGGATTGGGCCTTTTAGGGATGGGTCATGACAGAGTGTTATGAGAGGTAGTTTGTTCTACATCATGACTGTATTATCTGAAACTAGTTTCAGTTTATGGAAATAGTGTTATGTGTCTTGAGATCCTAACTTAGGATAGGGACTCTAGTGCTGGTGTGGTAGTCGATGTATCCACACACCAGCACTCTAATCACCTACCTTTTGACACAGTAAATGTTGAAATTGGTTGCAGGTTAAACATTGGAAAATAAATCTTATAAGAATGAGTTTTATTCCCATTTACTTCTTGATTTAGCTCCCTAGATATACTCATTGACCATGTTACATCTAGTATTTTTTAGGATTCCTATGCAAAGACAACCAATTAGTATTATATTACATGATCACGAGGACGATCCTTTGAGTGATGAGGTAGCTATATAGGGAGTTTTATGGGATATAGTACCTCTGGGTGGTTTACCAGCTATAACACCACCCGTTGATTATCAGTTATCACTAGTAGTACTGACTAATGATGAATGTCGTATGAGGGTGCTATATGAGTCCAGTATAAATAGAACTAATAGGTTTCGGTGAAATCGAGACCCCCAGGTGGATGAAGACGATTTAGAGGCATCGACTCTGAGTTTTTCATCATGTGAGGATGCCTACAGAAATAATGTAAGTCCTTGTGGAAAGTCTTCAGTGCTCTGCTGAGTGATGGTGGAGTATGGTGACTTAGTCCCATGACAATACATCTCTCTCGGGGTCAAAAATTGAGTGTCTCTTTAGGGAGGAGTTTTACCCAGCAATGTTGTGATCAGTGCACATCAAGTAGCTTCTAAATCTACACCTTGGAATCATTGTTGTGGTTGAGTATTAAACGAGGTTTACGGATATCTCATGATAATCCCTGGATATGCTGGGATATACGTTTCTCAGGGCAAAAATAATTGATCAGGTCTTACACCATGATATCAGGGCTTTAGTGATATCACTTTACATTCCAACCTATTATGGAGTTCACAAAAGGGCCTTAGTAGTAGAGATCATTCTAGAAGGGAAGATGCTGATAGTGGATTTTGGAAGTGGGATCCCAGGGGCTGATACCCCATAAGTAGGTATCCAATGAAAATCACAGGGATTTGGGCATATCATATTCTTTTAGTTACAATCCTAGGATAGAGGATCAGTGGATTAAAGAACTCTAGATGGCTTGAGTTAGCTGATAGAGAGGTGGAGTTTTTCCAGCAATGTTTGGGGACATCTTGCGTGGCACTTTCCAACCCACCATAAAACTAATATAGAGACTTTCAAGAGACTTTATAGGTAGAGAAAAAGGATGGAGAAAGGATTTATGTTGGGAGGATTATGTGGTAGAGGGTTGGGTAGATAAATATAAGGTTTTAAGAGGATTTACATGTTTCCTTCACCACCCCTAGTTTTTCCATAGTAGGCTCAGGGAGATGGTGGTTAGGTATGAGTGCAATTACAGGTTATGGTGTCCAATGACCCCATTGCTCTATTGATGATATGAGGTACGATCTTTGACATTTATATCATAGATTTGGCCCAAAAATAAATAGGTTTGATGCATTCCTTACTTTAAAATTATCTAGCTCAATACTTATAGATTTTATTTGATCCCTTGGCCCAATTCTTTCACATGAATACTCTAATAGGAGGTGAAATAGAGATTTCACACTTTCGCTGATAGTGAAATCTAATTCATGGAGGTGAGAGATTTTTATAAGAACTATTTATAGAAATGATAAGGCCATATGTTTCCATATTATGTATGGAATGACAATCCATAGTTCATTCCCATATTGACTATTTTAGGTGGAGGGTGTAGTGTGTTTATAGTGATGGGACTAGTTATTTCTTTTTGGTTGAAAAGAGATCCCTAGAAGATCAAGATGTGCTCAGGTATTAGAAAGTGTAGTCAATTACTCACCAGTTGGATAAACTGACTCTAGGAGCATTGGATGATATGGGATAATAGTTTCCTATGGTGGGGGTGGAGTATGAGGATGTCTTCCCTAAGGAGGTACCAGGCTTACCTCCCCAATGAGAGATATAATTATGCATTGAATTACACCCTGGGATGATCCTGAAATCTAAAACAGTATATTGTATGACTCCTTTATAGCATTGTTAGTTGAGGGTGAATTTGGAGGACTTGTATAAACAGGTATTCATGAGTTATAGTGTTTCCCCTTGGTTAGCCCTAGTTTCGGTTTCAAAGAAGGAAGATGAGAGGTATAGGTTATGTGTGGATTATCGACAATTAAAATAGGTGAACCTGAAGAATATGTGCCCACTATCAATGATTAAAAACCTATTCAATAAATTAAGTGGGGCATGATGGTTATTAAAGATTGACCTCGTATTAGGATATCACCATCTTTAAGTAAGAGACATGAATATCTAACACATGAAATTAAGATATCGTTATGGTTACTATGAGTACATGGTGATGCCTTTATGCACTAAGAACACAATATAAGTATTCATGGGATTCATGAAATATATATTTTATCCTTTCTTAGACATATTTTTTGTGGTCTACATTGATGATATCCTAGTGTACTCGACATTTGAGGAGGAGCATGTGAGACACTTGAGGACGGTGTTGAAAACACTCTAAGAGAACCAACTTTATGGGAAGCTCTTAAAGTGTCACTTTTAGATTTGAGAGGTCCACATTCTAGGATACATCATCATAGAGTAAGGAGTGGTAGTGGATCCTGAAAAGGATGAGGAACTTCTAGACTGAGATTCATCAAATATTGTTATGGAGGTGCGAAGTTTCAATGGGTTGGTCAGGCACTATCAGAGGTTTGTACCATATTTCTTCTGAGTTATAGATCCTTTGAAAACATTGACCCAAAAGGGACACCCTTTTATATAGATAGAAGAGTTCCAATTGTGTTTTCAACAGTTTAGGGAGAAGTTTATGATCTCCCCCATATTGAGATTTTCTAAGGAGGGTGTCAAGTAAGTAGTGTTCTATGAAACCTCAGGGTCCAACCGTGGATGTGTTCTAATATTGATTATGGAAGTGATTTAATATGGGTGAAGAAATTTTGGATTTTATGAGAAGAACATTGTGAGCCATGATCTTTATCTTTCAGAAGTCGTCTCCTCCCTATATATGTAGCAAAACTAACATATGGGTGAGAAGTTCATCATCTATTCTGACCACGAGATTCTCAATTATATCTTCTCTCAGAATGACCATAACTTGATATAGAGGTGATGGATAGAGTTTCTCTAGAACTATAAATTTGATATACTCTATACTCTTGGGAATGAGAATGTGGTCGAAGACTCTCTCAGTAGGATATCTTGTTCTCAGTTGTTGGATGAGACATTAGAGTAGTTATCTTTGAATTATTTATTCTTAATGGACACATATGGTTCTTTATATCTTCAATTGATGGTTGTTACCCCACCACTTTGACAGTGTATTATGGGATATTATAATTCAGATACTGACTGTGAGAACCTACTTTCTCATATTTCCACTAGACATGCTCTTAATGAATTTTGTAAAGGTGTAAAGCATGTTATGCTTTTCAAAATATGTGAGATGGTACACATGATGTTATGAGAGGTGGTTATGAGAGAATATCAAACATCCCCTTTGGTGGACCATCCAAGGGTAAAACAAATGTACTAGGACCCCAAAATTTAGTTTTGGTGTCCATGAATGAAGCATTGTGTTCCAGAGTTTGCCTCTCGATGCTTGACATGACTGCAATTGAAGACTAACCACCATGTTCCAGAGGGTTTAGCTCATCCCCTTGAGGTGACAGAGTGGATGTCAGAGGGGATATCAATGGACATCATGATGTGGTTACCAAATAAATCTAGAGGACATGATTCCATCTGGGAGGTCGTATACTAACTCTCCAAGTCGACCAAAATTATAGTTATTGAAGAGAATAGTTCAGTAGAGATATTTCTATACTTATATGTATAGGAGATTGTATTTATCCATGGATTTCCCTCGATGATTTTTTCAGAACATGATTATCACATCACGTCGCAATTATAGAGAGGATTATAAGGGTCCTCAGGGACTTTTTTGCTTTTGAGAATAGTGTTTCACCCCCATACTGACAGCCATATTGAGTAGACAATTCAGGTCTTGGAGGACATGATGCAGGATTTCATGTAATATTTTGGAAATAATTGATAGGATCACCTTTCCATGGTGGAGTTCACCTAAAAAAACAACTACCATTTCACCATTAACATGATTCCATTTGAGGTCTTGTATGGGTGACCCTACAAATCACCACTTTGTTGGATTGATCCATGTGAGTATGCACTCATGGGCCTTGAGATGGTACAAGCTATGAAAAAGAAGGTTCATAACATCCTGGAGAAGATGAGGACTACCAAGAGTTGTCAGAAGTCCTATTATGACAAATTATGGTGGCCTTTAGAGTTCATGGAGGGGGACTATGTGTTATTGAGGGTCTCACATCAATATGGATGTCAAAGATTTGGTCGGGGAGGTAAGCTATCTCTGATATTTGATAACCCATTGCAGATACTATGTAGAGTTGGAGAGGGGGCGTACCACTTAGCTCAATTGTTGTTGTTAGACTAGGTACATGATGTCTTCCACATGTCATACCTAAGGAGGTATGTGCCTCACCCTTTGCATTCTATCAACTTGGCTGAGATGGAAATCAGGTATGTGTATACTTTTTAGAGTTCCTATAGGAGATCAAGGATCTGTATTGGAGGATACTTCATGGGTGATCGACCCCCTAGTTCTTTTTGAGTGGAATCATGTTAATTTTCAGAAGAGCACCTAGGAGAGGGGAACCAAATGCGAGATAAATACACTTATATGTTTTATTATGTTGTTTTCTTTTTGGGAAAAAAATACCTAAGGTGGGGAGAATTTAATGACTCTGATTTTCTTATGTATTACTTCAAAATATTATAGGGGTTATTTTCAGAGCTAGGAGCATAGACAATGTGAGATTCCAAGGACTGATTATACCGGAATTGTTTTTTGAGAAGTATTAAAAATATAAATTTCACCTGCAAGTTTCTTTCATGAAAAAATTGATGAACTTCATAATAGTGGTTCAGATCTGAAATAAAATGCCACTAATAATATTATAGCATGTGTTTTACTATAGTCATGACATAATCTAGGTTAGCATCGAGTGTTTTGGTAAAGTTTAATTGAGTGTGAAAATAATAAAATTGATTACTTTAATTAATTTATTTCATTATTTCTACACAACAACCTAGAACCCTCTATTTAAACACAATTAATCATAAATACCTAGGATTAGATGAAGAACCAAGGGATCCAAAGGATCGATTAGAGAGTATCATTGTCAGAAAATATCAGATCTAGATCAGATCGAGGATCAGGCACCCAAAGACTTTAGGGATATACCTGACAATGGAAATAAAAGACCATTCTTCCTCAGCAATCGATCCAAACTCTAGGTAGGAAGTTTGTTTCATGTGATTCCATCCATTTTATTTATCTCAGTCAAATTCAGATCATTTCCATGAACAATAATTTATCTGTATATCGATGGTAGATTTATTTATAGTTGATCGAGTCATTCATTGATGATTATACCTTGTATATACTTCAGCAACAGATCGAGGTAGAAAATGAACAAATACCTAGGTTTGTTCCTCACATTTATGTATTATGGATTATTTTATTCTCCCCCATTTATTTGTATGTTCATATTTGGTATTTTTATTGGCTAAAAGATTGAAAAATACTAGGTGTATGATAGTTGTGTGGACATTACTTAGCTCAATGTTTCAATACCATCAGTGATGTTCTCTATCAAGGGTGTGATTGAGGATCGGAGGTGACACATGATTATTAGAGGAAGATCATAACATATCCATGATTTCCATTCTTCCATGTTTTATGGATAATGGTGATGATGTGGATCAACAATGGCATTTTATGAGTATATTTGAAGACCAGATTAATATATCCAGCGATGAGAAGGTAAGATAACCTCCGATCTATGATTCCCATCAAGAATAATAGTGGTGACATCACAGATGGGTGACATGGAGAAGATCCCAAGGGTTCTAAAAATTTATGGGTTACATAGCGTGTAATCTGAGGCTACACTCCATGTGGGTCCCTAGTTGTGGTTCTTGAATTTCCATGTTGAAGATAAGTATCACATGTCATGTGGTCCCTAGAATAAACCATATGACCCTCCCCTAGTGGCTCGATATGTAACCCGGGGTGCATGGGTAGTTACAAGGATAGGTACATTGGATTGTACATGGGTAGTCTAGGAGTACATAGGCTTGGACAGATGACACTGTTAGGGTACTCAAAAGCCTCTACATGCCATGTATCCTTTAGAATATTTGGGTATATGGAGATCAATATGTTGTGTGAGAAAGAAGCACATAGGAAGACCAAGGTTTCACTAGACATGCTTTGTACCCCTAGTACACGCAGTGTACCCCCATTGAGGGTGTTTGGATCCCTTTTTCTTCATTTGGGACTAATATTGGTTGTGCATGTTCCCATAGTACACCCCATGAGGATACGGTGTAGAATAATGTCCACAACTATATATTTTGATCCCCTATAGAGGATGAGTTTTAGATTGTGTTTATTGTGTCCCTTCGCGAGAGAGAGGTGTAATCCTCTGTCATTTATTCTTATACCCTATGTTGGGTTCATGGAATTGACATGAAATCCTTGCATATGGAATGGATCCCCCATATAACAGGAAGTTTTAGAAGTGTTTGTAGTTTTTTCATTATACGATCCCCTACACAACGGGATGATCTAGATTGGGTTAATGGTGTCTCTCAGCAGTAGTGCATGTGATCCCATATCCTTTTATTGAGATCATTATAGAACATGGAGTTTTTTTTGATGAGGCCCAATTATCATGACATCTTGGATGTGTGTCTCCAGTGATACCTTGTCTTGTAATGTGGATTCTCCTAGAATGATCACTGCCTTGAAGATTCAAGAAGAATCCTATAGATGGTAGTTTGGTTGAGACTACCATAGGGTGTGGTGTCTTTCCTGAGTATATCTGCATTTTTGTTCTTACATTCATTTCAATATTACTATTATGTGTTGATTAATATTTATTCTTTATGTTAATTGATTTCAAGGTTTCCTGATGGGTATTTTTGTACTCACCCCTATATGGGATCTTCCTGCACGTATAGTTTTTTCTGAATATAACCAAAATTTTAATGGATTCCTAGAGGAATCAGGACCAGATAGATCATAGTGATCCAGAAAGACTTAGGTGTGTTCCAGATGGAATATTTTACGGAAAAACCATCCTACATAGTGGGTTGGATAGATTTGAATTTATTTATTGGGATTTTATTTATAATTTACATTCTAGTACCTTGTTGGTGTACTATTATTATGAGATTATAGATGTATTATTGTATGGTAATGAGTTGTTTTACACTTCATTATTGTATTGGATTTGAGATATGTGTGTTTATATATGTATATTAGGATAATTCCTCTTATATTTGTGATATGCCTACTCGACACTGGTTGCGATCCCCTGGCCTATTAGAGGTGGGATTAGGGTAGTCTACTCTTGGTCCTCATCAGGTCGGGGATTGTCCTTTTATATTTATGATTATTTCTGTTTCATTTCAATGAATGGGAAAAAATTTCAAACCATTACTTTGTAAATCATTTTCCTGGGGATGGCCCAGAATCCTGGCCCCCCAAAAATTGACTGAAGTGCCAACCATTGGACCAACCGATCATGAGCCGACAATAAATATATCACAATGAAAAATCACTACTACTACATATCATGATTTTAAAAGTTCTAGAAATAGGATTCATGCACACTAAAAAATTATGTTAATCTAAGCATCGTTTAAATCTGACAATTATTAGCACTAAAAAAAGGTCTGATAAAGGCCACATTTATCAGCACTAAAAAAACATGCTCAAAAAGGGGGATTTTACTAGTTATTTTATTTAATGATCATAAAAATTAAAAAAAGTGTTTTGGAGCACCCACACCCCCTTTGTCAACACTCCCCCCTTGTCAGCACTTTTCAGACACCTTCCCCCACACCACCTCGATCATGTGCTTCCCCCACCACCCCTTTATCAGCACTCAAAATTCCCCTATGTCAGCAATTTTCCACTACCCAACTTCATGTTCACCTATGCACGTTCCTAGATTTGATCCTTAGACACATGTTTTAAAATTTCAACATGATTACCACAACATCAAGCATGTTTTATTCTATATTTTTTTATGATATTTCAGTATATATATAAATATTTACATGGATATTGTTTATTAATATAAATATATTTAATTACATTTATAATATATATGTTTGTGTATGTGTGGGATGTATATATATACATATAAATAAGGGTTATATCCCAACCCTCATTTTATTATTAATAAAAAAGACATGTTTTAATTAGGTCGAGGGAAACCCATTACATAGCCTGAAGGCCCAGGGGCATGACATCCAGTATTTTATCCCAAATAGCCCTCCAGTGAATTGTACTGCTACAGTACTTGGGCTCCTAAAGTACCACTACCACTACAGTTTCTGCTATAATAACTCCATCTATACAGTATCCCCACTGCTAAATTTCTTCTAGTACTATTGTTCCCTACTATATTACTTAGGATTTCATCCCTTCCTGGAATTGATCCTCAGTCTTTTGGATTCCATGCTAGAGACTTTACCACTTGGGTACAAGCACGTTGGCGGTATTTATTTTAATATATTATAGATTAATATTCATGTATATATATATATATTAGAATATATATATATATATATTTATTAATGCCCACACTTATATATATGTAAACACTATATATACATTTGTATAAGAATATATATATATATATATTCATATATTTTTATAATGCAAAAAATGGTTCGATATTGTTTAAAATAAAATGGGTGATAATTAATTCCATGTGATTTAAATAATTATTTTTAAATACATTTCTAAAATATGACTATATATTGTATTTTTAGATATAAATTTTATACATTACATACATATTTACATGACTGTATATTTAAATATATATTTATATATATTCACATATAATTGAATGTTTAGATATAATTTTTTTTATAATTTATTTGAAATATATTATATAAATACATTTGTATACTATATTTAATGATAATGATACTGATATACTAGGAAAGTTCAGTCAGAGGAATAACCTCTGACCATTTATTAAAAGAAATAAAAAGTGCGAAAAATAAGGAGATGGATGAGGGCGAACATCTTTCCCAAACCCAATCAAAAGTCCCCACCAAACATTGTCAATTACAAACCAAACCATTACACCAAAAACCGAAATTTTCAAAAATAAAGAAACCCAAACTTCACCCGCTTTCCACTTTCCAGTCAGCGCATCAAGCGCCATCATTTCGGCTTGATCCACAAGCCGCGTCGAACTGCGTAGCGTGGAAAACGCTCACCCACCGCAAATCCGGCCGACGTCGAAAAAATCCACCAGTCACCATCATCATCAAGCTTCTCGGAACTACCACAGACGTCAACGCTTCTCACCGTCATCGCCGGAGCACCAACACCGGCATTATCTCCGACCTCACCGCTATAGAAGAAACGCATCACCATCGACGTCGTCCAGACCGCCGTCGCCGTCACCTGCCCTGTATCCCACCGGTCGCCGGAAAAGACCAATCCGACACCGTCGTCGTCGACCTTGACGGGTCCAACAGCCTCACAACCCCTCCGAAAACCATCCATATGCAAAACCACGAAGAACCACACAAACCACACAACACCATCGCCATACAGAGGGCAGAGCACCCAATCCATTAGGGAAAAGAAAACCCTAAAATGAACTAAACAAAACCAGATCGACAAAGATAGAAAAGGATTCACCAAGCACCGAAACAAACCACGAACGAAAAACACCGCGAGCAATCCCCTGAAACCAAAGATCCCGCCTTCACCGACTAGATCGACCAAATCAGACACAACAGATCCCCCCGAACTCACCTGATAAGAGTCGGAACCCCCAAACCGCGGACACATGATCGCAGACTTCAAATGCTGAGAGACTCACCGGGGGACAACCGCAAGCTGCAGAGAACAGAACCAGGAGCGCTCCGAAGAGTATGCCGTCGACGGAGACCAGTCTTACACTCGCAGAACTGAACCAGAAACCACTGACATCCATAGTGCATCTCCACAGCCAGAGGGAATCCACGAATCACACTCCATAGCAACAGGAATCTTCCTCCAACCCACCTTGCTCGAGGAGGGTCGTCGCGCCATCCGCAGCGGAGGAGCCTGCGGCGGCGAGAGAAAACCTAGAGCGAGAGCGAGAGCCCTTTACGGGCCCATCATGATACTGATATATTTATAAAAATACATTTACATATGACATATTTACACAATACTGATACACTCACACATACACACATATTTACACACACACACACACACCGTTATATTTCACACAAACACACAAAAATAGTTACATATGTGTATTTATTTATATTTATTATAATATACACATAAATATTTTTCTTTAGACACACACATATTTATATGTAAAAATTATTTGTATAGGTTTATATACATATATTAATTCATTTTTCTAAGGTAAATAAATTTGGATTTTTTTATTATAAATAATGTGAATAATAAATATTTATTTCTATATGGTTTATATAATTTAAAATGTATTTTGGATAAATATGTTTAAATATTTATTTGTAAAATTTACATATTATATGTATATATTATAAAACATTCATATATTTAATTATAAATAAAAATACAATATATAACAAGAAATAATTAAAAAACCATAAAATCTATATGAATATGAACCTTGAGATTAAATTTAGTCTCTGTTGAAAAATTACAATAATAACCTCTTAAACAAAGCTTAAATATCATCAAATATTAACAAAATATGGTTCTTCAAATGAAAAACTCTGTTTTGGAGGACTTATAGGGATTTTGTAGACTAAAAAATCAATAGAATTCCCCTCTTGTTATCACAACATATATATCTTTATAGGATTCGATTTGATATATAGTAGAGCTAAAATGGACACCCAAATGAAAAGTTATGATCATTTGAAGTCCAAGCCATGTTTTAACTTATATATATTATTCATTAATTAATTATTTTTTTATTCTAATTTTTATTAAATTATTTTAGCTCAATAATAATTTGAAAATTATAAATTAATTTTTTTTTATTTTTATATAATCAATTTTTAATAAATATCTTATATATTAGGTATAAATACATATTTTATCTTATATTAATATTATTTAATAAAATAAATTATATTTATATCAATATAAATAAATTTATATGTGAATATCTGATCTTTAATCATATATACTTTTTTTATGAAACATAACTTTTATTAGCACTACCAAAACGCTCTAATAAAGGTCAATTTTATATGCACTAGCAAAATGCACTGATAAAGGTTGCTTTTATCAGCAATATTTTGGTACTGATAAAAGGTACCCTTTAGAAACTCTTTTTAGTATCAATGATAAAAGTGGCCTTTATTAATGAAAAAATATCACTCTTAAAGTGTAATTTTATTAGTATTAATAAGTGGCACTGATAAAAGATAAATTTTATCAACAGTTTATTTTAGGACTGATAATATGCACCCTTTATCAGTGATTTTTCTATAACTAATAAATGTGAAAATTATTAGTTCTCTTATCATGAACAGATAATCAATAGAATTGGATAATCCAAAATTATTAGTATTTCACTTTTCTCAAAATAGAGAAAGAAGAAAAAAAAAACAAACCATCTATGTCATAAGAGGATTCTAGTGGTGCACCTTTTTTATATTTTCTACTAAAAAACCATAATTTTAAAATTTAAAATTTTTAAATATCATAATATTCATATTTTTCTATAATATAAAATAATAACAAATATATATTTATACATTTAAAATAACTATGCCCTACTACAGGTGTTTATTAGTTCTAAAAAAGTATCTTTTATTGATGCTTTCAAAGTATTGAGGTTTTGTGTATAGATAAAAAAACCCCATATTTTATTTGTGATAACAAAACTTATAGAGGTTCATTAAAATTTTTTAGTTAGTTTCAATAAAGGTACCCCTTTCCAAGGTTCCAAACTAAATTCATGTGAAATACTATATTTTTAGGACCTAATTCCACTAGGACCCCACCTATGTCCTCTTTGAAACTGAGTGTGACCCCTGATGTTTTCCGAAAACAGGATATTGGTTGATTATTAAGGAAAAAACATATTCAAATTACAAATTATAAATTACCTTTTAAACAACACAAAAAATGGTGAATGAAATGTGACCCCAAAACATTGAATTATAAGGAATATACAACCAACTATTATTATCAATAAAATATAATGCATTAATGTCATACATCATAACTAATGCAATTAAATCATCAATTAAAAAATACATGAATCACCAACACATATAAAATAGTTAAAATCAACCACCAATACGCAATAGTGATATATGAAAAATAACAACAAACTATATCTCATGTGAACAACCAATGAGGCCGAGTTAATGATACATAACATCATTACACAGTAATGTAACCATGTTTGTTAATATTGGGGGGAGTGTATCTATATACTAAGTAGGTAATAATCTAAGGGTGATCAATAAAATTTATAACATTCATATATAATAAAAAATATATTAGAATCACAATACATAGTTTTTACCACACCAACTAATCCCAAACATTAGTAATATATATCATACATAACCTAGAGAATTCTCTCATCCTAAAAGCCCTATACAATACTTCACACAAGTCTTTCTCATTCAAGAAGTCCACCCTTCATATCTTATAAATTTAGATCATTATAATGTTTCATTTTAGTGCTCACAATAATAAAAATTCCCTAAATAACTAAAATTTATCACATAGCCACTCTAATATAATCTTCTTTTTCTTCATCGATATAAATGGGTTTTCTCACAAAAAAATAATTGTGAATGCCAGTGATGGGGAGATTTCTCATCACTAAAAAATCATTCAGAAAGGTATCCTTCCTCAATTCCTTTTTTTTCATTGATAAGGGGATATATTTACCACTACAACCACTATTTAGGAATATATAAACCCATAAATATTACAAAAACATATTTATATAGTAGATACTGGTAGAATAATCAATATAAATAATTATAGAATCGATGTTATAAAATAAAAAATATCATTATTTCATAATATATTTGTATATAAATTTATGGAGTCAACATTTATAAATACTATATTTATATAATATTAACACTTTTAGAAGTTTGTGTTGATGAATACGCATTCCTATAACTTTTAACTAACCAAAAAACAAACTTATAATTGAAACGAGTATTGTATAAATAACAATACACAATATTTTCTTCATTAATGCAATTAATAAAATTAAATTTTATTTTAAATTAAAAAATATAAATTAATTAATCATCACCGCAATGCATTTTAAAATTATATGAAGTTAATTATATATGTCATAAATAAATTAAAGTTCATTTATGTCAAGTTTAGTGAAATTATATGCTTGTTTTATCTATTTTTGAGTATATACCATGTATTGTGTTCTAAAATTTGAATTTTAAATTGGACATACACACATTCAAACATACTGGTTTCACCATGCATTATAATGATGTCTTATTTGTTCTTCAAAACAATTTTAGGTCATTTTATTTAATTTAAGAATGTGCAACATGTTTTTAACTAAGGAAAATCATTTAAATTGAAAACGAATATTTTATTCATACCAAATGCATCACACATGATAATGATGAAACATTCATTCTTACATGTTATAAATGATTCACCAAACATTTTTCAATATTTACATGCCAATCTGAAATCATTTTCTTGGTTTTTGAGCATGTACCACATGTTTTAAACTAAAATATAACTTTTGAAATTTTAACACTCCCATTTATTCATATAAGCCACACCCCATGTAAGAATTATTGATGGTTTATTTTTATTGGAAAAAAATTATTCATTGGTCATTGTTATAGAGTTTCAAATTAATATAACATCTTCGGCATGGGTTTTGATCATGTAATGCATAATTTGACCTAGAATATCAATTTTAACATGAAAACACCCACATTCAACCATACAAACATCATCAAACATCAAACTTGTGTGATTAATTCCTATATGAAAAACTATCATTTTTTGTTTTTTCCTAATAATCTAAGTATTTTTTCTTAGGTTTGAGCATGCAACACATTTTTTGAACAAAAATATATCTTTTAAATTGAAAACATGCACTTATAGTCATATAAGCTTAATCGCACAACAAAATTAAATTTAGTTCATTATTATGAGTCAAAAATGAATCATTGGTCATTATAATAGAGTTTTATGATAAATTGAAATTTTTTCTAGGCTTATGAGAATGTGACATATGTTTTGAACTAAAATATGACTTTCAAAATAAAAAACATGCCCCTTAAATGATACTGGTTATACCATGAACCAATATAATGTGAAGTTTTTTCCTATAGGTCATAAATTAATAATCAATCATTTTCCTATAGTTTCATAAAAATATGAAACTTTTTTCCTATATTTGATCATGTGACGTGTATTTTGAACTAAAATATAACTTTTCAATTGAAAACATACAATTTATATTAAATCATACACACAAAATATTTAAATGATATGACATTAATTCCTATATGAAAAAATAAAAAAATAAAATTTTCATAGAGTTTTATGATAATCCATGATTGCTTGATCAGTTTTAAGCATGTAATTCCCATTTTAAACTAAAATACCACTTTTAAGTTGAAAACTTACACTTTCATCACATGGAAATAAACATAATGTCCCTAAATATTATATTTAAGGGAGATTAAGTAACCGATATGTTTTTTCTAGTGTTTAAATTCTTACTTATGCCTTTGTCAACCTCTTTAATAAGAATATAGTAGAAAATATCTCCATTAAATCCCATGACCAAGGGATAAGAAAACACAATCCTCAATCACATAGAACTAATGGCTTGGTTCTTTAAAAATCTTTATATGTCTTAATTTGTGATATTTAGTTGGAAATATTGGTTCCATATTGAACATTGATGTCCATTTTAGATAAGGAAATTAAATTAATAAGTTATAGATAAATAACTATTAAATATTTTCAACAACATGTTGGGTAAGATCTTTAGAGATTATCTCTATCACAAGAAAGAAAAATAAATTTGAATTTATATGCTTATTATTTAACATAAAGCATTTAAATATAACACATATTATATATACAAAATCAGGTAATAACATAGCTTTATTTTATGATCATTTATTTTTATTTATTGGTAAAATTATTTTCACCCCTCAATAGATTATCTAAATTCCCTTTTTATAGCCAAATCTAACATATGCTCCATAATCTCAGCTAGGTCTAGTAGGAAAATATTACGAATTAAAAAGAGAAGGATCATCCTTATATTAATTGGCACTTGATTTTTTATTTTCAATCATTTTAAAAATACAATAAACCAATTTTCCTTTCGAGGATAATGTGTATAAAAACTTGCACTACCTGTGATGCCATTATAATGGGATAATATTTACATTCATGTTTCTTCCCCAAAACTTTACCATGGGGCTAGAATGGTGTTTTCTAGTGTTTTTGGAACAATTTTTATGTCAAACACATATCTACACACCTTTTTAGTGGTTTGCAACTAGGTTTATTCATGGAACTGAAAACACCCAACGATTCTATATCAATGATGGAACTTCTATCCAAAGGCAGGAAATTGTTGGGATGTTTGGCCAATGATAATTTATAAATCATATTGTTTGATATTATGGAATATTGGGCTCGTCAAACCCTTTTGGGGGGAATTGTTTCCCACTCTGGAACTCTTTTATGGATTTATTATATGTTGGCGAATACTTCATTAATTCCCTTGTATGATGTGGGTATTTATTGAATTAATAATAAATTATTAGAATGTATTTAATTTAAAACCATATGTATGTATTCATGTTTATTTATCAATGGAGACATTTCTATATATCTGAGGTTCTCCATCAATGGTACCCTCTTATGTGCTGATTAGAAATTATTTTTATGTCTTATTATGATTTAGGTTTTGGTCCACATATTGGGGTGCACTAGAGTGAATCCCCATAAAGGGAGATGGGAGTTGTTTTGATGTTAGAATCACACCCAGAAGATAGGATTCTTATATATCACTGTGAAAGAAATCAGAACCCATGTAGTTCGTTGCCGCTTAAAGGGGAACATAATAACTTATATGATAGTGTGATAAGGGCCGAGCTATGTAGTTTAATTTCATGTGGAAATTAAATCTATACGAAAGGTTACTAGTCAATTTTTTGTGTGGGACATATTACAAAGCATCATAGGGAACCTGATAGGGATATGGACTCATAGGTTGGACAAGACCCAACTTGGAATGTGATCAGAGAGAATTAGGTATGATTTGGGGTGTTGAGTTTGAACCTAATAGATGCCTCCTATGTATCCCATCTGGATGGGAATCAAAAACCATTTATTATTGTGTGATTACCCATACCTATGGAGACCCTCTAAAGGGTTGTATCATAGAGGAGTATTTTCCTTTGAGAGTATTAAGTTGGGGATTATTCCTGAAGAGGATTCCATTTTTTGGTTGGGTCGTATACTTGGAATGATTCCAATTTGTGGTTTTACGGTGATATGGTTGGTGATTATATTATGTAGAGGACCATATATTTAATTGGTACTTACACATGGAATAATTCCCAAACACATGGCTTCAATTGGGGCATATATTGAATTGGAGGCCCACTGGTCTTGGATCGTGTGGATGTCATGATCACCAATATCCTATATTCCCCCACGAGTGATTCTTAGTGCGATAACAAGAGTGAGTAGTAGATCAAAAGAAACCACAAAATTTTCTTTGTCCACTGGTAGATGAGGACAATACCTAAAGGGAATGGGAAAGAGAGCACAATATGGTTCCATTACATCCCTTCATTGTACCTTGGTCCCAAAGGTAGAGAGAAAGTGATTTGACAGTCCAATATCCCCTCTAATTTTGGTAATCAAGATAGTCTTTATTGATGATCTATCCGAACATGGCCAATAGGTATGGATAAGGAGTAATAAATGAATAAGGAGAGGTCATACTTTCTCTAGGAAGGGTTACCTAAAATTGGTTTTTAGGGAAGAGAGGAGGATATAATTCTATTTCAATGGGTAAAATCATGTGTGATCCTCACCCCTCTTTCTCTATAACTAGAGGTCCCTAGTCGTAGAGACCCCATGGGAAGTAGAAGGCTCTAACCCTCATCTCTAAGACTGGGAGATCCCTGACACCACCCCTAGGGTTGAGGTCCTTATGACCAAATGAATGCATACTCACATGCACCCTGAGAAACCAACCCATTAGGTAATTTATTTGTGCGACACCTCTGAACGATAAGATGTATACCCAAATGAGATACATGATTGTATTCCTATTTCAATGGGTTTTCATGTTAAGGATATTTTTTGGAGGATTAAACATGGTCCCTCTTAGACGAGGGAGCCATTGGAAAAAGTCCCCCACCATTTTTTTCATGGAATAGGGGTTGAGAGGTGGTTGTGGTGGCTCTGGTGGGGTAGAGGCTAGTAAATCCAATGGGGTCTCGTGGAGGGTATGATTTCATGAATTGGAAGTGCTTCATGAGGTATTTCTTGTGTGAGATGAAGTTTTTTTGGGTGTTTCACCACCTGGGAAACAACACTTGGGTGAGTCTTTTCTCATGGCTTCATGTGTTTCCACATGTGTTCTAAACAGTATCTCACATAGGCTCTGAGTTTGGGGAGGGACCATCGTGCTAGTTATTTTCCAATAGGGAGAAAGGGTTCCTTGAGAAGGTGTTGTGTATTTCAAACCTCGAAGGTATTTTTGTTACAATATCGTCCATTTTTCTCTCTTCTCTCACCTTTAAGAGAGCCACCTGAATGGTTTCTAAGGGTCCGGGTGAAGGACTTGGGCGAGAAGAGTTTTTAGGTTTATCCGTGATTTCTCATCATACAAATGATGAGAAATAGGGTCCAATATATAATTAAACATGGGACACTGGGAAATGGTTTTGGATTTCATAGGTCTATCACACAGGATGATGCATAGTTCTATCACAAAGGCTAATGCATAGGAACCATACGCGCCAACACTATAATATGGGACCTGAACAGAGGTAATTTGGTGATGTATGTGACCCTTAGTATTCTATACTTTTTTTCTTTTCTTGTTCATAAGGTATTTCATTTTTAAAACCCTTTAATCTATGTGAAAAAATAGAGTGTAATAAAAATCCCCCCTTAGGATTGGCATTGATCAAAATTAGAGGGTTTTACCCTGAGATAAATGAATGAAATGGACATGGGGTTGAACAGGTCATCTGCATGGGTTATCTACACTGGCTATTCATGTGATCATGATGTTCACACATTCCACACATAGGGAATCTAGAGGTCTATAAATAGATTCACTGGTCTCAGAAGACAATTATCATGCTTCCATACTACTTTTCTCACCATGCTAGCATTCCAAATATACCTTCTTCTTAATCTTCAGTTGGCTAAATAATAATTTACGTAGATCAAATACACATCTATCTTCCCAAATAATACATAGAGTATATAAACCCATGTGATTCTACTTCTCCAATTTCTGTAAGGCATTCATTTTTTATTTATTTTGATAATCCACCTTTCAAGGTGTGAGGTGGAATCCTTGTAAGGCCCATAGGAAAAAGTATTACATGGCCCATAGGCCATAGAGGAATTCAATGCCCGTAGGCTTTAAAAATTACATAGAACCCATACTAACTACTTGTAACTGCTCCTCCCCAGCATCTTCATCATTAAATCATATCTCCACCTTTGCACGGATGTTCGACTAGGATTTACCGTGCATGCACAGGCTTGTCCCGATGGCATGTGCCATACCCTACCAGTCTTGAAATCTGTTTAGCTTTTGTTATGGTAAAAGCTATTTTCTCCTCCTCCTTCTGAGGTTTGTTCCTTCAAGGTTTTCTGGTATTTATTTGTAATTAAGGTGGCCCAAAGGCCTTGAGGTGGACCGAAGGCTTTACTGACCTGAAGGCCTATGTGGACCAACGGCCTTATAGGACTTGGGGACCAGATCAATATCCCAAATTCCCAAACAGGGCAATATTCCCGGTAGCTACAGTGCCTGTTATAGTTCCTGGTATAGTACCTACTACAGTTTTGTACAGTTCCTACTGCAGTGGCTGCTACAGTACTTCTACAGTACCTGAAAATTATCCTCTACCTGAATTTGATCTCGTGGATCCTAGATGCAGTAAAGGTGTCCTCACCAACTAGGATGAGGCTCATGAGCCCATCTGATTCTACTCGATTAAGGGACTTTCATGAGGAAACTTGTGTGAGTACCCTTCATGGCCTCATACCTTTTCAGATTTCCATGTTTCTGAAATTGTCTACTAAAAATAAAACTTATTTTTAAAGAAAAATTTTGTGTTTACTTGTAGGTTCAATGGCCACTCAGAAGGATAGATTTTATGATGAACAACATGGAAACCATATAGAGTATCTGGTAAAAGCTATATGGTCTTACTACTATGACCTATGTGATAATACTCTTCCATACATATCAAGGCATCTAAAAATGTATCATCGGAAGTAACCTAAGAGTAACTATCTTCATATTTAGGGACACATTCATCTGAAGGTGGTATTTATACCTTAGTAGATGAATTATTCTCTACTTTATAGGATTAAATACTACATACACTCCACTACTACCAACATCCCAAGCATGGACATATATATTAATGATGAGATATCATCCATGACATGTGTCAAGCATTACAACTAATGTGCTTCATATTTGAATCCTCACGTACCTCAATTAAAGATTCACTATTACCCATCTATATTCCATGATACCATGATAGAACATTCAAAGGGTTTGAGGGAAGACTGAGTTCTCAACCTGGGTGGGTGAATTAGACCCGAGTTAATGTGGGTGTACTGGGTGCACCAGACCGTTACTGACATTGCAACTGAGCTAAAAGAAGTGGGTATCTATGAAGCTATCTAGGTGACCCAGACATACATATAAAAGAACTTGGAATTATTTCCTGAGATATTATGTTGAGGGATCCCACAAAAGAACTCCATCCACCAATTACGTTGTGATGTTGGTATCTGTATGTGGGATATCCAGAAGGCCCCCCCAGGATCTGATCCATAGAGAGATGTTCACAATGTTCATCCCACTGAGAGTAACATGGGAAGCCACTGAAAGGTTGTGGGTAATTAAGAACTGGACCCCCACCCAAGGGGGGATATACATCCAGAAGCATGGATGAGTGATTTTCTAAAGCTAAAGAGAAAGGGTCCCATATGAAAACATCCTACGGGTTGTCCCTAAAAAAAATTGGGGCGCCCCTAGAAAATTCTGGCCAACCATGGAAAAGGGGGAGTACAACCAATTGAGGTATAAAAACAAGTCTATCATACCTGAAAATACACATCTTGTAGGATTCCTAGTCATGTGGATAAGTGACTACATTATACCTGTCTGTGACTCCAATAGTGGAAAGAGGCTAGTGTAACACCCCAAGCTTCCACGGTACGCCTCTCTTTGAATAATACAATAGCTTTCGCAGTACGCAACTTCGAGCTCTAACACACCACGACCAATCAAACTAGCCATTAAGAATAGTAATACCAACTTTTTAAAATTTTATAAATTTTATTTTTCAAAATGTACTTCATTTTGGGATTTCTTAATATCAAAATTATATTTGGGTGAATTTTTGCTATTTTTCTGAATACTTTCAATTTTTGATGTATAGAGAAAAACACTACTTTATTGTTTAAAACCGACTTTTTATTTAAATAATTATTTATTTAATTTAAATTTATTTTATGTAAAAATATATACATAATACCTAAATTAGTTCAATTTAATTTATTGTATTTTTTATAATAAGATTATATGCATAAAATGTTATTGAAACTTTTAACATCTTTTACCCACCTACTAGGCACATTTGCAAATTTGCATGAAACGTAATTTTCCTGCTTCTATGAATGGAATTTCAAAATTCCAAGAGACATGGTTTATATCACTAATTAAAATGTGGTTCAATAAGATGAAAATATTTTTTGTTTAATAGTAACTTTTGACTTTTATTTTCCACAGTTAAATGTAAATAGGGTAATTATAGGTAAAAATGATATTATAATTTCACTAACACAAGTCCTAATTCTATTGGATAAGTGTATTTAGAAAAAAGAGAAATATTAGGAATAAAATATTATCCTTTTTTCTACTTTAATTAAATTAGAAAATTTATTATTATTTTATTTAAAGAAGAGTTAAAAGTATTAAATTCAAAGTTTAATAACAAATACATTTTTAATATATGATTATACATACGATAAATTCAACAATAAATATTAATTAGAAATGTAAAATTATTTCATACATTATGGTATTTTATTTATAATTTTTATACATTTAATAATTAAATTTACTTATTACACAATGATGATGCAGTAATTACCTAATTAATGAATGATTAAAAAAATTGATATTATAACTGTCCAAATTATTTTAAATTGATACTTTTCATGAATTAAACTAGTTTTATAGGTTAATAGGACATGTTAGGGTTGATTAAATAAATTATTTTTGATGTGATAAAGTTCTTATGACTTTCACAAAAACAAAATACAAAATAGCGTCAAAATTGACATAAATGAGTTTCTAAAACAAATACTATATTACTAATTCATATAATATTCCAAAAAATATAAGGTTTGGAAAAAGAAGTTAGATAAATTCGATATATAAATAATGAACCACTTGGAGTTCTCTTGGATTTTGATAGTAAGTTTATTAACCATTTAATATAATAATTCAAAAATACATGGTAAAAGTTAACTTATTTAACTTAGAGTTAAATATAAAAAATAAGGTTAATATGGTGACATAAACCTATCTAAAACCTGTTGGTTGAGAGGTGTTCTAACCATCCCAAAATTATCCTAGAAAAAAATCTTTTTGGAGCCATTATAAAACAAATATTATTGTATAATTAAATAATATTTCAAGCTTTTCATGAAGTGACCATCACCTCTCTTATTAAAGCGTACTTCCACTTCTCTCAAAATCACACCTCCAAATCCATTTGTAAAGGAAAAAAACTGATCAAATATCCTCAAAACTACCCTTAATTCGACCTATTTTCGTTAAATTTATCATAAATCCAACCTAAGGATCCCTTTTGATCAACCAAAAATGACACACTTGAAGAAGAGGTAATAATTTCACCACCTCTTTCAAAGTTCATTTCTCCTTCCACTTCATCTTTCTTTGTGGTTTCGAAACCAAAATAATAAATCCAGTACCTTATATATACTGTGATTTTATTATAAATATGTTACAACCATATTCTTTATTCTATCCAACCTATTAATAACAAGTCACCCTCTGTGCGTACGTACGGCTTACCGTATCCATGTCAGGGTGTAGTTTGTTATTCAAACACTTCATTATTTGGACAGGTATAATAATGAGTATAAATGATGTAAATAATAAATATAGCATGTTAATAATTTATTATATATGATATAAAATCAAATTTAATATGATATCACCATCAATAGAATGATATTGTCCCTCGTGCGTACGTACGAATTACCGTCTCCACGAACACGATGAAATTTCTTCCCCATCATAATCTTTCAAGAATAATTTTCATTTTATGATTAAAATTAATGTTTAGGAACTTAATATAATTATTTAAATTAATCAAATACATCCTATCCAAAATAAACATGGCTTATATAACAAAACATATAAAGAAAAATGAATCAATTAACACCCAAAACGATGATACTACTAAAATATCATTAACAAAGCAATATTAGAATATCATATATGATATCATATTTATGTATGTGGATGTTGTATAATTTAATAAAAATGATCTCACCATTATATAGGAGGTTAACCTACCCTCTCCAAAGAAAAATTACATGGTAAGGGTTAATTCTATAATCTCTTCATAATCCTAGGTTATTTATACTTGAGTATCTACTGGGACCTCTTAATCATCCACATCCGTGTTTCTTAAAAATGTATTTCAATTTTTTTTACTATTTAATAGAATATTTGTTAAATTCATTTATACCCTCATTTTACTTTTTATAAAATGGTTTTAATTTAAAATTTCCATCATTTTCCAAACAAGTTAATTTATTACATTTTTGATAAATTAAGGTAAGAATGTTTTTAAACTTATACGGTGGGTGAAACTATTTTCCATCATTATAACACCTTCAAAGCATCCCTTAAAATCTTATAAAAATATTTTTAGACTAAATGTTTTATTTTATAATTACATGACTTTTAAATTATTTCCAAATAAAAAGATATATTCCTCTCAAATAGTTTTGATTACATCTATGTCAACATACTTTTATGGATATTACAATTGTTTAAAGTTGATTTATTATGATACAATCTTCTATATTGTAGTGAAGGTTTTTGGTTATGTTTGACTATCGATGTGTTATTTTTATAACATTCATGGATTAGGGTTAAAGTATTAACATATTTTATTCTTGTTTTAATATGAATGTTTATGTTATGTTTCTACCATTTCATATGAGGAATTCATTAGACTTAGTAAGTGACGGGTGGAGCCCACTATAGCTACTCGATGCATAGGAAGGTCTCATGATTCAAACAAGTGTCTTAGTACAAGGCCTTGAAAATATATTATTTTTAGTCTTGTCACAAGGTCTTGAATATGTGGTTATGATGTTCGGCATTCTGCATTCCATCATTATAAAATTGGCTATTGATATTACAAGGGATTATTCGACTAGTAGAATATCCATGTGAATAATTAAATGGCGTTGTCTGATTTATCTTTGCAATATTATTCTGAATATTATGTTTAAAAGTCTTATGTTTTAGTCTTATACATTGCCTTAAATTTTTATGCTTATTTATGACAGTTTCTACTATATTGTTATTCTTACAGAGTATTTGAGTTCTCCCCTTTCTATGTTTTATTTTTTCTAGGATCAGAAGAAGTTTATTGCGATTAACTAGGAAGAATAGGCTAAGGGATATGAGTTTTACAAAGGGGACACAATGTTGTTGTTTTTCCATTTCATGATGTAATGTAAAACAAATGTTTTTATCTAGTACTTACAAGGATACAGAATTGATTGGTATTTTGGGACATGATTCCTTGTATCATTCCAATGTTATGAAATAATGAACCCACTCTAGGTAATAAGGGTCAAGGCGTTATAACTATGGACATTTTTTATTATAGCCTAGCAGGTATATAGGAAGATCATAGCATTGGAAAAATCTATCCTGGTGAATATTCAGAGATTCCTACTGAATATTCATGTATGGAAGGCCCCTTTCATACTTGTTGGTCCATTCTAAGTATTGTGGGGATGGGTCATAACCCACTTTAGATATGATGTTGTGTTAAGTGGAGTTGAGATTCATGGAGGCCAGTTTCAACCATTTTTAGTCCATTTATGGTATTCAACCCTTATCCATGAATGCTAGAAAGACCTTGATGAGGATGAACTTATTCAAGGAGTTCAATTTCATCCCATATGATGACCTGCCTACTGGGACATTTACTAATGATGGAAAAGCTGGAGATGAACTCAAATCACAAATGATTTCCTTTAAAGTTAGTGTTATAGCAGCCCAAATTGATGTTGGGGTAATATGTGATGCCTTTTCTCCATATATATTTGTGCTCTAGCTTATGTTCCTACAAAAACTATTTGTATCACTCTTGGTGTGTTTTTAATCAGAAAGGCACCTAATGGTAGCCTGACACCAATGGATGCTTACAAAGATATAGCTAACTCGATTATTAATTAACCTAACTAAAGTGGTTGTGTCTACTATGTTGACATTGTTGAGTCCTATATTTCATCATATCTGGGGGAATGTTTACATAGTTTGTCCCTTAAGTTGGGGCGATAGAAACTTTCTAGCCTAGAAATCATGGTATAAAGGCTCTTCCTCCTCTAGAAGGTGTTTTTCTCCTCTGGAGTGTGATTCATCCCCTTAATAGGGTGAATATGATGAGGTAAAAAGTTTTCCAAAAAAACTTTGTGCATGGTTTAGTACACTAGTTAGGATCCTAAGGAATGCAACAACTAAGGTTGGGCTTAGGTTGTCTATCCATAATTGTCTGGAGGAGACCCATGTTTTGTTTTCTCATCTTTCATATTTGATTAAGGCAGTCAGGAATCCCATGAAACCAATGGGTTTTTAATATTAATTATAGAAGATTAGAAAAAACTCTAAATATGTGTGACTGAAGTTATTCCAATTTTGGTAGATCATGCCATGTGGTGCTGAAATTGTGTTGTTGCTTCTTCATGTTGAGGAGTGGATTCCTACTATTGGAGTTTCTCGAGCCCCATCCAATCTTTTCTATGAGGATGATTCTACTGATGTGGGGATTTATTTATAAGAACTAGAGATTATTATTTATTGAACTAACAATCAGATTCCTACCATGATATGTGTGGATGATATGTCGAGATGGGGTTCCCCTGATTGGGCCATCCATCCATCTTTTGTGGAATCGGAAGAATATGTTGATCCCAATAATTTAAATCATCCTTCCCTCGTGGTAAGTCTCCACAATATTATTTATCTCTTCTTTATCTAGAACAAAGGTTTAATCCTTTACATGGTTTTAGTATCCCCCTATATATCCTATATCATGGGGCTTGGAGACAATCCTTTATTAACTGAGTAGGACACTCCGAACAAGACCCAAATTCCTGCCGATAACCTAGCTCCTTTGGTCGGAGAAGTATCAAGAGTTGAGAACACCTTGAGTTCTCCTTCCACTATAGAGAGAGGGGATGATTCTAGTAATTCCAATTTCAAATAATAAAATTCTATATGTCAACTACTAATTTTTATTACTTATAAACATCTAGTTTACATCATTCACCAAATGACCCTACGACAACTAATTTTGACCATACAGCTGTCTCTGAGAAAGTTGTTTAGAGTCTCAGGTCATCATCCTAGGATGTTGTACTGGGTAATGAGACCAATGTTTCAAAAATCAATATAGGTGTGACTACCAAATGTCTTGGGGTGTTAATAAATTCCTTTAGGAATCATGAAAAGAAATTTTATGAAGTAATATAACATATTTGAATTAATTCATCATTTGAAGAGCTTGAGGAATTTAATAAGGAATTGAATCACTGAATGTCATTAACGTCATACAATAAATTTTTTCTTCCTCATGTCTTAATTGATATTTCTTTAATTATAATTCTTTATCCATGGATAATATTTCCGTCGATATGCATAAACAAGGTGTTGAAGTCCACCCTACTCGCACTATTGAGGGATCATTGACTCATGGGGGTCCTGAAATGAGGAGTCTTCATGATAAACCATTTGAAAATCCCAAGCAGACTGATGAGAATTCCCCTCATCAAGAGACTCTAGATCAAACTACTGAGGTTAGTAATGGTAGTGAGGAATCCACATGAACCACATATCCTTCACTGGGTCAGCATCACCAAATGATTTATTCATCTTTAGATTCTTCCAATTTCTATCCATTTTAGTCTAACATTAATCATTATCCATATAATAGCACCATTAACATATACATACAATTCTAAGGGTGTTGCTTCGATGATGATTTATCCTATACCAGAAACAAAATCCATTACTGTCCCAAAGGGAGTGGGGGTAGGGTGCCTCACTGAGTGCACTAATCCCATAATATGTTTCTCCCATTGACTGTGCCTATGAATTATATTTTGAGACACAAAATTCCCATCACATCACAAGTCATTATGCCTTATGGGAAATATAGAAGATAATATCTAGGAAATATTATGAAGACATGTCTTACCAATTCTGTTGACAATAATTTTTGTTTACTATACTTGGGTTTGGTGGATTTGATTACCACTTGATTGATGTCATCATGAAGGAGATTATTCACAAATGGGATGGAGAACATAACCTACCACAACACATCACAAAGGAAATTATTCCTGTTAATTCTAATGATTTTTGGGATGCATTATCTCATATGAAGTAAATAAAAGCCAAGAAATTGATGGAATGTGGGAAATAGATTAATGAGAATATCATTCAAAAAATTTGACATTAAAAATAAAAAGATTCCTCTTAGTGAGAGCTTGTACAACCTTATTAATTTCTAGAAGAATATCAAACTAAGGAGTAAACATTCATTGAAAATGTGGGGAAAAATTTCATAAGGCCAAGGAGACTAAGGCTTCTCAGTTGGGCATGTTTGAAAATCTATTGATGAATATTAGGAGGCCATCCAACAAATAAAGTGTTATATTGATTATATTTTGTAAAGTATGAATGATAGAGTCCAACTTGTGTATGTTTATCTTATTTTTTTTACCATAAATTATTTTTTTACTTGTTAATTTATGTAATTTTCCATTTTTTTTGTGATTATAAAATACTGTCAAAGTTGGTTTTCATTGAAAGATGTATTTTCATCAACAAGTCATAACCACATGGATAGGGATGGGGAAATGTTCTAATTTTTTTATGTAGCCATGGGGTATAGTGAGAATAGATTGATTGTTATTTGGGTCATATGGAAAAACCTATAAACCTTGTGTCTTTAGGTTCATTGCCCTAATTTTTTCTTAATCTCAATATGAAGAAGACATAGTAGGAATGATCTGGATTTCGCTTAGGCCTCCCTTTTCAGGTTTGTAGCCTAGCAATTTTTTTGCCTTTTATTTTTTTCTTTTCTCAATTATTTATTAAACCAAACAGAGCACATGTATAGTGAGATAAGAATCTAATTTTTTTTTCAAATTTCCCTTAGAAGGTTTACGACATAGAAAGTAATATGTTTATTTTTGTGTGTAGATAAAAATATTTCAAACTACACTAAATAGACTGGTGCTTTATGATAAAAAGGAGTGACCATAAGTATCAAAATGATGAACACAACAAGGATTATGGGCCAAGATTGTTCTGACAATCATTATATACCTGAAGGGGAATTTTCAGTCATGATTTTTTATTTCTAAATCAAAAACATAATATAAGAAATATATGCACGTATTGGATTTAGATTAAATTAGAAAACTGGATTCCAGCACAATATTACCAGGGCTAAGGGGAATATGGGAGGTCTCTCATGGAGATATAATTAAAATTGGTCAATAAAAAACTTTTGGTGGGTGACTTTTGAAAATTTAGATGGGGTGTGTTACTACATAGTCAAATAACAGTGTCCTTTGACTAATAGGCCCTTTATATGGATGACTTATAAAAATCCAACCACTGTGTTTTACTATAAAGTCATATATAGGAGTTCTCATGAATTCTGAAATTATACTACCCATGGTCGGGGATTTTGTGATGATATGGATATCTCAAAACTATAAAATGTGGTTATACATAGGATGGAATATGAGAATAAAAAGAGTATCTTTATTAGAATTAGTCATAAATGGGAAACTGCTCCTACATGAATTTTAATTCTTTGAAGGAGGGTACATTTTTTTAAATGTTCAATGTCAAAGGGAGAAGTCCCCTTTCTGAAAAGTGTTAAAGCATCATGTAGTTTAATGTCATATGATGAGGATATCGAACAAGCAGTTTAATGACTTATAGAAAGGATATTGTTTTACAATTTAACATCTTGTCTCTAGGATGTTATGTTATGAAACTTAATGTCATATAGTGTGAAAATTAAGCTATGGAGTTTAATTTAATAAAAAAAGGACACTGGGGGACATAATTTATATTCATTATCTTTTACCTAAAGGTTTATAATTATACCCTTCCCTGGTAATGTCTTTAGATATTATTGAATGATTAATAATTCTCCTCATTAATGGTAATCTGTCTGGGAAAGAACTTTCTATTTGAGGTATGAGGAGGGGAATTTTATAATATTCAATATGGGTCTCTCTAGATCCCAAGAGTGGTGTGGGGAAAATGGATTATGGAGATAGAGTAGGTCTCTCATGAAGATGAAGTTATCGCTGGTTGGAAAACCCATTTTATTGGTGACTTTATGCCAATCCAAATGGGGTATGTTACAACATTGTCAAATAACGGCATCCTCTGGATGACATTCCCTTTATGTGGGAGACATACGCAAATCCAAATAGGGAATGTTACAACATATTCAAGAAGAAAATTTCTTAGGAATTATGAAATTCTACTACTAATGGTGGAATAATGCTTATAGATATTCAGATTTCCCAGGACATAGAGTCTGGTTTGTGGATGGAAATTACCAGAATATGGGAGGAGCATTCCAAGTCAAAATTACTCAAGAATGAGGGGATAAATTTCCTATGTAGGAGTCTACAGAAAAACAGAAATATTGTGCCTATAGTTTTAGGTCCTACAATTAGGACTATAATATTAGGAAAATGATAGGTAATATGTGACCTACTATACCAAGTTTGTATTGGTATACTCTAGAAACGAGGGAGTAAATTTTAAACAACGATCAAGGGGTTTATCGGATTGGAATAAATGATATAGGAAAAGTATTTGAGGGATGAATATTGAACAAATTGTAATAGCGGATTCCAACAAAATTTCATCAATGATTACAAAATCGGTAGAGGCTTCTCTAGAGGGAGAAATTACTACTAGTTGACAAAACTAATTTGTGGGAAACATTATGAAAAACCAACTGGGGTATGTTACTTCTTAGTCAAATAGCAGCGTCCTCCAGTTTACAATCCCTATTAGTGGTCGAATTATGAAATGCTAAATAGGACATGTTATATAATAATCAGAAAAAGGAGTCCTCAAGTGTTTTACATTCTATCAGTGGTAGCTAGAGAACAATTACGATGATTCCAAAGTGACCAAGATTTGGAGAATGATGTGTGGAAATGATATTTCTGAGAATAACCATAGAAATTAGACCAATATTGTCCATCAAGTGTAGATTCTATTGCATATATCTGACTCATATGTTTAGGAAGTAAATCTCTGTTTCTTTGGTTGACCCCTAAATGAGAGAACCCAAATCCAGAGATATATTTTAGATCATTATTTGTACAAAGGGGAGGGGGGATTTTTTACCACATGGATAGGACTAAGAAAATAGTGCAATGAATCATAAAAATCTAACTATAATGAGAATCAAGCCACATATATTTATTGAGATACAATGAAATTTAAAGTAATGCGGAAAATTCATTATCCATGTAGTTTAACTTTGTGCGGAAAAGATGAAGGTGAATCAATGTGAATAAGGGATATCGAGGCTGGACTAGAGAAAACACCTAGGAGTAAATATGTATCTTTTTATTGAACTAATTAATCCATACATAGTTTTATAAAAGATTACACAAACATATTGAATTTATGTGTGGAGAAAAAAGGGTTTTTTTAATAAAGGTTCATGCAAGTGGTGATTCCCCATACTGAATCCTCTTATGTAGACCTCACTCATACCTAGGAATGTGGGGGGAATTTTCTATAGTGGGTGGAATTTGGTCCCAATACTAAAGATATGGATTTCACTACGTATCTCATTGGATTGAAAATCAAGACACATGTAGTTCATGAGGAGATCATGCAGTTTATTTTGTTTCGATAAAGACAACTAATATACCTTTTAAGGCCTTGTAATAAGGAAAATGACAACCCAAATGTAAATTGATAGGCCATACTGATGCATGGAATTTATTTACAAAAGAAATACCTTATACCACATGAGAACTGCTCAATGTGAGAAAAAAATTAGTCTAAAAGGATTCTTCCACCACACAAAGGAAATACATGGAAAGGATAGAGGAATTTTGTCATTGTTGTTTCTAGTCTAGAAGGAATGATCCAGATATCCCTACATATATAATTAGAATTTGAATCAATCTATATGTATTTATTGAAAGATTGCCTATGTAGTTCTAACCCATACACAGGGCTGAGGAATGTTTTTCATGTTTTATTTGGATGGGCCCAAGATTGGAGATCTGGGTGTCACTACATATCTCATTGGATTGAGAATGAAGACACTTTTTTTCATGATGAGATCATGTAGTTTATTGTCATGCGATGTAGATGTTATCCATGCAGTTTAACATTTCCTGGTAAGGATGTGGGTCAACTGTGTTGAATGAAAGTAGCATTGTATTTGGACTCAAGATTAGGGGTCTAAGCCTCACTATGTTTCCTATGATGGGAGGAATCAATCCACACATTTTTTGTGATAATTGTTCCTTATATCAATTGGGTTTTGACATGGGGAAAGGGTAATTTTATGTTCTCCATAATTTTGTCTTATCGTAGGAAATATGTTGTAGGCATAACTACATATCTCATTGGAATGAGAATTATACCACATGTTGTTCTTGAATGATTCTATGTCCATGTCTGATTTGTCCATAGGGAAAGGTGATTTTTTTATCGTAGGTAAACCCAGGATGGGTGATTTAGGAATCACTACATATCTCATTGGAATTAGAATCCATAAACATATAGTTATAGAATAACAGTGTGATGGGGTACCATCACCAAATATTTTCACTCACTCAAACACATATTGAAATGTTATGTAGTTTTACTTCATGAAATAAGGATGTGAACCATGAAGTTTAAAATCATACAGTCAAAATTATATACTAAATAGTTTATATTCTTATATCATGGACTATATAAATAGTTGTGTAGTTTAATGTTCTACATATAGGAAAAATAGCATCCCTTTTATGGTCATGTGACAAAAAATGAATATGCAGTTTAACGTCATGGATCTGAGACGTGTTGGATTTTATTACACGTAGCAGATTTTGTTAAACCTCACAATGATTGGGGCTGTAATGAGCTTCTCATCTATCATGTTCAAGTAATAATATCTATTAGAGTGGACCTTGGGTATGGAACGAGGTCCTTCCAACTTTTTCTCAATCATTGGATTCTTCTTCCCTTATATCAATGGAGTCTTAAGGACCATAACCAGTTCTCCTAAGGGGAAAAAAATAGGTATAAATTATTGTTAAATGACCGTTCTATACGTTTTTGAAGTACCTAAAAATGATGAAAAGTGTGAAATATTCTTTCATTTACTCAATCCAGTTCATTGAGTCATTTCTAGTATTTCTTTTCTAGGGATATATGATCAATTAAGGCAATGTAGAGTGATGGAAATTGGACATAAATGGGAAGAACTACATTTTCCTAGTACACCAGTGATTAAAGGGTCTCCCATGGGGTGGTACGGTTTATAGCCTGGTAAGAACACAAGTCATGAAAGACTTTATCAAGACAATAATTCTTATCCTTATCCAAAAAAAATTATTATATTTTATAGGGTCTTGTTAAAGGCCTTTATTTATCTGTTTTCCACTGTATGATAGCAGGATGAGTAGTTAGATTTGATGTTATACAACAGATATAGATTTTCCACCTCAGCAGAATAGAAATCGATGTTGTTTTCCATCAGCATTATATTATGGATGCCAAAGATGGATTTGATATCATTTTTCTTGATTCTAACTATTCTTTTGTCCTTAAATTCTATGAGGGGTATTGCCTCATCCCATTTGGAGATGAATTTGTTGGTAGTTATGAGGTATTTGAAATTCTTGGTCATAGCTGGAGGGTATTGACCCACAATATATATTACCCATATGAAAAATTTGAATGATTATTTGGATGTATGTAGAAACTCTGGGGATTGATAGAATAAGTTGGAATGCACTTTTAAGGGATTTCACTTCTTGGATAATTTAGTGTAACCTACTTCATTGAAATCTAGAAGTATCCAAGACTTATAATTTAGTTTGAAAGCCTGTATCTTAACCGGTGGGCACCATAGGATCTTGAGTGTACTTATTTCATGAAATTTGTGGTCTCTTATTCATCAATACATATGATAATGACTCCATTAAAGCCTAATTTATATAGTAATTTCAAGTGATTTGGTCAATAATAAAGAGTGAAGTTGGTTGCTTGACATTAGATTTTCCCTTTCCCATCTCTATCTGATGGGATTGCTCCATTCTTGGGGTAGTCCATGATAGGTATCCTCAAACCAGTAGTAGGACTGAATAGTTTGGGGATAGGGATTATTTCATTGATCTTTTCCATTTTGAATTGAACAAAAGGAGAGACCATTAAATGATGGGAAATGTAGATGAATTTTTTATCCCAGTTTGGATCTTCCAAAGATGTAGATACATTCTCCAATGCATCTATCTAATAATTCTATGATCATGGGATAAGAGTTAATGTTTGTTCCAAGGGGAACTCTACCATTAACACTTGTACATAGTCAATCATGGGGATTGACTCTTCTTTTCTAATGGTATAATCCATATTGGACAATTTGATTACCAAATATGAGTTTCTTTTCAACTATAGGGGGTCCAGTGGTATTTCGAGTTCCAGTTCTTGGCCTATAATGAGGTCCTAATATTCCACCCCCCTTTTCTATACATACTTATAACAACTTGAAGGAGTGAGGTAAAACATCCTCCACACATAAAATAAACATGATTCCTAACATGACTTTATTGAGCTTAGAGTCTTCCATTCTCTTCCCTATTGGTCTCTTGGATGTGCCATCAAAATAAATCTCCCACATTTGAGGGAATTCATGAATAGAAAATATGTTTTTATTATAAAATTATGTATTCAATGATGTTTTTTTGTAGATGGTTTCTCTGTAAGAAAATTTTCCAAATATTTGACTTTCACTACTTTCTGGGGTATATATTTTATATTAAAATGCATCAATATAACTGCCCCATTTCAAATGAATTAAATACATAAGACAATTGAGGATATATTTGATAAGGTTATTGTGAGATACCAAATGGACCTTGTGGTGCGCAAGTAGTGCCTAAGTTTCTAAAACCAAAATATTATTGCCAACAATCTCTTATCGATATCCAAATAGTGAGTCCCAACATCAATCATGGTTTGAATGAGATAATAGAGGCTATTTTCATTCCCAATATCATTATTTTTCATGAGGAAGGTTCAAAGTGATCACTCTAGGGACATCACATACAAAATGAGTGGCTTTTCCTCAATAGGTGGAATTAATACTGGGGGACTCAAGATTATTTCCTGATATTATCAAATGATTCGTGAAAGTCATCAATCCACTGATATATGATCCATTTATTCATAAATTTGTGGAAGGGGAAACACCTTCCTGCAAGGTTATATATAATGTTATAAATTTTGGACAAATTTCCTTGAATTCCTCTCAACTCTTTATGATTTTGAGGAGGTGAAATTCTAAAGATATCCTTTTTCTTCTCATGTTTGAATTTGATGTTGTGATTGCATACAACGGAGCCAAGAAACATTCTTGAGGTTACCCTGAAAGAATATTTTAAGGGGTTCATTATTAGGATATACTATCATGGATTGTGGGAGATGATCTCATGATCTGATAGGTTGTTAGAACGTTATTGGTACATAAGTACATGATCATAAACATTTCATTCAACAAACATCCCCAGGAAGGGGTTTGAGATGCAGTTCAAGGCATGATAGTATATGGAACCATTGTTCTTCATGCCAAAGGGAATTACCTAATAGCAGAATAATACAAGGGGGAATGAAGGTGGTAGATTATTGTTCTTCTAGGGAAATCCAAGTTTTTTTTACCTTGAATAACCATCCAAGATGGAGAGGGATTGATAACAATTCATCACATCAATCAGTAGTTCTATGATTGGAACTAGGAAGTCATCATTCAAGAAATTTCTACTGAGATCTATAAAGTCAATGTAGACCACGAATTCCAATTTAACTTCATTAAAAAATGTCATTGGATAGCCTTTCAGATATGAACATCTTCGATAATTATTTTCTTGAAGTGTTTTTCCACTTTAGCCACAATTTTGGAGTTATGGGTTGGGTGTTTCCTTTTGACTGCCTGTTTTTATCCTCTGTGGTGTTCTAGAAAGCCCAAGTGGTGGTTTGCCAGTACAGGATAAAGACCGGAAATATCTGTGTAATTATAGGTGAACACGTCTTGGTGTTGCTTCAGGAAGAGTTATATACCTCTTTTCTTTAATAATCATGTCTGCACTAATACATATGGGCCATGACTCTTCTTTTGTTCCAAGATTTATTTCCTTGATCTTGTCAATAGTGTTGGAGACACCATCCTAAAATGAAAGATGTGCATCCATGAGGTCTTCCTCATTATCCTCTCCCTCATTATTTATCTTTCCCAATATACCTAGGAAGTAGCTGATGAATAATGTTTCTTAGAGTTAGTGGAGGTGTCATGATTTGGACCTTCATAAAATGAAGCAAATACTTCCTGCATGATTGATCTAATGGGGAATTTTTGGAGCTCCAATGGGGAGATAAAGGACTAAGAATGAGAATCTTCATTTTATCCCCTTTTCATGAAATATTATTCCAATCTTGATGATGTAAAAGGGATTCATTGAAGCTTGGATGATGGAATACATACATTTTCATATGGCCTTTAATTATTTCTCAGTAAGTTGACAACCTCCCCATCACTGTGAGGTTGAGTTGGTATGGCTGACATCATGGAAATTTCTAACTGTGTGCTCAAATTTGAACCCAACTCTCAAATTTGGTTGATGAGAAGCACATAATCTATGTTGATATTCTTAAAATGATTACCTATAATCATCTCCAGACAATTTGGGGTATTTATTTGAGTGACATCATTAGTCACATACTGTTTTTCTTCCCTATGGTAGAAGACTATGTAATTTTACTATTATTAACAAGATTTAAATTGGGATTCTCTACCATGAATGTCTTAATTTTCTCATTGATATAATATTCGCAGCATTGGTGGTATGAAAAGTGGATAACCACATTTTAATGTAGACAGGGTCTTTCCAGAAGAATGTTGAAGGCCGTATCTTGCTAAATAACCATGAATTCTGAGTTAGACATGAGATCCCAAAACTAAGTCTTGATTTTGATTTCACAAAGAATATTTTTATCATTATTTTTATAACCCTATAATATTAAATTGTAGGGAGACAGGTGATATCCTTTAAAACCGAGTTGAAGTGTTTTTTGGATTGGAATGTGGTTGACTCCTATGCTTTTGTTAGAGAAGGCTTGTTGTATATCAACGTCATTTATGCTCCCATGTATATACAAGTATCTAACATGTCCCTATATAATGGCATCATAATCTTGGTCTATGAAATATATATTCCTATGGAATTTTCTAGTATTATTCTCTACATGATATACATCAGAAGTAGTAACCTTAACATCAAATTATTGAAGGCATGTCAAGGCCTCTATGAGTTCTTCCCGAGGGTCTTTTGATAGGCTCAAGGAATCCAAGATTGAAAATATAGCCAGTACCAGGGATAATTTATTTAATATATCACACTTTCGGTCCAATATTCTATGATCACCAATATGGGGATTCCCTTTTGTAGGTGATTTAGGAATCAAAGTTCATGATGTGGATGGATCAACCCTTGGAATAGGAGCGTAAGTTTCTTATGCTCTCAGTGGATTTTGTTGACCTAGTTTATCTACACGTCGAGGCTGATTGGGTGATGATATTTCCTATAGAAAATATATTAATAATATAACATCACATATGAACCTGTAATGTGCTGGTGAACTTCATTTATCCTTCTATGGTTGTGCAGAGAGATATCTATTGAGTTTCTGTCATAAAGATGATTCGACCGAAGATTTTGTTAGAGTAGTGACTCAAAACCCAACCACAACTTCCTTAGTTTCCTCAAATATAATGGAATATTCCCCAATTCCCAAATAAATTTTAGGTAATTTGATTTCATAATCACAACCATCATCACATAATGGATCCATTAAGAGAGTAACATTAACAGAATACATGATTAAATCCTCATATGATGGAGATCCAATATGGCAGGTTGACTCTTCTTATACCAATTGGATGGGAAGTTCCCATGCTTCTAAAATTGTAGGAATAAATTATTCTAATGAAAAATCCATCATTTTCCTAGGTATATGTTTATATTCCAATTTTTTTTATTTCTATTTCATCCATGTAAATTTTTGGAAGAAATACTTTCAGAGGAATGAGCTGTCGATGTAGTCAGTTGTGTTGTGGTAGAATTAGTCAGGGGAAATAGTCATCTATTTAAATTGTTCATAGAGGATTGTATGAGTTTTTTTTGATCATTTTCAAACCATACAATCATTTAATTTATTTATTCCCTTTCTATGAATTCCTTTCCATGCATTTTCCATTTTTGGATTAGTGGTAGAAACCCAGGCCACTTGCACAGGTGACTAGTCCAACATAACATGACCAGAGTCCACCATCTTCCAAAGGATGTAATTAAAAAAACATTCTAGGATGTTTTTTTCCCTAAATATTAATGGAATGGAAAATATTTTGGGATATCATCATCACCATCATGGCTGGGGTTCTTGTGATTTAAAAACATTATAAATTTGTTCTACATCGTCGACATAATGTAGTTAGGGACTTGGTCATTCTTGAAAGAATAACCCTTTTTTATTTATGTATAAAAAATATTTTTTCCACTACTCTGTTTGATCATCTTGACAAGGCAGGTGTTTTTTCTAATTCTTAGAAGGAAGAACTAAATGATATAGTGTATTATTTAGAGCGGGGTAGGTGAAGGGGTCAGCATAAGTGTAATAGTGGAAACCTCTACTTTCCTTATTTTATTTTCTTGAGTCGATGGAATTACCAAGGAATTAGAATTTCTTTGTGAAATGGAAGCATCCAATCATTTGGAAATCATCGAAAGGACACAAAACCATCCTGTTCATTTTATAGGGATGAGTGGCGTGAAAAACTCATCGTAAATATTTTTCATTTAGACAGGAAAACAGTCTTCTTGAGGAAGCTGTAGGTTTAATAAGTATATTAAACCATTACAAAGAGAGATTAAATCCAAGAATCTTCAATTATATTTCTATTTTTTGAGAGGTTGAGGACTACTGTCTTCTATAAATTGAAGTTGAATTGGAAAAGAAACATTAAACGAAGATCATCCATCCTTGTAATTGACCATGAAAGATCTAGTGTACGTACAAAGGCCGATCCTTACAATGATAACAAAATAACATGATTTTCACTACCCCATATTATTTATGGGTCCCCATCATGGGATCAGAATGGGATAATAAAATTTTAATATACTTATTTAGGTTCTATGAGCCATCGAAAATAGGAAATATAGGGTTTCCAAATTTCTACAGGGGAAGAGTCGGATCAACCCATTTGGGGTTTGGATTCTTCTCTGGTTGTACTGGTGTATGCCAATCCTTCATGGCTTCTTATCAAGCCACTAGTAAATCAATAATATTGTTGAACCCTTGGGGAATGTCTTGATGAGTAGGCAATTGATTATGGGAAGCAGCTAGTAGGGCCATATATGGTGACACTGCTGGTATCTTCTATTGATAGACTATAGGGAGAATCCTATAACAATACACGTGGCCCTATTCTGGTTGTGAATCCAATGGAAGGAAATATTTATCTACCACTATGTTATCCAATTATATGGGTTGTTGGTACCCCTCACTAAGAAGATACTCCTCACCCCTTTTTCTTGCTGTAATGAATCCTCTATGTTTAGGTGCACCAGTTGGGAGTGCGAGTTGAGGATCTTCTTGAGGAATATATCCAGTATGAATATTTCCTCAGAGTAGTTCCACATTGGGTATCTTTGATTGAACAGCTTGTTTAAATACCATGATTGGGGGTAAATCAGGGTAAGATAGATTAAAAAAATTCCCTTTTAGAACATGTTTCACTGTTAATCAAAACATTGTTCTCTCCCTTTCCAGTCAATATGTATTTAAAAAAATAAATGTATTCTAGAGACACAAAAATTTTACATGGTTCTCCTATACTAGGATACATCCTGGGAGGATACAAAGGAACATTTACTATGTACCAAATCCACTAAAAGTGAAATTTCGTTAAAGTGTTCAAAGAGAAATCAATGTCCCTCCAATATTATAACCTATCATAGATTGAAAGCTCACTGCTCTCTCTACTGAAGTGTACTTACTTCTCCTTCATAATATTCCTCTTTGATCACATTAATAAATATGTACTACACCTGATTTATTTCATCATTAAGTCCCACTTTCATCCATTAGATGAATAAACCATTACAATATAGTTACTAGGAAAACCCTTATATTTTCATTGAATTGTTTATTTTGAATGACATTTACAGGACTTACACACAACTCTAATAACACGCATGTAACACTTAAGTTTTTTCATGGAAATCTTCTTGTTCAAAACTTTTACACATTTCGTGTAACTCCCTTGGTCATGTTGACACAAGTTTTTTTCAGTGAAAAACTAATAAATGAGTAATTTCATGCAATTTTTTTTGCAAAACATTTAAGATTTGTGAGAGACTTATATGTGATTCATATCCATTTTTATTTCTAATGGTTGAGCTTCTTAAAAGAGGCCTTAGCCACCTATTTATAGACCAGACTAACCTTGCGTGAAAAATAATTTCACGCCTTCCTTTTTGTGTGAAACTTTTATGATAGGAAAAAAATTATTATTTTGATGTCGTATTTTGAATGTAACTATATTTTGTGGGAAAAAACAACTCTATCTCCAATGTCACACAAAAAATTCATTCAGACACTTTCATAACATGGGTAAAATAATTTCTGTTACTGAATTTTCTTATGATTTCCCCAAATCATCACTTTCTGGAAACTTTTCAAAACATCTTCAACATTACACACAACATTTTATATTTAAGTGGAAATTACTCCACTTACAAAAAACACATTTTTTCATTCTCCATATCTTGGTCCCAAAAAATTTGGAAAACTGAGAGAAATAGATGCACCTTGTATTCATAATTTTCTATACCACCACCAAAGCATCTATTCCTTTGTCTTGGAACTTTGTTAACATAATGTAACATACCCAAATGATAAAGGGTTAAATGACTAAATGATATGACACATGTCCACAAGGTGCACCTTCCTTTTCGGGAGCCTGTCTCATTAGAACTCCACAGTTAAGCGTGCTTGGCTTGGAGTAGTGATCAGGATGGGTGACCTTTTGGGATGTTTCCCAGGGTGTGTGTGAGTGAGGACAAAGCACACTGTAAAGGACATGTGTTGGCTTGTGGGGACTGTCATTAGTCAGATGACCCGTTCAGACATGTGGGTGGACCCTGTGGTGGGCCCGACGTGTCTGCGGGGCAACTGTTGATACCTAGTGGGCTAGGACCCGACGACCATGTTAAGGCGGGGTGGCTGCGCTGTCACTGGGGCCCAATTGTCACATTTGGTATCAGAGGATGAACCCATCCTTAAGTGCGGTGCACTGCCTGGGTTGAGATGTTGGGCCCACAACGAGGACGTTTTTCTCTAAAGGGGGTGATTGTAACATCCCCAAATGATAAAGGGTTAAATGACTAAATGATATGAATCATCTCAACAAGGTGCACCTTCCTTTTCAGGAGCCTGTCTGATTAGAACTCCACAGTTAAGCGTGTTTGGTCTGGAGTAGTGATCAGGATGGGTGACCTTCTGGAAAGTTTCCCATGGTCTGTGTGAGTGAGGACAAAGCACACTGGAAAGGACATGTGTTGGCTTGTGAAGACTGTCATTAGTCCGATGACCCGTTCAGGCATGTGGGTGGACCCTAGGGTGGGCCCCACATGTCTGCGGTGCAACTGGTGGTACCTGGTGGGCCAGGACCTGACGACCATGTTAAGGCGGGGTGGTTGTGCTGTCACTGGGGCCCATTTGTCACATTAGGTGTCGGTTATACCGCAGAACTTATAACTTTGATATTTTCTTTCTGTGAAGCAATAGTGTTAAGAGTAACGAGTGTGGATTTCAGTTCAGGGAGTCCAGTGTTGGTGCGGGCGGCCGACGTATCCATTCACCAGGACCCTGACAACTGATTTCCGACTTTGTGCACAAAAACACTGATTGCGTGTGTGTTTCTAGAAGTTTTTAAAAGTAATCCCAAACCAGGTTAGCTCAATTGGTATAATCGTTTGACCGTGCCACGTTGTTTCTTTCAGGATGCCTTCCCACGGACGACCAGCTAGAGCCCAGAGGGATGTGCGTGCTGACAGCCTGCCGAGCGACGAGGCTTCGGTACAGGGCCCTCTTGCAGTTGAGGCACCAGCGGAGGCCCCAGTGGTACTACCATACATTGGGCCACCGATGCCACCAGCCCTAGCAGTAGGTGATGCACGCCACTTGAGTGCGCTGCATGAGTTCCAGCGCCAGAGGTCAACCAGGTTCCGGGGACAGACGGACCCGCAGGCAGCTGAGGATTGGCCGGAGGCTGTGGTGAGAGTCTTCATGCTAGTGGGGACGCCTGCAGACATCATGGTGATCTTTGTTGCCAGCCTCTTTCAGGCAGCAGCAGGCAGGTGGTAGAGCCTCTTGTTCTAGTTTTACGATGAGATGACCTTCACATGGGAAGACTTCGAGACCTTCTTCAGGGTGGAGTTTGTGCCAATAGCTCTAAACCCCGAGCGTGTACAGGATCTTCTGCCTTTGCCGTAGGATTTTTGATCAGTAGACGAGTCATCTATGGGAAGTAGACAGATGATTAATAGGTCCAAGAAAACCAGATCAAGTCGTATGAGGAGCAGGAAGTGTTATGAATGCAGCAGGAAGGGTCACCTGGCACGTGACTGTCCGACCCCCCCCCCCCCCCCCCGCACAGTTGATCCGCATGCTTTGGAGGAGCCACAAAGGCAGAAGTAGCGATGGGTGCTTGAGAAACAACCGAGTAGTGGACAAGGCAGTAGAGCTCTGGGAGTAGTCGGACAAGAGCGGAACTAGTGGATACGTCCCTTGTACTTCTAGTTCCATGTTTCTGTTGTATTTGTGTCTTTGTACTATGAGCTGCAATAATAAAAAGACACTTATCTTTGTGATGTCTTCTTTCCTGTCCTTTTGTTTGGTTGATACTAAGAGGTCCTGGTTAAAAAACTGTTGACTTGACCCTCACTTTCGAGATTTCTACTAGAGGAGACCCAGTGACCTCACACTGATGCTGACAGCGTGACTCGACCCTTGGAGGCGAGAGTGACAGTTGGATCTCTTGGTAGTAACGTCGAGGACTTATGATGTCATCCATGGCATGAATTCATCATTCATGTCAGGATTGAATGTATTAGGCAATGGGCGTGGTTCATCCAGGGGATGAGACCGGGTTTCTTTTTTCGGCAAAGGAGAAATTTTAGTAGATCTTTCAGATCATAGGCAAAGAAGGTGCAAATCATCCAGGAGCGGATGAAGAATGCACAGTGCAGTAAAAACCAGGAAACCGACACCTGTCTTAGAGACTCGGGCGTGTTAAATGATTCAAGAAGAAGAAGATTTAAGGAGAGATGAGTCTGTGAAGCAGTAGACGTGGAGACAGAGCTAGGAGACCAGCATGAGGTGGTGTACATTATAACATGCTATAACCACCCACCTTAGTTGTCCCTGCCAGGCTCAGGGAGCTGGAGGGCGGAGGAAGAGTACAGCTGCATGTGGTCAAGGAGTGTGAACCAATAGATCTAAAAATGATTCAAGGGACAGTCTGTGTCCACTACTAGCTACCTTAGTAACAGACGTTGATATGAATCATTCCTTCCTTCAACGAATGTTGTCCCATACCAAGAGTTTCCGGTAAGCTGTAGACTTGACCCTCACGTCTGGAGATACCTTGGGAGAAGACTCGATAATCACACTTACACCAACAGTGTGGTCAGACCCTCTAGGCAAGAGTTTCGGTTGGAATCTCTTGGTGGCAGCGTCGAGGTCTTACGACGTTGGTTTGAGTATGGACTGGCCAATCACAGTTCATAAAAAAATTGACGGTATTAGGCAAAAAGGTTGTGGTTTAACTACGACGTCAAGATGGGTTTTCCTTGGTCGGCGAAAAGGAAACCCCACGAAGCACATGATAAAATCATGCACATGAGGGTGCAACCAATCACTCTTGAGTCGGTCAACCTTACCCTCGTGGCAGCCGTCATTTTGAGTTTCAATTCTAACAGGAACAGAAGACCTCTAGAGTTCGAGGATGACGATCACGTCTTTATACGGGTCTCACCTCGATGAGGTTTACGGAGATGTGGCTGAGGTGACAAGTTATCTTCGAGGTTCAAGAGACCTTTCTATGTCCTCAGCTGGGTAGGCGAGGTGGTTTACTTCTTGACCCATCCACCTCAGTTGCACCAGATGCACAACGACATCCACATATCTCAACTGGAGAGATACTTTCTTGACCTGACGCATATCATCGACCATGAGAAGCTGGAAATTGGCGATGAGGTGACTTTTGAGGAGGTTCCAGTGGAGATCGAGGATCGATAGGAGCGGATCCTATGAGGATGGTTGATTCCTCTTGTGCGTTTTCGTAGGCAGCACGAGAACCTCCAAGTGAGCACATGGGAGAAGGAGGCTCAGATGCATGCTCAGTACCGCTTTTGTATCCCTAGTTTGTGTTAAAGATTTACGAGGATGTAAAGCCCTGAGGTGGGAGTAATGTAAAGACCCTGAAATTTCAAGGTAAAATTTATCTTAGTTTCTTTGGAATTTTACAAGAACGCAGTTTTTGACGGCACCTGATTCCGAGGCCCAGTGTTCTCGGAATCAATTTTCCGAAGTTTAGCTCAGGTACATTTAGTGAACGAACGAGCGGGTTTTTCTAACTTTTAAACTGGTTCTTGGAATCGAAATCCGAGGGCACTGATGGAACCACAACGCCGGTAAATTCTTAGGAACACCTTTTCTGGAGTTGCGTTTTCTCAGGAGGAGTTGTTAAAAATTTGTGGAATTAATAAAGAATTGAATAAAAAAATTGTGGAACAATTTTTCATTAATTCTTTATCCTAATGGTTATATCCAACATGGGGTAGTTAGGGTGGGACTTACAAGCCCCTAACTACCCATGAGAGGATTAAAGGTGAAGTGGGGCCCACACAAACCCCACCCCTTTCATATTCCCTAAACTCCCTTATGCCTCTCCTATCATTATTTGGTAACTCTTCTTAACATGTTTAACCCCCCCTTTAATGTGAGACCACTCACCTCCCCCCCTCTCTTCTTTAATCATGCCAACTCACATGATTAATTAAGTGAGTTAAGTGTTTGATTTTTAAAATTTAAAATGCTTGGATTGATGTAATAAAATAAGATAAGTCTTATTTTATTTGAGAGAGTTGGTTGTTGTGTGAGGAGGATTTGAAGAGAAATCTCTAAGCTATGAAGAACTTCTTCCTTCTTGAAGAACGCGAAGAACGGAACTCTCCGACGAAGAACGCCAACACCAAAGAGCGGCGACATAACCCTTTATTACTTCTCTGCGACAAGAGGGGATACGTAACATCTTTGAGTACACTTGGGTGACGTTGGGCCTTCCAAGACCTTCGATGAAGAATGATTCCCGGTCTCCATCAAAGGAGGAGACACTTCCGTCGGAAAATCGCAAAAGACGACGTCACCTTCCAATGTCAACGAACGATGCTACCTCTCCGCAGATCCATCGAGGGATCACATCACGAGGTATGGGGTTTTGGTTGAATTAAATCTATGTGGGTTATATCCTCGGCCTTGATGTAATTGTTGATAGTCGTTTGAGATGCCTGTTATCGAAATAACAGGAGGAGGTCAGAGCGCATGAACACGTCCGACCTTCCTCCCCCTTTGATGGTTGTTCTTGTTGTGGCACGATTAAATGCAGCATGGTACAATTGCACCGTGCGGAAAAAATTGAGGAACGAGCAAAGAAGTGGGGCGCCGTCGTGCGACACCGTTGCGACAATTCAAAGGCTCTGTAGATCGTTTAATTGACGGCGGATCGTCGGGAGATGACGAAATGGGCCGTAGAGGCGGTTTGATGAATCTGCAGTAATGTTTGAGACCCGAGATGAACGCCGTCATAGACAGATTTGAAAACGGACCACCAGAGCAACTCCGGTGGCCCGCGGAAACCCTGGAGGCGCGGGTCGCCGGCGCGGCGCCACCGGCGACCGGGGGCGGCGGCCGGAGCCATCCGGCCCCCAGGAGGCGGGGGCACCCTAGCGCGCCGCTGGAGGAAAAAACTGCAGCGGCTTGCTATGGCTGTGCACCACGGGGGATCCTGCAGCCGTGTGGGATCCCGGAGGAACGGCGGCGGCGCAAACCGCCGCCGACATCAATCAACGGCGAGGGGGACGCGCACCCCCCCGCTCCGCGGATTCCGCTCAGCCACGCAGGCCGAGCCACGGTGGGCCATGCGGCCGCGCCGGCCGGGCCGTGCCCCGATGGGCCAGACCCGGACCCGGTTCAGGTCGACCCAGTTCGGGCCGGCCCAGGGGGGTTGGCCCGGGCCGGGCCCAGACCCCCCATTTCGGATTGTTTCCGTTCTAACACCCATAACATGGGCCACAGAACTCCGATCGATGCACCGTCAGCTGTGATGTGATCCTTGGATCGATACGGTCGTTTCGGTATATTACACTCAAGGTTTTGGAGAACTTTGGGTTTGTCCAGGTTGGTTCGGATACGAAACCAACCGGGACCTCGGAGCGGAAACAGTTATATCTTGTGCTCCGGACGTCCAATTGATGTGACATCAACTTTGTTGGATTCCTCTTGATGAGATGGAACTTTTTGAATGCTTATCCTGAGTTTTAGTTGCATTTGGATAGTGGTCGTGTTGGATTGTACCCGAAATCCAACCGGGCCCCTAGAACGGAAAAGCTGATAATTTTCAGACTGGACATCCGTTTGACGAACCGTCAGTGGTGTTGGTGATCACGTTGAGAAACTGTACCTTTGAGCATACGCTATGAGAGTTCGGGGTATAGTTGAGATACATCCGGGTTGGTTCGCACCCAAAACCAATCGGGCCCCTGGGATGAAAAGGCTAATAACTCTCAGACCGGGCGTCCGATTGACGCGTCGTCTGTTGCGTTGAGACCCCTATGATGAGGTGGTCCATTGAGATACTTCTTCATGGGACTTTGAGATACATGGAGTATCAACCTGTAGCTCGTGGAGAGGACCCTCCCGGAGACAAGCGTATGGAGTACGGAGACCGTGTAGCTGGCTGAGACCTGACGACTGCTTGACCGACTGGACTTGGAGTGAGTCAAATAGCCTAGTGGACGGAGCACTACTTTGTTTGGGTGCAGACCCATGGAGGACGGAGCACTACATGAGTGATAGTGCAGACTTACGGTACTCATCCAGAGAGTACCTCTGCAGGCTATTAGGGGGTGTGCACTACTGTGTTTGGGTGGCATACCCCAGCGGGTAGCACTAATGTGTTTTGGTAGATGACCCGCGGTACTCGACAGGAGGAGTACCTCAGCAGTCTTAGGTTAGTGGGAACTACCTCAGAGTCATGATAGGATCACTATACACTCCAGAGACAGGGCTCTTCAGTAGTTACAGTTTCGATAATGAAAATCCTAGTTTGAGCTGAGTCTATGATCTTTGTGTTTACCTCATGTTTGAGATGGGAAACTTGATAACTTAGGTTTATGTATGGGCATATACCTGGGTAGTGGTTATCTGTTGATTTCATAATCTTTGTGTTTCCTCATGATTGAGATGGGTTACTTGATAACATAGGTATATGTATGAGCATATACCTATGTAGAGGTTATATGTTGAGATCTTCTTGTTGTTATCCTTGTTGGTTTTAGTGGGAGCTTGAGGGTCTCGGGGTCCCTACTGAGTATCATTATACTCACCCCTACACGGGCTATGCCCGCACCTCGTTGTGTTGGTTGCAGACGATGGGTAGTGCTGACTGAGGCTGAGTGTTCGAGGACTGGACGGTACCCGGAGGTGGACCACACAAGGAGTCAGTACCCGGAGGTGGACCACACGAAGAGTTAGTATCTGGAGGTGGACTTCACGACGAGACGACACACAAAGGAGGTTGACGGGCGAGAGCGTTGTGAAATATATCTATACCTACCCTTCAGGTATGATCCATGGTGGACGATCCAGGAGCTGCGCCATCTGTACCTACACTTCAGGTAGGATCCGAGGAGGATGACCCAGGAGCCGCTTCTGTTCTTCCAGCTATTTTCTTTTTCTGTTGAACTTTTTTTAGTTATAGCTGTACTTTCAGTTGGGTTTGTATTCTGGCCCATTTACTTTTCATCACTTTCTTTTGTACTTAGTGTTTTACTTTTGCTTGTACTTTTTGGTATTTTGTTTACTTTTATAAAGGCAATTCCTTCCCAGTTATCGGGATTTACACCTTTGGTGCTAGTCTCCAGCCCCTGGCCTATGGAAGGCGGGCTTGGGGTAGTCATGACACAGGCCCCGAGGATGGGTCGTGACACATAACCTGTCAAATATCTCTCAATAACTCACAAACTGACCCAATGAACCCACTTTTTAATAAACACAATCAACCAAATATAACTAAAATGTATCCTTGAAGGATTTCCCCCAATGATCTCCCCATTTGGGTTTTATGACACTTATTCTCATTTTGATACCCCAATAAATATTCTTACATAATCTCCAAAAAAATTTATCTTTTAACAATTTAGATTGCAATAAAACATTTAACCAATACACACTCTAATCCAACATGAGAAATTCTCAGCATGAGAAATAGGAGTATCATGAAAAGATCATTAATGAATCACTTAATTCTAGAAACCACTCAACTACTTTCATCACAAACCACATCATTAGTGATATATACAATTTGATTTATCATATTGAGAATAATCAAATTTAATACTCCCCCAACCTCAATACACCCCTTATATATACTACCCCTATTTTCCCCATATCACATCCCCCAATTAGCTTCACACCCTATCATGGTGAAGACAGATTCTCGCCCTTTTATAGCTATAAAGTCTCCCCATTTGTCAACAAACCCAAAGGTCACTCCATTGTGGTCTACAACATGGTAAATAAAATATATCAATAAATTTAAGGAGAAATATATCATACCTTGGGGAGAGGGGGTATGATATCAACACTTCGTTAAGTGCAGGGAGTCAACTGAATTCTAAGAGCCAGTCGATGATGTTCAAAGGATTTTTTGGGTAAAGAATTTGTCAAAATATCAGCAACTTGTAGTTCTATAGGAACATACTCCAACTTCACAAGCTCATGCTCCTCCTTCTCCATGATAATATAATACATGATATCAATGTTCATTGTCCTAAAGTGATGCAATTGATTTTTTATAATATTTATAGAACTTGAATTATCATAATGGATTTTTACTGGAGACTTCACATCTACTCCCATATCATTAAGTAGCTACTTCTTCCACAAGAACTGCTTGAAATCTTGAGTATCCACAATATATTCATATTGGTTAATTAAATGAAATCATATTTCTTGATTATACAAGAAATAATAAATAATCCATGATAGAATAAACAACCTAACATTGAATTTATATCATTTACTTAACCGAACCAATCTTCATCTCTATAACCTAATAACTATTGATGATATTTTTCATTGTATAGAAAACCTAAATCTATTGTTCTCTTGATATACTAAAGTATTATTTGGACTGCATGTAAGATGATTTATTTGGGAATAATTTGTTATTATACTTCTTAGAATATATAAAATATAATATCTGGTAATGTCACTATTAAATACAACAGTCTTCTATTGATCTACCAATATTCTATGACATTAACTGTATTGCCTTCATCATCTCATGATATTTTCATCCAGGTTATCACACGAGTTGTTATTTACATGGAATTATCCATTCCAAATCCTCTCAAAACCTACTTGGCTTATATTTTTAGAAATTAATGTTCCATTCCTTCCATGTGTCACATGTAATCCTAGGGAAATGGTCAATTCACTATTCATTGACATTTCAAACACATATTTTATGAATTCTACGAACTGATTACATTACACTTTATCTGATCCACTATGTATTATGTCATTAACATACACAAGAACCATCATCTTTTCATTAATTTTAGTTTTGACATACAAATGGTAATAAACACCACCATGCTAAAAACCAAACTTCTTCAAAAACTAAATAATCCTTGAATACCATGATCTAAGTGATTGATTCAACCCATATAGACCTTTTCACAACTGAAATAATATCATATCATCTTTCTGATTTAAAAATATATAGGGATTATTGATATAAACATATTCTTCTAGAACCCCATTCAGAAATGATGACATTAATTCCATTTGGAACACATTGAACATTATTTACACTACCATGTCTAAGAAGAATATGATTGTCTCTATCCTTGCAATAGGAAAAAATGGTTCTTCAACATCGATACCCTATATTTTGGAGTAACATTAGTATAATAGTCGTGATTGTTTTGAATCATGTTTCCATATTCATTAAGCTTATCTCAAAAGACCAATTTGGTCCTTGTCAAATTTTTATCTATTAGTCTCGGAATTATATACCATGTATACTTCTTCTCAATTTTTTATTCCTCTTAATTCATAGACCGAAACTAATTTTTATCTCTAGCTACTTCCTTAAAACATTTAGTCCCGACCCGAGATAGGAAAGTTGTATTTTTTAAATACATCATTATTTGGGATTGAACTAGAACTTTCTGATCACAAATGATATTTTTCATATAAATTTTAGATCAACTCTTTGACTTCTATGTAGGTAAAAAATTGATATCCACCAGCTCTACATTGGTAAATTATTTTTAATAATAATTTTTCACTTCTACTCCACTTCATTTTCTTACCTCCTCATCAAATTCATCTGGTTACTATTCAATGTGTTATTTATGATTATATTCGTTCTCTACAATAGTGAAATCATTATTTTCAAATAATTTTCTCTTCCTCTTGTTAAATAATTTATATTCTTTTCTTTTCCCTAAATATCAATGTAATATCTCTTCTTATCCACGAGACTCAAAATTCTTGCATTTCTGTTTATTGATAAAAACACTTACTTTCAAAGATTTAAAATTATTTCAATGTTAGCTTCTTTGTGTACCACATCTTGTATGGAGTTTTTTCTTCCTTCAAATATAAAAAAGACCTATTAGATATGTAGACTGATGTCAAGACTGCTTCCTTCTAGAATTTCCCTAGTAGGTCCTTTTCAATTAGCATTATTCTGTATATATTGTTCATTACCCAATTTCTCCTCCTAAATAATATATTTTGTTGAGGAGTTCTCAGTAATAAATCTTGATGACTTATCCCATGTTTCATGAGCTAATATTTCACTTGTATATTTGTTAATTTAATACCATTATTGGTAAAAAAACATCATAATCTTCTATCCAAACATCCTTTTGGATTCCTTCTAATAATTTTTTATGCAACTAAAAACGTTGAACATGTAGGAAGTAAGAAATATCAATTCTATCCTACTAAATCATCAATGTAAAAAATTAATACCTCTTACTATCAATGGATCATGGTGATATAGGTCCATAAAAAACTTCAAGTACCAAATAAATCACTCTGGGGAGATCTCGAGATGCTTCACATTTGACTAGATATTTCTGGGATGGTTGACAAAGATGGCCTAGCCATTTATTCCACAACCACTTTTCTTCCTCTTTGGATAGAAATTCATAAATCTTACTCTACACTCACAAGGTAGAGTTTTCTCTTTCACCCCCTTTAACTATAGAACCACTACACCATATATTCCCTTGAAGAAACACATATTCTTAGTATTGATTATAGCATGCACTGAGTCACATAATTGAAAAACACTAAGAAATTTTTGATTGAGACCTTCATCAACAAAGCAATCAACACATCTCATTTTTTTCACCCAAATTTGGCATTTCGAGAGTCAATAATCATCAGGCCTTATTAATTATCAAAATTTATAACTCCATCTTTTTTATATTTTATTCCTGTAACTTGATCCCTTTTTATCATCATATGGATTTGAATCCACTATCAAGGATGCATACACCTGAACGATCAAATTCTTAGAGAGAAGTCATTGTAATCACTACTTACTCAGATATTTTATTTTTGATCCATGCATTTTACTTCATACCCATTATGGATTTATAATCTTGATCTTTTTTTGAGTATGATGGACTAACATAATCTTACAGAGTTGCAAATTAATTCTACATTTTTATCTTGTTTGATGCTTCGTTGGGTTGCTTCTTACGACCACATTTGGGTTTTCTTCAACACATCCTTTTTATTTTTTAATGATAAATATCTATCCATGTATTCAAATCCTTCACAATAGAAATAGTGAAAATCAAAATAATTATTGAAATATTTTACTCCATGTTCCCATATTTTCTTCTCATATTTCCTTCGATACCTTTTGTAAATGGGACACACATTTTGAGAATGTACCATCTTTCCACAATGATAACACCTAAAAAATATAGTATCCGTGTATATTATTATGTGACTATTTCTTCCCTGAGTTCTATGAGTCCTCAAATTCTTATTGTTTTACAAATAAATATTCAACCTCAGAGTGGATGCTTGAGGTCTGACATCAATCACCACATTTTTCTATTTCTGATCTAGCCCAATATTGTCCTTGTCATTGGTATACGAATGTTTCTTTTATTCTGCTAGGTCTCTATGATCCACATCCATATTATCTATCTTTTTAGTAATCTAATTTGTTGATTTCATTCTTGGAGTAATGATTTTTTATTGGTTCTTATATTATCATCACAAGATTATAAATTCCTCATCATTTTCTTCAATGTGTATGAGTTTTTCTTTTTCTGTGTTATTCATACCATCAAACACGTTTTTGTCTTCAACTTTGAGCTTTTACACACCAACCATTTATGATACCTCTAGTAATGATGACTTATAATTTTCAATTTCTTCTATCATCTCAGACTTTTCTTCTTCCTATTGCGGCATATATAGTTTGGTATCATGAACAACTTTGTTGGATTTCTTAATTTTCTCTCTCCAAATATCTATCTCCTAAAGATAGACTTCTAATTCATCCAACATACCAACACATTCTTTTAATTATTCTTCACCATTGCTGTATTCCATTTTCTGGAGCTACTTAAAACATCCACTATACCATTTTCTCTACAATCATTGTATTTATATATCTCTTCAACCTCAAATTCATCTAAACTATCATTTTCTTTTGAAAGAAGATTTTTTTTGATGAAATTTCTCTTAAAATTTCTCTTACGTTTTACATAGTTTGAATACTTATTCATGGGAATTTCAAAATCATCCTTATCATATTATTGAAAATTCTAGGGGAGTCTTTCTACAAGATGTATAACATTCCCACATTGGAAGCATCCAATTGGGAGTTTCCCTTGGAATGTTCCTTTTTCTATTTGAATATTTGAGGAGGGGAATTACATGAACTCAATTGACTCTTATTTTTCATGTTCATCTTATATGGTGAGATTTTTCATGGCCTTGAATGTTAGCTATTTGGAATTAAATTTTTCCACTATCTCAATATCCTCATTTCTGATGTCATATGTAATGAGAGTATTGTGCAAGATATCCAGTTTCATCTCCTTTTGATCTTTATCATCAAAAATAGAAACTTGTTGATTGAAATGGTGTGGGGGGATAAGTCTTACATGATGAACATAATAATATTTATATCTTCAATAATTTCTCTAGGACCAAACATGTATTCTAAAACAACATTCACCGGTTCAAAGAATTAATCAAAAGACTCACTGGGGTTCATTCTTAGATCTTCTTATTTATTCCATAGAAATTGAAATTTTTCTTCTCTGAATTTTGAATCACCTTCATAGATATTGAATAGATTTTACAAAATATAATGATTCTACTTGAAATAATATTTGTATATATTTAATTGGATAAGGATCTCTCTAATTCATCAAATCATATAGTGTTATCATCCAATTCCCTTCTACCATATTCTCATAAATAACCACTTTACACACTAGATGAAATACCATGTGTTGTTATTCTATAAATATCCATAATAAAGGATAAAAAATAATTCTACCTTCGATTCATCCATAACTGAGAATTTCATCAATCGAAGATCATAATCCATTTATGAATAACAACCTCCATTGATAGTAACACTAAAATTAACTTTAGGCTCTAATACCAATTATTAGCCCAACTAAGTTAAATACCCTAATAAGGGAGGCGAATTAGTGTATGATGGATTAAAAAATACCCCTTTGAATATTTTTTCATCAATAAAAAAACATATTCCCCATTATTCCATTGAAATTTATGAAAAAACAAATTCATGCACAAGACAAAAAAATTATAATTGGTCCACCCACACTAGACTATGTCTAAGGAACATAAAAATGAAATTTTCCCATTTACAAAATCTAATAAAATCACTCAATTTTTCCATAGTTTTGAGTGTACTCACTATCCCTCCAGGTTAAAACCAATCAAAAATTGATATCTCCCTTTTCTCTCAACTGTAGTGTACTCACGTATCCTTTAGAATATTACACTTTTAGCACTTGAATCAATATTTTCATCTCCTCATTTAGTTCATAATTATGTTCTAATTTCATCCATTTGTTAAATAACCCTTAACCATAGAGATATTAGAAAAATTGTTATAGATTAAAACAATTAAATCATTAATTAATCCCTTTCATTACTTGTTTACATGTTTAATAACCTTCACCCAACATTTACATTGTTTCATGGAACTCCTCTTTCAAGAAGCATTACACTTTTCATACAACTTCCATGGTCATGTAGACACAATTAATGTTCTATGAAAAACTAATAATTGCGTGATTGTATCATGGAACCATTTTTCTGAAAAATTATTAATATTTATGAAAAAAACTTAAGTGATTTAGAGAATGAATTTTATATAAGGGTTGAGCTACTGAAAAGAGTGGGGGGGGGGGGGGGGGGAGGGGGGTAGCTACCACTTTTTATGCTCGGCCGACCCTGCGTGAAAAATCCTTACAAACCTTCCTTTATGTGCAGAACTTTTATGAAAGCACCAAAATTCTTATATTGGAAACATATTTAGAATGTAACTCTGATTTATGGGCATACAAAACTATATCCCTTGTATCACACGAAACCATATTTTTCACACTTTTAGAACTTAGGCCCAATACTTCCCTTTACTAAATCTAGGTATGATTTCCCTGAATCTTCACTTGTTTAAAACTTGAAAAACATATTCACCATTGAAAAATAATTTTTATATTAATATATAAATAAATCATTTTCTAAAAAACACCTTCGATCATCCTATAAATTTAGGACCCCAAAATTTAGACCCAAAAATTTGGAAAACACTGGGAAATGACATCACCTTATATAAAATATTTTCTATACCACCTCCAGAGCATCCATTTGTTTTTCTTATACCTTTTTAAATATACCTTGTTAGTAATCTCCCTAGAACTCCACAACTAACCTTGGAAAAATACTTTATCAACAAACCAAATCAATAAAAAAACACTAAAATGTTTCCTTGAGATATTTTTTCCCAACACTCCTCAATTCATTAATTTCTTCCTCTTGTCGAGAAAATATTTCCTCAAGTGTAAGGGGTTTAAAAAAATCAGTAGGTAGGTGATGAAAAAATACACCTTTCACAATATCTATGATAGATTTTATTTTAGGAGGTAATAAAGGTTCGTTTTAGGGAATACCCAAATATAGGGTGAGCCTCTAGTTTCAGGTACACACACCACCTTCAATCATTCCAGTGCAGACAATATTATGAACTAAAAATTCCTCCTTCTGCCCCTCAAAATTTTTCACATGTTCTACAGGGTATTATGAAGTTGTGTTAGAAAAATTTATGGATTCATAACGCATTGAAGAAATTTAATCAATTTCATTGTGAGACGACAGTTTTTTACACTCTATATTAGGCATTTTCCTCCTCTTCGATTATTATATGTATTCTCTTTGGTGGATAGTAATATGGAGGGAATCTAAAAATATTTCATTCATGCTTGACCCCAATAAGGATTTTGAATCATGTAATGGGAAATGGTGGGATTTATTCTACAGTGTTCCCACTAATTGGGAGAAAATTAATTTTTTCTTAGGAAGAGGTTGTTGAGGTGAAAATTCCCCTAGCCCAGAGGGATGGGGCTATTCTCGTTCCACATTCCCAACTCTTTGGGACTGGTTTAAGGATCTTGAAGGCTATTGTAAAAAATCCCTCAGTCTAGTGGGCTGGGGTTCTCCAAGATTTCATTGGATTCTACTACCATGGTTTCCATTCTAATTTTAAGGATTTTTTTTGAACATGGGTTGGGTGCATCTGAATCACCCACTTCTGAGGATCATTGAACTATTTCCATTATTTACCACATCTTATGACTTAATTCCCTTAATTGGGTGGCTTTCTTGACATGTTCTAATGCCTGAAAAAAAATTATTTCTATAGTCTTCTATCATCTAGCCGAACATCGATGATATTCGGTCTAGGATGGTTTTTTGAGCATATCATCGGTTTTGAATAGAGTTTGTAGGTTGATGTTATAATAAATCTCTGAAATTTCATGATACCACTTTCAGTAGGATTTTCTAGTTGGAGAGTATGGTGAATTCTAATGCTTTGTGTTCACCCCACCATCTCATATGAATATTATATGCGGTATCGAGGATCTTATTTCACAATATTTTTAATGCGTATTGAATGGATCAATTTTGTTTCCAAAACATTAGATTCCATGTATCTAGGAGGGACACCAAGTAAATTTGGAATTATATAACTTCTATTACCTTGATACAAGTTCAATACTCATCATAGGGTAATGATTTTTCCCTCTTGTGATGAAGCGTGTTCCATATATTGATGAGGATTTCATACACAAAATCATATAGAAACAACTCTAGAATGATGTATTGAGGGATGGATAAAGGAATGGAAATGACTGGTATTTCATATTTATCCTAATTTATCCTCATGTTTATCATGTATTATTCGTTTTTTCTTTAGGTTCCTCAACTTGGTCAGACCAAAGTGAACATTTTCACACTACATTATCATAAACAAAAATATTGACAGGGTCTTCCTCTATCGTATTGGAAGATAATTGATCTAAGGGAGGGATCAAATAATGACCATTGAATTAGGTTTTCTTATATGTGAGAAAATATTTCATTCCTCAATGAAAAGGAATCATGAATGAATGAGATTTTTTTCCAAAGTTCTTCATGGTTGGAGGGATTTCTTATCATTAAATCACCAAGGGGGATACCTTTTTGATGAAATAAAGCTTTACTATGGTGAAAGTATTTGTAGATAATTCCATCATGGGGAGGATTACCATTGTGTATTATAAAAATTGGAAGACTATCTATCTCTATTATCTTTTAGCCATAAAAAGGGATTCCCTGAATCTTTTCAGGAGATGACCTCTAGAGATTGACCAAATTATGTACATGAAGCAAGCCTTCATAGTGAAGTGTCTTGGGAGGGCCTTCAGAATTACTTCAATTGATCCTGTAGTTTTGTTAACAAGATAGTGGGTTCCTAATCTTCTATATGTAATTTTATATTGGGTTCATTAACTCCAAAATTATGTTGATTAGGATCGTAAATCATATCTTAATTTTATAGTTGTCTCTAGTGAGTCTTATTTTTTGAGGGCTTTATTCAAGCAGTAGGGGCCACTTTCTAGGTAAAATGTTTTTCATGTACGGAAGATTACTTGACTTCCTCCCATGTTTCAACCAAAATTTTTTGATAGCATTAGACGAATTGGAATTTGTTTTTTATTACCATAGAGTGGCCCTTAGAATAGGCCGGTTACCTTTGATTGTAACAAGTGTATGTTCCCAAAATAGTTTTATGTATATTTTGGGGAATTTTTCCCCATGGCCCTAATGGATGGGAGAATAGGTGTGTGTCTTTTTTGGGGTAACATAATGATGGGTCACCTCATTTGTGGGGATAGATTTCTATGTGAAACCCTTTTACACTATCATTGACTCTATTATGATATATTCATAGATCATCATGATGTGGGTCTGATTTGAATATTCCCTTTCACCATTATCATGATATTATTGGTGACTTCAATGATTGGAATGGGGATATATGCCCATTTACCATGTAAATTAGGGGTATGTGCTTGCTTCTTTCCTCCATTTCCTACAACTGGATACTGAATGTACTCTGGTGTAGTGGTAGATAGTTGGGTTTCCCCCTTATTCATCAATCGTACTTTCCGACAGACTTCACCAGGTGCTTCCAAACAAGATTACTGGTAGTCTTGATAAATAAGGGAAGGTGTGTGCATTTTATCCTAGTTTTTTCACTGAATTTGTTAGATGGTATTATTCAAATGATTCAAGATGGGTCTTTTGATATCCATGGTTCGTGAGGGTAAGTGTATGTTCCTAGTCACTGTGTTCATCCAAATTTGAATAGCAGTCTTCCTTGGATGCTTCCCAGTGAGTTTTCTAGCTGGCTAAATTATGGTGGGTGAGTGTATATTCCTACATCTGAATTTTCCACCCAATTTAATTAGTGGTCCTCTTCGGTGGGGAAAGTGGAGTGTCCCTATGACATGTTGACCAATTTATACCCTACGTGGGATATCTTGTATTCCTGGGTCTGGATGAACTAGGAAAGACTGCAGATGATAGAACCATAATCATGCTGTGGGTTTACTTTTTAATAGTATTGGTGGATGTTACTATCATAATGAGGCCTTTATAAGGTCATTTTTTCCTTCTAGATGAGGCCTTAAATGTCATCTTGATCCACATCCATTAGATATTGGAGGGATTGGTTATTTCATTCTAGGGATAATCTCATAAAATAGTTGAAGATTTATGTTGGTTCTATGTACTTCTGGATCACCGACCATCACTGATTGGATGACTGTGGGGATTTTCAAACTAGAGGGACTATCAGGAAGCCTCTAGGGTTTGGATAGGACCATTCTGGTGATACTACTGGACTAGTGAATTCGAGACCTAGCATTAAAGATGCTGGATTGGTGATGGATACATCCACATGGAAAAGCACCGAGTATGAATAGTAACTGGGGCATACATCTGTTAGTGTTAGTATAGAACCATTTGTATTGAAGGGTGATCTTGATGGAAGTTCCTAAAATATAATTGAAAAATAAAAACAAGAAAATCCCATAAAAGTCACATATCACTAAATGAAAACATGTATGATTGATTGTCCTTATAGACTATATTTCATTCTGAGATAGAAAGGGGCCTAATATGTGGGTGAAACCATCAACTTGGATAATGATTCAGATCTGTTTCACCGTTTTTTCATCCTAAAAAATTTTATATAGGAATGGAATAGTGTTTTGTGGTGTTGATGGAACAACCTTTATTTCAAAAACATATAATCATCCCTTTCAAGAAGTTAAATTGGGGTTTATTCTTAGAACTAGAAACAACAAACATGTCTATATCCATGAGGGACCTGCTTTCCAGAGGAATCCTCTTGCTGGGATATTTGTCAAATGATACTTATAAAATCTAAATGGTCGATAGGATGGGAGGATGGGCGCATATCACTCTTTTGTGGGGAGTTATTTCCTACTATAGGACTCTCTTATAGATTTAAGACATGTTCATGGATCATTAATTTATTCCCAAGTATGATGCGGGGCACCCTTAAATTAAAAATCTATTTTTTCATGTATGGAATTTCGAATCATCTATATATATTAGAGGTTCTTCATAAAAGTAGATATTTGTATGTATCCTATGTTATCCATTAATGGTAACCTTTTTTGTACTGATTATAGATTCTTTTCATATCTTATTAAAATACTAGTTTTGAGCCCCATAGTGGGGTACTCTGGAGTGAATCATCATACAGGGATATGAGTGTTATTTTGATATTGGGATTGTATCCATAAGATGAGATTCCTAGGTTTCCATGTGAAAGGAATCAAAAACCATATAGTTTGGTTCCTCATAATTGGGCACATAAAACCTTTTAAAGTCATGTGATAGGGACCAAACCATGTTGTTTAACATCACACAACAAGGATGTCTAGGAAAGAGTTTTCTAGTCAAAGTTTTTTGTGAGACATAGGCCAAAGAATCCTTGGTAACATGGGAGGGATATAGAATCCCATGTTGGATAATACCCTAATGGGAATGTGTCCTAGAGAAAATTAGAGATGATTTGGGGTATTGAGATTGAACCTTAGGGTGGATTCCTACAAATCCCATTTTTGTTGGAATAAAATCCCATTTAGTTTGATTGTGAGGAACCAAGACTATGGAGGACCTCTAAAGGATTGTCTTACAGGGGAGTATTCCCCTTTGAGAGGATTAAGTAGGGGCTTAATCCTGAAGAGGATGGCCTTGGTTGGTTGGGGGATATACTTGAAATGATTCCCATTGGTGGTTGTATGGTTTAATTGTTGGATATTATACAAATTAAAATGCTGATAGAATTAATTCAGACTTATACGTGGATTTATTCCCAAAAAATGGTTATGATTGGGGATTATATCAAATTCGAAGCCCATTGGTTTGGGATAATGTTGTTGTAATGATCACAGCTAACCTATAATCCCATGTGAGTGATGCTAGGTGTGAGAAACCGGAGGGAGCAATGAATATAGAGAAACCACACAATTTACTTTGTTTGTTAGTGGACAAGTTCACAACCAAAATGGAAAGTTAAAGAGAGAAGGCTATGTAGCCCATTCCCTCCCATTGTTGTATCCTGGACCCAAATGGAGAGATAAATGTCTATGGAGTGCGCATATTCCCACTTATTTTGGTAACTTGGATTGTCACATTTTATGAGGTATCCATCCATGACCCATGGGTATAGAGAATGACGATGTGATAAAGTAGTATAGGTCATATAATAAAGGATATGGGCTTAATCTAGGAGGAATTCCCTAAAATTTGTTCTTAGGGAAGAGAGAAGGATCTCATTCCATGTCAAAGTGGAAAATAAATCATGATCCATATCCTCACCACCTAGAAATAGAGGTTAATGGTCTTAGAGACTAGGAGATCAAAACCACTAACCCCACCCCTGGGATGGGGTTCTTATTACCATAGGGATGCATACTCACATACATGTTGAGAACCATACCCATCAGGTAGGACATGTGTGGGAAACATCTGACTGATGTAATGAGTACCCAAATTGGAGACACACTGGTGTGCCTCTAACAATGTTTTTACAATTACAGTGGATTTAGTAGAGGTTTCAATTTGGACCCTCACTTAGGATAGATCCATATTTAAAGGGGACCTACCATTAGTTTCTTAGAATAGGTTTTGAGAGGTTTTTTGTGGAAGGTAGAGGCTGGGAGAGCCAAGGGGGTCACGAATAGGGTTAGACTACATGACCTAAATGTGCTTGGCATTAGTAGTCCAATGAGAGTTGTAGGTGTTTTGGGTGACAAACCACCTGGGAAATAACACATGGTTGAGGATTTTCTTAGGGGTTTATGGGTCTCTATAGGTGTTCACAGAAGTATCTAACATACGGCCAAACTGTCAAGATGACCCTTTGTTATAGTGTTTTTCCATTAGGGATTGAAGGGTTCCTCACACTAGTTATGTGTATTTTAGTCCTTGGTGGGACTTATATTCAACTATCCAAACTTTATTCCCTCTTTTATTGCATTTTAAAGAGCTACCTGAATAGTTTCTAAGGTCCTAGGACAAGGACTATAGTGAGAATTTAATTTAGGGTTCTCCGTGATTTCCCATCTTAAAAATGAGGTTCTTTAGGGCTATATTTATAGGAAAATATTGGACCTTGTGTGAAGGTGTTGGCTCACGAAGGTCTTCCATGTAGGATGATGCGGAGGTTTGTCACACAGGCTAATGTGTAGGTAACCTGCACACTAATGTTATTCTGTGGGACCAATGTGGAGGGACTTTATGGAAGAGCACGACCCTTATTTTTCTTAAATTTTATTCTTTTATAGTTTTTAGGTTATTTATTTTTAATATATTTTCATATATGTTACAAAATAGTGTGTGCCAATCCTTCTACACTAAAATTCAGTTTTAAAAATCCCTATTTAATAAATTTTACTATAATCCAACAATAAAACCATTATAATTAGAAACTTGGGCTATGAAATGTCATATAGTATGACTCCCAAATTTTATCGATAATACCAAAGTAATATATATTTTCATTTATTGAATTTTTTCTATGATACTCAATAAATTCACTACTTTATCTACAATAATGGATCCACTATTTTTAACTATATTATTATTTTGTTAAATTTTATAGAATCTATAATGATTAATTGTGTATCATTTATAAGATAATACATGAAAACTTGGTGCTTTTTTAAAAAACCACAAATGTAGTAATGACAACATGTAATAATCTATTAGCCATGTACATTTGATATCCTTATTTCAACTCTTATTGGATTTAAATACCAATAAATTTCAATATGGTTCTGAATGTATATAAAAACCTCTACCATATTATTTAAAACAAATCTCTAATATTTTTCCCAATAGGTGATGGATGTTGTCAAAATATATCTTTCTAAAAGTCCTTCACCATCAATTTGGTCATTTTGAAGAGCCTTTAGATGTCCAATTAAATCCAAATTAAATAGGTATTTAAGAAAAAAATTCAATAGATTCTTCCAAAATGTAAAACTCAACAATATATTCCTATGGATAGTCATTATTTTTATCACACCCTTTCAATATCTTCATATAATATTTGATAGGGTACATCCATAAGAAATGTACAAGGAAAAACAATTATATCTACCTTACCAAATGAGCCGTTATTTGAATGATGATATCAAATAATGATGGTGGAATGAACATATATAATTCATATATAGTGACAATATATTTCTATATTATTAGAAACTTCACTATATTAATAAATATTCTATATATTGGTTGAAAAAAGAAACACAACTTCATTATTTTGTTTCAATAATTTTTAGCATTATTCATTATAATTACACGGGAAATGTTTTTTAAACAAAACATGATATACATGTGATTTTAATAATTTTAACTTTACATAATTCATTAATATAACATTTCCAATTTTTTATGAAACCCCTCTAGGAATTTTACAGCATTTAAAATGTTACAAAACTAATCTATCACTCTAATAGAAAGAGAATGATATACTAGAGGAAGAAAATATTCCCCCCCTCATTCTATAACATCCCAAGTATTTATAGAATAATAATTTTTTTGTATCTATTAATACTTATGAATAAGATATTAATTTTTCATTAAAGAGGAAACTTTTTCAGATAGTGTACTCAAAACGTACCAACGAGTTTCTCCGAAATCATATGTTGTACACAACTTTGAGAGTAATGACCCAATGTTTTATTATTGAAAATTTCTCTTGAACTAAATAAATGTATTGTTATGTAAAATTTTTATATAAAACATATGCACATCCTTGGTTTTATGTTTTTGTATTTTAAAATAACATTATGAATTGTTACCATTGCTAATACAGTCATTGAACAATGATCACATGATTAGTATAAACATAAGGCTTTGATAAATCCAATTTACTCAAACAAAAGAAGAGATTCCCTCATCCAGAAGAATTTATCCTCAAAAACCCAATTTTTCATAGCTCGGAATGGTGGCAGCACCACTGGGATTCGATCTTGTCCAAGACCAATCCATGCTTCAACACGTTAAGATTGAATAATACCGCCTACTGGGGAAGTGGAAGTTAATAGAGATTACCACCCAAGCGATATTATCTGAGCCGCCCAAAGAGTATGTCACTCTCACATACCTTACCCTTGGGTAATATGAGGGTGTTATAAGGGGTATTGTTACAATACCATGGCACTATGATTATGTGCATTATTTTTCCATAAAGAATATACATTCATTTTATTATTGTTACTTTGTAAATGTTTCTTAAAGAAAAAATAATATTTTTAGTTAATTTTAAATTAAGAAATCCATTTTTATTATTTATCATATATTTTTTAATTAAATAATATATAAATAAAATATTATTAATAAATTAATTTTATTAAATATAAATTATTGTACAATTTATATACAATTGTTTTCTTACTAAGGAATGGAAGCTATTTTTGTCAAAACCCAAGAATTTTCGATAAATGTCAGTTATTATTTTAAAATTATAAATACAATTATTTAGAAATTTTTTAAGATAAAATGAATATTATTTTTGGATTCAGGATTTCAAAATTATCTAACAGTGAATTTTTCATAATTTTTTGAGACTGTCAAATTTGTGGGTAAAAATTAAATACTATTTAAATATACAATGTGTTTTATGACTTCATAATGACCCAATAGTGATGTAATAAAATACTATAAACGTTATATTCAGCCAATATATGTTTTTCCTTTACAATAATGTGATTTCAGATTTTTTTGGTTAACTTTAGGGTGCCTTAGTGGACCATCCAAAAATTATAAAATATTTTATAATTTTTAATTGATTTCTTTTAGAGTGTGATTCACCTACACATAAAGAGTCTTAATATTTTAATATGTTCATCCATTTTACATATAAAATAATGTTTTGTAATCCTCATTGTAAAAAACTGTGGCCATAAACCATGGGTTGGTTTGTGGTTTTGATTATTTAATTACATATATTTCAAAACCAATGTTTGTGAAATATTAAAGAATTCTCCTCTATTATCCTATATAAACCAACAAAATATCCCACTTCTCTTCACTCAAAATCATTGAACATGTATCTATTCTACCCTCATCTCTCTATTATCCTCCCATGTCACCCCAAGCTCACATGAATCCCCTCCTCATGATTTTGAACTCACAGACTAAAGTAAGGGATCCTCACTTTCCTTCAATGATTATTTATGTCCATCTTTAATTATTTTTTATGCCCCTTTTACTCTCAATTAAAAATGATTTGGTGTGATTTAAAACCTCCCCTATACATCCCTCCTTATGTTTTAATGATGAGATACCCCATATCTCTCATTAATTCCTCTCATATACACTCATTACCATGCTGATATTCCATATGAGATTTCTCTCTCCTCATTTACATTCTTGCAATTATTTTATATTATGTATCTAAATTAATTCACATATATTGGGATGTTATGTTCTGTGACATACTTACTATCCTTTTCATGTGTAAATTATGATAGATACCTTTTTCTCTGGTCAACCCATTTGATGATTTCTATTTTATGTCGTTATGCTGCCAAAGTTACACCAAAATTTCTCATGCAAAAACCGTCATGAAAGTGATTACCCTACATGTTTCTCTATCAAGGGTATTCACCATTATGAACATGTACTTTTTGGTTTAGGAAATCCATTTATTTATTACACATATCTAATTCGTGGAATAAATTATGATGTTTACTCAGTCCACATTGTAAGATCTATGTGGCAAACTTATGCATCAAATGAATTGATTTAGAAGGGTATGCCCTGATAGCGATCCAATGCTTTGGGTAAAGAATATTATCATGATAATTCATGTTCAATGAGTGTGACTCATGATAACTCATGTTCAATTAGGGATTACTCATGCTAATTCACGTGTAATGAGGGTTTACTCATGCTCTAAGTGCCATGATCCTTGGCTCATGTTAATATCATGTTAAATGTTGTTTCCACATATCTATGTTATGATAATCATCACATAGCATGCCTTTATGTTCATGTTTCTCTTATGATCCCTTGATATGACTATTTCGTAACATGTATTGTATTCTTCCTGTTATTCCTTTTTTACTCCCTCACTGGGTTTTATAGCTCAACATTTTTTATGTATGTCCTCTGGTTATCCCATACAATGCTAAGAATTAATGAATGTTGTGGTCATTTGAATTAAGTTTTCAATATAGATGTTGTTTTTTTGTCTCATCTTAGAGGTGGCGGATCAAGGAGTTATCCATGGTGATACGGTATGTAGAAATGGCCCCCTATCTCTCATCTCTTCTTTGCAGATGATAACCTACTTTTCATGCGTGTTACCCTGCAAGAATGCAGTGTAATGCTGAATATCATCAATTTGTACGAAAAGGCCTCTGGGCAACATCTTAATGCTTCGAAATCAGAATTATCTTTCAATAAAGGAATCCCACAAGCTAAGAGAGAGGATTTGCAGCGAATTTGTGGGTTTTTTAAGGTTGATAAGCATCCTATGTACCTTGGCCTCCCGACCATAGTGGGTAGGTCGAAGAAACAATTTTTCGGTGTTATTGTGGTTAGGGTGGATAATCAGATTTGACTTTGGTCTAGTAGGAATAATTCTAAGGTGGGAAAGGAAGTTCTAGTGAAGTTATTAGCCCACGAAATCCCTTCTTATGCTATGTCACTGTATAAATTCCCAAAAACTCTGGTTGATCAAATACACTCCTGGTTGACCAATTTTTCATGGGGCTCCCATGAGGTAAATCATAACTCCCATTGGATGTCTTGGGAGATGCTGTGTGTTTCAAAATTCTGTGGCGGCCTCGACTTCTGAAATCTCAAATGGTTTAACGAGGCACTTTTGGTGAAGCAAGGATGGCACCTTCTTTCCCACCCAAATGCCCTGTTCTCAAAGGTGATACGAGCTAAGTACTTCCCTCATTCTGATTTCTTGCATGCCCAGTTGGGGCCACGACCATGTTTTATTTAGAGGAGAATTTGGGGAGAAAATCTCTCATTGATTTGGGATACATCTAGAGAATTTCTGATGGGTATAATATGAAAATTTGGAATGATCCATGTTTGGAAGATGACATCAATCATAAGGTTTCCTCACTGGTTGTTTATGGATTCAAATATTCAAGGGTACGTGATCTTCTCGATGACTCGCTTGTGGAGTGGGATTGGGAGAAGCTTTGTTTCTTTTTTAACGAGGTGGATCATCTGCTCATCCTGAGTATCCCTCTCACACCAAGAATGGGTATTGACCAGATTTTCTAAACTGGGGAACCTCATGGGAGATATCTTGTTCGTTCGGGATACAAAATGAGGGCTCAAGGTTTGGCCTAGGTCTTTACCGATAATTGGTGGAAGTTCTTATGGTCCCCCACTGCTCCCCCAAAGGTGAATTTTTTTTGGTGGGAGGTCTGTGCTGGGTTTCTTCCAACCCGTGACTTTCTGGTGTAGTGACATTTGGCAGAGGATGACACTTGTCCTTTGTGCCGCCGTGAAGTGGAATCCTCTTTTCATGAAATTATTTCCTGTAAGGTGGTGGAAGGGGTGTGGAAGCTTTGGAGGCCGAATTTTTGTATTTTATTTGATCTTTCAATTAGTTTGGTCCCAAACCATACTAAATGGGTGTCTTTCCTGGAAATGAGAGTTCTTGGGCTTATATGCACAATTTCTTGGTTGGTTTGGACTCGACGGAATGAATGCATTTTTCAAATGAAGGTGACCCCTGATCACCTATGGGTGGATAGAGATTTGGAGTGGATGAATGGTTGGAAGAAAAGTGATGTGGTGCATTCATTGGGCCACACTCGACGATCAACTCATTTTTGGTCTCCCCCTGAGGGTTTCTTCAATATTAATATAGATGCTGCTGTCTCTGCTAATTCAAGGGTCAGTATTGGGCTCATTGCTCATAACATTTTTGACCAGATTGTGGAAGTTCAGTGTATGGCGGTACCTAACTCATGGCGACCAGTGGTGGTAGAGGCCTTGGCCATCATCCAGGGGATACTTTTTTCCCATTCAAAATTTTGGCCCAAGATTCCGGTGGAATCTGACTACCTCGAAGTGGTGAGTTTTTTCTCAACAAAAGATAAGGATTCCCAACCTTATGGCCTCATCTTGAGTAAGATCTGGTCCCTAACCGATGGATTCAATACATTAAAAATTTATTTTATCAAAAGATATGGTAATTCTAAATCCCATTATTTGGGTCATTTTGGGAAATGTTGGGGTGATCATTGTTGGGTGAACTCATTCCCTGATTGGATTTGTAATTTTGGTTTCCTTGATTAGTAATTTATCTATTCCTTTCAAAAAAAATGGTCCAATGTTTCCAAGACAAAAGACCTCTTGGTCCTCAGATTTTTCAAAAGTGCATGTTTATGTAGTAAATCAAGTTTATGTGTGTAATAAAGATCATGATTGTTATTGTTGGTATCAGAGGATAGGTTTAGTTATTTTTGAGATTATTATTAGAAAGACCTAGTGAATGCCTTCGGGATAATACTATGTATAACAAAAACATCCCTAAATTTTGTTTAGTATATAGAAAGTGGTTTATCCAAAAACATACATCCATGTATGGACATGAACATTTATAGGTGGATTTAAAAAAAATGTATCTTGGGGTAAAACCAGAAAACAACACATTTAGCTAGACTCGAACTGAAACTCGTGCAAGACAACTAGCTTTGCTGCACTCTTGGTTCAATACTCCTGGTGGATATGCTTTGGTAAATTCATAATCATAATATGAACCATTATTATGGGAATAAAAAAATTCCCATAAGAATATATGTTGGGAAGTAGATCATGGATAACATATATTGAAGCCTTTAAATTAATACATTATGAAAATAAATGTAATCAATATGTTATCCCTTTTTTTATTTGGTTTAACCATTTAGTGTTACCCATAAATTTCCTTTTATTACAGACAATGACTGTTAATATGAGAACCCTGGCTAACAACTGATGAGGAGATCAATGTGAAAACAGTTCTAATGAGATACCCAATCTAATGGGATCGAGTATCACCAAAATTTTCATGATTCCATGTTATTTATCGTCAGTTTTGAATAGAAACATTAGTTAAGAAGATCATCTAACCCCCCCCCCCCAAGAAAGAACAAGACACAATTGAGATCATTGTGAGGTAAAAACCTCATAATATTAATGGTTCATCTGATACCTCTATCTTTGAACAACGGATCAACTCCATTGAGAAGATCGTATCCATCCTTAAATGTTCTGAAAAAGAGAATATTCTTCTGGATGATTATCATATGGAGGGTGAAGCTGATCAATGGAGGACATTGATAAAAAAATATGAATCTTGAGGAAGGGATCAAGGTGTTTGAATGGAAGGATTTTAGAAAAACGATTTTTGATAAATATTTTCCTCATATCCTCCAACGTGAGATGGAAAGGTACTTCCTATCCCTCATTAAAAAATATAATGAATCCATCAGAGCGTTCGTGGAAAAAATCACAAGGCTTTCACGATTCTCTTCTAGATTTTTCTTTACCCCTAAATGCAAGGTTGACCGCTTCCTTGGTGGGATAAAACATAGCCTACAGAAATCCTTAGAAACCCATGACTTTGATATCTACGAGTAAATTGAATGATGTCCCCTCAATGTTGAAATGGAGATTGGAGAAACTCATGGGTATCATGGGGATAAAAAGTGGAAAGTGGAATTTAATTCTAGAAGTCCGATGGATAAATCCAAAGGTGCTAAAAACATCTAGCACTACACTTTACAATGGTGTGGAATAAAGAACCCCAAAAATTACCTGAATGGGATAACGAAATTCTTTAGATGTGGAAGAGAAGGGAATAAGGCCATTAATTTCCAGAAAAAAATATCCTCAATTGGGATAGTGTAAAGGAATTCACCATTTGACACTCAATACATTGTTCCTTACTTCTACTACAAAGAACTAGGGAACTGTGCAAACCAGTGCACAATGCCAAGGGTTTTCAGAGCCTACCAATAGCCTCCAAGGTAGCATGGGTGTTATTTTTCCATCACTACCACTATAGAAAATCCTAACAATGATGTGGTTATAGGTGTGCTAGTTATTCATTCAATAACATGGAAAATACTTTTTGATTATAGTTCTAAAAATTAATTTATATCCCCAATGTTTAATACAAAAATCCCAACACCACCAAAAATTAGGGATATAGAGATGTTGGTGAGAATGGAAAATGGGAAAATTACTATGTCCCATGAATATAACTCCACCCCTATCACAATTTGTGGATTGATATTCTTATAGAACCTCATCGTAATCCCTCTGGAGTAATTTCATGCAATTATTGGCCTAGATCAGCATTCCCTATATCGATCCAACATAAATTTTTGTGAGAGGGAAATCACTCTCTATATAGAGAATCAACCCCCAATTCAGTATAAGTTCAAGGATTATGATGAATCTTTATTAGAACCATCATCTCAATGGTGGATATTACAGCCCTTTGGGTATATGTGTCTTGGGTAGATTATTGAGTCTAGGGAAGGAAAACTCCTCTAAGACATGCCTATTACGAGTGAATTCACTGATGTGTTACATGAGGAATTGTCTGGTCTTCCTCCTAGATGAGATATTTAATTCATGATTGATATTATACTTAGGGTCTTTCCAATATCCAAGGATCCATATAGAATGACTTTTGTGGAGATTGAGGAGCTAAAGAAACATTTACAAGAGAATCTAGATAAATGGTTTATATGCCCAAGTGCTTTACCATAGGGTTCACCAGTCGTCTTCATGAAGAATAAGGATGGGTCAATGCACCTTTGCATTGATTATCATGAGATAAACAAAATCATGATAAAGAACATGTATACTCTACCACGAATTAATGGATTGTCCAATCAGCTACATGAAGCACAATACTTCTACCAGGTGGGTCTGTGGTTGGGATATTACCCAATAAGGGTAAAGAAGGATGATATCCCCAAGAATACCTTTCATACAAGGTATGGGCACTATGAATACATAGTAATTCTTTTCAAACTCACTAATGCTGTATCAAAATTCATAGAATTTATGAATAGAGTCTTTAGAGATTACCTCAAAAAAAATTTGTTGTCTTCATAGATGATATTCTAATATACTCAAAAAAACAAGGAGGATAATTAAGAGAATCTAGGAATAATTCTATAGACCTTGAAAAAGGGTAATCTCTATGAAAATTACATAAAGTGTGAGTTCTGGTTGAAGGATGTCTCATTCATGGGTCATATCATCATAAGCAATGGGATATCTATGGATAACTACAAGAAAAATATAATTTAGGGATAGTCGAGGCCAACATCTGTGACAGATATCCGTATCTTCTTGGGGTTAGCTAGATATTATCGATGATTTATGAGAAAGTTCACATGATTGCCAAACCCTCTTACCAAGCTAAATAAGAAAGGATTCAAGTTCTCTTGGAGTGACTAATGTGGTGATAGATTCAAAGAGTTGAAAAGGAGTCTTATCACTATGCTCGTGCTCACACTACCCACAAGTGGAAAACTTTTTGTGGTATTCTGTGATGATTCGATGAAGGACCAGAGGTGTGTGTTGATGAAAAATGACAAATTCATTGCCTATTATTCAAGGAAATTGAAATTTCAGGGGCATAATTATCCAACACATTATCTAGTGTTGGTTTTAGTAATCATCACATTAAAAATATGGCGACATTACCTCTTTGGGGAGATGTGTGAAATATATACGGATCAAAAAAACCTCAAGTATATATTCACACATGATGAGTTAATTATGTTCCAAAAAAGATGGTTAGAGCTGATCAAAGACTATGACTTCTCAATTCACAAGAATCTGGGGAAATAAAATAAAGTGGAATATTCTCTAAGTAGAAAGGATTCAACAACTCATTCATTGATGAGAATTTAAAAGGAACCAATATTCTTAGATTTGTTAAATATGGACATGGGAATCCTAAAAAAGTAAACATAATCAATCCTTTCACAAATGATATCTCAAATGTCTCTTTTATAAAGATTAATGGATGATCCAAAGGATAATGTAGAAATTTAGATGAAATTGGAAACTATCATAAAAGGGAAGTACATGGAGTTCAATATTAATGAAGAAGTAATTGTGGGAATTGGGTCAATAATATGAGTTCCATCAAGTTTTGAGTTAAAGAATGAATGTTTGGATAATGTACACAGTTCAAATTTCTCCACTCACCTTGTAAACAAAAAGATATACCCAGATATATGAGAGAATTTTTGGTGTGATAACATGAAGAAGGAGATCTATGAGTGTAAATAAAAGTGCCTGGTGTGTCAACATGTGAAGGCTAAGAGGCAGAAGTCTAAGCGGATGATGCAACCATTACCCATATCAACATGGAAGTGGGAGAATAGAACCATGTAATTGGTCTCGGGACATTAGAATATATAAAAAGGAAACAAAGATATTTGGGTTGTTGTGGATCATCATACAAACATTTCACACTTCATTACCATTCCGCAAGATTTTTCATTGGATCAACTAGCACGAATATACATCACAGAAGTGGTAAGGCTGTATAGAGTATCACTAATTATTGAATCAAATCGATATCCAAGATTCACCTCTAAGTTCTCAATGTGTCTCCAACATGCTCTGAGTACTGAGATGAACTTTAGTATGTCTTATCACCCTCAAATTGATGGCCAATCTGAGAACACTATCAAAACACTTGAGAAAATGTTGAGAGAATGATCTATAAACATTAAAGGAGGATGACATCAACATCTTCTTATGGTTGAGATCTCTTACAATAATAGTTTCCACTCAAGAATTCACATGTATCCTTATGAATCTCATTATGGGAAGTGTTCAGAACACCGACATGTTGGGATAAAGTTATGGAGAGAAAACTCCTTGGTCCAAATATGGTCAAAGATTTGGTGGAGAAGGTTAAGACCATCTAGATGCAAATTAAATCTACTCAAAGTCGAAAAAGGTCTATGCTAATAATCGTCGACCAGACCAAGAGTTTGATGTTGGAGACATGGTATTCCATCATATATCTCCTTTAAAGAGAGTTAGGATAATTTGGATGAAATAAAATCATAATCCAAGGTACATCGGCCCTTTTGAGATCCTTGTTTTCATTGGAGGAGTGGCCTATCAACTAGAACTCCCACCAAATCTGTCTCAAGTACATGACATATTCCATATATCACTCTTGAGGATGTACATACCTGACCCATCCCATGTACTCAATCCGGAGGTGGTACCATTGGAGTATGACCTCTCCTATGAAGAGATGCTCGTGAAGATCTTAGACAGTAGGGAAAATGTTATACAAAATAAGACAATTCACCTTGTCAAAGTGATATTGTGAAACCAAAACATTGAAGAATTAACGTGTGAATCGGAGGAAGTGATGAAGAAGAGTTACCCCATTATATTTTATTGTGTGAAAAGGAAAATTTCATGGGTGAAATTTTTTAAGGGGGGAAGATTGTAATGACCCAAATTTCTTTTAATGAAAATTAGACTTGATCTAGTTTAACGTATTATTATCTAAAATTTATATTTAAAACATATTCACTTATAATGTTTTATGTATTTGGATTTTAAAATACCATTAATAATAATTACCATCGCTAATATAGCCATTGAAGAGTGATAAAAAAATTATTATAAAAAAAATGCTTTAACCAATACAGTTTACCGAGAAAAAGGAAGTGATGTACTCATCCAATGGAATTTCATCATACAAAGCCCATTTTTCAGAGCTCAGAATGGAAGTAGTGTCACTCGGTTTCACACTTGACCAATCCCAATCCAAGCTTCAACACATTAATCTTGAACGGAACCCCCTATAGGAGAAGTAGAAGTCAATAGAGATTACCACTGAAGAGATGTTATCCAAGCCTCCCCAAGAGTATGTAACCATCTCACACCTTACCATTAGGTATTATGCGGGTGTTATAAGGGGTTATTTAACAAGATCCTAGCACTAAGATTATGTTCATTGTTTTTGTAAAATGAATATATATGCATATTATTATTGTTAATTTGTAAATGGTTTTTAAAGCACAAATAATATTTTTTTTCAATATTCAATTAAGAAATATATTTTGATGATTTAATGGATTTCTTAAATAAATAATATTTTAATAATATATTATTACTAAATTAATTCTATTGAATATAAATGATAGTACAATTTTAATACAATTATAATTTTCTTAAGGTTTGAAAGTTGTTTTTGTCCAAACCCATGAATTTTTTATAAATGTAATTTTTATTTTAAAATAAAAATTCCTATATTGAGAAAATTATTTACCTAAAATGAATATTATTTTTTGATTCAGGACTTCGAAATTATATAATGGTGAATTTTTCATAATTTTCTGAGACCGTTAAATCTTTGGGTAAAAATTAAATACTGTTTAAATATATAATGTATCTTATAATGTCATAATGACACAATAGTTATGTAATAAAATACAATAAAAGGAATATTCAGACAATATATGTTTTACTTTTAATATAATTTGATTTTAGATTTGTTTTATAAATTTTATGGCACCTTAGTGGACCCTCCAAGACATACAAATTATTTTAACAATTTAAAATTATTTCCTTTAAAGTGTGACTCACCTCCACATAAGTAAGCCTAATATTTTAATAGGTTCAGCCATTGTCCTTATAAAAAAATATTTTCTAGTCCACTTTGGAAAAATTCCTTTTAGATTCCATGGGATTGTTTGTGTTTTTGAATATTTAATTTTATAGATTCTAAAACCTAAGTTTGTGAAATATTAAAGAACTTCCCTCTACTTTCTTATATAATCCAACACAATCTCCCACTTATCAACACTAAAAATACTTGGAGGACTTCCCTACTCTAAAATTATCTCTATATAATCCCCCAAGGCTCACCAAGCACTAATGAAGTCCCTCCTCAAGCCCTTGAAGTCACACACTCATGCACATGATCCTCACTTTCCTTCCTTTCTTATTTATGTCCACGCTTCCTTATATTGTTATGCCACATTTATTAAAAATTAAAAATTATGGGGTATGATTTCTAACCTCCCCTATACTTCCCTACTTATTTTTTAATTATGGGAGACCCCTCTATGTCCCATTAATTCCTCCCATGTACACCTGTAACCATGCTGAAATTTTGTAAGGTATTTCTCTCTCCTCATTTACATTCATGAAATTCTATTATATTATGCATCTAAATTACATTACATATGTTGGGATATTATGATATATGACCCCCTTCTTGTACATTTCATTTATTTATTATCATATACCCATTTATCTCTCACCATTCCATTTTACAATTTCTATTTGACATCGTTATGCGGCCAAAGTTACTAAAAAATTTCACAAGGAAAAATCATCGTGTAAGTGAATACCACACCCATTTCTCTATCAAGGGTATTCATATTTATGCACATGATCTTGTTGATTGAGAAAATAAATTTATGTATTCCAAATAACTTATTAGTGGAATAAATTATGATGTTTAATGAATCCATGTTGTATGATCTATGTGGTACACATATGCATGAAATGAAATGAATAAGAAAGGTGTTCCCTATTAGTGATCCAATGAATTGGGTAAAGAATAGTATCATGATACATCATGTGAAATGAGTTTTTACCCGTTCTAATACATTTGAAATAAGGATTTACTCATTATGATTCATTTTCAATGATATTTTACTCATTATCCATGTGCAGTGAGCCTTGGCTCATGCTAATATCATGTAAACTGTTGTTGAAACATCTCTATGTTATGTTAATCATGCTATACCATTCCTTTATGTTCCATTATCCCATATTATCCATTGATATTCCTATTGAATAAAATTTATTGTATTTTTTATTATATTCCCCGTTTACACCTTTACTAGGATTTATAACACACCCTTTTTAAGTTTGTCCTCTGGTTATCCCATGCAATGTTGTGTGTGAAGTGATGTTGTGGTCATGTAAAAGGTGTTTTCAATAAAGATGTTGTATTTTATGTCATAAGTTTTCATTTAATGTTCCAAATTTCCCAAGTCAGTAGACCTATCAATCCTCATAGTTTTCTTAAGAACAAGTTTATTTAATAAATCATGTTTTTGTGAGTAATAAAGAGACGAGTTGTTATATTGAGTTATACCAAAATAATAATAATACAATAATTTTATTTTTATTTTAAATGGTAGTTTATGTCTAGACATTGTATTGGAAAGAATGAATAGAAATAACTACAATATTGTTACACATATTTTTTAAGTATTTTAATTTTATCCAATAAATTTTACAAGCATAAAATGAGAACGAATAGAATTTTAAGAAGAAAAAAAACTAATATTTTTAAAAGGTGGTTTTACCGCCTTTTGATGGAGAACCATTTTTAAATATAATTTTAGTAAATTTTATATACTATATTTGATAAAATTAACTTTTTTTATGTGGAATATAACAATATACTTTGGTTGAGATTTTTTGTATTTATCAGATGAAATTTGTATTTTAATGGATAGTGAAAATACACCAATTTAATTCAAAACTGCCTTCTCGTCTAATTGATTTATATAGTTATGTTATACTTTTAATTGGTATTAAATTATAATTGGATTATTTTATTATCATTTAATATAATGTTTGTAATTGGATGTAATTTCTCATTGAAATTGGACATAATCACATGTTAATCTTTTGAATGTTTTTACTTCTTCAAAACACGCTTTCTGGTTTTGACAACAAGAATTAATTTTAAATTAATTAATATAATTTTTTTTGTTTTTAATTTGTAAAAATGTATTCAATATTTCAATAAAAGGCCCTAATTTCATAAAAAGGTACTTTTATTCGTGGACATTATGAATAGTAACTTCAGTAATTATTTTTATTTATCATGGTTAAAGGGAAAATCAGATAAATAAGGGTAATAAATTATATTATAATAATTTAAACCTACCCTAAAACGTTTCCTAATCCTATTTTGAGTCATGGGAGACCAAAAAAATTGATATTTTCAAAATGTTTGGAAATTCAGAGCCACATGGGTGTGAAAATGACATGTTATAATAATTAATTTAAATTAAAGATAAATATAACATAATCATATATATTTTTACTAAAACAATTTTAAGGTTGGGTTATGTAATAGATATATATATAACTATAAATTGTAATTAGAAATATTTAAATATTTTCTACATCATGTAATTTTATTTATTATTTTGGTAAATTAAATAAATAAATTTATTTAGGACACAATGATGATGCAGTGATTACCTTATTAATGAAAGATTAAAATAAATGATATTATAAATATTAAACTAAAAATAATTTAATCATTTTGACTCCATACAAAAATTTTAAAGATTATTATGGAATATTTGATTTTCTTTAATGTTTTTTTCTAAGGAACAATGTTTTTTTGACATTAACAAAAATCAATTACTAAATAGATTCAAAATTAACAAAAATGAGTTTTTATAAAAAATACTATTTTTTTAAATTAAATAATAGACCTAACAATCCAAAATTCATACAAGTGAATTATATAATATTAAAATTTTCATTAATTATCCACTTGTGGTTCTCTTGGAATTTTACAATAACTAGAGTAACCAAAAATTATGTAAATACAAGACGCCTTGGTAAGGGTTAATGTTTTTAACTATGGGTTTAAGCCAATATATAAGGTTAAATTAGTGACCTAATATTTTTTAAAACCAAATTTTTGTGGGGACATAGACGTATCCTCATATTATCTATGAAATATATCACTTTTTAACTATTATAATTTTATAATTAATTTATAATAAAATAATATTTCAAGACTTTTTTAATGTGCCCCTCCTCCCTCTTTTAAAATTCCAACAACTCTACCCACTTACTCTAACCTATCAAACTAACCGAAACATCAACATTATGAAAAAATAATCTCCCAACATCCCTCCTTTAATCCTATAAGACTTTTCTTGGTCATAAGAGAATTCAAGAATGCCTTTTGGCTTAATTAAAAATAAGTTAACCGATTTAGATGAAATGTCTGCTCTCACGTTCTTTTACTGTATTGTCCTTATCCACTCCCTGTGCTATTATTATACTATTATTAAATAAAAATCCAGTATCATAAATAAAATAGGATTTTCTATGAGATTTATTTTACTACACTTACACACACCTCCATCTAATGGATACGAACACACTATTTCTGTGTATGGTGAACTATTGCCTCATGAAATCATGACTGTTGAATTTTATCCTACCACATATCATTTTGGCCATTATGATGGTATTGTATTTATATATTTTTTATATTATATTTATATTGTATCTATTATTCATTAATTTTTATTTATAATATACATTTATGCTTTACATGTTATGTAAATATGATAAGTTTGTTTGAGGATGTGTGGACTACCACACCCTCAAAGCGATGTGACTCATTTCAATTATACATGGAACTTAAAAATGATAATGTTACTAAAACTATTATAAATAAATGAAATAAATATAATAATTTTATTATAATATAAATTTAAAACATTTGATTATTTTTCTTTTAATATGACAATGAAATGAATGTAGGGTTCATGTGCTCATATAAACTACCAACTCCATGAACGGTTCATTTCATTTCTTATCTCCAAAAAAAATCTGGATATTATAAATACATATATAATGTATATATATGATATTTAGAAAATGAATAATATTTTTTATATGATTTACTTTTGACTTCATGTAAAATTCACATCAAAACAATTCCATTTTCGACTGTAGTGCTAAATATCGAGAAAAAGACCGATATGAACATAAATAATTATGTAATTTTTAAAACATTATAATAAGTAATATAAAATTAATAATAAACTTCAAAAAGGTGTTTATAGAATTATTAATTAATATATGTTTATTATTCAGGAATATAAAGAATGAACAAGACTAGTTGGATTCAAGGTAATGGACTTCGTCTCAATCTCCTTTCATTAAGAAATATTTTGATTTATATAGGACCATATTTTATACATTGTATAATCAAACCATTTTACTTTATATTTCATTCAATGAATTTTAAAAAGGAATATTTTTCTATGAATTATTTTACAAATGACAAAAAGGATGGTTTTTTAAAGTATGAGGTGATAATGACCGTTCTGTCGTCATGACCGTTATTTGGTATTTGAATTCATGTAGAAGCTGTAATGTATCTAAAAATAATAGAAAACACCATATTCCATTTTTTTGTATTTTTGTATTGAATTTTTTTTGAAAAAGGATTGATTATATCAAAATCTTGAAATAACCTCTTGTGATTTCAATGTGGAAATGTTATTTTTCAGTTATGATTGTTTTATGTGTTATGATTATTAAATATTACTTGGACATATGATGAGTAGTTATGTGGTAATAAAATGATGGGTGTTTAATTGATAAAACAAATATCAGTGGTTCCATGATAAATCATGTATGGGTTTTTACATTATAACCTCCAATGCATTGGGTATGGATGTCGGCTATATGGATATTATATTTGGTGATATGTGTGGAAGTCGACCGTATGGTTATCCCATTTAAGTATGTTTATATCCCATGTTTCCTTTATCTATTATATGTTTCTTTATATGGTAATTATGATAATATTTTGGTTAAAAAAGTGTAATTAATGAGAATATATTTAGTGAATTATATTTACTACTTCTTAAAGGTGAAAAGTATTACATTGTGATAAAGTATGCATGGTTTTAATGCATTCCCAAGACAAACAGTTTCCCTTATTTGTGTTTCCCTTACTGATATTTTTATGCTCATACCACATTTTGAAATGTTTATCCCAATAAATAATGATGAATAGATTCAAGGATGGGATTAAGGAAAATTTATGTTGTTAAAACATGAAATGATACCGTGTTTTTTTTAAGGAGTTTTTTTATAAAAAAAAGTATATTGAGTAGAAGTGTATACTTGTAATATTTATATTGTTGTGTATGAGATAGGTCCTAATTCTCTAATTATCTAAACCTAAAAATATATTCTATGTTAATTAATGTCAATTTAATTACTTATCTCAAGAATAAGTCATTTTATGGATGTGGCCTTATAGTTGGTATCATAGGTCAGTTTAGAAAACATTATGAGTTAAATATTTTTAATTTAAAATCCATACAATATTTTACTTTATGGTCAAAATGATATAGTAATTGAATATTTCCACATCGCTTCGTCTATGATATATTTTTTTAGAATGGTTTTCTGTAGAGGAAACAGGACAGCTGTGCTGGGATGGTATACAGAGGGAAATAACTTTCCAAATCAACATCCTGAGGTGGTCAGAATCAGAACTAAATAGTTTGTTGTAGAGATGGATAAATTGAATCAGGAAATAAATGCTGGAGGTGTTCATGCATGAGATCAAATAAACAAATCATAGGGTAATATATTGATCGTAGACCATTTCATGAGGAAACATCCCTAATCATTCATAGGATCATCTGACTATATGTAAGTTGGAGGGCGGGTTAAAGAACTCGAAAAGATTTGTGATGTAATGGGGTGTTCGAAAAAACAAAAGTTTAGTCATTTGTTTGCCTTTTTAATGGTTAATCCAATTAGTGGTGGTCAATGATTAAAAATATCAGAGGACATGAAGATAGTGATGCCATGGAATGGGTTGAATTTAAGAATATCTTCCTTGGGAAATATTTTCCTAAGGTTATTCGACGTAGGATGAAAATAAATTCATTGAATTGAGTCCAAAGGAAGAAAATTTTGTGGCTGAATATGAACAAAATATTACCCATTTTTCAAGGAAAATCCCAAATTTTATCTATGATATTGATAGAAAGATAAATTGGTTCCACTTCAGATTGAAGTAAAAATATCAAAGGGTGTTAGCTTCCTGTGAGTTGAAAAGCTATGAGAATCTTTTTCAATGTGATGAGAAGGTAGAAATAGAATTTTTTTATGAGAACATGTTCCATGAGGGAAAATAATAGAATAGATGTAGTGGAAAGGCAGTGGGAAAGAAATCATCAATGATGCCTGGCGGTAAGAAAACCAAATTTCCAAATTCTGATATGTGTGGAAAAAATAATATTGTAAAATGTCTCCCAAAGTAAGGTAAGTTCTTACAATGTGGTAAGACTGGTCATATTGATCGTAACTATAAGGAATATGATCAATTAGGAAATGAAAAACCAATGATAAGATGTTTTAGTTGTAATTAGATAGGTCATTATTCCAAGGTGTGTCCATAGTTTATTACATATTGTGGAAACTAGCTTGATCGAAAGCAGAAGGGAATGGAAAAATCATTTTCAACTACTACAGTTGATGTGGGACCATCAAATGATGTGGTGATAGGTATGTTACAAGTTTCATTAAAATAATCCAATAGCCTATTTGACTCTGGATCATCACATTCCTCCATTTATAATATATTTGAAAGTAAATTAGAAATAAAACCTCATGAATGTGATATAGAACTTTATCTAAATACTCTTGGTGGATTTATTAAATCAACCATGATTTATAAGAATCTTACAATTATCATTAGTGGGACATTCATTCCTACAAATCTTGTTGAACCTTCCATAGTATAATTTGAAATCATTTTTGGTATGGATTGGCTTTCAATTTATCTGGATAAAATACACTGTAAATCCAATAATGTTTTATTCAATGATTTCTTACCTTTCATAACATAACAAGAAGCTTAGAGATTGATTAAAGATGGTAGTGAATGTTATCAAGCTCATATACTTAAAAAGAAAGAAACATTTCTGATTAGTGACATTCATGTAGTGAATGAATTCACAAATGTTTTTCAAAATGAATTTCCTGATATTATTCCCATTCAAGAGGTTGAATTTACTATTTATTTATTTCCTAATGTTAAACATAATTCTAAACCCCCTTATCAAATGGTTCAAGTAGAACTTGAGTAAATAAAAAACAGTCATTAGAAATACTTGATTAATGTTTCATTCAACCGAGCACTTCATCATGGGGTGAAATAGTTTTATTTGTGAAAAAATATGGTTCAATGAGACTGTATATTGATTACAGATCCTTGAATAACTTAACTATAAAGAACAAGTATTTGTTGCTTCATATCGATGATTTTTTTATTAGCTCCAGGGAGCCCATTATTTTGCGAAGATTGATTTGATGTATGGGTACCATCAACTGAAGGTGAAGGATGATGTCATTCCAAAGACTATTTTCTGAATGATATATGGTCATTATGAGTTTGTAGTTATTATTTTTCTAGTTATCTAATGAATCTACTATATTTATGAATCTCAGGAATGGAGTCTTTAATCAATTTCTAGATTGGATTCTGGTTGTGTTTATATCTGATATTTTGGTATATTCTAACAGTCGGGAGGAACGTAGAAGTTACATAAGGATTGTTTTGATAACCATAAAATAATAGAAACTATATGGAATATTTATTACGAGTGAATTTTAGTTTCAAAAAACTCTGTTTTATGGTCATATTGTTTCTGAAGATGTCATAACAGTTGTCCCTTATAAAAAACGTTGTAAAGTGGTGGACAAGACCTACCGATATCACAGAGATTCATAGTTTTTTTTTTGCATTAGCAGGTCATTACTAAGGCTTTGTTGAAAACATATCTCAGTTATCTAGCCCAATAACAATGATATTAAGGGAATTATGTTTATTTGGATAAAATAATGTGATTATTGTTTTCAGGATCTGAAAAAAATATTGGTAAATGCTCCAGTTTTGGCCCTAACTTCAAAGAATGGAAAATTTGATATCTGCATTGATGAATAATTGGAAGGACTTGGATGTGATCTAACTCAAAATTATCACATTATTTATAATGCTTTACTTTAGTTGAAACTTCAATAGTTAAATTACCCTACACATGATTCGGAATTTTTTGTCGTTGTTTTGGCATTAAAAACATTGTGGCATCATTTTTATGGCGTGAAGTGTGAAAAATATATTGATCGCAATAGATTGAAGTATATATTCACTCAGAAATAATTAGACATGAGAAAAAGGATATGGATAATATTAATCCCGGATTATTATTAAAATAATCATTACTATATAGTAAAGGAATAAAATGTGGTTGATGCTTTGAGTCAAAAGAGTAATTCAACATTAACTATGTTAAGTTAGGAACAATATCATTAGTCTTCTAATATGATGAATTTTTTTGGAAGTTTTTGGTGTAAATAATTACCTTGTTTTTTCGGTGGAAATAAAATCATCTCTATCAGATATGATTAAGAAATATTATAATGAAGACATTGAGTTGAAGAAAAATGTAGAATTGATTCAAATGGGTAATTTAACTGAATTTAACTATAACAAAGATTGTGTTTTGAGGCCTGAAAAGATATTATGTGTTCCTTGAGATTCAAATTTTAAGAATGAGTTGTTATTAGAAGTTCATATTTCTTTGTCTTTAGTTCATCCTCTTAGTATTAAAATGTATATATATTTTTGAGAGTACTATTGGGGGGTTGGAATAAAAAGTGATATTGTCGAATTTACTATGAAGTGTTTGACTTGTAGACATCTTAAAGAAGAATGGTAGTTACCAAAAGGGATGCGTCAACATTTTTCAGTGTTAGTGTAGAAATAAGAAAATATATCCATTGATTTAATAGTGGGATTACCAAATACTTCTCTTGGTAACATTGAAATCTCAGTTTTTATTAATCAATAGATTAAATATGCTAATTTTATTCCTATTCAAGATACTCTATCTGTAGATCAACTTTCTCGATTATATACTAAAGGGAAAGTCAGGTTACATGGAGTTCCCCTATCCATTGTATCTGATTGTGATCCTATGTTCTCTTATAACATTTGGAAATTCCATTAAAAGTCCTTTTGAACTGAATTAAATTTCAATACAGCTTTTCATCCTCAAATATATAAAAAGTCAGAACAAAAAAATTCAAACCTTGGATGATATGCTACGTGATTTTTTAATGGATTATTTGGGATATTGGGATAACCATATTTCTTTGGTTGAGTTTTCTTATAATAAAAGTTTTAATTCTAGTATACAGATGTAACCATTAGTAGCATTATATCGACAGCGGTGTCGAACTCCATTTTTTGGAATGAAGTAGGTGAAATGAAGTTGGTGGGACCAAAAATTGGAGAAGATATGGAAAAAAGTTTAGTTGATTCAGAATCATATGATTATAGTAAATAGAAGGTAGAAAAGTTATAAAGATAACCAGGGGAAGTGTATTTCTTTTTGGGTAGGTGATCATGTATTTCTCAAAGTTTCTCTGTGGAAAAGTGTGATTTGTTTTCGTAAGAAGGTAATGTTAAGTCTAAGGTTCATTGGAACCTTTGAAATTATGGAAAAAGTTGGATCGATAGCCTACTAGGTGGATTTACCACCAAGTTTATCTGACATACTTTTTTTTTCATATTTCAATGTTAATAAATTTTATCCCGGATCCATCTCTTGTTTTGAGTAAAGAGGTAGTTCAGTTGGAAGAGAATCCTTATTATGAGGAACAACCAGTATAGATTCATCAAAAAAGAGAGAAATTGTTTAGGAATAAGGTGATTCATTTGGTAAAGGTTTTGTGGAAAACCATATGGTTGTAGAGGAAACTTGGAAATCTAAAAATTCCCTGAGGGAGAAATACCATGACATATTTGATAAGAAAATAAAATTGTAGGGACGCAATTTCCAAAAGGGGGGAATGATGTAGAATCCCATATATTTATAGAATAATATGTTTTCTTATCTATTAATATTTATGAATAAGATATTTATTTTAAATAAAATTGGACACTTTGTCTGATAGCTTACTCAACATGCAGTAATGGGTTTCTACAAAATCTAACGTTCCACACAACTTTGAGTTATACCAAAAAATAAATAATACAGTAATAATATTATTATTTTAAGTGGTAGTTAACACCTATCCATTATATTGGATACAATGACAAAATTACTAAAATATGATTACACATGTTTTTCAAATGTTTTTACTTTTATCCAAAAAAAATTAAGAGATTTAAATGACAATGAATCCAATATTAGGCAAAAAAAATACTCTAATATTTTTAAAAGGTTATTTTACAGCCCTTTGATAGAGAACCTTTTTAAAATCTTGTTTGTGTCACTTTTATATGTTATAATTGACCAAATTAAATTATTATTCTAAATCCTAGCATAAAAATTAACTTTTCTTGAATTTTTGGTATTTTTGGATGATATTATTAATTTTATGAATAGTGGAAAATACGGCATTTCAATTGTAAACAACATTTCTATCTAATTTATTTATATAGTTATGTTATCCTTTTAAATGGTTTTAATGAATAATTTTATTATGTTTTTACCATTTAATCCAATGTTTGTCATTGAATGTAATTTCACATTGAAATTGGATATAAAAAAAAGTAAAACTTTTGATAGTTTTTTACTTCTTAACAAAAAATTCTAGTTTTAGCAATGGGAATTAATTATAAATTACTTACAAAAATTTCTGTGTTTTGAATTTGGAAAAATGGATTCCATATTTTGAATCATATTCTCTGAATTATGTAATTATGTACATTTAATTTTTGAACATTATGAATAATTACTGGAGTAATGATGTTTATTTATAATGGTTAAAGGGTAAATCAGGTAAATAAGGGTAAAAAATAGTAGTATAAAAATATACAACTACCATAACACATGTCCTTATCCAATTTTATGAGTCATGGGAATCCAAAAAAATCCATAGGATGTACTTTTGGCATTTGGGAGCCACTGGGGTATGAAAATTTAAGGTTATAAAAATTAATTTAATGTAAAGAGAAATTTAACATAAACAAGTATCTTTTTACTAAAATAATTTAAATGTAGGGTTATATAATTGATAACTTTGACTATAAATATTAATTATAAATATAAAAATATTTATCAAATCATTCTATTTTATTTATCATTTTTACACATTGAATAAATACATTGATTTATGACACAATGATGATGTAGGGATTACCTTATTAATGAAATATTCAAATAAATGGGATTATAAATATTAAAATAAATGTAATATGAATAGTTTGATTCCATATATGAATTTTATAGATTATCATGACATATTATATTTGAGTTAATGGTTTTGGTTTTAAGGAATATTGTTTTTATGACCTTAACAGAAATCAATTACTAAATTGTATCAAAATTGACACAAATGAGTTTTTTAAAGATACTATTTCATTAAATGATATAATAGTCCTCAAAATATAATATTCAGAAAAACTAATTATATAATGTTACAAATTTCCTTAATGATCCACTTTTGGTTCTCTTGACATTTTATAGTAACTATAGTAACCATATATTATGAAAATACAAGAAGACATGGTAAGAGCTAATGTATTTAACTAAGCATTAAAGCCAAATGATAAGGATAAATTTTTGGCCTAAACATATCAAAAACCTATTTTTTATAGGATTTCGATAAGTCCTCATTTTAAATTATAAATATATCACTATAGAACTATTATAATTCAAAAATCAAATTATAATAAAATAATATTTCAGGAGATTCCTTAAGTTCCCTCGTCCCTCTTATAAAAGTCTAAAACCTCTACCCACATACTCACACCTCTAAATCCACATTAATAATCCAAATTCTACTAAAATAACATACCATCACCCCCCTCTCCTATATGAATCCTTACCTTGGGAATAAGGCAATTAAAGAAATCATTTTGGCTCAAATTAAAAGAACTCACCCAATTTATAGGTAACGTCTTCTCTCAAGTTCCTTTACATTATATTACTTATATAATCCCTATGCTCTTATAAATATTTTATTACATAAAAACCCAGTATCTTAAACATAATAGGATGTTGTTATGATAAGTATTTGAACAACATTTACACACACCTCCATCCGATGGATACGAACATTCTGTTTCTGTGTACGAAGAACTAATGCCCCAAAAAATGATGATTACTCAATTTTCTCATACCACCTGTCATGGTAGACATTATTATGGTAATGTACTTATATATGATATATATTTTATTTATATTTTATTTAATCTTTGGTAATTTTTATTTATTAAATACCTCTATGCATTCCATGTTGTGTAAATACAATAATTTCATTTGATGAACTGTGGACTACCGCCCCCTCAAAGTGATGTGACTTGTTTCCATTATACATGAAATGTATAAAGGATGGTGTTATTTAAAATATGATATATACATGGAATTAGTATTATAATGGTATTATGTTATACATTTATATCATTTTATTTTTTTCTTTTAATATGACAAAAAAATTAATGTAGCATTCATGCACACATACAACCTACCGTCTCCATGGACGATGAATTTCATTTTATATATCCAAAAATTAATGGATATTATAAATAAAAATTTACTTGATATATATTATATTTAAATCATTAATTATATTCTCAAGATTATGGAATTTTAAATACAATAAGAATTTACATCAAAACATGTTCATTTTCGACTCAAGTACTGAATACCAACAAAATGACCGATGTGAACTTTAACAATTATGTAATCATTATCACATGATAATAAGTAATATAAAATTAATAATAAACATGAAAAAGATTATGAATCCATTATAAATTAACCAAATATTTTTATTTAGGAATATAAAGAATGAATGAGACATGCCTGATTCGAGGTAAGGGACTTCGTCTCAATCTCCTTTCATTGAGGTATATTTTTATTTATACACAACCATCTTTAATATGTTGTATAATAAACCAATTTTACTTTATATTTTATTAAATTGTTTTTAAAAATGATTATTTTTCTATGATGAATTTTACTAATGACAAAAAGTAATGTTTTTTAACGTACGTGGAAACAATGAAATTCCACCGCCATGACCGTTATTTTGTATTTGAATTACTCTACAAGCCGTAATGTATTTAAAAAGAGAATTCAATACCATATTATTTTTATATATTTTTGTTTTTAAAATTTATCTGATAAAGTATTGATTATGTCAATATTATAAAATAATATCTTGTGATTGCAATGTAGAAATGTTATTTCTCTGTTATGCTTGTTTTATGTGTTTGGATTATGAAATGGTACTTGGACATTTGATGGGTGGTTATGTGATAAACTAATTATGGGAGGTTAATTGATAAACTAATGACGAGGGGTTCCATGATAAATTATGGACGAGTAGTTATTTTATAACCTCTAATGCATTTGGTATGGAATTCGTCCGTATTGAAATTATATTTTTTGATATGTGTGGAAGTCGACCATATGGTAATTCAATTTAAGTATTTTTATGTCCCAAGTTACCTATATATGTTATATGTCACTTTTTATGGGCTTTGTGGAAATATTTTGGTTACAAAAAGGGTAATCAATGAACTTAAATTCTGTGAAGTATATTTTCTACTTCTTAAAGGTGAAAAGTATCACTTTATGATAAAGTATTAATGGTTTTCATGTTTTTCCAAGACAAAGAGTTTTCTTTCTTTGTGTATCCCTTACTGATATTTTTATGCTCAACACATGTTTTGAAATGTTTTTCACATAAATTAAAAAGAATAGTGTTTTTATGGAATCAACGAAAAGTTATTCTATTAAAATATGAAATGACACCACATTTATTTTTAATGAGTTTTCGTTTTATGAAAAAAAATTGATAGTTATTAGAAGTTTCTGATAGTAATATTGCAGTTGTTATCTATGATTTATGACCAATTTCTCTGAAGATATAAACCCAAAAATATCCCTACTATGAATTGAAGTCAAATTAATTACTTATCTCCAGATTAAGTAATGTTTATGGTTTGGGCTATATACATTCACAGGAACTAACTCATCCTTCATGCCTATTTCAATCATGTTTAAACTAGAATTGGTATAATGTTTGGTATTATTGTTTGAATGTAGTAGTGTTTCAATTGCATTTCCAAAAATATTTTTATTGGTATTCATGACATCTAGAATATTTTTTTATATAAAAACTCTTCTTGGAAGGTAATTTAAAAAAAATTAACCATTTTTTCAACCTTCCATCAGAATTATTTTATATTTTTTTACAAAATACATTGATGAAATCCGTTATCATATCCAGCAGTTCTTCAACTGTTAATAGAGAAGGTGGAAAATTTACTTCCAGTTTACAATCAATTTTTTATCATTTATTATTAGTATTAATGTTATTAATGTAAATATTTTTTATATACATAGTTCAAATTCTTCATACTATGTGTCAAAGTAAGTGGGTATGTAACTTCTTCACAAAAATGACACCCTAAACTTCCTTTAATGTTGTACCTTAATAAATTACCATAAGTAAGAAATGAATTTATCATATTAGAAAATATGGATCTAAATTAAAATTTCTCTTTATTGTGATAATCATACCATGTATTTCATGTATCCTACAAATATTTAAAATCATTAATAAATAGATCCATGTAAAATGATATTTTGGTCTATAAATAAGTAATGACATGCATACTATAGTTGGACCTCATGTATAACAGTAGTAGTAAATTATAATTTACCAATATAATTTTCCTAGTGTTGTGAGTTTTTCTATTATCCCTATAAAATCCATGTCACACACATTTCTATAGAATCAATGATATTGTCCTCAATCAGATGACACATGTCAAGTGTTGGAGTAAAAATATATTTCTGTATGAATATGACACAGATGGGATATCCTTGTGCTTCTTGATTTCTCACACACAAGTAACACCCTAAGGTTTTAAAAATAAATTTATTATAGAATGAATTCAACAACGATTCCATGAGAAATAATCACACTGATATATTTATAATATTTTTATAACATGGTCATTAGATATAATGTTTCTGCTTATATGGCTTGATTTCTAAAAACATACATACATGGTTGGGATCAGTAAGATATTTAATGTCAGATAGGATCAACATACATTTTTGGTGAATAATAACATACCCTTATGAATGATAACTTACCCATATGAATAATAATTTACCATTTCAAATTTTTTCCTCACCCATATGAGTATAAATAAAGTCTATGACGCATATATATGAGAGTGAATATTTAAAAAATTAATAATTAAGTGTTGATATTTTTGTGAGTAATAAATATTTAATTACTATTTTAAAATTTTAAATTTATTTAAGATAAAATTAAATTTCATAAAATGAATTTTTCAAAAAATATTTATTATTTCTAGGAATTTAGGATAATTTTATGAGATCTCAGTAAATTTTTAAATGTATTATAAAATCAGTTTTAAAGTTAAGATATGATTTTTTTCATGTAAATAGTTATTTTATTGAAAAATTAATGTTCTAATATTTTGAAAATAATACTGTTAAAATGGAGTTAATTTATTCATTATACACATCTAAAAATGTTCCAGGTGATTTTCTGTTATTTTTCCTAAATACTTGAATTTTTGGTGAATAGTTAATTTCGATAATTTTTGAAATATGCTAAATAAATGAATTTTTGCATCATGACTGAGTCATGGATGATGTAAATGACTATTGGATGGAAATTATATGTACTTATGACTATTTGTAGTCACAATAATCAATACTAATAAATGTCTTGATCCAAAATACTAAAAAAATTATTAAAATAATTTAAAAACCCTCTTCTCCTCCACTATAAAAACCACCGCTCACTCCCTCTTGTATTCACCTATATCAAGCCTTGTTCCTTGTATAAATTATACTAAAATATCCTCCCAATATCCTCATAATTTCCATCATCCCTTGGTCTATTGAAAAGGCCACATCCTCTCCCCTAAATAGGCTCTCACAGACAATAAATTCCGGAGGGAAATTCTTCTTTTCATTTCTTTTATTTTCGTTCAAGATCATTTATTTTTATTTCCTCAACTACATTACATATTTGGTTATGATAAATCCAGTACCTTACATGTACTAATTTGTTTATGATAATGTAATAATTCATCATAATCTCTTATTTCACCTCCTTTTATACTATAAATGAAAATACAATCTGAGATGTGTTAATTTATCACATTCAATGACGACGAGTTTTTAACTTCTATTACCATATTCAATTATGGTCAAGAAAACAATTTTATGGTTGAAAAAAATAATAATATATGTAATATATCCTGTGTAATGTTATGGAATCATATTTTACACATGGTATTGATTTATCGAACAAAATGAGTTTTTGGTGATCGAAAAACCACCAAATTAAATCAAGAATTTATCATTATAATATCATCTAATGATTCATCCTCACACAAAGTAACCAAATGACTTATATGATATTTTAACTTTATCTATTAAAATAAATGACATATAAAATCAATTATGTAATTCAATTATTATTTTTTATTAACTTCCATACAAGCGAACTGATTATGAAAACTAATGAAATAAGCACTCACAAATGATGATATTGAATATCTTAACACATTAATATGGCCATAAATAAGATTAATAAAATTATAATAAAAAATAAATTTCTAATAGGTTATTAATTAAGTTATTAATAAGATTTATTTCATATTCCATGACTTTATCTTTTAGAGATGAAGATATTTGGACATAAAGTAAGGGGTTTCTACCTGAACCTCCATTTTTGTCCGGGTTACACTTTTTCCCTCATAATCCTAATTAAATTATTATTTATTCTAATTTACTCATCATAAATTATATTTGAATGTTCTAAATATCATTAACAACCAGATTCCTTATTTATTTTATGGAGAGATACATGTTTTAAATGGATCTTTCAAAAATTATTCCAGAAATACAAGCGCGATTTAATTGAATTTCTCCAATTGTTTCATATTTTTGAGGGCACTCTATAATCTGTTTTTTCCAACTATTCTTTTTATAAAATAACTCATTTTATTTTTAAAATCAATATTATTTCAATTATGGTTTTATAAAATGATTTTTTCAAAATAAATCTTCTTTTCAAAGTAAAAGAGTATTTATCTCACGAATTACTCAATGATTTTATAAGATGAATTTTGTCTATTTCAATACTCTTATTGAATATTATGTATAATTGGGACCAATATTTTACGATATCATATACCATGTTTTATTTAATGGTTTTTGATTAGTCTGACTATGGATGTTCTATCTTGAAACAATTCATCATATTACTCTGAATGGTTAGTGTTTATGTTTAATGTTTGGGGAAAGTTATTAACATTTCATATGTTAGTTTCAATATAAATATATATGTTGTTTATGTATATCCCCATTAATATTAGGAATACATTGGATGTAGTAAATGATGTATTGGTACCAATATAACCCCTCAATGCATCGGTAGGTCTCATGAGACAAAACCAATATGGACTTGGCTGAGGCCATTCCCGTTTTCAGATATGGTTCTTGCCGAGGCCTTAATATTTTTAAGATGACTTGGATGAGGCCTTGGCGGTGTATTTTAGAATGTTTTGAATTATTAAATCCCTCATTATGAATCTTTAGATTGATATTCAAAGTTATTAATAAACTAGTAGACTATCCAGGGCTATGTTTTATGGAATTAATTAATCAGTTTTCTTTCATTCCATTTTATGTTGAAGTATATTTTTTTAAAGGATTTAATTTTAGATACTCATCATTCCTAGTGTTTATATTTTCTTTCACCGTATTATTTACCCTTAATGAGAATCTGATATCACCCATATCACATGTTTTATTTTCCCTAGGTTGTTTAGATGTATATTATGAATGAATTCAAAGGATAATTTGGGATATTATTTATGATTCAAAAGAAGATGTTATGTTTTATCCCCTTTCATGTTGTAATGTTTAATTTATGAATGTATTTGGATATCCATAAATAATAAACTATTTGGTCCTTTGGGATTCATATTCTATGTTTATATGCCAATGTAACCAATTAAGGCACCGACTCTGAGAAACTGGGGTCGGTTCCTTATAGTTGGTGTTAGAGGAGGTTTAGTAGAAAACTTGGAAACTAGATTTATAAAAATTAGATTAGGGAAAAAAACACTAAGATAGTATTTCATTTTAAAAATACATGAATATTCTTGAATTTTGGTAAGGAATTAATTATTTGGATATTTTTAGAAAATAAACCACTTTCAAGATACTACAAGTTGTTGTGGGTCTGGAAAAGATGTACCTAGGAGTAACAACTCCAACAAAAAGTTTCAGTCAATGGGACAACGGGCTCCCTCAGTCAATGGGACTACAAACCCATTCATCGTAGAGCAGTGAATAATTTCTTTAGAGAATATATTTCTTACTATGGGATTTATGGAAAGAGAGAAGGGTTTCCTTGTGGTTTATCATCTAATATGAGATACAGTCTAATGTCGATCATTAATTAAAAACCAAAGGAGGAATAAGAAATAGATGAAATGGAATTGAGGTATTTCATTGAATTTTTTGTAGAAAAATATTTTTCTCATGACAACGAGCCGATATAGAGAGGAAATTATTTAGTCTGAAACATAAAAAGGATGGAAATATTTTAATGTGTGAAGCCAATATTACATGGTTAGTAAGGAATGCTATAGACTTTATACATAATCCAAGGAGTTTTAATGATCGATTCTTTCATGGTTTAAAACTCTTCCTCCAAAGGGAAATAGTCTCCCAAAGTTTCTCATCATACGAATAGATTCTCTCTTATGCAATCATAACAGAGAAAGAATTCTCTATGTATTATTACTTTAAGGGGAAACAAGAGAAGAAGAGTGTGGCAAAGGATATAATGGATAAAGGGAAGAATAAAAAGGTGACTCTTACAACATGAGATAATTACAGTAGGAAAATTCCCAGTGCCTACTTCATGCTAGTTATTATAAGGGAAGAAAAGAAGCTATCCATGATCAATTCTATAATTTTAGGGAGATGGTGCACTATGCTAATTATTTTCCCATGAATCAAGGAAATGGTCCTAAAAACGTCCATGGGTGAAAGACAAAGCTTATACTATCACAATTTCTATGTCTGAAGTTCGTAATGATGGAGTGGAAGGTACTTTGATCATTTCCTAAAAATTATCCAATGCTTTATTTGATTATGGATCATCCCATTAATTTATACCGTCCCTGTTTTCCAAGAAAATTATATATTTTTAATTTGATCTATTAAAGGAGGTGTCATTCAAAACTCCTAATGGAATTATCATTTCAATTAAGATGAGTCGATAAATCCCCTTATGACACATAAACATGCCTTAGTTTCAAAGCATATAATCATATCCATGACCATCATTGATATAATACATGGTATGTATTGGATTTAAAATTATGATGGAAAAACTATTACTAGAAGAAGGAAGTTATAATGTTTGATAATGGTATAGAATCCATTATCATTAGAGAAAATACCTCACCATTTGGTTCTCATCTAGATCCACCCCAGTGGCTCTACTAAATCAAATTATTAGGGAATAAGATAATGGAATATCTATGTTTTAGAAAAGGGATAGTCAAATAGATTACGTACCTATTGGGAAATTATATGTTGAAGTGTTTCTAGAATATTTACCTAGACATCCTCTAGAAAGGGAATTTGAGTTATCTATAAATTTAATTCATGGTTAAAGACCAATATTAAAGAATACTTATATAATTTACACTATAGAGTTAGTAGAACTAAATAAACAATAAGTGGAATTGAGTGATAAAGGTTTGTCTTCCCATGTTCTTCTCCACGGGGATCCACGGTTCTTTTTGTGAAGAAGGATGGATCTATGAGGCTGTGTGTTGAATACAAGGAGATCAATGCTATTGCAATAAAGAGGGAGTATCCCCTACCTCAAATTGATAATTTATTTAATCATCTTCATGGAGCCAAATGTTTTTAAAATATTGACCTTCGATGTGGATATCATCAGTTGCATATGAGGAAGTAAGATATTCCAAAGACAGCATTTCGACAAAGGTATGGGTATTATTTGTTTACAATAATAACTTTTATACTAACAATAGAACCCTATGTTTTCATGGATCTAATAAATATGGTTTTTGAGGAATATATTGATAAATTTTATGTGGTATTTATTGATGATATCTTGGTATATATCAAATATTACAAAGGCCATGAAAATGACTTGTGCATTATTCTAATAATTCATAGAAGAAATAAATTATATGTGATGTTTAGAATGTGTGAATTTTGGATTCAAACATTTTATTTTTAGAGACATATTGCCTCTATGTATGTAATATCTATTGATTCTATGAAGAAAAAGGCTGTTTAGGAATGGCCTATACCAAAAAACATAGCTGAGGTGCGTAGTTTTATTGGTTTAACAAGTTATTTTCGTAATTTCATTCAGAAATTTCCCCAATTAGCTAACCTGTTATGAATGATTACTCAGAAATGGGATATGTTAATTTGGAAAAAATAATTTCATGAATGTTTCTAATAATTGAAGAGGATAATATTGATTCCTCCTATACGAACTCTACCATCAGGGAACGATGGGTTTGTCATCTATAGTGATGTATCAAAGAAAGGACATGGTTGTTTCCTTATGAAGAATGATAGAGTTATTTACTATTCATCAATGAAGTTAAAAATTCAAGAACATAAATACCCAAACCACAATCTTAAGTTAGTAGTTGTAATATTTGTTATAATGATATGGAGACATTTTCTCTATGGTGAATGATGTGAGATATATATTGAACAGAAGAGCTTGAAATACATCTTCTCAAAAAATTAACTCAACATGAGGAAAAGATGATGGATCGAGCTACTCAAGGATTACGATTTTCCCATACACTACAATGCAAGAAAGGCATGTAAGTTAGATGTTGCATTGAGTAGGAAAGATCATGGATTTCTAAACAAAATGATATTTGACAAGGATTTTATGTAAATGGATCTATCAAGGATGGATATGGGAATTATAAAAAAGGTGAAACATAATTACTTTCTCAATTGGTTTCCCAACCATCATTATTAGAAAGGAACAAAAGTTCTCAGCCTGATGATGAGAATCTTCAATAGAAAATTAATGATGTGAATGATAAGAAGTTGAAAGACAACTTGTATGAAGATGGAATTATGAAATTTTGGAAGAGGATTTATGTTCGAGCTATACCACAGCTAAAAAGAGAGTTACTGGACAATGCACATAGTTCTACTTTCACTATACATCCTTGTAGTACTATGATGTATATTGATTTGAAGGAAAATTTATAGTGGGATAACATGAAGATGGAAATTTCTAATTATGCATCAATATGTTTAGTCTATCAACAGGTGATGGCTGAAAGAAAAAATCCTATAGGAGTCATGAAACCTATACCTATTCGATCATCACGAATTTTGACATAAGGTTACCAAAAAATACATGAAAAATGATGCAATATGGGTAATTTTTTATCGACTTACGAGATCTGCCCATTTCCTCGCTATAAGGGAGGATTTTCCACTAAAGCGCACTGCAAGACACTATGTAAATGATGTTGTGAGTCTTCATAGAGATAATATCTCAATTGTGCCTGATCATGATCCATCATTTACATCAAAATCCTCGAAAGGTCTTCAGAATGTTTTGAAAACTAATATTTGTTTTTGTACTACTTATCACCCCCATGGGACACCTCATCGCTGGTATTGGCAAAACCATGGGCTTGCCCATGGTATTTGACTATGGAATTGGCCATTTGGGACAACTAATACCTTCTCTTACTATTAATAAGATGACTAGAATTATTTCATAATTATTACATCCTCAATAATGTCATTAAACACCTGAAACTCAAAAACTGTATTTTCACTATTCACCAAAAAATTCAACTTTCTTAGAAAAATACCAAAATTTCACCTTACCAAATATCGATGGTCTGATTTCAAAAATGAAATCCATATTGTGAAAATAATTTTCTAAATATTTTTAATTTAATTTTTAAATAAAAAACACTCTTCACTAAAAATTCAACTTTTTCAAAAAAATTTATAATTTTCACCTTAATCAAATATCGATGCTCTGATTTCGAAAATGAACCCCATTTTATGAAAATAATTTTCTAAATATTTTTAATTTAATTTTTAAATAAAAACACTATTCATTGAAAATTCAACTCTTTTAGAAAAACCCCAAAAATTCACCTTAACCAAATATCGATCCTCAGATCTCAAAAATGAATTCCATTTTATGAAAATAATTTTCTAAATATTTTTAATTCATTTTTTAAATAAAAACACTATTTGCCCGAAAAAACTAATAGTTAACCAATAATTTCTGAAACAGTTATTTACCAATTTTATTGAATCACATTACTTAATCAAGGTGCCTAAATTATATTAATACTTTCTTAAGTGAAGTAACTTAATCCATTTTGTCACATTACTAATCATAAACATAAAATAACTATTCATAATTTACAATTCACCAAAAATTATGTTGATCTTATTAGACTCTAAATTTCATACTGAACAAAGATGTAGAAGACCGTTTTTTGAAAATTATTACACATTATTAATTATTTATGGTTTTCATAAATATTTTAAAATGTGCTTTTTCTAAAATTCACCAATAATATGCATACTATATTTATCGATACATTTGAAAATTCACAAACATCACCATCAAAAGACATCACAATTTTTATTTAAATCGAAGGATTACACAAGGCAGTTACAGTCTCATTACATAACCCCTTATAACACCAGCATAAGACCTAAGATTAAGGTGTGCTAGGGTGATATAATCTTGGGGCGGCTCGAACATCATTTCCAGAGTAGTGATTTCTATTAGCTTGAACTTCTCGCGATGGTGATTACATTCCAGCTTCACATGATGAAGTTCGTCTTGGGTTTAGTCCAGAGAAAATCCCAAAGGTGATAGATCTTTCTTGAGTTCCACCATATGGGCTTTGATCGGCCCAAGACTTCTGGACGGGGCCATCGAATCAAATTTCTATATTAATTAATCAAGATCACTTGTCTTTATAGACAATAATCGCAACATTTAGTTTCCAATGGTCATATTGACCAATTTTCATATAACAGTAGAAACTCAACAGTCTTATTTTAATTATACTCATTTTATTAAATGAAATAGTTTTGTTGAGTATAAAATAAAATAACACACAAATTTGGGAAACAAATTTTTTTCACAATTCTGGGTGGTTAAAATCTTCCCCCCTTAAGAAATTGCGCCCTCACAATTTTAAAATTGGGCTTGGAAATTTTGTTGAAAGTCCCACATCGAAAAAAGAGTCACTAAAACTATTACTTTAAGATAAAGAAAGGGAAGTACAAAGTTCACCCAAGTTAACCCAAAATAGGATTCCATGTAAGAAAATATGGATATAGAAGAGAAAACCATGGGTCATGTTCTGATGGAGGGCGATAGAAAACATGATTAGGAAAAAATTAACCACAAGAAGATCACAAACTTAAGATGTGTTAAGCTGTATTTGATTACCTAGTAGGAAACCTAAACCAATAACATCTTTGTTTTACGTTCCTTTTCATAATTTTGAGGAATTCATTTACTACATCAAATAAAATCATAAGGAAATATACTTACCTTAAAGTAGAGTTTCACCCCTTAATAATTTTCCACCAAGACTAATCTTTTCTACAAATAATGAGCAATAAAAAAGACATCGTATCATCAAAATCACAAGAATCATCTTCTAGAGAATCACATAATCTATAAACGAATAACTATATTTTCCCTTGTCTTTAGTCATCAACTAAAAATAAAACGGTTAGTACAAGATCATATAATCCCCAAAAAGGATAATCCTTTATAAAAAGAAATATGACTATTAATCTATAAAATTCAACAAAAGTTCCCAAAGTTCCAGAAATACAATTCAATACACAACCATCCTTAAAATTCTTCAGAATAATACAAAATAATATTGGAACCCAAAACTCTGATGGATTTAATCACATTTTCTTCTCCAATAAATCTTACATTTATCTCCAAATAGCATCAACTACTATTAAAGTCTCATACTAATGTTTAATTAACCTATTCACATATTCTCTATGCTAGGTTCAACGTTTCAGAAAAATCCCAGAAATTCACCTTAACCAAATATCAATGTTCTGATTTCAAAAATGAACTCAATTTTATGTAAATAATTTTTAAAATATTTTTAATTTAATTTTTAAATAAAAAACACTATTCAACTGAAAAAACTAATACTTAACCAATAATTTCTAAAATAGTTATTTACCTATTTTATTGAATCACATTACTTAATCAAGGTGCCAAAATTATATTAATACTTTCTTAATTGAAGTTACTTAATCCATTTTGTCACATTACTAATCATAAACATAAAATCACTATTCATAATTTACAATTCACCAAAAATTAAGTTGATCTTATTAGACTCTAAATTTCATACTGAACAAATTTATAGAAGACCATTTTTTGAAAATCATTACACATTATTAATTATTTATGGTTTTCATAAATATTATAAAATGTCCTTTTTCTAAAATTCATCAATAATATGCATACGATATTTATCGAGACATTTGAAAATTCACAAACTTCACCATCAAAAGACAACACAATTTTTATTTAAATCAAAGGATTGAACAAGGAAGTTATGGACTCATTACATAACCCCTTATAACACCAGCATAATACCTAAGATTAAGGTGTGCTAGGGTGATAGAATCTTGGGGTAGCTCGGCCAACATTTCCAGAGTAGTTATTTCTATTAGCTTGAACTTCTCGCGATGGTGATTACGTTCCAGCTTTACATGATGAAGTTCGGCTTGGGTTTGGTCCAGAGCAAACCCCAAAGGTGATACCTCTTTCTTGAGTTCCATCAGATGGGCTTTGATCGGCCCGAGACTTCTGGATAGGGCCATATAATCTTATTTCTATATTAATTAATCAGGATCACTTATCTTTATAGACAATAATCGCAACATTTAGTTTCCAATGGTCATATTGACCATTTGTCATATAAAAATAGAAACACAACAGTCTTATTTTAATTATACTCATTTTATTAAATGAAATAGTTTTGTTGAGTATAAAATAAAATAACACACAAAGTTGGGAAACAATTTTTTTCACAATTTCGGGTGGTTAAAATATTCCCCCCTTAAGAAATTTCGCCCTCACAATTTTAAAATTGGGATTGGAAATTTTGTTGAAAGTCCCACATCGAAAAAAGAGTCAGTAAAACTATTACTTTAAGATAAAGAAAGGGAAGTACAAAGTTTACCCGAGTTAACCCACAATAGGATTCCATGTAGGAAAAAATGGATATGGAAGAGAAAACAATGGGTCATGTTCTGATGGAGAGAGATAGAAAACATGATTAGGATAAAATTAACCACAAGATGATCACAAACATAAGATGTGTTAAACTGTCTTTGATTACCTAATAGGAAACCTAAACCAATAACATCTTTGTTTTACGTTCTTTTTCGTAATTCTGAGGAATTCATTTACTACATATATTAAAAACATAAGTAAATATACTTACCTTCAAGTAGAGTTTCGCCCCTTAATAATTTTCCACCACGACTAATCTTTTCTACAAATAATGAGCAATAAAAAAGACATGGTATCATCAAAATCACAAGAATCATATTCTAGAGAATCACATAATCCACAAAAGAATAACTATATTTTTCCCTTGCCTTTAGTCATCAACTAAAAATAAAACATTTAGTACAAGATCATATAATCCGCAAAAAGGATAATCCTTTATAAAAAGAAATATGACTATTAATCTCCAAAATTCAAAAAAAGTTCCCGAAGTTCCAGAAAGACAATTCAATACACAACCATCCTTAAAATTCTTCAAAATAATACAAAATAATATTGGAACCCAAAACTATGAAGTATTTAATCACATATTCTTCCCCAATAAATCTTAACATTTATCTCCAAATAACATCAACTACTATTAAAGTCCCATACTAATGTTTAATTAACCTATTTACATATTCTCTATGCTAGGTTCAACATTTCAGAAAAATCCCAGAAATTCACCTTAACCAAATATCAATGTTCTGATTTCAAAAATGAACTAAATTTTATGTAAATAATTTTTAAAATATTTTTAATTTAATTTTTAAATAAAAAACACTATTCAACTGAAAAAACTAATACTTAACCAATAATTTCTGAAAAAGTTATTTACCTATTTTATTGAATCACATTACTTAATCAAGGTGCCTAAATTATATTAAAACTTTCTTAATTAATGTTACTTAATCTATTTGGTCACATTACTAATAAAAAGCATAAAATCACTATTCATAATTTACTATTCACCAAAAATTAAGTTCATCTTATTAGACTCTAAATTTCATACTGAACACAGCTGTAGAAGGCCATTTTTTTGAAAATCATTACACATTATTAATTATTTAAGGTTTACAGAAATATTTTAAAATAACATTTTTCTAGAATTCATAAATAATATGCATACTATATTTTTCCGAACATTTGAAAATTCACAAACTTCACCATAAGAAGACATCAAAAATTTTATTTTAATAAAAGGATTACACAAGGCAGTTACGGTCTCGTTACATAACCCCTTATAACACCAACATAGTTACTATGATTAAGGTGTGCTAGGGTGATATAATCTTGGGGTGGCTCGGCCAACATATCGAAGTAGTGATTTCTATCAACTTGAACTTCTCGCGAAGGCGATTACGTTCCAGCTTCACACGATGAAGTTCGGCTTGGGTTTTGTCCAGAGAAAAGCCCAAAGGTGTTACCTCCTTCCTGAGTTCCATCAGATGGGATTCGATTAGCCCGATACTACTGGATGGGGCTATCAAATCTTCTTTCTATATTAATTAATCAAGATCACTTGTATTTATGGACAATAATTGAAAAATTTAGTTTCCAACAGTCATATTGACCAATTGTCATATTACCGTCAAAACCCAATGGTCTTATTTTTATTATACTAATTTTATTAAATGAAATAGTTTTGTTGAGTATAAAATAAAATAACACACAAAGTTAGGAAACAAAATATATTCAAAATTTCAGGTCATTATAGTCTTCCCCCCTTATGAAATTTTTTCATCACAATTTTAAAATTGGGCTTGGAAATTTAATTCTAAGTCCCACATCGGAAAAAGAGACAATAAAAATATTACTTTAAAAGAAAGGGAAGTACAAAGGTCACCAAAGTTAACCCATACTAGGATTCCGTGTAGAAAAACATGGGTATGGAAGAGAAAACACAGGGTCAAGTTCTGATGGAGAGTTATAGAAAACATGACTAGGAAAAAATTAACCAGAAGAGGATCACAAACTTCAGATGTGTTAAACGATCTTTGATTACCCAGTAGGAAATGTAAACCAACAACATTTTTTTTACGTTCCTTTTCATAATTTTAAGGAAATAATTTACTACATAGAAAAAAACATAAGGAAATATACTTACCTTCATGTAGAGTTTCATCACTTAATATTTTTCCACCAAGACTAATCTTTTCTCCAAATAACGCGCATTCAAAAAGACTTGGTGTAACACCCCGACCCCTCTAGGCTGAAGCTGGTGCATTACTTGTGATATTGGCATGGTTAGAAGGAATAAAAATCCTAAAGTAACGATCAGTTTAGTAGTCTTGAAGAAACTATATATATTGATGTTACTTAAAATACATTGGAAAAGTTTACAAAATACAATACATGACGAAAACTAAAAACTGCGTCCACAAAAGCTCAATAAATGATATCCTCTTGGTCTCCTGTTGAAAGTAAACAATGAAAGGGGTGAGCTAAAATTCACATTAAGTGTTACAAATAGCGGAAGCATTAGTAAAATAATAAGTGAATCATAATTAATCTGACATAATAAATATGGCATAGTGAATAAATTAATAACTAATTCCATTAATAAACTGAGAATGAAACTACATCCATAGATTTTATCACAGTGGAAACCTCATGGATAATAATAATAACTGATAATGAATAAAGATAATTCTTTTTAATTAGATGTCATGTATCTGGAACATGAACCATAATACCGTAAAAACGGATTAGTTCTATGGGTAGAAACCCGTCTGATTTTTCGGAAACAAACTCGAAGGGTCTGTCGCCAAACTGTTTTGTCTCATGAGACCTACCGATAAATCGAGGGGTTTTAGTGGGACCAACCCACATCTACATCCAAATAATTATTTATAAATAGATTCAATACAAGCGTAATATGTATTTACATTATCCGTATAGAATAGAGGATACAAATTCATCAATATTTCCACAGTCAAAACAACATTAAAAATAAATACCGTATGTAAAATGGTATATGACTTAGACAATAATAATATCCATTATATAACAATATGGATATTTAAATGGAATATAATTTCAATTGAAAAGTGATCTCAACTGGGAAGTAGGTACACCACATAGGAAAGAGTAGGTGCACAATTACTAGGCAAGTCACAACGAAGTGAAAATTGAGATAAAGCTCGTTACCGTGTTGTATTCAATTGAGTCGTATGAAAAAGAGTTAACAACCACCAAAATAGTCACATAATAAAATTAATATAATGATAACCATTATAACATATTTCAAATGGAAGTTCAACTATAACAAATATAATAAATAATAGGTGAACAATGGAGATCCCACAGAATTGAAAGTGAGATGAGAAAAACCCCTTACAAACATTTCGGCATGGTAACGAGTGTTCATTCGAAGGATTAATGAGAGATAAAATGTTATAAAATTATTTATATATCATAAGGGTAATATGGGGGAGGTTTAGAAACATAACCCATCATTAGAAATTAAAAAAAAAAGCACACAAGATGGGGTATATTCTTGAATAAAGGTGAGAGAGAGGATCCCTTACCTTATGCTTGAAGGTGTTCTTGAATTGTTATTAAAGACCTGAATAAACAAATTAGGTTTATTAATTAATAATTACAGAACCTCTTTTATATGTAAATTATTTATTATAATCCTTTTTATTTCATTATAGGTCTTTTTTATTGGTTATAAGGTTCAATTTCATTGTTCGGGCTCGTTTGTTTTATTGGTTTTAAATGACCGATTCACTTATATTCAAGTTAGGATAAATATATAAGATGCATGTGTTTGTCCAGAAATGAAGTTATAAAATATTAGTGAACATACATTGGATTACATGGTTTTGAATTTAGTTATGGTTACTTAGATTGAAGTTGAATTTATATATATATAACCTTAGTGATATCCATTTTGGTTAATCGGTGGGTCTGATTACGATGAACATGTTTTTCTTTATAACATAATACCATGTGAACAAAAGTATTAATGAAATAAAAATAGGATATATTACATAATAATATGGTTCATACATAACAATAATGGTCTCCTGATAATAATTAAAGATTATAATAGAAATCGATAAACTGTTGTCCTTGAATGTGCTAAATTAGCACATCTCAAACAGTGCTTTCATTTCTTTCAAATAAAAGTTGTAAAAGGAGAGAAGATAATGGAATATATACCATTAGAGTGAAAAAATTCCAGTACATGTATGTTACTATATTTATCATACTATTTTGTTGAATGGAGGTGAGAAAAGAAACAAAAATAAATGAACTTAAAAGAAAATAATGGATTTGAATGAGGAATTTACCTCTTGATATTTCCTCCTTTGAGAACCTCTTAAGGGGATAGGTTTTGGTATTTTGAAGAGGCTATGAGTCTTGGGATGTGGGGTAGGATCTTGGAGAGTGATTTGGGAAGAATATTGTAAAGGCATAAGTCTAGAGAGGAGTGGGGAGAAGAGGGAGTGAAGGGGGGTTTTATAGTGGAGGAGAGAGGGGATTTCTTAATAAAAAACTCATTAATTTATTATTTCTCATGAAGAAAATGAATAGTGAGTATCCCATGACCAAAAATAGTAATTTTATCATGTGATACCGAACCATTTAGTCTTACATCAGCTGTACATCACACATGACTCTATAATTAGTGTATTTATCTTAATTTTCCAATTTATGATATGTCACTATTCATCAAAAAATCAAGTATTTCAGAAAAATCCCAAAATTTCACCCTAACCATTTTTCGATGTGTAGAATCCAAAAATGAAGTCCATTTCTCGAAAGTAATTTTCTAGATATGATTAATTAAATATATAATTAAATCATTATTTAATTTTAATATATAAACACTTAGAATATTCATCTTTATCTTTAGGGTGTCTAAATTCATTTATACACTCAAGGGTATGGATACCATTCATAAGAGTCATATTACTATTCATAATGGTAAGTTACTATTCATAATGGTAGGTTAATATTCATAAGGGTAGGTTACTATTCACTGAAAATTATTTTAATTCTATCGGACTCCTAATATCACCTTGAACACAACTCTGTATATCATATTTTTAAAATTCAAATCACAGAGGTGGTCAATTTATGTTTAGTGGATAATTTATGGATATCTCCTATATGTAACCATGTTTTGTTCCATAGGGGCTCAGTAATTTATGAAATATAGGCTACCTAATGAATATAGTGTATTTAAGAGAAACATACCATAAAATGTTTGGGGTGCTACATTATTCCATCCATCGGAAATTTAATCCTTGACATTTTAAGTAAAAAGAAAACCAAAAATATGTGGGTGATTCTTTTTCATAACATCCTCAGGTTCCCATGTTGCTTCCTCCATATTCTGGTTTCTCCAAAGAACCTTCACTAGGTGATTTTTCCTATTTCTCAATACCTGTTCCTTTGTGTCAAGAATCCCAATAGGCTTTTTACAATATGAAAAATAAAGTTCCCATTCAATTTCATCATATGTGAGAACATGCATTGGGTCTGGAATTTATTTCTTTAACAATATAACATGGAACACATCATGAACTCTGGAGATATTTGGTGGCATCACTAGACGATAAGCTACAACTCTGATTCTTTCCAGACTTTCAAATGGCCTGACGTATCTGGGGCTCAGTTTCCCTTTCTTACCAAAAATTAGGACACGCTTCCATGGAGATACTTTCAAGAAGACTTGATCTCCCACATGGAATTCCAAATCCTTTCTCCTATTGTCATCATAACTCTTCTGCCTACTTTGGGCTTCCTTAATATGGGCTTGGATTATCTTTACCTTTGCTGTGGTATCTTTAATATGTTCTGGGCCTATAAGTTTCCTCTCACGAACTTCTTCCCAACAAGTTGGAGTTCGACATCTCTTTCCATATAATTCATCATATGGAGCCATTTGAATACTAGAATGGAAACTATTGTTGTATGAAAATTACACCAAAGGAAATTATTGATCCCACATACCTTGGAAGTCAAGATAACATGAACCCAACATGTCTTATATAGTTTGTATAGTCCTTTCAGACTACCCATCGGTCTGGGGGTGATATGCAGTACTCATATGAAGCTCAGTATTCAAAGCCTTCTGGATACTTTTCTAGAATTTTGATCTAAACCGGGGATCTTGATCAGATAAAATTGATAGAGGTGCACCATGAAGTCTTACAACTTCATTAATATACAGTCTTACCAGGTGCTCGAGTGGAAAATCCTCTCATATAGGAAGGAAATGTGTTGATTTTGTGAGAAGATCAACAATTACCCATATTTCATCATTCCTTCTAGCTGTCCTCGGTATTCTGGAGATAAAATCCATCGTAATTTTATCCCACTTCCACATAGGAATAGGTAGAGGTTGCATCACTCCTTTGGGATGCTGTCTCTCAGCCTTCACTTGTTGAAAAACTAAACACCTTGACACGTAATCAGAAATTTCCCGCTTCATATTATCCCACCAGAAATATTCCTTCAGATCTATGTACATATTGGTGCTACCCGGGTGTATAGAGAAATTTGAGCTATGTGTATCATCTAATAGTTCCCTTTTTAGCTCATCTACTGATGGAACAGATAACCTCTTCCAAAATTTCATAACTCCTTCTTCATACACGAAGTCATCCAGTCTTCCATCCTTGACATCATTAATTTTCTAGTGCAGATTCTCATCCTCAGATTTGGAGATTTTTATTTTCACTAATAAAGATTGTTTAGGAATCATTTGAAAGAGAAAATATGTTTCTCCTTCCTTAAAAATTCCTATATCCATCTTCAGTAGATCCATGAATATAAGATCTCTTTCAATCCTCATTTGAGTTAGAAGTCCATGATCTTTCATGCTTAATGCATCTTCAACCTTATTCACCTTTCCTAGGTGGTAGTGTATAGAACAATCGTAATCTTTAAGTAACTTGATCCATCTTCTTTGCCTCATGTGGAGTTCTTTTTGTGTGAAAATGTATTTAAAACTCTTGTGGTCCATATAGATCTCACATCTCTCTCTGTAGACATAATGCCTCCATATTTTCAGAGCAAAGATTACGGCTGCTAACTCAAGATCATGAGTTGGATAATTTTTCTCATGATTCTTCAACTTTCTTGATGCAAGAGAAATAACTTTATTGTTTTTTATAAGGATACAACCCAGTCCATTATTTGATGCATCACTGTATATTAAAAATCCATCACTTCCAGATGGAAGAGTCAAAATTAGAGCATTGAAAAATCTTCTTTTCAATTATTCAAATCATTCTATACACTATTTTGTCCACACAAACTTAACACCTTTTTGTATGAGCTTGGTTACCGGGATAGCCAGTCGGGCGAAATTCTGAATGAAATGCCGATAGTAACCTGCTATGAAAATAAAACTGCGTACCTCGGTAATGTTTGTTGGCATGGGCCAATATTGGATTGCCTTTGTCTTTGAAAGGTCAACTAGGATTCCATCCTTAGAGACAATATGGCCTAGAAAAGAAACTGATTGAAGCCATAATTCATACTTGCTAAAATTACCATATAATTTATTTCTTCTATGAGTTTTCAGAACAATCTGCAAGTGATTCTCATGGTTCTCATAGCTTTTTGAGTATACCAAGATATCATCAATGAAAACCAAAACAAAGTTATCAAAATATTCCTTGTAAAATCTATTCATTAAATCTATGAAAACATATGGTTCATTATTCAGTCCAAAAGGCATCACTGTAAACTCGTAATGCCCATACCATGTTTGAAATGTTGTCTTAGGAATATCTTCCTTCCTCACACGAAGCTGATGATATCCAGACCGAAGGTCAATCTTCGAAAATTATTGAGATCCATGAAGTTGATCAAATAAATCATCAATCTGAGACAGAGGATACTTATTATTTATGTTAATTGCATTGATTTCCCTATAATCAATGCATAGCCTCATGGATCCATCTTTCTTCTTGACAAATAGGACTGGGGCTCCCCATGGAGAAACACTTGGTCGAATAAATCCATTGTCACTCAAATACTCTAGTTGTTTTTTAGCTCCACTAACTCCATAGTGGCCATTCTATAAGGGGTCTTTGATATAGGTCTCGCACTAGGAATTAAATCCATAGAGAACTCAAATTCCCTGTTTGGTGGATTTCTTGGTAAATCCTCTTGAAATATATTAGCGTACTCTTGCACTATATGTACATATTCAATTTTAATGTTTTTATCCTCACCCATAGATATTGGGTTCTCTTATTCTTTAATAATTTCATTCAATAGATCCACCGGGGGTGGATATAGATAGAAATCAGGTGGTGAGGCTTCTACTCTAAAAATAAGAGATTCTACACCATTTTCAAAAATTGTAACTTCCTTTTTCTTATAATAAATATTCACATCATAGTTTGATAGCCAATTCATACCAATAATTATTTCAAAGTCAGTCATTGGTATGAAGATAAGGTTACCAACTAAATCACGTTTATGTGTCATGAGGGCGACTAGTTGGCATGCCTTTGTTGCAATGATGCATCCCCTAGGAGTTTTGAATGATAACTCCTTTATGAAATCAAATTGGACATATCTTCTTTTCATGGAAAACTAGGAAGATATAAATGAATGTGATGATCCAGAATCAAATAATGTGTTGGCTAAGTTTGAGGAAACAATTAAAGTACCTGCCACCACATCATTTGGAATTTCAACCTCCACGGTTGTGATCTCATAGGCTCTCCCTTGTTCTCTTTTATTTTTTTGAGGCATGTTTCATTGGCTCCTAGGACACTCATTTTTATAGTGTCCCATCTCTCTACAATTATAGCATTGAATATCATTGAATTGTTTCTTCCCCTTGCATTCATCAGATCGATGACCCTTTCCTCCGCACTTATAGAAGAATCCCATGCCATTCAAGCATTTTCAAAGATGATTCTTTCCATAGTTATCGCTTAATGGGAAACTATTCGTTCCCTTTATCTTCATTGGTGCCTCTACTTTTGATTTGTTATCAGAGTACTGCTTCTTATCTTGGTTTCCTTTGAAAAGATTTTATCAAGAAAATTCCTTCTATATTTTGATAGCACTTGACACAATTTCATCATATGATGAAAATGTTTGAGAAGCCAGTGCCCTCCGAATACTTGGATTAAGATCTTCAAAGAAATGATCAATCTTTTCTGCTGAGTCACGTATGTAATCTACGGCATACCTGGCCAGCCACGTAAAAGTATCCTCATACTCTGCAACACTTTCTTCTTCCCATTGTTTCAAGCTAAGGAATTTACGCTTTATTTTAGTTCATTTCTCACGAGGGAAATATTTTTCGAAGAATATTTCCTTAAAATTCCTCTATTCCATATCTTCAATTTCTTCTTCCTCCATGGTATTTTGAATCAGGGACCACCATTGATCAGCGTCACCCTTGATACAATATACTTCCAGTACTACCTTTTCATTTTCATTGCATCTTAACGCCCTGAATATCTTTTCAAGGGACTTGATCTATTGCTCAAAAACCATTGGATTAGTAGTCCCGCTAAAATATGGAGGCTTATGATGCATGAAATGATCCAACACAGGTTTGGAATGGTTTTTCATTACAACTTGAGTTAGTTGTCCCAATATGGTCATGATCTGATCTGCTCCAACTTTAACTGTGTTGACTTGCTTAGTAGATAGATCCCTAACCTGCCCACAAGTATAGATTTCCCTTCTTCCATTAGACACCATCTCTATATAATGAATCACTCTTGATCAGGGTATGAATCATAACGTGTAATCTTAACATAACAATATACTTAGCATAAATTAAGTTCCTATGTATGGATAATTCCATAATCTGAAAAAAATGGTTTCTTTAAGGGATATTGTACATTTCAATCCTTCATAATGGATTGTAAAGAAAATATGAATTATCCTTAGAATATACCCCCGAGAGTTTCGTAACCAAGAGTGCATCAAGGCCCGTTGTTGTGAACCAATTCCCATTTGAGTCTAGCTCAAAGCGGTGTCTTCGGGTTTTACCCCTAGATACATCTATGCTAGAGCCACCTCTACCTTCTCATATCCAGACAAGGATGTATTGATTGAAATATCCACATGATATATTCCTTACCAAAATACGAGGATGTTCTTGTATGTTTATACTCAAATACTACCTTAGGGATTTGTTCCCTACTATATATTTGCTACTCTAGTTTCCAAGTTTCCTATTAAACTTCCTCTGATACCAACTGTAACACCCTGAACCCTCTAGGCTGGAGCTGGTGCGTTACTTGTGATATTGGAATGGTTAGACGAAATAAAAATAATGATGGAATGGTAAGTTTATTAGTCTTGAAGAAACTAGATACATAGATGTTACTCAAAATACATTGAAAAAGTTTCCAAAATACAATACATAACGAAAACTGAAAACTATATCCATAGGAGTTCAATAAATGATCTCCTCTTTGTCACCTGTTGAAAGTAAACAATGAAAGGGGTGAGATAAAACACTCAATAAGGGTTAAAAATAGTGGAATCATGAGTACAATAATATGTTAATCACAATATATCTGACAAAATCAATATGGCATAGTGAATAAATGAATAACTAATGCCATTAATAAACTGAGAATGAAACTGCATCCATAGATTTTGTCATAGTGAAAACCTCATGGATAATAATAATAACTGATAATGAATAAAGAGAATACTTATTAATTGGAAGTCATGTATCTGTCACATGAACCATAATACCATAAAAACGGTTTAGTTCTATGCGTAGAATCCCGTCTGTTATTTTGGAAACAAACTCAAAGGGTCTCTCGCCAAAATGTTTTGTCTCATGAGACCTACCGATGCATCGAGGGGCTATAGTGGTACCCACCCACATCTATGTCCAAATAATTCTTTATATATAGATTCAATACAAGCATAATATTTATTTAAATTATCCATATAGAATAGAGGATATAGATTCATCAATATTTCCACAGTCAAAATAACATTCAAAATAAATACCATATGTAAAATGGTATTCGGATTTGACAATAATAATATCCATGATATGAGAATATGGATATTTAAATGGAATATAATTTCAATTGAAATGTGATCTCAAATGGGTTCTAGGTACACCACATAAGAAAGAGTAGGTGTACAATTACTAAGAAAGTCACAACAAAGTGAAAATTGAGACAAAGCTCGTTACTGTGTTGTATTCAATTGAGTCATTTGAAAAAGAGTTAAAAACCACCAAAAGTGTCATTGAATACAATGAATATAATTATAAACATGATAAAATATGGTAAATGGCAGTACACTTTTACCACATATAAGAAATAAGAGGTGAACAATAGAGATGCCACAAAATTGAAAGTGAGATGAGAAAACCACCTCACCCACATTTTGACATGGTAACGAGTGTTCTTGCGAGGGATTAATGGGAGATAAAAGTTTATCCCATTATTTACATATCATAAGGGTAGTGTGGGGGAGGTGAAAAAACATTCCCCAACATTAGAAATTAAAAAAAATCACACAAGATAGGCTACATTCTTGAACAAATGTGAGAGAGAGGATCCCTTACCTTATGCTTGAAGGTGATCTTGACTTGTTATTAAACACCTGAATAAACAAATTAGGATTATTAATTCATAAGTACATAACCTATTTTATTTGTAAATTATTTATTATAATCCTTTTTAGTTCATTCTAGGCCTTTTTGATTGGTTATAATGTTCAATTTCATTGTTCGTGCTCGTTTGTTTACTTGGTTTTAAATGATCGGTTCACTTATATTCAAGTTCGGATAAATATATAAGATGGATGTGGTTGTCCAAAAATGAAGTTATACACTATTAGTGAACATCCAGGATATTAAATGGTTTGAAATTTAATTACAGTTACTTAGATTGATGTTGAATTTTATATATATAACTATAGTGATATCCCTTTTGGTTAATCGGTGGGTTTGATTATGATGAACATGTTTTTCTTTTTAACATAATCCGATGTGAAAAAAAGTATTAAAGAACTAAAAATAGGATATATTACATAATATTATGGTTCAACCATAACACAAATTGTTTCCTGACCATAATTAATGATTATAATAGAAATCGATAAATCGTTGTCCTTGAATGTGCTAAATTAGCACATCTCAAACGGTGCTTTCATTTCTTTCAAATAAAAGTGGGGAAAAGAGAGAAGATAATATAATATATACCATTAGCATGAAAAAAATTCTAGTACATGTATGTTACTGGATTTAGCATACTATTTTGGTGAAGGGAGGTGAGAAAAGAAACAAAAATAAAAGAACTTAAAAGAAAAGAAGGGATTTGAAAGTGGAATTTACCTCTTGAGACTTCCTCATTTGAGAACCTCTTAAGGGGAGAGGTTTTGGTATTTTGAAGAGGGTAGGAGATTTTTCATGTGGGGGACGATATTGTGGAGTGATTTGGGAAGAATATTGGCAAGCAAAATGGCTTGAGAGGAGTGAGGAGAAGAGGGAGTGAAGGGGGATTTTTATAGTGGAGGAGAGAGGGGATTTATTAATATAAAACTCATTAATTTATTATTTCTCCTCAAGACAAGGAATAGTGAGTATTCCATGACCAAAAATAGTAATATTATCATGTGATCCCAAACCCAGTGGGCTTAGATCAGTAGTACATCACACATGACTCTATAATTAGTGTATTTATCTTAATTTTTCAATTGATGGAATGTCACTATTTAGAAAAAATTCAAGTACTTTAGAAGAATACAAAAAATTCACCCTATCCATTTTTCGACGTGTAGAATCCAAAAAAGAAGTCCATTTCTCAAAAATAATTCTCTAAATATGATTAATTAAATATTTAATTAAATCATTATTTAATTGAAATATATAAACACTTAGAATATTCATCTTCATCCTTCGGGGTGTCTAAATTCATTTATACACTCAAGGGTTTGGATACCATTATTAAAAGTCATATTACTATTCATAAGGGTAAGTTACTATTCATAATGGTAGGTTGCTATTCATAAGGGTAGGTTACTATTCACTGAAATTGAGTTAATTCTCTCAGACTCTAAATATCACCTTGAACACAACCGTGTATATCAAATTTTTAAAATTTAAATCATAGAGCTGGTAAATTTAGTTTTAGTGGCTATGTTATGGATATCTCTTATAAGTAACCATGTTTTGTTCCATATGGCCTTAGTAATTCATGAAATACATCTACCTAATGAATACAGTGTATGTCACAACCCGACCCTACCTGTGCTCGAGCCATAACTACCCCAAGCCCGCCTCCATAGGCCAGGGGCTGGCGACCAGCGCCGAAGGCACACCAACTCGGGGAGGCCTTTTCCTAAGTACCTGTACACACACACGCAACACACTCAATGAAAAAGTGCAGAGTAGAAACAAAGAACAAGCAGAGTAAAAAGAACAACTGCTATTAATATAAACCACAAAGTGCATCAACCTCTACAAGTACAAAGTACAAACTAAAAGGAAAATGGGAAAAACACGTGCCCAACCAAAAAGTTCCACAACCCGACAATAGGTAAACAAAAGAAACAGCTGATGGGTCTCCCACCTGGAACCCGGCTACGAACACCACACACGGTCCAAGCTCCCAAGCTCCTATGATCCACTAAAGTCACGCTCCACCTGTCCGTCGTCTACAAGGTCAAACCAAGTGCGGGCAAAGCCCAAGCAGGGGTGATTATAAAAATACTTAGTAGGATACCTCGGAGGCTCGAGGGAGCAAAAAAGGAGGTACCAAAGGGTGAGTAGTAGAGCATACAAGGAGAAGAACAGAAGTAAAACAGAGTGCAGTAAAGAGTCCAGCTCAACCCAACAAAAGAAAGGAGGTAGACTCGTCCAAACACAAGGAGCTGGAAATGGTGAGAAGATGAACTTCTCGTCGAGTCTTCGCTACCTATAGCAGGATAGTAGACTTGTCCAACCATGAGAAGCTAGACATGGAAAGCACGTGGCATACCCAGTGCGTCTTCGCCTCCTTTGGAAGGAGAGTATCCAAAAACCAAGGAGTGGGTACTGGAACAAGGAATATACATATCCCTTTGCTCAATCAAGAAGCCCAAACATCGTCGTAAGGGGATCTCCGTCACGTAGCTCAACCCAAGAAAAGAGTCACCAACAGTCCCAAAGGTAAACTCCATCGATGCCCAACATCACACACGTTTTCCCCAAACCGCAAGCCAAGGGGCTCAATCACCACACCTCGACACTATCCGCTTTGGGCAGTACTAACTCACCCACACGGTTTTAGATCGCGTCACAAGAACGCGTCTCGGTGGGGAAAGTGCCCCTCGTACTTGAGAGTTCTAGGGAAAGTCAAACCACACCTCATCACTGCCCTGTAGTCGAGAGGTCTCCTCAAAGTCAAGGTCATCACAACACTGACCCGTAACCAGGGGTCCCGCTCTGGTAATCCCGGATGAAAGCCATTGGCTAGCCTAGTAGAAAGGACTGGGCCTGGAATGCCAACATGTTTCCCACTGCCTAGCCCTGCTGGAGGGTAATTCATAACCAGATATCGGGTAACCCACTGCCCATCCCTTCTAGAGGGTAAACCCTAATACATCATCCGGCGACCCACTGCCCAGCACCGCTGGAGGGTAGACCATAATAAGATACTGGGTGACCCACTGCCCATCCATGCTGGAGGGTAAACCATAGGACGTCATTAGGCGACCCACTGCCCAGCCCTGCTGGAGGGTAGACCATAACACATCATCAGGCGACCCTCTGCCCAGCCCCGCTAGAGGGTAGACCTGGAATAAGTCGACAAGCGACCCACTGCCCAGCCGTGCCGGAGGGTAGACCTGGAACTAGACGACAGGCGACCCATTGCCCAGCCCCGCTGGAGGGTAGACCCTAAGAGGTCGTCGGGTGACCCACTGCCCAGCCTCTGCTGGAGGGTATACCCTAATAGCGTTGGGTGACCCACTGCCCAGTATCTGCTAGAGGGTAAACCCTAGAAGTCAGTGAGCAACCCACCGCCCAGCCCTGCTGGAGGGTAAGCCCGAGGAAGTCGATGAGTAACCCACTGCCCAGCCCCGCTGGAGGGTAAAACTCAAAACTGCTCTAGCCATCACTACAGGAGGGTACAACACTGGCCTACCGAACACGGAGTGGGTGTCACGCAACCACCCAACTCCAGAACAACTCTCCAAAAAGAGTTTCAGTGCCTGTTCCATCACCGGGTGTCACTATCCCCACTACCGGCCAATCCATATAGAACGAAACCAGGGGGAGACCACTCAACCCTGCTGGTCAAAACAACACACAGAGGGACCCTCTACGTCGCGAGAAGTCAATGTATGCAAAGACGAACCCGGCACGCATGTGGGGCCCACACAACGTGTGGACCCATCTCAACCCCAAATGAACGCACTAACGTTCTCAGGTACGAACAACCACATGTACCTCCAAGAATTTCTGTATACTCCCAGAGTATACCATAGTCTCAGCCCAAGGGCCATCGTGCGCACAACACCCCAACGTCAACGCGAAGGCGTGATGTAACATCTCCAACTCAAAGGCCCAGGCACGGCCAACCACATATTGTGAACCATTTATATCACTCTCCCAAGGGTGCGCGATCACACGCCAAGGGTTCGCTACAAACATGGTAGGAAGAACTGCCACCGGAGCACCTTTCATGCTTCCACATTTAATAAGATCACATAAGAAGCTCCGCACAGCCAAATGGATCACACCGTTATAATCCTCGCGGAAAAACACGCGAGATCGACTACTTACTCGCCTCCAATGGATATCCGACAGAAAAGGTCACCAACACCTCCTCACGCCCGAAGGTGTCCCGTGATCCCGAGCCTCGGCCCCGAAAACAGTCGGGCGCATCGGACCATTGCGATCCCCTCGAGAAAACACGTCAAAAGCACTACTCACATGAGTGCAACAGATATCCGGAGAAAAAAAGATGCATCCTGGCGCACCGTACACGAGCGGTGCCACGTGGGACCTGCATCCAGGTCCCGAAACTCAACGAATGGATCACACCATTGCAATCCTTTCGAAAAATTACACGAAATGGACTATTCATTTGTCCAAAACGGTCACCTAGTGATAAAGCTGGAAATCACCGTCAACTCCCAAAACGGCCCTCACGGGGCCCGCACCATCGTGCGGAATTACAGCGGCCAGACTGTGCCAACGGGATGCCCTCGGAAAAACACCCAACATCGACTGCTCGCACGCCCCGAACAGACGTCCGAGGAAAAAGTCGCTAAAAGATGCACGCAGGTCAAAAGACGGGCCGTGGGGCCCGCGCCTCAACTTCGGCCCCAATGCCTGAAACCACCATGGAAACCTCCGCCTCGATGCCAGGTCCCAATGCCGCTGATGGCACTCAAAACGGACGTCAAACGCGTCCGCACCGTCCCAAAATAAAAAAAATCAGGGAATATGCTCGCCCACTTAAGGACAAGTCGCGCCTCTGCGGCCCCTCATTTCGAGAATTAAAAAATTTCTGAAACTAGATCTAAACATTCCCCATGACGCAAGGTCCGCGCTGCCACTAACGGCGCACAAAACGGACGTCCGTAGCGAAAGCTACGGGCGTCGGAAATTCCAAAGGGGAAACTCCCTTGGGCCGGATTGGCCCGGACCGGCCGGTCCACCCACAGCCGGCCCGCGGCCCGGCCGCGGTTCTGATTCAAGCCGCCGCGGCCAGGTGTCCGCGGCCTGTCGCCATCGACCGGCCGTCAAGGCCGGTCTCCCCCTTTCCGCAGCGACTCACGACACGCGGGTCGCGGTCGCGCCACACGGGGTCGCGCACCCCATGCCCCTCCTCCTTCGCGCTACGCCGGCGCCGCTCGACCGAAGCACGCCGTCGCCTGCTCGCCACGCCACCTCCTGCTCACCGCGCCCCCGCCTGGAACCGAAGCCGCGCCGCCCCGGAGCTCCCCGGACCACCACGCTGCCGCCGCAAAATCCCAAAACCCACAAACTTTGGCGGGAGTTTGCGACTATGTCTGAACTCGGATTTTTGATCTGAAATAAGCGATAGGAAGAACAGAAAATGTACTACGCATATACAGGCATTGTTAGAAGATCAAACATCAAATCGATGCATAAATTTGAATTCAAAGGGTGGTTCGGAAATGAAAACGCAACGCAACCTCCAACCTCTTGGGCGATGCCCGGAGCTTCAAGGGGGGTCTGCCGCCACGCAGCTCCTTGTCGGAGCTGCTTCGCCGGAGATGGAGGAGGAGAGGGGAGGCTGCCTCCTGCGGCTGTCTAGGTGGGGAAGAAGAAGAGGAAGGGGTGTGTTAAGCATTTAAATAGAAAACACTTAACCACCCGCCCGTCGTCCCGAACCCGAACCCTCAACAGGGTCGAGGTTAAGCCTCCCCTTGGGTAAACACGATGCTCAGAGTGCAATGGTGGTCTCGGAATTTTAATCCAAGACCCCGTTCATAAGTTATAAAATTTAACGTCCGAAGCTGCTAAATTAAGAAAACGCCCCTGGGGCCATTTTCCACAAACGGCCGCACGCCCGTGAAACTTATACCCCTCCTAGGGTAAACAGCACGCTCCGAACTCAATGGTGCCCTAGCTTTCCCAATCCGAGCCACCATTTAAGAGATACTAGCGTTTCTCCATTAAACGAATTAATTAATTAATTAATTAATCCGTTTAACATTCCAGAAGCGGGCGAGGGGTTCAAACGTCTCGCGCCGACATGTTTTATGTCGTTCCTAGAGTAAACACCCCATTTAGGACCCATCTGTACACTCGGATCTCTGATCCGGAACTCCGTTTAGGAGTTATCCCATTTATTTGGCGTTTCCAATGTGAATGCACTGAAAATTTAATTCCAGCCACTCCGGGGCTCGGAATCGCACGCCGTCTGAAGGCACTGCTCTGGAATATTATCAAGAATATTCCAAAGTATTTCACAGCAAAAACCAGGTTCTTAAATCCTTCCCTCGTTCAAGATTTTCGTCCCCGAAAAGCAAAACTAGGGAGCAACATAGGGTACTAAGCCCACACCTGGCTTTCCCATACCCAGGAGAACCCACGCACAGCTCTGCGTCATCACACACGGACCAAAGGATTTATTTGTTCATGCGAGGCTGGCCCTTTCTAGTGTCGTGCAACCACTCTAGACTTTGGGGTTAGGGCAAGGCGGTAGGGTACCTCGCCATCCCTTTGCATGGTCTCAAACGGCCCGAAGGCTCTCGGGTGTAGCTCACCTCCCCGAACGAACCACTACGTCACATGTCGCGACTGGAATCACCGCCCACACCTGAAACAAGTCCCGGTGATTCCCTCCTTCAAAATATCCATATGGTGAAACACCCAAGGATATCTGGTCACACTAGGTTCCACAGTCGATGCTCTCTTACACACTCAAAAGGCGAAGGAGTCAACACCATCGACTAAATGAAAAGGTCTCACGCCTTTTTCCTTACCAACACAGGGTTACACCTGACACCCTGCGTCACCCTGGTAACACCTCAAACAAGGAGCAGGGAGAAAAGCCTTTCGCACGCAGATCCTAACAATTCTACTGAAAAAAGTAGAAGAGTCGCAAAGGGTACCTCTCACCATCTCATGCTCTGCAGGATCGTAGACATCCAAAGCTCACGGCTGTCTGTGGTCCCAACCGTCAGCTCCCAGAGCCTGATGTGGACCGCCTAGTGGTGGTGGGGAGATCTTGTAAAGCCACCCCCCACTACCAGCTCCTCGTGCTCCTCTTCTAGCACCACCTCTATGGGTACTACTCTGATCATGGCGCTGCCTCTGCCATGGTGGTGAGCCTGCTTCCTGCCCGAAGCTCCCAGCAACTCGGACCAGGCAGTCTCGTGCCAAGTGACCTCACCCGTCACAGGCATAGAACCGACTCTCTCTGGGCTGCCCTGGTGACCTACGGCGCCACTGTGGTGTACGACCACGACCCGGGATCCACTCACAGAAGGGAATCCTCACCTGAGGCCCTACGCCTTTTCTCCACAGTGGTATACAACCACGTCTCTGAAACTGGCAGTGGGAAGGCCACCTGCATCGTGGTCCTGTCCTCCGTCGCCTTCTAGCTACGGCAGACGTCCCAGCTCCGTCGCGTCCACTGCCACTACCAACCCCAAAACATGACAGGAGGCCCTGTTTCACCAGTGCCTGCTCTAGAACCCCGGCATATGTGGAAATTCCCAAGGGTACCATGACAACACGAATCTCTCGGCGGAGACCCTGCTCAAACTTCCACGCTCGGAAGTTTTCGTCATGGACCAAGTCCGGGTAAAAGTGTGCATGGTCTGCAAAACTAGCCGTGTACTCGGCCACCGTCATCCCTCCCTGCTGAAACTGCAGGAGATCCTGAATCTGAACGGAGTGCAAGAAGGAGGGGAAAAACTCCTCACGAAACAACAACCTAAAGTCGCCTCATGAAAGCGACGACTCGTCAAGAAACCGAGTCAACTGACTCCACCAACGCCAAGCTGATCTACAAAAAGGGGTGGCTGCCAAATCCGCTCTCTGATCTGTCGGCGTCTGCACAAGACTGAAGAGACTAACCACTACTTGAAGCCAAACCACTGCTGCCTCAGGGTCTGGCTCACCACTGAACCTCAGCGGTCCCTACCGCTGGAACTCACGGAGCGCGCTCAACCCGCACTCAAGCTCAGCTTGCTCTGCTGAAACTGACTACTGCTCAACAGGTGGGGGTGTTGCTACCATCTCACCTGGAGAAAGGGGCTCGCACGATGGGTCCTGGACTGTGGCCTCGTAGCTCATAGGGTCGTCATCACGAACCAAAGCTGGTATCCTGGATGGCTGTCCTCGCGGAGACATCCTGAATGTTATCAAGGAGTTCCGTGGTCAGATGAGCATATTTGTATATACCAATAGAAACGATGGGGAGATGACTCAAGAAGGACAGTCAAAGACTCAGTCCTATGTGATGCAAAAACAAGTTTCCCTGTAACAAGTGTCTCAGCATGCCGAGTCGACAAGCGGGTTATCAAGGTTCTGGTGAATGGATACGTCGGCCGTCGCACCATCACTAGACTCCCTGGCCTGAGAGCCACTCTCGAGACACGTTAACACTGTTTCCCTAAATCCCAACCAATTTCTTTTCTTTTAGGGACGTCTAAACAATGTCCAAAGGAACAAACCACCTTTGATACCACTTTTTCATGACCCGACCCTACCCGGCCTCGAGCCACAACTGCCCCAAGCCCGCCTCCATAGGCCAGGGGCTGGTGACCAGCGCCGAAGGCACAACAACTCGGGGAGGCCTTTGCCTAAGTAACTATACACACACACACAGCACACTCAATGCAAAAGTGCATAGTAAAAACAAAGAACAAGCAGAGTAAAAAGAACAACTGCTATAAATATAAACCACAAAGTGCATCGACCTCTACAAGTACAAAGTACAAACTGAAAAGAAAATGGGTAAAACACGCGCCCAACCAAAAAGTGCCACAACCTGAAACAGGTAAACAAAAGAAACAGCTGGCGGGTCTCCCACCTGGAACCCGGCTACGACCACCGCACGCGGTCCAAGCTCCCAAGCTCCTATGCTCCACTGAAGTCACACTCCACCTGTCCGTCGTCTGCAAGGGCACACCAAGTGCAGGAAAATCCCAAGCATGGGTGAGTATAAAAATACTGAGTAGGATACCCCAAAGTCTCGAGGGAGAAACAAAAGGAGGTACCGAAGGGTGATAAGTAGGGCGAACAGGTAGAAGAACAGAAGTACAAAAGAGTGCAGTAAAGAGTCCAACTCAACCCAACAAAAGAAAGGAGGTAGACTCGTCCAGACACAAGGAGCTGGAAATGGTGAGAAGATGAACTTCTTGTCGAGTCTTTGCTACCTATAGCCGGAGATTAGACTCGTCCAACCATGAGAAGCTAGACACGGAAAGGACGTGTCATACCCCATGCGTCTTCGCCTCCTCTGGAAGGAGAGTAGCCAAAACCCAAGGAGTGGGTACTAGAACAAGGTATATACATATCCCTTTGCTTAATCAAGAAGCCCGAACATCGTCGTAAGGGGATCTCCGTCCCATAGCTCAGCCCAAGAAAAGAGTCGCCAACATTCCCAAAGGTAAACTCCATTGATTCCCAATATCACGCACGTCTGCCCCAAACCGCAAGCCAAGGTGCTCAATCACCACACCTCAACACTATTCGCTTTGGGCGGCACTGACTCGCTCGCACAGGTTTATATCACGTCACAAGAACGCGTCTCGGTGGGGAAAGTGCCCCTCCTACTTGAGAGTTATAGGGAAAGTCAAACCACACCTCGTCACTGCCTTGCAGTCGAGAGGTCTCCTCAAAGTCAAGGTCGTCACAAAACTAACCCATAACCAGGGGTCCGGCTTCGGTAATCATGGAGGAAAGCCACAGGCTAGCCTAGTAGAAAGGACTGGGCCTGGAATGCCAACAGGTGTCCCACTGCCCAGCCCTGCTGGAGGGTAATTCATAACCAGATATCGGGTGACCCACTGCCCAACCCCACTGGAGGGTAAACCCTAATACATCATCCGGCGAACCACTTCCCAGCCCCGCTGGAGGGTAGACCATAATAAGATACTGGGTGACCCACTGCCCAGCCCTGCTGGAGGGTAAATCATAAGACGTCATCAGGCGACCCACTGCCCAGCCCTGCTGGAGGGTAGACCATAACACATCATCAGGTGACCCACTGCCCAGCCCCGCTAGAGGGTAGGCCTGGAATAAGTTGATAGGCTACCCATTGCCCAGCCGTGCTGGAGGGTAGACCTAGAACTAGACGACGGGCGACCCACTGGCCAGCCCCGCTGGAGGGTAGGCCCTAAGAGTTCGTTTGGTGACCCACTGCCCAGCCTCTACTGGAGGGAAGACCCTAATAGCGTCGGGTGACCCACTTCCCAGTATATGCTGGAGGGTACACCCTAGAAGTCAGTGAGCAACCCACTTCCCATCCCTACTGGAGGGTAAGCCTGAGGAAGTCGATGAGTAACCCACTGCCCAGCCCTGCTGGTGGGTAAAACTTAGAACTGCTCTGGCCATATCTATAGGAGGGTACAACACTAGCCAACCGATCACAGAGTGGGTGTCACACAACCACCCAACTCCAGAACAACTGTCCCAAAAGAGGTTCAGTTCCTGTTCCATCACCGAGTGTCACTAGCCCCGCTACCGGCCAATCCATCGAGAACGAAACCAAGGGGAGACCACTCAACCCTACTGGTCAAACAAACACACAGAGGGACCCTCTACGTCGCAAGAAGTCAAAGTACGCAAAGCAGACTCCGACACGCACGTGGGGCCCACACAACGTGTGGACCCATCTCAACCCCAACTGAATGCACCAACGTTCTCTGGTATGAACAACCACATGTACCTCCAAGCCTTTCCCTATACTCCCAGTGTATACCACAGTCTCAGCCCAAGGGCCATCGTGCACACAGCATCCCAACGTCAATGCGAAGGCGTGACCTAACATCTCCAATTCAAAGGCCCAAGAACGACCAACCACATCTTGTGAACCATTTATATAACTCTCCCAAGGGTGAGCAATCACACGCCAAGGGTTCACTACAAACATGGTAGGACGAACCGCCACCGGAGCACCTTTCATGCTTCCACATTTAATAAGATCGCGTAAGAGGCTCCGCACAACCAAATGGATCACACCGTTATAATCCTCACGGAAAAACACGCAATATCGAGTACTTAATCGCCTCCAATAGATATCCAACGGAAAAGGTCACCAACACCGCCTCACGCCCAAACGGCGTCCCGTTATCCCGAGCCTCGGCCCCGAAAACAGTCGGGCGCATCACACCATTGCGATACCCTCGGGAAAACACATCAAAAGCACTACTCACATGAGTGAAACGGATATCCGGAGAAAAAAGATGCATCCTGGTGCACCGTACACAAGCGGTGCCACATGGGACCCGCATCCCGGTCCCGAAACTCAACGAACGGATCGCACCGTTGCGATCCTCTCGAAAAAGTAAACGAAATGGACTATTCATTTGTCCAAAATGGTCGTCTGGTGATAAAGCTGGAAATCACCGTCAACTCCCGAAACGGCCGTCGCGGGGCCCACTCCATCGTGCGGAATTACAGCGGGCAGACTGCGCCAATGCGATGCCCTCGGAAAAACACCCAACATCGACTGCTCGCACGCCCCGAACAGACGTCCGAGGAAAAAGTCGCTAAAAGCTGCACGCAGCTCAAACAACGGTCCGTGGGGCCTGCACCTCAACTTCGGCCTCAATGCCTGAAACCACCCTGGAAACCGCCGTCTAGATGCCAGGGTCCCAACGTCGCTGACGGCGCTCAAAACGGACGTCGAACGCGTCTGCGCCGTCCCAAAACAAAAAAACTCGGGGAATACGCTCGCCCACTTAAGGAAACGTCGTGCCTCCGCGGCCCCTCGTTTCAAGAAATTAAAAATTTCCAAAACTAGATTTCAATATTCCCCACGACGCAAGGTCTGCGCTGCCACTGACGGTGTGCAAAACGGACGTCCGTAGCGAAAGCTACGGGCATCGGAAATTCCAAAGGGGAAACTCCCTTGGGCCGGACCGGACCGGCCGGTCCGCCAACAGCCGGCCCGCGGCCCGGCCGCGGGTCCAGTTCAAGCCGCTACGTCCAGGTGGCCGCGGCCTGTCGCCACCGACTGGCTGTCAAGGCCGGTCTCCCCCTTTCCGTAGGGACCCGCAACACACGGGTCACGGTCGCGCCGCACGGGGTCGCGCACCCCGTGCCCCTCCTCCTTCGCGCTACGCCGGCGCCGCTCGACCGAAGCCCATCGCCACCTGCTCGCCGCGCCACCGCTTGCTCGTCGTGGCGCTGCCTGCTCGCCACACCACCGCCTGGAACCGAAGTCACGCCGCCCTGGAGCTCCCCGGACCACCGCGCTGCCGCCGCAAAATCCCAAAACACGTAAACTTTGGCGGGAGTTTGCGACTATGTCCGAACTCGGATTTTTGATCCGAAAGAAGCGATGGGAAGAACAGAAAACGTACTACGCATATACGAGCATTGTTCTAAGATCAAACATCAAATCGATGCATAAATTTGAATTCAAAGGGCGGTTCAGAAATGAAAACGCAATGCAACCTCCTACCTCTTGGGCGATGCCCGGAGCTTCACGGGGAGTCCGCCGCCGCGCCGCACCTTGCCGGAGCTGCTTCGCCGGAGATGTAGGAGGAGAGGGGAGGCTGCCTTCTGCAGATGTCCAGTTGGGGAAGAAGAAGAGGAAGGGGTGTGTTAAACGTTTAAATAGAAAATGCTTAACCACCCGCCCGTTGGCCCGAACCCGAACCCTCAACAGGGTCGAGGTTAAGCCTCCCCTAGGGTAAACACGATGCTCTGAGCGCAACGGTGGTCTCATAATTTTAATTCAAGACCCCGTTCATAAGTTATAAAATTTAGCGTTCGAAGCCGCTAAATTACGAAAACGCCCCTGGGGCCATTTTCCACAAACGGCCCACGCCCGTGAAGCTTATACCCCTCCAAGGGTAAACGGCACGCTCTGAACTCAACGGTGCATCAGTTTCCCAATCTGAGCCACCGTTTAAGAGATACTTGCGTTTCTCTATTAAACGAATTAATTAATTAATTAATTTATCTGTTTAACATTCCAGAAGCGGGCGAGGGGTCCAAACGTCCCGCGCCGACATATTTTATGTCGTTCCTAGGGTAAAAACCCCATTCCGGACCCATCCGTACACTCAGATCTCTGATCCGGAACTCCGTTTAGGAGTTATCTCATTTATTTTGCGTTTCTAGTGTGAACGCACTGAAAATTTAATTCCGGCCACTACGGGGCTTGGAATCGCACGCCGTGTGAAGGCACTGCTCTGGAATATTATCAAGAATATTCCAAAGTCTTTCATAGAAAAAACCCAGTTCTTACAGTGTATTTAAGTGAAACATATCATAAAATATTTGGTGTGTTACACTTGGTCTCATCAAAAGCACAAGAATTATCTTCTAGAAAATCACACAATACACAAAAGAATAAATATATTTTCCCCTTGTCTTTAGTCATCAAATAAAACTAAAATGGTTAGTACGAGATCATATAATCCCCAAAAAGGATAATCCTTTTTAAAATAAAATATCACAATTAATATCCAAAATTCAACAAAAGTACCCAATGTTCCAGAAAGACCATTCAATACACAACCATCAATAAAACTATTTAGAATAATCTAAACTAAGATTGGAACCCAAAACTCAGAAGGATTTAATCACATAGTCTTTCCCAATAAATCATAACATTTATCTCTAAATAACATCGACTAATATTAAAGTCTCATACTAAAGTGTAATTAACCTATTCACATATTCTCTATGCTAGGTTCATCATTTTACTAAAATAACCCAAATCACCATATGTCACAATAAATAAATAAATTCTTACAAAAAAAATCAACCATTCCTCCTCAATTTAAATCCAATAGTATTTTATTTCCCTTAGGCATATAGTACTCCAAAAGAGAAAACATCATCCAAAATAACCTTTATGATTTAATCACCAAATCATTTTTCTATACAAGGGATATCCATTTGATAAAACATAAGTTTCCAAAATCAACTTATTCTTGATCCATAAAAATAGAAGGTGCATTAGTCAGTCCGAAGAGCATAACAACAAACTCATAATGACCATATCTTGATTGGAAGGTAGTTTTTGGAATATCATTATTCTTCACCCTCAATTGATGATAACCAGAATGATGATCAATCTTAGAGAAGAATTGAGTCCCATAAAGTTGGTCAAATAAGACAACAATTCTTGGAAGAGGGTATTTTTTCTTCACTGTGATCTCATTCAGTTCTCTATAATCAAGGCATAGCTGCATCGATCCATCCTTCTTCTTCACAAAGAGAATTCGTGCTCCCCAAGGTGACACACTTGGTCGGATAAACCCATTCTCCAAAAGATCTCGAATTTGTTTCTTTAATTCATCTAGATCCACATTTTCCATACTATAGGGGGTGTTTGTCATCAGATGAGATCCAGGTATGAGTTAAATGGATAACTCTACCTCTCTTTCTGGGGGAGGTCTGGGTAACTCCTGAGGAAATACGTCAACATATTCCTAGAAGATGGGGACATTTTCTAAAAGAAAAAAAAATCCTTTGTGAGAAACATATTTCTTTTACGAATCTTTAAACAAAAAAGGATTTTATGTCGTAAAATTTCATGCATAAACAATTAAATTTTTCTATAATTCCTTCATAATGATTCATAAAAAGCTTGAGATTAACCAAATATATCCCCTAGGAGTGTCGTAACTAAGAGTGCAGGAAGACCCGTTGTTGTGTACTAGTTCTCGTTTGAGTCTAGCTCAAAGCTGTGTTTTCGGGTTTTACCCCTATGTACATATGTGCCAGAGCTACCTCTACCTACTCATATATTGACAGGGATGTATTTTCTTGATAAACCACTTACACAATACTCACCAAAATACCAGGAAGATTTACTATATTTAAACTTTTCTATAGGGTTCTTCTTATAGTTTTCATATCCTAATTTCCATAAATAATTGAACTATCCTTTGATACCAACTATGGCATCCCGCCTTTTTAATACATAACTTTTCATTACATTTTATCTACAGAGGATCTTTAAAGTCTAGTGTCTTGGAAATTAGGAACATAAAACATGAAGAAAACACAAAACATTCTTCTAAACCAATTTTAAAGCTTCATCATATGTTCATCCTATGTAGAATTACTGCATCTCATAAACTGGAGCCATACATTCAAATGAAAGGGTGATCAGAAAGCCTAGTAAGGGTACGCAAGGGAATCAATGTACTTGTGATATCAATAAGAACATGAATAAAAACATAAAGACATGAGAAATGGAAGAATATGCATATCATAATGAAAATAACTTGGAACATAACTTGAGTATGTGGGTACAAAATTTTATTTAGACATTCATGAACATATCACCAAGGTCCATCCCCAAGGTGTCATAAAAATTACCAAGGTTATTCACCAAGGTATCGTAAAACATGTCATATCTAGAGATTAATTCTTTACCCAATGCATTAGAGTGGTATCAAGGAACACCCTTATTATGTATTTACTTTCATGTGAGCCACATAGATCATAATCAAAAATTTCATAAATAACCCATGGAGAATAAAATAAATGGGTTTCGTTTCAAGATCGTGACATTTTAAATGTTTTTTTAAAAATAATGTCATTATGACAATTATAACCCATGGAAAGGGAGTGAGGGTTATATTTATGTAAAATCCAGAATAAAATACATCATATTAATATATTTATGAACACCCAAAGATGAAAAATAGGTCTGGGTATTTAAATAAATAAAACTAGAGAATTTCTGGAGAGAAAGAGATAGAAATTTTGAGGCGAAATTTCTGCAGCATAACAGCTATATAACATGGTTCTAGAAAACATTGAAAATAGATGGGACAAGGGTAAACCACTCATAAATAACTCATAATATATTATGGTTGCTGAATAAGATCATGGTACGGATATTTTAATGACATACCACATGAAAAAGGAAACATGAAAGAAAAGAGAAGATAAGATTTCTTTTACGAAAACTTCAGTAGCCTAACGACATCACTTAAAAATTAAGAAAACAAATTGATGAGAGAAGAGAAGTTATATAATTAATTAGACATGAAATGGATAGAAATGAGAACATATAAGAACATACCCTCAACATAAAGAGACAGAAATTATAAGACACAACATAAAGGAAGTCATGACTTAAAAGTGGAGGGTGAAATGATCCCCTACCTTGAAGAGTAACTTCGAAAGTTTGAAGGTCGAGAACTTGGGAGGCTTGACGGAACCTTGGGATGACTCCTTGCGAGGTAAGGAGACCAGAACTTTGTTGGGGAGGATTTGGAAATGAAATCAATGAGGGAAAGGCTTGGTATTTATTGGAGAAATGAGGGGACAAAACATTAATTCCCAAGGGACACCTCATCGGTGGTATTGGCAAAACCATTGGCTTGCCCAGGGTATTTGACCATGGTATTGGCCACTTGGAACACCTCATACCTTATATTACTATTCATAAGTAGACCATAATTATTTCATAATTATTACATCCTTAATGTTGTCATTAAACACACGAAACTGAAAAACTGTATTTTCACTATTCACCGAAAATTCATCTTTCTCAGAAAAATCCCAAAAATTCACCTTAACTAAATATCGAAGATCTGATTTCAAAAATAAACTCCATTTTATGAACATAATTTTATAAATATTTTTAATTTAATTTTTAAATAAAAACACTATTCACTGAAAATTCAACTTTCTCAGAAAAATCCAAAAATTTCACTTTAGCCAAATATCGATGTTCTGATTTCAAAAATGAACTCCATTTAATGAAAGTATTTTTCTAAATATTTTTAATTTAATTATTAAATAAAAACACTATTCACTTAAAATTCAACTGTTTCAGAAAAATCCCAAAAATTTACCTAAACCAATATCGAGGATCTGTTTTCCAAAATGAACTCCATTTTATGAAAATATTTTTATAAATATTTTTAATTTAATTTTTGAATAAAAAACCCTATTAACCCGAAAAAACTAAAACTTAACCAACAATTTCGAGAATAGTTATTTACCTATTTTATTGAATCACACTACTTAATCAAGGTACCTAAATTATATTAATAATTTCTTAAGTGAAGTTGCTTAATCCATTTGGTCACATTACTAATCATAAGTATAAAATCACTATTCATAATTTACTATTCAGAAATAATTAAGTTGATCTTATTAGACTCCAAATTTCATATTGAACACAGGTATAAAAGACGATTTTTTTGAAAGTCATTACACATTATTAATTATTTATGGTTTTCATAAATATTTTAAAATATCATTTTTCTAGAATTCATCAATAATATGCATACTATATTTATCGAGACAATTGAAAATTCACAAACTTCACCATAAAATGACATCACAATCTTTATTTAAATAAAAGGATTACACAAGGCTATTATGGTCTCGTTACATAACCCCTTATAACACCACCATAAGACTTAATAGTAAGGTGTGCTAGGGTAATAGAATCTTAGGGCGGCTCAGCCAACATTGCCTGAGTTGTGATTTCTATCATCTTGAACTTCTCGCGAAGGCGATTTCGTTCCAGCTTCACATAATGAAGTTCGGCTTGGGTTTGGTCCAGAGGAAAGCGCAAAGGTGCTACCACTTTCCTGAGCTCTATCAGATGGGCTTTGATCGGCCTGAGACTTCTCGATGGGGCCATCAAATCTTCTTTCTATATTAATTAATCAAGATCACTTGTCTTTATAGACAATAATCGCAACATTTAGTTTCCAATGGTCATATTGTCCAACAGTGATATAACAGTCAAAACCCAACAGTGTTATTTTAATTATACTCATTTTATTAAATGAAATAGTTTTTTTGAGTATAAAATAAAATGACACACAATGTTATGAAACAAAATTTATTCAAAATTTCTGGTTGTTATAATCTTCCCCCCTAAAGAAATTGTGCCCTCAAAATTTTAAAATTGGGCTTGGAAATTTCGTTGAAAGTCCCACATTGGAAATTGATTCAGTAAAACCATTACTTTAAAAGAAATAAAGGGAAGTACAAAGGTTACTCGAGTTAACCCACACTAGGATTCCATGTAGGAAAACATGAATATGGAAGAGAAAAAAATGGGTCAAGTTCTGATGGAGAGTGATAAAAAACATGATTAGGATAAAATTATCCATAAGAAGATCACAAACATATGATGAGTTAAATGGTCTTTGATTACCCAGTAGGAAACGTAAACCAATAATGTCTTTGTTTTACGTTCCTTTTCATAATTTTTAGTAATTCATTTTCTACATCGAATAAAAACATAAGGAAATATACTTACCTTCAATTAGAGTTTCATCGCTTAATAAGTTTCCACCATGAATAATCATTTCTACAAATAATGAGCATTCAAAAAGACTTGGTATCATTAAAATAACAATATTCATCTTCTAGAGAATCACAAAATCCAAAAAAGAATAACTATATTTTTCCCTTGTCTTTAGTCATCAACTAAAACATAATGGTTGGTACGAGATCATATAATCCCGACAAAGGATAATAATTTATAAAATGAAATATGACTATTAATCTCTAAAATTAAACAAAAGTTACCAAAGTCCCAGAAAGACCATTCAATACACAACCATCCTTATAATTCTTCAAAATAATCCAAAAAAAGATTGGAACCAAAAACTCAGAAGGATTTAATCACATAGTCTTCCCCAATAAACCTTAACATTTATATCCAAATAACATCAACGGTTATTAAAGTCTCATACTAAAGTTTAGTTAACCTATTCACATATTCTCTATGCTAGGTTCATCATTTTCCAAAAATAACCCAAATCACCATATGCCCACAATTAATACATATATTCTTACAAAAAAAATTCAACCATTCCTCCTCAATTTGAAAACTGTAGTATTTTATTTCATGTAGGAATTTATTACTCCAAAAGAAAAAACACCATCCAAAATAACATTTATCATTTAATCGCCAAATTATTTTCCTATAAAAAGGTTATCCATTTGATAAAACATAATTTTCCAAAATCAAATTATTCTTGATCCATAAAAATAGTAGGTGAATTAGTCAATGTGAAGGGAGAAACAACAAACTCATAACGCCCATATCTTGATTGGAAGGCAGTTTTTGGAATATAATCATTCTTCATCCTCAATTTATGATAACCAAAACTAAGATCAATCTTTGAGAATAATTGAGTCCCATGAAGTTTGTCAAATAAGCCATCAATTCATGGAAGAGAGTATTGGATCTTCACTGTGATCCCATTCAGTTCACTATAATCAATGCATAGCTGCATAGATCCATCCTCCTTCTTCACAAAGAGAATTGGTGCCCCCCAAGGAGACACACTTGGTCAGATAAACCCATTCTCCAAAAGATCTTGGATTTGTTTCTTTAATTCATCTAGCTCCACATTTTCTATCTATAGGGGGTCTCTGACATCGAATGAGATCCAGGTACGAGTTCAATGGAGAAATCTACCTCTCTTTCTGGGGGAGGTCCGGGTAACTCCTCAGGAAATACTTCAACGTATTCCTAGATGACAGGGACATTTTCTAAAAGAAAAAAATCCTTTGTGATAAACTTATTTCATTTACGAATCTTTTAACTAAAAAGGATTTTCTGTCTTAAAACTTCATGCATAAAAAATTTCATTTTTATTTAATTCCTTCATAATGATTCATAAAAAGCTTGTGATTAACCAAACATATCCCCTGGGAGTGTCGTAACCAAGATTTCATCAAGGCATGTTGTTGTGTACCAATTCCCATTCGAGTCTAGCTCAAAGCGGTGTTTTCGGGTTTTACCCCTATGCACATCTGTGCCAGATCCACCTCTACCTGCTCGTATCCAGACATGGACGTATTTTCTTGATAAACCACTTCCTCAATAATCACTAATATACTAGGAAGATTTCTTATATTTAAAATTTTCTATAGGGTTCTTCTTAAAGTTTTCATATCCTAATTTCCATAAATAACTAAACTATCTTTGATACCAACTATGGAATCCCGCCTTTTTTATAAACAACTTTCCATTACATTTTATATACATAGGATCTTTAAAGTCTAGTGTCTTAGAAATGAGGAACATAATCCATGAAAAGAAATAAAAAATTATTCTAAACCACTTATAAAGATTCATAATAAGTTCATACTAAGTATAATTACTGCATCCTATAACCTGGATACATACATTCAATGGAAAGGGTGAGCAGAAAGCCCAGTAAGGGTAAGCAAGGGAATCAATATACTTGTGATATCAATAAGAACTTGAATAAAAACATAAAGACATGAGCAGTGGAAGAATAAGAATATCATAATGAAAATAAAATGGAACATAACTTGAATTTGTGGATATAACATTTCATTTAGACATTTTTGAACATATCACCAAGATCTATCCTCAAGGTGTCATAAAAAATACCAAGCTTATTCACCAAGGTATCGTAAAACTTTTCATCTCTAGAGATTAATTTTTTACCCAATGAATTGGAGTTAAATCAGGGATCACCCTTAATAAATATTTCCTTTCATGGGATCCACATATATTATAATCAACCATTTCATAAATAACCCATGGAGAATAAAAGAAATGGGTTTCAATTCAAGATCGTGACGTTTTAAAAGTTCTTTAAAAAAATAAGGTCATTATGCCAATTATAACCAATGGAAAGGGAGTGAGGGTTATATGTATGTAAATTATAGAATAAAATACATAATATTTATATATTTATAAACACCCAAAGAAATTAAATAGGTCTGGGTATTCACATAAATTAAACAAGAGAATTTCTGTAGGAAAAGAGATAGAACTTTTGAGGCGAAATTTGTGCAGCATAATGAATATATAACATGGTTTTTGAGAACATTGAAAAGAGAGGGGAAAAGGGTCACAGACTCATAAATAACTCCTAATACAGTATGGGTACTTAATCAGATCATGTTATGAATATTTTAATGACATACCACATGAAAAATGAAACATGAAAGAAAAGAGAAGATGCGATTTCTTTTACAAAAAATTTGGCATCCTAACGGCGTCACTTAAAAATTCAGAAAACAAATTGATTAGAGTGGAGAAGGTATCTCAATAATTATACATGAAATGGATAGAAATGAGAACATATAAAAACATACCCTTAACATAAAGAGATAGAAATTATAAGACACAACATAAAGGAAGTCATCACTTAAAAAAGGACGGTGAAAGGATCCCTTACCATGAACGGTAACTTCGAATTCTTGAAGGTCGGGACCTTGGGAGGATTGAGGGAACCTAGGGGGGACTCCTTGGGAAGTAAAGAGACCAGAACTTCGTTCGGGAGGATTTAGAAATGAAATAAATGAGGTAAAGGATTGGTATTTATAGGAGAAGTGAGGGGACAAAGCATTAATTTCCAAGGGACACCTCATCGGTGGTATTGGAAAAACCGTGGGCTTTACCTGGGTATTTTCCCATGGTATTGGCCACTTGGGAAACCTCATAACCTATTTAACTATTAATAATTTGACCAGAATTATTTCATAATTTCTACACCTTTAATGATGTCATTTAACACCCGTAACTCAAAAACTGTATTTTCATTATTCACCAAAAATTCAACTTTCTCAGAAAAATCCCAAAATCTTACCTTAACCAAATATCGATGCTCTAATTTCAAAAATGGACTCCATTTTATGAAAATAATTTTCTAAATATTTTAGTTTAATTGTTTTTATAAAAACACTATTCACTAAAAATTAAATTTTCGCGGAAAAATCATAAAATTTTACCTTAAAAAAATATTGATGCTCTGATTTCAAAAATGAACTCCATTTTATGAAAATAATTTTCTAAATATTTTTAATTTAATTTTTAAATTAAAACACTATTCACTGAAAATTCAACTACTTCAGAAAAATTCCCAAAAATTAACCTTATCCAAATATCAATGCTCTGATTTAAAAAATGAACTCAATTTTATGAAAACAATTTCCTATGTATGTATAATTTAATTTTTTAATAAAAAACACTATTCACCCGAAAAAACTAATACTTAACCAATAATTTCTAAAAGAGTTATTTACCTGTTTTATTGAATCACATTACTTAATCAAGGTGTCTAAATTATATTAATACTATCTTAAGTTAAGTTACTTAATCCATTTGGTCACACTACTAATCATAAGCATAAAATCACTACTCATAATTTACTATTTACCAAAAAATAATTTGATCTTATTATACTCTAAATTTCATACAGAACACAGCTGTAGAAGACCATTTTTTTTAAAATCATTACACATTATTAATTATTTAAGGTTTACATAAATATTTTAAAATATCCTTTTTCTATAATTCATCAATAATATGCATACTATATTTATCCAGACATTTGAAAATTCAAAAACATCACCATAAGAAGACATTAAAATTTTTATTTAAATCAAAGGATTACACAAGGCAGTTACAGTCTGGTTACATAACCCCTTATAACACCAGTATAGGACCTAAGAGTAAGGTGTGCTAGGGTGATAGAATCTTAGGGCGGCTCAACCAACATTGCCCCGATAGTGATTTCTATCAGCTTGAACTTCTCGCAAAGGCGATTCCGTTCCAGCTTCACACGATGAAGTTCAACATGAGTTTGGTCAAGAGCAAAGCCCAATAGTGCTACCTCATTCTCGAGTTCTGTCAGATGGGCTTCGATTAGCCTGACACTACTGGATGGGGACATTGAATCTTATTTTTATATTAATTAATCAAGATCAGTTGTATTTATAGAAAATAATCGGATCATTTAGTTTGCAATGGTCATATTGACCAATGGTAATATAATAGTAAAAACCCAATGGTATTATTTTAATTATACTCATTTTATTAAATAAAATAGTTTTGTTGAGTATAAAATAAAATAACCCACAAAGTTAGAAAAAAAAATTATTCAAAATTTTGGGTCCTTACAATCTTCGCCCCTTAAGAAATTGCGTCCTCACAATTTTAAAACTGGGCTTTGAAATTTCGTTGGAAGTCCCACATCGGAAAAAGATTTAGTAAAACTATTACTTTAAAAGAAAGAAAGTGAAGTATAGAGGTCACCTGAGTTAACCCATACTAGGATTACATGTAGGAAAACATGGATATGGAATAGAAAACAAAGGGTCAAGTTCTGATGGAGAGTGATAGAAAACATGATTAGGAAAAAATTAACCACAAGAAGATAAAAAACATATGATGTGTTAAACGGTCTTTGATTACCCAGTAGGAAATGTAAACCAACAACATTTCTATTTTGCGTTCCTCTTCATAATTTTGAGGAATTTATTTACAATATAGAATAAAAACATAAGGAAATATACTTACCTTCAAGTATAGTTTCATCCCTTAATATGTTTCCACCAAGACTAATCTTTTCTCTAAATAATGAGCATTCAGAAAGATTTAGTCTCACCAAAAGCACAAGAATAATCTTTTAGAGAATCACATAATCCAAAAAAGAATAACTATAATTTTACCTTGTCTTTAGTCATCATCTAAAACTAAAATGGTTTGTACGAGATCATATAATCACCAAAAAGGGTAATTATTTATAAAAATAAATATGACTATTAATCTCCAAAATTCAACAAAAGTACCCAAAGTTCTAGAAAGACCATTGAATACACAACCGTCCTTAAAATTCTTCAAAATAATCCAAACTAAGATAGGAACCCAAAACTCAGAAGGATTTAATCACATAGTCTTCCCAAATAAATCATAACATTTATATCTAAATAACATCGACTACTATTAAAGTCTCATACTAAAGTGTAATTATCCTATTCACGTATTCTCTATGCTAGGTTCATCATTTTCCAGAAATAACCCAAATCACCATATTTCCACAATAAATACATAAATTCATACAAAAAAATCAACCATTCCTCCTCAATTTAAATCTTGTAGTATTTTATTTCACTTAGGCATATAGTACTACAAAAGAGAAAACATCGTCCTAGATAACCTTTATCATTTAATCACCATATCATTTTACTATACAAAGGATATCCATTTGATAAAACATAAGTTTCCAAAATCAACTTATTCTAGATCCATAAAAATAATAGGTGCATTAGTCCATCCAAAGGGCATAATAACAAACTCATAACGCCCCTATCTTGATTGGAAGGCAGTTTTTGGAATATCATCATTATTCACCATCAATTGATGATAACCAGAACAGAGATCAATATTAGAGAATAATTGATTCCCACGAAGTTGGTCAAATAAGTCATCAATTCGTGGAAGATAGTATTTGTTCTTCACTTTGATCCCATTTATTTCCCTATAATAAATGCATAGCTGCATCAATCCATCCTTCTTGTTCAAAAAGAAAATTCGTGCTCCCCAAGGAGACACACTTGGTCAGATAAACCTATTCTCCAAAAGATCTTGGAGTTATTTCTTTAATTCCTGTAGCTCCACATTTTCTATCCTATATGGGTCTTTGACATCGGATGATATCCAGGTATGTGTTCAAAATAAAACTATACCTCTCTTTATGGGGGAGGTCTGGGTAACTCCTCAGGGAAAACGTCAACGTATTCATAGATGATGGGAACATTTTATAAAAGAAAAAATCCCTTGTGAGAAACTTATTTCATTTACGAATCTTTTAACTAAAAAGGATTTTATGTCCTAAAACATCATGCATAGACAATTAAATTTTTCTATAATTCTTTCATAATGATTCATAAAAAGCTTGCAATTAACCAAACATATCCCCTAGGAGTGTCATAACCAAGAGTGCCACAAGGCCGGTTGTTGTGTACCAGTTCTCATCCGAGTCGAGCTCAAAGTGGTGTTTTCGGGTTTTACACTTATGTACATCTGTGCCATAGCGACCTCTACCTGCTCGTATCCAGACAGGGATGTATTTGCTTGATAAACCACTTACTCAATACTCAACAAATTACCAAGAAGATTTACTATATTTAATCATTTCTATAGGGTTATTCTTAATGTTTTAATATTATAATTTCTAAAAATAACTAAACTATCCTTTGATACCAACTATGACATCCCGCTTTTTTAATACATAAATTTTCATTACATTTTACATATAGAGGATCTTTAAAGTCTAGTGTCTTGGAAATCAGAAACATAATACATGTAAACAACATAAAAAATTCTTCTAAACCACTCGTAAAACATCATCATAAGTTCATCCTAAGTAGAATTACTGTATCACATTACCTGGATACATACATTCAAAGGAAAGGGCGAGCAGAAAGCCCAGTAAGGTTAAGAAAGGGAATCAATGTACTTGTTATATCAATAAGAACTTGAACAAAAACATAACGATATGAGCAATAAAGGAATATGCATATCATAATGAAAAGAACATTTAACATAACTAGAATATGTGGCTACAACATTTCATTTATACATTCATGAACATATCACCAAGGTCCATCCCCAAGGTGTTATAAAAATTACCAAGGTTATTCACCAAGGTATTGTAAAACTTGTAATCTCTAGAGATTAATTTTTTACCCAATGCATTGGAGAACTATTAGGGAGCACCCTTAATATGTCTCTACTTTCATGTGATCAACATAGATCATAATCAAACATTTCATTAATAACACATGGAGAATAAAAGAAATGGGTTTTATTTCAAGATCGTGACGTTTTAAAAGTTCATAAAAAAATAAGGCCATTATGCCAATTATAACCCATGGAAAGGGAGTGAGGGTTATATGTATATCAATTCCAGAATCAAATAAATCATCTTTATATATTTATAAACACCCAATGAAATGAAATAGGTATGGGTATTCACATAAATAAACCAATAGAATTTCTGGAGAGAAAGAGATAGAAATTTTGAGGCGAAATTTCTCTAGCATAATGGCTATATAACATGGTTGTAGAAAACATTGAAAAGAGAGGGGATAAGGGTGAACCACTCTTAAAAAACTCATAATACAGTATGGGTACTGAATAAGATCATGGTATACATATTTGAATGACATACCACATGAAAAAGGAAACATAAAATAAAAGAGAAGATGCGATTTCTTTAACGAAAAATTCGGCAGCCTAACAGCGTCACTTAAATATTTAGAAAAAAAATTGATGAGAGAGGAAAAGGTCTCTCAATAATTAGAAATGAAATGAAAAAAATGAGAACATATAAAAACATAACCTCAATATAAAGAGATGGAAATTATAAGACACAACATAAAAAAAGTCACGACTTAAAAGAGGAGGGTGAAAGGATCCCTTACCTTAAAGAGTAACTTCGAAAACATGAAGGTCGGGACCTCGGGAGGCTTGAGGGAACCTTGGGAGGAATTTTTGGTAGTTAAAGAGACAAGAACATTTTTGGGGAGGATTTGGACAATAAATTAATGAGGTAAAGGCTTGCTATTTATAGGAGAAGTGAGGGGATAAAACATTAATTGCCAAGGGACACCTCATCGGTGGTATTGGAAAAACCGTGGGCTTGCCCATGGTATTGGCCACTTCAGACACCTCATACCTTATATTACTATTCATAAGTTGACCAGAATTATTTAATAATTATTACATTTTTAATGATGTCATTAAACACTCGAAACTCAAAAACTGTATTTTCAATATTTACTGAAAATTCAACTTTCTCAGAAAAATCCCAAAATTACTCCATAACCAAATATCGATGCTCCGATTTCAAAAATGAACTCCATTTTATGAAAATAATTTTCTAAATATTTTTAATTTTATTTTTAAATAGAAACACTATTCACTGAAAAATCAACTTTCTCAAAAAAATCCCAAAATTTCACTTTAACCAAATATCGATGCGCTGATTTCAGAAATGAACTCCATTTTATGAAAATAATTTTCTAAATATTTTTAATTATATTTTTAAATAAAACACTATTCACTAAAAATTGAATAGTTTCAGAAAAATCCCAAAAATTCACCTTAACCAAATATCGATGTTCTGATTTCAAAAATGAACTCCATTTTATGAAAATAATTTTTAAAATAATTTTAACTTAATTTTTAAATAAAAAACAATATTCACCTAAAAACTAATACTTAAAAAATAATTTCTGAAACAGTTATTTACTTATTTTATTGAATCATGGTGCCTAAATTATATTAATACTTTCTTAAGTGAAGTTACTTAATCCATTTGGTCACATTACTAATCATAAGCATAAAATTTCTATTCATAATTTACTATTCACCAAAAATTATGTTGATCTTATTAGACTCTAAATCTCATACCTAAAACAGTTGTAGAAGACCTTTTTTTAAATCATTACACATTATTAATTATTTATGGTTTAAATTAATATTTTAAAATACCCTTTCTCTATAATTCAGCAATAATATGCATACTATATTTATCCGAACATTTGAAAATTCACTAACTTCACCATAAGAAGACATCACATTTTTTTAAATCAAAGGATCACACAAGGTAGTTATGTTCTTGTTACATAAGCCCTTATAACACTAGAATATGACCTAAGAGTAAGGTTTTCTAGGGTGATAGAATCTAGGGGCGGCTCGGCCAACATTTCCTGAGTAGTGATTTCTATTAGCTCGAACTTCTCGCGAAGGTGATTCTGTTCCAGCTTCACATGATGAAGTTCGATTTGGGTTTGGACCAGAGCAAAGCCCAAAGGTGCTACCTCCTTCCCGAGTTGCTTCAGATGGGCATGGATCGGCCCGAGACTACTGGATTGGGAAATCAAATCTTCTTTCTATATTAATTAATCAAGATCACTTGTATTTATAGACAATAATCAAAACATTTAATTTCCAGTGGTCATATTGATCAACGGTCATATAATAGTCGAAACCCAATGTTCTTATTCTAATTATACTCATTTTATTAAATAAAATAGTTTTGTTGAGTGTAAAATAAAATAACACACAAAGTTAACAAAATTTATTCAAAATTTCAGGTCATTACAATCTTCCCCCCTTATGAAATTGCATCCTCTCAATTTTAAAATTTGGCTTCGAAATTTTGTTGAAAGTCCCACATCGGAAAAAGAGTCAATGAAAATATTACTTTAAAAGAATGAAATGGAAGTACAATGGTTACTCGAGTAAACCCATACAAGGATTCCATGTAGGAAAACATGGATATGGATGAGAAAAAAAAGGGTCATGTTCTGATGGAGAGTGATAGAAAACATGATTAGGAGAAAATTAACCACAAGAAGATCACAAACATAAGATTTGTTAAACGATATTTGATTACCCATTAGGAAACGAAATCCAACAACGTTTTTGTTTTACGTTCCTTTTCATAATTTTGAGGAATTCATTTACTACATATAATAAAAACACGAGGAAATATACTTAACTTCAAGTTTCACCCCTTAATAAGTTTCCACCAAGACTAATCTTTTCTCCAAATAATTAGCTTTCAAAAAGACTTTGTCTCATCAAAAGCTCAAGAATCATCTTCTAGAGAATCACATAATCCAAAAAGAATAACTATATTTTTCCCTTTTCTTTAGTCATCAGCTAAAACTAAAATGGTTAGTACGAGATCATATAATCCCTAAAAAGGATAATCCTTTATAAAAAGAAACATGAATATTAATCTCCAAAATTCAAAAAAAGTACCCAAAGTTCTAGAAAGACCATTAAATACACAATCATCTATAAAATTCTTCAGAATAATCCAAACTAATATTGGAACCCAAAACTCAGAAGGATTTAATCACATAGTCTTCCCCAATAAATCATAACATTTATCTCCAAATAACATCGACTACTATTAATGGCTCATAATAAGGTGTAGTTAACCTATTCACAAATTCTCTATGCTAGGTTCATCATTTTCCAAAAATAACCCAAATCACCATATGTCCATAATAAATACATAAATTCTTACAAAAAAATCAACCATTCCTCCTCAGTTTAAACCATGTATTATTTTATTTCCCTTAGGCATATAGTACTCCAAAAGAGAAAACATCATCCAAAATAACCTTTATCATTTAATCACCAATTCATTTTCCTATACAAAGGATATCCATTTGATAAAACATAAGTTTCCAAAATGAAATTATTCTTGATCCATAAAAAAGCAGGTGCATTAGTCAGTCCGAAGGGCATAACAACAAAATCATAATGCCCATATCTTTATTGGAAGACAGTTTTTGGAATATCATCATTATTCACCATAAATTGATGATAACTAGAAGGAAGATCAATCTTAGAGAATAATTGAGTCCCACGAAGTTGGTCAAAGAATTTATCAATTCTTGGAAGTGTGTATTTGTTCTTAATTGTGATCCCATTAAGTTCTCTATAATCAATGCATCACAACATCAATCCACCCTTATTCTTCACAAAGATAATTGGTGCTTCCCAAGGAGACACACTTGGTCAGATAAACCCATTATCCAAATGATCTTGGAGTTGTTTCTTTAATTCCAAAAGCTCCACATTTTCCATTCTAGAGGGGGTCTTTGACGTCGGATGAGATCCATGTATGAGTTCAATGCAGAACTCTACCTCTCTTTCAGGGGGAGGTTCGGGTAACTTCTAAGGAAATATGTCAACATATTCCTAGATGATGGGGACATTTTCTAAAAGAAAAAAAATCCTTAATGAGAAACTTATTTCATTTATGAATCTTTTAACCTAAAAAGATTTTATGTCTTAAAACTTCATGTATAGAAAATTATATTTTTCTATAATTCCTTCATAATGATTCATAAAAAGATTGTGATCCAGACATATCCCTCGGGAGTGTCGTAACCAATAGTGCAGCAAGGCCCATTGTCGTGTACCAGTTCTCATTCGAGTCTCGCTCAAAGCAGTGTTTTCGGGTTTTACCCCTATGTACATCTGTGCCAGAGCCACCTCTACCTTCTCGTATCCAGTCAGGGATGTATTTTCATGATAAACCACTTACTCAATACTCACCAAAATACCCTGAATATTTCTTATATTTAAACATTTATATAGGGTTATTCTTAATGTTTTCATATCATAACTTCCATAAATAACTAAACTATCTTTTGATACCAACTATGGCATCCCGCCTTTTTAATACATAAATTTTCATTACATTTTACTTATAGAGGATCTTTAATGTATAGTGTCTTGGAAATCAAGAACATAATACATGAAAAAAACATAAAAAATTCTTATAAACAACTTGTAAAGCATCATCATAATTTCATCCTATGTAGAATTACTGCATCTCATAACCTGGAGACATATATTCAAAAGAATGGGTGAGCAGAAATCCCAGTAAGGGTAAGCAAGGGAATCATTGTACTTGTGATATCAATAAGAAATTGAATAAAAACGTAATGACATGAGCAATAGAAGAATAGGAATATCATAATGAAAATAACATGGAACATAACTTGAATATGTGGCTAAAAAATTTCATTTATACATTCATGAACATATCACCAAGGTCCATACCCAAGGTGTCATAAAAATTACCAAGGTTATTCACCAAGGTATCGTAAAACTTGTCATCTCTAGAGATTAATTAATTACCCAATTCATTGGAGCACTATCAGGGCACACACTTAATATGTCTTTACTTTCATGTGATCCACATAGCTCATAGTCAAACATTTCATAAATAACCCATGGAGAATAAAAGAAATGGGTTTCATTTCAAGATCGTGACATTTTAAAGGTTCTTAAAAAAATAAGGTCATTATGACAATTATAACCCATTGAAAGGGAGTGAGGGTAATATGTATGTCAAGTACAGAATCAAATACATCATATTTATATATTTATGAACACCCAAATAAACTAAATAGTCTGGGTATTCACATAAATAAAACAAGATAATTTCTCAAGAGAAAGTGATAGAAATTTTGAGGCGAAATTTCTACATCAAAACAACTATATAACATGGTCTTAGAAAACAATGAAAAGAGAGGGGACAAGGGTCACAAACTCATAAATAACTCATAATACAGTATGGGTACTGAATAAGTTCATGGTATGGATATTTGAATGGCATACCACATGAAAAAGGAAACATGAAAGAAAAGAGAAGATGTGATTTCTTTTACGAAAAATTCGGCAGCCTAACGGTGTCACTTAAAAATTCAGAAAACAAATTGATGAGAGTGGAAGAGGTCTCTCAATAATTAGACATGAAATGGATAGAAATGATAACATATAAGAACATACCCTCAACATAAAGAGACAAAAATTATAAGACACAACATATAGGAAGTCATAACTTAAAAGAGGAGGGTGAAAGGATCCCTTACCTTGAAGAGTGACTTTGAAAGCATCAAGGTCGGGACCTTGGGAGGCTTGAGGGAACCTTGGGAGGACTCCTTGTGAGGTAAAGAGACAAGAACATTGTTGGTTAGGATTTGTAAATGAAATTAATGAGGGAAAGGCTACGTATTTATTCGAGAAGTGAGGGGGAAAAGCAATAATGGCCAACGAACACTTCATCGGTGGTATTGGCAAAACCATGGGCTTTCCCATGGTATTTGACCATGGTATTGGCCACTTCGGACACCTCATACCTTATCTTATTATTCATAAGTCGACCATAATTATTTCACAATTATTACATCCTTAATAATGTCATTAAACACCCAAAACTAAAAAACTGTATTTTCACTATTCACGGAAAATTCAACTTTCTCAGAAAAATCCTAAAATTTCACCTTTACAAAATATCGATGCTCTAATTTTAAAACTGAACTCCATTTTATGAAAATAATTTTCTAAATATTTTTAATTTAATTTTTAAATAAAAACACTATTCACTGAAAATTCAACTTTCTCAGAAAAATCCCAAAATTTCACCTTAACCAAATACTGATTCTCTGATTTCAAAAATGAACTCCATTGTATGAAATTAACTTTTTAAATTTTTTTAATTTAATTTTTAAATAAAAACACTATTCACTAAAAATTCAACAATTTCAGAAAAATCCCAAAAATTCACCTTAACAAAATATCGATGCTCAGATTTAAAAAATGAACTACATTTTATGAAAATGATTTCCTAAATATTTTTAATTTAATTTCTAAATAAAAAACACTATTCACATGAAAAAACTAATACTTAACCAATAATTTCTGAAATAGTTATTTACATATTTTATTGAATCACATTACTTAATGAAGGTGCCTAAATTATATTAATACATTCTTAAGTGAAGTTACTTAATCCATTTGGTCACATTACTAATCATAAGTATAATATCGCTATTCATTATTTACTATTCACCAAAAATTAAGTTGATCTTGTTGGACTCTAAATTTCATACTGAACACAGTTGTAGAAGACCATTTTTTTTAAAATCATTAAACCTTATTAATTATTTAAGGTTTACATAAATATTTTAAAATATCCTTTTTCTAGAATATATCAATAATATGCATAATATATTTATCCGAACATTTGAAAATTCACAAACGTCACCGTAATATGACATCACAATTTTTATTTAAATCAAAGGATCACAGAAGGTAGTTACGGTCTCATTACATAACCCCTTATAACACCAGAATAGGACCTAAGAGTAAGGTGTTCTAAGGTGATAGAATCATGGGGCGTCTTGGCTATCACTTCCCTAGTAGTGATTTCTATCATCTTGATCTTCTCATGAAGCCGATTCCGTTCCAGCTTAACATGATGAATTTTCGCTTGGGTTTTGTCGAGAGCAAAGCCCAAAGGTTCTACCTCTTTCCCGAGTTCCGTCAGATGGGCTTTGATCGTCCCGAGACTTCTGGATGGGGCCATCAAATATTCTTTCTATATTAATTAATCAGAATCACCTGTATTTATAGACAATAATCACAACTATTAGTTTCTAACGGTCATATTGACCAACAGTCATATAACAGTCGAAACCCAATGGTATTTTTTTAATTATACTCATTTTATTATATGAAATAGTTTTGTTGAGTATTAAATAAAATAACACACAATGTTAGGAAACAAGTTTTATTGAAAATTTCGGGTCGTTACATTGTGGGGCCAGATCTCATAGAGGAAACGACCGAAATGGTAAAGACTATTCAAAAACATATCAAAACTATTCAAAGTAAGAAAATGATCTATGTTGATAATCAAAAGAAAGATTTGTAATTTCAATAGAGAGATCCTGTTTTCTGGAAAGTATCTCTATAGAAGGGTGTTATAAGATTTTTAAATAAAGGGAAACTGAGCACAAGGTACATTGGATCATTTGAAATTTTGGAGAGAATTGTAGCAGTGGGTTATCGTTTGAAAATTCCTCCTAGAATTTCTAAGGTACAAAATTTGTTCCATGTCTCACTATTGAGAAAGTACATCCATTCCCCAACATATGTCTTCACTTATGAATGAATATAGTATGAACATGACTTAATTTACTATGGAGAGCCTATCCATATTCCGTACACTAAAGAACATGTGTTTTGGAATCAGGTGACTCGGCTGGTAATGGTGATTTGGAAAAATCATAAAATTTAAGAGGCAATGTGGGAGCCTATAGAACTTATGATGAAGACATACCCAAATCTTTTTTACGGGGTAACATTCTGGTAATTTTGAGGATGATATTTTTTTTAAGGGGGAAAGACTATAACAACACACAGTTTAAAAAAAATTATAATAGAATACATTCAACACTAATTCTATGTGAAACAAACACTTTGAAATTTATAGGAGATAGTTATAACTTGGCTTTTAAATATAATTTTTCCACTTCTATGGTTTGAATTTCCAAAAAGTGACGTACACGGTTATGATGAGTATGATATTTAGAGTCTAATAGGATCAACTAAAATTTTTGGTGAATAGTAACTTACCCCTATGAATAGTAATATACCATTATGAATAGTAATTTACCCTATAGAATAGTAACCTCACCCATGTGGGTAAAATAAAATCTAGGCACCATAAAATTGAGATTGAATATTTAAAAATTTTAATAATTAAGTGTTGATATTTTTGGGAGTAATAAATATTTAATTTCAATTTTAAATTAATAAATTTATTTAAAATAAAATTCATTTTCATAAAATGTATTCTTCAATAAGTATTTTTGTTTTTATATGATTTTAGGATAATTTTATAAGACCTCAGTTAATTTTTGATTGTATTATAAAATTAGTTTTAAATTCATAAATATGTATTTTTCAAGTAAAAAATGATTTTATTTAAAAATTAAAATTCTCTTATTAATAAAAATATTTAGATAAAAAGGTGTTTATTTTCTAATTCTACTTGTCGAAAAATTATTTAGTTGAATTTTCAGTATTTTTCTGAAATAATTGAATTTTTGGTGAATAGTGAAATTTGATAATTTTCAAAATATGATAAAGAAATGAATTTCAATATCATGAATGAGTCATGGATGATGTAAATGACCACTGGTTCGAAATATCGTTCACTTATTACTATTTTTAGTGATAATAATGAAGACTAGTCATAGCCTTGAGCCAAAATAATAAAATAATGATTAAAAAAATGGAAAACCCATCCTCTCCTCCACTGTAAAACCCACCCCACTCCCTCTCCTCTTCACTCATCTTGATCCTTATACTTTTCCTAAATCAGACTAAAATATCCTATGTAGATCCTCCCCATATCCAAAATCCCTCTACCTCTTCAAATGTCTCAATATTCTCCCCTAAAGAGGCTCTCATGAAAGATAAATTCAAGAAGTGAATTACTCTTTTCATTTCTTTTATTTTCTTTCAAGTTCCTTTCTTTATTTTTATTTGATCACCTCCTTTCAGCAAATTTATTTGATTACTCTAGTATCTTACATGTACTATAATATTTCTTTATAATTTGATATTTTATTATCATATATCTTTTCCTCTCATTTTATACAATAAATTGAAATACCACCTGAGATGTGTTAATTTATCACATTCCTGGATGACGGGTTTTCAACTTCTATTACCGTATTCAATTCTGGTCATGAAACCATTTTTATGGTTGGAACATTTCCTAATATATTTAATATATCCTATTTATATTTCTAGAATCATTTTTTACACATTTTATTAATATATAGAACAAAATTAGTTTGTGGTGATCTAAATACCACCAAATTAATCGAAGATTTTATCATTAAAATTTAATCGAATGATTCATCATCACAAAAAGTAACCAAATGAATTATATGATAATTTAAACATATTTATGAAAATTAATAAATTATAAAATTAAATCTATAATTCAATTCTCATTTTTAATTGAATTCCAAATAAGCGAACCAATCTGGAAAACTAATGAAACAAGAACTCGTAAAAGGGGATATTGAATCTTTTATCCTATAAACAATTCCATAGATAAACATAATAAAATTATACTAAATCAAAAACATTTCTAATTAGTTTTTAATTAAGTAATTAATAATTCTAAATTAAAATTACAGTACTTTAATTTCAAGAGAGGAAAATATTTGGACATAAGGTAAGGGTTTTCTACCCGAACCTCCATTTTCTTTCAAATTACACTTTGTATCTCTTAATACAAAGTAAATTATAACTAATTCTTATGTACAGATCAAATATTCCGTGTGAATTTTCTAAATATGTGGAAACACTAGATTCCTTCCTTTTTTATGGATTAATACATGTTTTAAAAGGATCATTAAAAAAATATTTAGAAAATACAACCCCGATTCAAGGGAATTTCAAGAATTCTTACCTATTTTCTAAGGCACACTATAATATTTTTTATAAAACATTATTTAAAATAAAATAACTTATTTTATTTTTAGGAAACTATATTACTTTAATTCTGGATTTATACAATGATTTTTCCAAAATAACACTTCTTTTCAATGTAAAAGAGTATTTATCTCAAGAATTACTCAATGATTTTATAATAGTAATTTTTTCTACTTCAACACTCCTGGTAAATATTATGTAAAATTTGGAAAAATATTTTATGATATCATCTACCATGTTTTATTTAATGGGTTTTGACTATTTGGACTTTGGTTTTTCTATCTCAAAACCATTCATCCTATTACTCCGAATAGATAGTGTTTATGTTTAATATTTGGGAAACATTATTGACATTTCATATGTTAGTTTCAATATGAATGCCTATGTTGTTTAGGTTTATCCTCATTAATATGGGTAATTATTTGGACATAGTAATTGATGGTTGGGGTCCCCTATATCCTCTTTATGAAATAGTAGGTTTCATGAGAAAAAACTGATATGGACTTTGCTGAGGTGTTTCCCATTTTCAGATATGGTTTGGACCGATGCCTAAATCATTTTCAGATGTCTTGGACAAGGCCTTGACTGTATATTTTATAATGTATGAAATTATGCCTTCCATCATTACGAATCACGATATTGATAGTCCATGTGATTATTTGGCTAGTATAATATCCATGGTTATGATTTATGTAATTTGTTAATTAGTTTATTCCTTCCATTTTATGCTCTGGTATATTTTGTTAAAGGAATGAATTTTAGTTATTCATCATGCCTAGTGTTTATATTTTCTTCTTCTGTATTATTTAACCTTATAGAGTATGTGATCTCAGCCCTTTTACATGTTTTAATTTACCCAGGTTGCGAAGAAGTATATTATGAACGAATTCCATGGGTAATCTAGGAGATTATGTGTGATTCAAAATAAGTTGTTCTGTTGAATTTCCTTTCAAGATCAAATTTTGAAATTATGTATGATTATGGATTTCGAAAACAACTAATCTATTTGGTCCTTTCAGATGTATATTCCTTATTTATATTCCAATGGAAAAAAATTATGGCACTAACTCTGGGAAACTGGGGCCAAGTCCTTACACACCAAGGGATATTGAAACATAAAAAAATTAAAAATCTTATTATGTGTTGGTGAAAATCTCCCACCGGGATTAGGCCACATATTTCACCTATTACTAATGAAAAGGGTTGTTAAAACCATAAAAATATTATAAAGGAATTATGGGATTATTTTGGGCTCATAAAACATCTTATATGGGTGACCACAATAACAAATGAAGTAGTTCTTTTTAAAGGATTCAATTAAACTACACATGGAGTTAAAAATTACTTCAAGATGAGAAATTATATCTTTTTGATGCTGGAATGAATTTTTTAATATTATGATTTATTCTCTTTGGCTTTTTTACCATGGTTTCTATGTGTGCACTATGGTATCCTTCACATAACATTCACCTTCTCCCGACCTATTCTCTCACCTAGGTGTCATTTCCCCCTGGTTAAGGCTAACACCCCTACCATTTCAACCAAATCCTTTCACATGTGCCTTTGTTCCCACACCATGTTTGACCTGCATGAACCAATAGAATGCATGCCTCATACTATATAATTTATTTTCATGAACTAAACCATGTTCTTATATCCCATTTTACCATGTCCCAAAATTGTGCCTATAAATTGTCAACTTAGGATATGTATTGGGAAGTTTTTAGAATCCAAAGAGACACTTGATGCTCCCTTAACATAGGTATCCTTTTCCCTCTCTAGATAGTATTGTTATGACTAAAATTTTTTGGAATTAACTAAATGAATTGTAAATTGAATCATATTAACAAGAAACATTCTAGAAATGAAAACAATACCAATGTTCTCCTAGATTAGGGTGTGGGACCTCCATGGTCATTGATATTAGGAAATTGTAAACATTTCTCTTATGGAGAGAAATATACTAGGTAAAAGCATTCCCCAGTCCTCTAGGGGTCCTTAAAACTATACATAGACCCTTACACCAACTCCAAAATAGGGTGAACCACTTCTCCCAACCTCAAATTGGGAGAGACACTTCACCCTTTTATATCTTGGGTGGTTCTCTTCACCAAACCCTGTCCAGGGTGAACCTATATATAAAACCTCCTCTATAGTGAAGTTATTTGTTCAGACCCTTACTAGGGTGAAACCTGATACGTGCCCTAATCCTAGGAAAATATATTTTACCACGTCAACATGGGTGAACCACCTTCCTAAGATCCCACTCTAGGGTAACATACATATCCTAATTTCAATGGTATAAAATCCCTTCACCCAGGTCTCCTACTTGGTGATCTATTTATCAATGCCTCTTCCAGAACCGCCAGATTTATAGGATTAGAGAATTCACACTTGCATTATCCCCTCAGATCATGAATTACATTGATAAAAAGACTCTACAACATTGTCCTTCCATATCAATAATACACTCTGGTCAATCAAAACCATTAATCTCCTTAATAAAAATTATTTATTCTAGGAGGATACTAGAGATGTCTCTCCTAGTTCATGAGGTATACTATATCTTCCAATGTTTCTAAAAGGACGAACTGATTCCAATTAATGATCGATTAGTTAATTGACTCCTTTCCAACTATAACCCCATTTCATGTTTCCATTGATTATTTCATCACCATGGGACAATAAAAATATAGGAACACCAATACATGGGAAGCACATATTCACCTGTAATCCCTTATCAAGTAATCCCTTCTCCCAAGTAACACCTAGGTAATCCCTTGAATACACCCCACTCAATCCTATATTTTTTCCACGTTAAAAACTCACACCTCAAAGTCATACAACATAAAAATAATTGATAAAACCTTAGTCACATTAAGTAAAACTACGAGACAACATTCAAGTAACATATTTCAGAACATCACAAAAAAATTATAGTCATATGATGTAAAATGTCAGGATAATGTCTCATTCAAACAATGTAAAATGCATGAAAATTTCATCATCATATGATATAAATAATCATGATAACATCCTAGTCACAAAACATAAAATTTTATGACAATAACGTAATCAAAAAATTTAAAAAATGAATGACATTGTCCTATTTACATGATGTTAAACTACACAATAACATTCAAGTTCCATGAAATAAAATTATAACATCCTTATTTCATGACATTAAAATGTATGGTTCTGATCTTATCAGACGACGTTAAACTACGAACCCAAAAATATGAAAAGTTGGATTCCTATTTTAATAGGATACACAAGATTAATTCTTAGGGTTCAAATCTATCATCAAAACTGTCTGCGTCCTTCCCCACTATACCATATTCAATATGAGAATAGTTAACCTCACTCCTAGGGACACATTCCCTGCGAGTCCCCCTATTCACCACCACTAAATCCATACTCATCATGGAAACAAATGTTCAAATCCACACCTTTACTAGGGACATATTCACTATGAACCTATATTTTTGGAATATATTCCTTATGAATTAGACCACATCATTCCTCACTGATCTATATTCTCCATGAGCTTGGAAATCCTTTCACAAGTTCTATAATCCATATGAAGCATCTTTCTATTGGGTCACATTCATGATTTGACCATATCCATCTCGGTGGGATATATCCTCATGATCGGAACTAACCACATTTCTTTTGTGGATATATTCCTTGTGAAACCATCTTCATAGGGTCATATTCCATTCAAGGTCAACCAGAAAGTGCTTCTTATTCATAAATCCCACATGACCAATTTATAGGTATCATTTTTCTAAACGTACGTTCGATATGAATTTAAACTACTTGGATGTGTTCATGGATATATAACCTTAAAATTAATCAAATTTGTCCTTATAACAAAACCATAAAATGTATATCATGTATTTTTTGGTGGCACTTATATATATGATTTCTTATTTCCTTCACAGGGATATATATAAAAACTCTATCATGGGATTGATACCTACTCCACAATATGCAACTCCTCCCAAGATTACGGTAAATTCCAGATTACCCAACAATGTGGATTTAAAATTTAACATTAAAAAGTTACATGAAAAATATGATGAACTTATAATACATACACATGGTCACATCAATGGAAAACCTCTAATACATATCAATATACACTTCAATGGAGGACCTATGTCATATATATATATATATATATATTGACCTCAATATAAGATTTTGGCTGAATAATTAGAATGATGGTAACCAGTCCCACAATGTGATTTTGGAAGGATTCATGAATACATTTCAAAACTACAAGAGAGTACCAAAGTAGGATGTATTCCTCTCCAAACAAGGTGAGATGAACCTGACCACCCATTCCCTCAACAAAATTCCATTAAAAGTTGTCACTAACAATGTCCCAGTGATCACCATCCTTTTTAAAAATGTTTTTGTAAACTAAAAATGTTGTATTTGGGTTGTGAATTACGATTTCGAATAGAAATATAGCGGTTAACCCATCATGAATCTTGTTCCCATGAAAGTGATTGATCAAGCATGATTTTACTTTTGATACTATCCCCATGGGATTTATTATTTGGGTTTTTTGATTATTCTAGGACTTATAAAACCTTTCAAGAACCATCATTGATTGAAATAGATGTAGTCATCAAAGCATCACACACATGACTCAGCCACATCAAGGGGCATGGCTTCGCTGACTTGGAGGAAATATTCACCACTGCACCACCTCTATTACTGAGTGACAAACATACTAATATGAGACTAAAATCACAATGGATACACCCCAATTATGAAAAAGATCATGAAATAAAATAAGAGACAATTACTGGATAATTTTAATATCAATGATGGGCTATAGAGAAGCACATGGATCCTAAAACCACCTCCAATCACTTCAAAAGATATTATATGGAGTTATACAATAGTTGGAAATGGTAACCTGGAAGCAACTTTTGTGAAAATTATGATAAACTATATTCATTTTTTAATATTAATAAACTCTTTATCATATCATGATTGTTCTTCTATGTGAAACAGTATGTGATAATTTCAAAAGAGTATTTTCCAAACTAAAAGGTTATAACAATTCCCTTCTTTGATAAGAACCAAGAAGTTCCCTGAAAATTTCTTAAATATATGTTCTATGGCTGGATGGATACATTTTTGGGATGAAAATGATATAGTGTATCGAGTTTGGATACTCATAAGACTTTGAGTATCCTTCTCATACTGTGCGCCCTTACTAATTTATATTATAGTTAATTATGATAAAGATACCTTCTAGTAGGAAATCCACATTAATAAGTGTCATTGGATGTTACTATCTAACGACATGTGTGTTAGTACTTAGATTTTAATATTATTATTAATGTATTTTATGAGTCACGTGCTTTGATGTATTGATGAAAACTATGATGACATATGTTCATGGTGAAGTATGAAACCATAAGTGTGTCACGATTAATATTTCATTAATTAATAATACAATAAAGGATTTGAATCTTATGTTTTTTAATTGAAGTCTACATCTCAGTCCCTTTGATGGAAATGATATACCCAAAATAATTCCATTAACATGGTGATCTATAGGCAATTTCAATTTTACAAAATACAAAGAAATATATATTGAACGCATAGGTTGATGTCACCAACATGCAACCCTATTGATTAGGGATATCTGGATAATGTGATTATATTACATAGTAAGAATCCTTATACGGTTTTTTTCATTGAAACATTAAATTTTTTTAATGGATGCCTCGGTGTGTTTCTAAACACTATTCTTGGACTTTATGATTCTTTTCTTATTTCCATTGATAAATATGTCAAAACAGTCACACAATAAGTGTATCCAAAACCACAAACAAATAATAATATTATTTATTATTTATGTGGTTTGATAAATATTATTCCGTAATGTGGTTTAATAATTATACATGTTTTCCAGATTGTATATAATCTATCAAAATTCATTCAATTTAATTTTTTTTTGTAGAATCTTTAATAAAAAGTTATTTTTTATTTTGTGAATATAATTTTTATTTATTTATTTTATAATAATGCAGTGATAATTATTTATTAAATAAATAGTTATTTTTTAAGGTATTATTAATATTTTGAAGGAATATCAATCCATGAACATTTTCCTGGGGAGAAATAATATATATTGAATAATATTAAAATAATTAATATTTAATTTAATTATATTGTATAGAGAATATCATGAAATATAATTATTATTATCAATATGGGGTTCCATAGGAATTATAAAAATAATAAGGGTTCATGCACAATTATAATTTTATATCCTTAGCGAGATATAAACCCAATTATATTATTTTATTTATAGTTTCCAATTTCCTTTTTTTGTGCACAACAACATCCAGTGAAAATACCCTCAAAGCCTCAGAGAACTAACTCTACAAGAACACTTTTAATAATGGTGAATGAACCCCATACACCACCACTCTCAAGTCTATAGTGATCAAAGAGAATCCTTCTCCTTGCGATTCTTGGGGAGAACAAAGTAGAACAACACAAGTCTCATGATCTACCACAATAGAAACTGGAGATTTCTACTATCATGTTTAACATTTCATGAAACACATGTAGATCACCATTAGAGGGAATCTACTCTTGATTACAAAATGCCAATTATGGTATGAGGTAGAGACTTATTTAGATTTATAATTGAGGAATTAATTTATTGCAAGATAACTCTTTAATTTTTTAAATTAATTTTTTTTAATATGATGATGATCCTATGTCCCGGTTTAGGAATTAAATTTTAAATTATTATTTGATTCATTATCATTGATCATGATGTTTACCATCATGTTAATCTTTGTTTAATCATTGGTTATGAAAAAATACAGAGTTTGGAAGGACCCATTCAGTGCATCCATTGCCCCTAGTACCTTAAAGTGGTATTAGAGTGGTCAAAAAAATATTTATAATCATTTAAAAATAGTTTACTGATTTATGTATTCATCATTAGTTTTAAATTAATATTTATTCATTATTTAATCTGAATCATGATATCTACTCTTTTTCTTCTTCATTCTTGAATATATAATCAAATCAATTAATTTTATGAATGAAATACTGTTAAAGAACTCATAAGAGGTGATGAAGATTCTTGATGGATAACACAAGTGTACACACCATGTAACCCATTGGTACACACCATGTACATGTGTTTAGTGAACCCATAATTAATTAGGAATTAATTTGAGCTATGATCATTTGTTTCACATGGTTTTTATTTAAATACACTACATGTTGTTTGAGCCATGCTAGGTCTTGGCCAGCAGGATTACACACAATGTAACATATATATATGATGTGTAATCCATTAGTCAATGATAGGGTATATATTTTCACACGAGCTACATGATTGGTGACCGTGTAACTTAGAGACCACATGTTGTTAATCAAATATACAATCAGTGTACTCCATTATTTTTGGTGGCTAGGTCATATGATGAATCCTTAGGTGTGTGCCACAAATATATGGTGAGAAGAATACACATTGTGTAGCTGGATTGTACACAATGGGTATATTACCAAACCAGTCATAATTAAAATTAATTTATTATACTACTAAAACATTATCAACATGTGTTTTGTGTGGTAATTTAATTAATAGCATATTCCATGTATTAGTTTAAATAAATATATATATATATATATATTAAATGTATAATAAATTTCTCTATACAGTTCGAAAATGTATATCATGTATAAGTTGTAATAAAATCATTACTCTATGTGCATTGAGACCTAACACGTTGCGTAAATACCATGTGTCCTGCATGGTTATTATGTGGGTTGTACAAACCATGATGTTACATGTTATAATTTCTAGTCCACATGCCTCAACAGAAAAAAGTATATGAATATAATACATGTTTGGTAGTTTAGATGGGTACTGACTACGTTGCCTCCAAGGCACATTTTTTTACATAGTTAATTTTTAATAATATTATTTAATTTGTTTAAAATTACGATGGATGAGAATTTATAGAAAAATTCAAATAAGAAATATTAGAAATGAGTTTATTAATTAAAGAAGATAATTAATTGTTTTGATAATGATTTATCTTAAATCAGAACCATTATAATTTAATGATATTTTTATTAATTTTGTAATTTATTGCATATATATGGATGATCATGATAATATACTAGGTAATGCATTGATTAGTTTCCTTGTAATTTATTATTATATTAAATTGAGGTCTCTCATTTCATCGTTACTCTTATTATGTAAGGGCCTACAAGCCCATGGTTTCCTTTATCTAAACCCCTTAACAAATCCTTTGGTTATTCTCACATACATGTAAATATATGATTATGTAATGCATAGAGCTCAAAATCTAGTATATTTGGTTCATGTTTAGTGTTGAGGTGAAACCAATCCATGTGGTACATAGGAAGATAAGTGGAAATCTATAACATGAATCATAAAATGGTTCAAGGTTTTTTCACCTAGGATGGGGGTCAGTTTATCATCAGATTGATAAAAAAACCATTAGTAAAACATCATTATCATAACAATTTATTATTTTATATATGAAAATATCCATGGTTATTTCATTATTGGTGTTTGTCATGATCACACAAATTAATGAGTTAACGAGTATGCAAGATAGAACTAAAGTAAATAGTTTTGTGGCTAAATTTTATCTAAGACGTGGTTAATCACTTAATTAAATCCAATTACTATTAAAAATAATGAAATATTGATAAAATATGCAATAATAAAATAAGGATAAAATCCCTAAATTATATATTTAAACATGATATAGCCTTCCACTACTTATGTTAATTTTGATCCTTAGTTCTAAGATTTTGACCAAACAATATAGGGAATGATTTCAATTATTGGGGAATTATAACTTGAAATTTAGGGTTGACTTAACATAGTTCACATAAAGGGGTGACAGATAAATTATTACTTGGTTTAAATAATAATAAAAGGTCTAGGAAGTACAATTTATGTATTTATGGATTCGGGGGTCCACTCAACAAATCATGGAACTGTAAGTTAGGGTATTTAGAATTTTGAAGGCTTTCCTAAAACCATTCAAATTTAGGCTAACCAAATTTAGGCTAATGAGAAGGGGAATATGGATTCGTGATAATATAATTCATAAGAAATGGTATAAGATAAAACCAATGGTGAGAGATATTGAGTTTTGATAAATTAGTGTGATGTTATTAAATATAATATTTCTTTATATTTTTAGTTTTATTAGATAAAGTGAAAAAATTACATTTTTCTTATTTTTAGAAACATATATAAATATGACATCAAAAAAATAACTTATATCCATGATTTTGAAGGATAACATTCTCATAGGCACAAATTTCCATGATTGGAAATGACACTTGGGCATTATCCCACACCGTTGAATGAAATTGTATGTTCTTCAAAAACCTATTCCAAAAAGCACCCGGTAAAGATTCAAGTGAGGAATATTTATCTACCTATGAGAAAAATTTGATTGATGACACATATGTTCAGTATTTAATGCTATCATCCCGGACTAATGATATTATGATGAAACATGTTGACATTTATGCATATAACATTATGTCTCACCTTTTGGTTCACTATTAAGAGAATGTGAGACAAGAGATATAAGAGATCTCCAATTCTGTATTTACAACAATGCTTAGAGATTCAGTGCCACCAGAGCCTCATGTAGTCAATATTATAAGATACTTTTAATTCTTATACATCTTTGGGATTAAATTCTTAGATGATCTACACACGTATGTTACACTTTTATCACTACAAAAGTCTTTCTCTTTTTTTATTATCAATTAAAATATGAGCAATAATGAGATGTCACTTTCCTAACTTCTTAATCTAATTCAAAAAGTGGAAAAGGACATGGGGCAGGAAAAATCCATAGTACATATGGTGAATAATAAAATGAAAAATAGTGAAAAGGAACCCAAGACTCATAAAATGTCTAAAGCTCTAGAGCACCATCCTTATATGAATAAGAGGATCTATTGGTAGGGAAAGGAAAATGAAGAATTATGTTTTTTTATGTGTAAAGAAAGGACACTAGAAGATAATGTATACCCAAAATATAAGGGATGCTAAGGGTTCATTTATTATCATGTTTAATCTTTCAAAATCTACACTTTGGGTATTAAATATAGCTTATGGTGCTCACATATGTATCCAAATGCATGAACCATGTAGATTCAAAATATTTCCATTGGAGATGTGGATTTTCAAGACACCAATGGTGTGAGGATAGACTATATAGACATTGGTTATTACCACCTATCATTAATAAAAGTAATGATACTAGTTTTAAGATATTTAAACTATGTATTGATTGTCACCATGAACATAATTTTGGTATCCAACATAGATATAGATGGTTTTTTATCAAATTTTGAAATAATATTTGTTTCATTTATAAATAAATCTTATGTTTGGGTATGACACACTTAAATAAAAATATTTATGTATTTAATCACTAAAACCATGTACCTAAAATTGATAATGAATCACATTCACACATCTCATATAACACCCAACCCAGACATCACCATATTAGTCATATAACTAGATGTGTTTGACAAATATCTATCAAGGTGGTTATTTAAACTCTTTTTAGATTAAAACATTTATAATATTTCATTCTAGATTTCAATCAAAAAATGACACAACCACCATTCAGTGGAAAGTGTGAAAGGGCCATATAGCTTCTAACACATGTACACACTGATGCATGTGGAAAATTTCCTGTAGAAACTAGTGGTTGGTATTCATCATTAATAAATTTCACTGATTACTTGATTGGATATGGATTTTTATACATTATGTTCTATAAGTATGAGTCCAAAAAGAAATTAAAAAAAATTAAGAATAATGCAGAGAATCAAATTTTATATAAGAATAAGAATCTTCGATCAGATCGAGGTGGTGAATATCTCAACTAAAAGTTTATCATGTTTAAAAAGATTTTGGTATTATGTATCTACCCACCCTACTTTACACACCATAATTGAATAGTGTTAGTTAAATTAGGAATCATACCTTTCTATACATTGTATGGTAAATAGTGATTTATGTAGATCTTTCATTATCCATTGGGGGATAAACATTAAAAAATACAATATACAAACTAAAATGAGTACCAACTAAAGAAACAAATATAATTACGTATGATTTATGTAGTGGAAATAAAATTGTTCTATCACATAGACACAAATGGGGTTGTGAGGAATTTTAATTCATTTTTAGGAAAAAAGCTATCACCCAAGTGTAAAATGTGTATCTCTATAGGTTATGCTATGGAAACACAAGGATACTACATATACAACCCCTATAAATAAAGTGACCATCATCATACAAGATGTATTCCAAGAGAGGAAGCACATACTAAATAAGGATAGTGTAATCAAGATTGATTTCAATTAATTTGATGGTCAAGATACACAAGACTTGGTATAGGAACATATTATAATGATCCCCCAAGGAAAATGTTTTTCCATAAACACAAGTAGTCCATATAAGTAGTAGAGTGGTAAGAAAACCAATGAGTTAGGTTTTTATAGTCACCAAATATGGTTTATCACTATTTGTTGAAAATAATGAGCCAATATCATGTAAATATGTAGTATCGATCTCAAAAGATGAATGATAGAAATATTAAATGAATTGTAAAAGGGATTTGATGTATCAGAAACAAGTTTTGGTTCTGGTTGACTGGCCAATTGATGTACATCTTGTTGGGTGAAAAAGGGTGTTCAAGATAAAACTAGTCATGAAAGGTAGAGTAAGTACCTATAACGGATGGATAAAGGGTTTTAAAAATCATTTAATTTTTTAGGATTATTCCTTTTCATGAGTTTCCATGTTTAAATTCATAAAAATTATACTTTCTATAAGAGGTTACAATGACTATGAAATTTTTCATATGGATGTAAAAATAACTTTACTTAAAGGGAACCCTTGAGAAGATATCAGCATGATACAACCAGAAGGGTTTGTGACTCCATGTGATGCCAAAAAGATATACAGTTTCAGATATCTATTTAGGGATTGAGTAAACAGTCGAGGTCATGGAACATTCAATTCAATGAACCTGTGTGACATTTTTGTGTCATTAAGAAAGAATTTTAAACAGGTGTTTACAATAATTTTATTGATAAAGCAATCATTATCCCAGTAGTATATGTTAATAAAATATTACTTATTAGAAACAACATACTAGTATTATAGTCTATTGAAGACTGGTTAAAAAAGATTTTCTCATGAAGGTCTTTAGTGAAGGAGCCTACATTTTATGGATCAAGATCATTCAAGATAGATCAAGGATGATTCTTGGACTATGTTATGGTACGTACATTGATTATATATTAAATATATTTACTATAAAATGATTGGTGAGGGGATTTGTTCCAGTGTCACATGGTATATTTTTTTCTAGGAAAATGTTTCCTCAAACACGACATGGAAAAGAGAGAATGAGTAAGATCTCATTGTCCTCTACTATGAGATCAATAATGTATGCAATTTTATGTACTAGATTTGAGGTTTCATGTGCATTGATTTTTATAGGAAGATATAAAGATGATCTTGGAGAACAACATTGATATGCTGTTAAGGATATCCTTATGTTCCTAAGAATAAACAAGAATATGTTCCAAGTGTATAGAGGAGATGCCGAGCTAGTCATGAGGGATTATATTGATTCTAGTTTTCAAATATATCATAGTGAAATAATGGCTCACTTAGGATATGTTTTCTATCCCAACCGAATAGATATGGTCTAAAAGAGATCAAAATAGCCAGATATTTCTGATTATACAGTGGAGTCCTAATATATAATAACTTATGATACATACAATGATGGTTTTTGGATATAATAATTTTTTCCATGAGTTTTATGAGGTAACAAAAAGTAAATACCCTATAACAGTGTATTGATATAATACTATGTCCCAACCATAATGACAATGAAACCAGTAGTCAGGCCGGTCACCATATATAATCATGTGTACCTTCTTGTATTCCAGAGACTGATGAGTCGTAGTGAGAGAATAAAGGTGGTAAAATATAGAGAATATATATTCATGATTAGAGTAAAATAATGGTATATCATATATAATTGGTAAATAATTCAACAATATAAGTAGTATAAATATTAAATAAGCAGCAGAATATAAATATAACAATTGAAACCAAGTGGTCAATACCAATATTCAACTTTGAATGTGTATATAGATGAACAACATATCAAAAGTAGTAAATATAAAACAAGGATAATCAATATAATACATAACCCATGAAAAGAATAAAAGTACTAGAATGAAATATCCATGAGAATCATGAGGACAAGATAAGTCATGTCCTCATAAGATCCCACGTACAATGCACAACACAAGAAATAAATCACGGACCTGTGAACATGATGTTTTTAGAGGTACCCTAGTGTAGTGTAGGACCGAGTAGGGTGTGAGATATAATTAGTAGACCAAACACAACAATGTCAAAATCCATGTCCAGTATGTGAATAATAATTACAATATTATGCTACAATGACTAGTAAATAAATATATTAATAAAAGTAAAAAAAGTCAGCTCAGGTTCCTAACAGAAACCTGGATGAACATTTCTTCTTTGACCAGATCCATAATGACTATAAAAAAAGGCAAATCTATAAAACTACAATAAGGGTGTAAAGATAATAAGTCATCATAAATAATTATCATGAGATAGACCAAACCAAATCACATGATTTGGCTTGGGGATCCATCCCAAGACTATCAAATAATTAATATTATTCTTTAACATCTAAGTAATCATTAGGATTTAATAAGAGGAACCATTAGCACATCTGAGGAGATCCTTAAATGTAATCCCAACTATCACTCCAGGGTCACTATAAGTACCCTTCACTATCGAAGTCTTTCCAAGATGATCCATAAATGGAATCCTAAGTATCACTCCAAATATGGTGTGAAGTCATCAACTGATGAGTCCATACCATGTATCTCACATAAGGGTATGAGTATCACTTGTGGCATGGACACCATATCTACCATGAACTAGTCAACATGTTCTCCCCTAGGGGACTGGTATCACTCAAGGAGGTAAAGAATCACACAAATATCCCATCCAAGGCATACCAAGTATCACTCTCAGCGTATATTAAAATATGGTAACATATGATCCAATCCATGGTATTCCATAAAAAGGAAGCCCAATTATCAGTCTAGGTATAATGTAATCTCAAATTCACATGATCCCATCAAGGAAATTATATAAATAGGATCCCAATTATCAATCAATGAATTCATGGTTTATTAAATTTTTTATGTTCAAAAGTGAATGAGGGAATTCTCATAAACATACCACATCACAACTCAAAATATAGAATATATCCTATCTCATTTATAATTACATTAATTAAGGATATTTAAGACTATTTACTAAGCACATCGTAACCCATTAAAAAATAACTATAGAGATTCATTCCCATAAACATGTCATTAGATTATTTAAATTTCCTTTAACATTATAAAGGAATTCTATGCATTTAATAAAAGTAATAAGTCTATGTTGTATAACCATTGAAGATTACTCCAAATATGAAAGAGTTATTAAATAGTCCTTGCATTCAAGCATGTCACAAATGAATCATCCTAATATATTAATAAGTAAATTTCCTAACCACCATGGTGGTGGTCCAATGATAATGGGATAATATTGTAGAAGGATACTCCCTTACACATTGAAATCAATAAATTCATCTAATTTTTAGAGATAACACACCACAATGAGGGGTTTTATTAGAAAATTGTTAATTAATAGAAGGATTTTTAGGTGAATTCCCATAAGAGAGGTTCCAAATTGAGGTTAATGGCTATCAATAAATCCAATTTACTATAAAAATTCTTCTAGATTTTAGTCATTGGGTTTCACATATTAAAAAACCATTTATGACTTGTCAAAAAGATATATCGGTGCATGGCACAATGAAAGAATTTATAAATAGTGAGACTTTAAGGTAAAAAGATCTAGGCCACCTACCACATGATTATGATGACCCAAACCGCTAATATTGATGATTGATTCTATATGGTTTGAAATAAAATGAATAAATTGAAAAACTCCCTGTAAATAGGGTGAATTAGCTCACACAGAGATATAATAAAGGATGATGAGGGAAACAAGGAAAGGGAAAGGTGGAGAGAATCACTTAGCAGTATTCCTCTAATGGGAGAAACATGAAGTGATTCTAACACCTAAGGTATGATATCTCTCTATCCCTTGGAGTGGAGAAGAAAAGCTCCATGGGAGAGCGACTGTGTGTCGGTCAGAGGATATGAGAGTGGGGAGGAAGGAAATAAAACACTAGAGGGGAAAAGTGTAATTTTACCCCATTTAATGAGGCACAAGGGTTGGTCGCATTGTTGGTAAAACTATTATATAACCATGATTCAACCACTTCCCAAGGATGGGGTCATACGGTTCATCTGAACAATTTGGGAAATCGTGTGCAAACCATTCAATTACCCTCGGTCACGAAACCTGCAATAGCTGCATGATCGTTTGAAACCTCTCAAAACATTAGAAAAAATCCATCAAGACCTCCAAATCCACTGGATGAGCCATATGATTACCTCGGGTTGGCCACATGGTTCCCGAAACCCCTACAATCGGTCCAGTTCCTCCATATCTTTATGTCTCATAGCCATATTCTCTTGAAACTCGAAGGTACACCCAAGACACCCCTCATGAATTTATCCATGTGTACAATAAAATGTTTTAGGTTTTACAAAACATTAAATTACAATATGATTATTGGTTTAAAGAATTAACCATCCACTAAATTATAAAATTCAAAATCCATTGGAATTTCTTCCAATCAAAAAAAATACAAGATGCTAAAATCTCCCCACCTTATGTATTCCCATCCTTGAGAAGCATTGGGTAATAAATAAATAAAAACATAGCCAAACTAGGTCATGATTCATCATCCAAATGGCCATGTTTAATTTCAACACACAATTCAACTTCAAACATCCCTTAAAGAGTATTCTACAAGATTCATTAAATCTCGAGTCAATATTCTTCTTCAAAACAGAAACATTGAGATAGAAATTACCTAATATAATCAAATAGATGAAACAATCATGTCACTGTCTCATTGATGAGATATACTATAGAGCTTACAACCATAGGTTCTATCATTTAATGTCCCACTCCGATCCAAAACATCACTTTTTTTATAATTCCCTCGTTAGGCATGCTTGTAGGATTGTAATGATGCTCGTGACATGATTCTCAGTTGGAAATAATGTTCAAAACAATTTTTCCTGAAAATACTCTATCAACTATACTCCAATATCCCTAACCCAATTACATTCCAATAACAGTTCTTATGGGTAGAACATAAATAAAAAGATGAATCCAGTTGAGCCACTTTAGGTCGACTACACCCAAAACTGTCAAACATAGACATCAAAAAAAATAAAATTAAAAACATAACACTTTCCCCAAGGGATCATCATGTTTAAATTGGACATATACACTGAATCTTGTAACATGATTCCAATGAAATCAAACGACCAAATGTTCATTTTAAGACATCGTGCCATAGCATGAACATAGGGGCATACCCAATCCACCACACTAGGGTAGTTACCCTTAAAACAACCCATCTGAGACTGAATGAGGTTTAGGGTAACCTCTGAATCATAAACCTATGTCCATGATGCTCATAAAAGGTAGTGTATACTGTGAACTTTTTGAGTGAGATTTCAGTATAAATCTGAATTTTTACATTACAGAAAAAATAACTAAGTCCAAAGCGACTTTGGATGGGTAGTCAGGTCAAAGGTCCAAGTGGTGTCCATTAGTTTATCCAAGGTTTTCCACATGGGAACCCAGACATCACTCAATACTAACCATGCCTTGATAATAACCATGATTCTGGTTCACAACTCTGATGAATCCTATTTATTGAAAAAGGAGGGTGTTTTAGGATTTTAGCCCATTATATAACCAAAACATCATCAGTGTGTCCTATATGATATCAAGATAGCGAACATGACCTTCCCTAAGACACGAGTAAAAAAATAAGATATCATTAATTACTAAGAAAACATGAGCCACTCCCATTTCCAAAATGATGAAGCACTCAGTATATTTCCCAACCAACCATAAACCAACTATGCCAAAGAAAAGGAAATCATACCACCTTGGTCCAACTCTTGCAGATAGGATTAGCTTCACCTTTTGAAACATCATCATTTCACCGATCACAATAAATTTACCACCCAAGGAATACCATGATCACTCAAGCCCAACCACTGAAGTCTATCCCTGACCAATGATGTTCTAAAATGATTCTTACCTAGAAAACCATACCCTTTTCATGATACATTGCAAGCACTGATATATCAAGATATTACCATCCTGAAGGGAATTTAAAATAGGAATTGACCATCCTAAAATTTTCCTCCTTGACTGTGTTCCTTCTATATGGAAGAACCCATATTACGCATATTGATGTGACACTTCCCTCTTTAGGTGTGTTTTAGTCACTGGACCTACTGAGAAAGGGAAATTATCCCACAAAAAATGCCTTACAGACCACTGAAAATGGGTCTTAGACATGGTTAATAATATTTATCAAGTGTTAAAACTAAATATGAAAAAACAATTATCTATAAGATGTGCTAGAATAGATTCACATTTAGGCTTACATGTTACACTCCTCCATGTCACACTCACGTATGTTTTGAAATTAAGAATATAATCCAAAATTACGTGACCAATATGTCAAAAATCCTAATCCTCCTTATAATTTCATGTTCAGAATTTTTAGGAGATTGATTCTTCTTTAATTCCCCATTCGCCCTAATCTAGATATTGTAACACCCAATGTTTTTATGGACCATTTTTTGGAATGAATTAATTTCCATTATTTTCTTACATTGCACTTTGTCAAAAATTCCTTTTCCATGGAACCAACTCGATGTACTTTACACACAACACCGAATTGGATTACCTTACACACAACACTAACTTGTCATACATTACACGCAACAATGACTTGGTGTACATTACACACAACCCTGAGTTTCTACAAAACATCATTTTATTATTATAGTTATTTAGATGAGATAATTATAACCTAGATATTAATAGTAGTAATAGAAATAATAATTACTATATTTAATTTTTTTTTATAATTTTATCATATAAATAAAACAAATTGATAATGAAGATATTTTTTTCGGTAAAGTCCTAGTATGTTAAAAATACTATTTTCTCAAATGAACCACATTTGAAGTCCTTAAATGAAAAAAAATATTTTAGACACATTTTGAAATTTAAATTTAAAAAATATACTTCATCTTTGAATATACAATGTATAAATTGGATCAGGGTGATTTTTTGGGATTTTGTAGAGAAACATCATTTTTGGATGAATAGTGAAAAATAATGAATTTTAATTCAAAACTGCATTTTCATCTAATTAATTTACATGGTCAAATTATGTTTTAATTTGGATTAAAAGTTTAATTAGTTTATATTTTTATCCATCAACCCAATGATTGTAATTGTAATCAATTTCACTTTGAAATTTAATATAAAAACCTAGAAATATTTTGAACCTTTTTACTCTAAAAACCCGCATTCACGACCCGACTACGACATTAAATTTAAATTAATTGATGCTAGTTATATATTTTTAATTTTTAAAAATGGATTCGATAATGGTATTATGAATAATTCATAATTCTTAATAAATTTAACACATCTTTTTACCAAAAATATTTGTGGAAGTAATTAAAATTAGTCACCACAATTCTGGTAAGATTATGCTTAATAAGGGACTAAACATTAATAGTGGGGGAATAAACGTCTTAGAAACATTTCCAAGGTCCATTTTATGACATATTTGAACCCTACACTTCCTTGTATTTACATTGGTCCACTATTGGATCCACATGAACATGAAAAACAGGTGTGAAATTCTCTCTTCAAATATTTACAAGAGTTCCACTTCACGTCCACTATAAATGGCCTCCTCTCCTCCCACTTTCTCACACCTCCCAAACCACTTTGTTCCGGCCAAGATCTACACAATAAAATCCTAAATATATATCCCATCCTCCTATAGGCTTCACTTTTTTCAGAAAATATTCCATGTAATCCCTTTTAGTGTGAATCAAACGGAGTTACCCAAATTATAGGTAACATTATTCCTCGACTTCATTTATTTAATTTCAATTTTCCACCCCCTAAATACTTATTATTCTATTATTGTAAAAAAAAACAAGAATACTAAATATAATATTATGATTTTATGTTAAGGGCTCGACCTACACTTACACACTCTTCTATCTAACGGGTATCGAATGTATTGTTTATGTGTACAATGAACTACCGGCTCATTAAATGACGATTGTTCATTTTTCCTTTCCCGCCTCTCATGGCAAAAACAATTATTGAAACTCTATTTATATACTTTATATATTATATATATTATATATTTCATCTTATTTAATCCATTTAAGAATATATATTTATACATTCTATTTGGTGTGAAAATTATAATTTCATTAGAAAATGTGTGGACTACCGTTGCATCAAACTGATGTGATTCGTTCACACATTACATGGAATGTCATAAGGATGTGTTTAGTGAAATTATATGATAATAAAAACATAAACCACATTCATTCGTACGTATGTCTTACTATCTCCATGAATGATGTTTCTCATTTTATACATCAATATTAAATAGATTATTATAATACATATATATATAATTTAAATGATATTTATATATTGGTGTAATTTTATAAAATCATGATATAATTATTGAGACCAAAGATATAACAAATTATAGCGCATGCGAAAAACAAACCGATAATTACCTAAACTGAAACCTTAACATAGAATAGTTAATAAGTGGGAAATATAATGTCATAATCAAAAAATATAAGGTATTAGATATAATAATAAGGTCTTGTGATAGATTTAGGATACAATTATTTTTATTATACATGTTGTTTTTAGGAGTACGACGAGTTTGAAGACACAAGGTAAGGAGATTTCATCATACTTTTTATTTCCATGAGGTACATGCTTTATTCACCACTCATTCCTTTTGTGTGGTGTTAATATTGATTATGGATGTATTCAATTATTCTTATACATAAATTTATCGATATTTATATATCCAATTTATTATCTTTATTTTATGGGGTTGTTTTTTCAAGATCTACCAAATCTGTATTATAGTTTTATCTCAGTTTATCTTCTTTATGACACATTTTTTATTATGAACCTGCAATTTTTTTGAGGTGTATATACTACAATTTGAAATGATATATTTTGAATCTAATTAATTTCATGATATTTTAATCTTCATTTACTTTCATTTTCATACATGGTGTGTATTATCCCAAGATACTATGTGGTAAGATTTTATTGAAACAATATCATCATTTATCGATATTTTTTATGATTATATTTACATTATTGAAATATTATGATCAATATCTCAATAAAAATCATGAATTTACTTATCCTGTATTTATTAAATATATATACATTTATTAATACCATTTTTAAACTCTTTGGTACATAATATAATTATGAATTTTTTTAATAAAAATATGATTGAATTTCTATCTTTGGTCAGAAATTAGATTTACTCAAAAAATTTCCCTCAAAAAAGGTAAAAATGATTTAAAATGATGCATGTTGACAATTTTCAAGGAGAAAATATATATTAATTTTTTTTTATGGTTTTCAAATATTCCTTTATATGTTTTAAAAGTAATTTTCAAAGAAAAGTGATTTTATAAATTCATTATGTTTTAAAAATAAATTTTGAAAATTAAAGAGATATTTTCTTGTGGAAACATTTATAAAAAGTACATAAAAATTATTTCCCAAATATGATACGATCAATTGGTGTTAATAAAGACTTTATATGGAAATTATTCTATTCTTCCATTCATGTTATTTCTATCAATGGATTATTTTTTGATTTCATTAGGTTTATAAAACTAATTTCTCTTCCATGGCTTAATTGCTTTTGAGACCCACTTCCTTTCATGTGTTATGATTTAATGAAATGATTATGAAACATGAATTTTTCTATAGGGTAAGATATGATTACATATTTATAAAACCCATTTAATTTCATGAATTGTGATATGATTATGTATGATCTTGGTTCACATGTATGTATGATTTAATTATGTGATGGGTGGGACCTATATATCCCTTCAATTCATTGGGTAAAGATTCATATCTCAGGAGATAGACATGGATGGAATAATAAATGAACTCAGTTATGGATTTCAGGTTGGGAACAGAAAGTTAACTCAGTTCAATAATATAGGGTTGGAATAGGGGTGAACCTGATTCCGTAGAGGAATTTATCTACTACGATGGACTCGAGAGAAATGGCTTCTGTAACACCCCGAGATTTTATGAAAAATATTTTTTTTAATTTCATTAATGTCTTGTGTTGTACGCTACACCAAAAGGAGCTTCCACAACACGCATCCTTGACTTATCTTCCATTACACGCAATCGCGACCTTCCTTGATAGTGTGTGTAGTACGCAATACTGAGTTTCACTAAACAACGATATGCTATTAAAATATTATTAAAACTAGCCATTATGAATAGTAATAACCACTTTTTGAAATTTTGTAAATTTTATTTTTCAAAATGAACTTCATTTTTGGATTTGGAATATTGAAATTAGCTTTGGGTGAAATTTTGGTAATTTTTGGATAACTTTCATATTTTGATGAATAGTGGAAATGACTATATTTTAATTAAAAACAACTTTTTCAATCGAAATAATTAATAGTGATAAATTTTTAATTTTAGTGGTTTTAAAGTATATTTAGAATATATTTTTACAATTTAATACAATGATGGTCATTGGATGTAATTTCACATTTAAACCACTTATAAACAAGTTTCAATCTTTTGATAGTTATTATCTCTTAAAAACACGCTATTTGTTTTGACGACGGGAATTAATTTTTAAATCAGTTATTGCAACTGATATGTTTTGAATTTGGTAAAATAGACATCATTTTTGAGTTCATAATATCAAATATAGCTTAGGTCTAATTTTTGGTATTTTTCTGAAAACTTTCAATTTTCGATGAATAGTGAAACCACTAAGTGGTAGTTAAAAAAACTGAATTGTTCATAAAACATAATTTTACCACTTCTGTGAGTGGAATTTCGAAAATCCGAGAGACATAGTTAATATCAAGGACTAAAATGTGGTTCAATGAGATGAAAATAATTTTTGGTGAATAATAACTTTTTACTTTTTTTTACCACGGTTAAAAGTAAATAGGGTAATTAAGGGTAAAAATGATATTATTATTACCCTAACACATGTCCTAATTCTATTGGATAAGTTTAATTCGACAAAAAACAAACTTAGGAATAAAATATGACCATTTAGGCCCACTTGGATTAGATTAGGACATTTATTATTAATTTATTTAAAGAAGGGTTAAAAGAGTTAAAATCAAAGTTTATTTACTGAAACATTTTTAATATGGGGTTATACATAAGATAAATTCGACTATAAATATTCATTAGAAAGATAAAAGGATTTCCTACATAATGATAGTTTATTTGTAATTTTTAGACATTAAATAATTGAATTTATTTATGACACAAGTATGATGCAGTAATTATCTTATTAATGAAATGTTAACATAATTGATGTTATAAATGCCCAAATAAATGTAATTTTAGACTTTTTATGAATTCCAATAATTTGCTAGGTTACTATGATATATTAGTGTTGATTTAATCAACTGGTTTCGAACATATAATTCTGTTATGACTTTCACAAAAATCATATATCAAATAGTGTCAAAATTGACACAAAATAGTTTTTAAATCAAATATTATATTATTAATTGTTATTTTATTCCTAAAAATCTAAGGTTAGGCCAAATGACTTAGATAAGGATATATATATTAATAATAAACAATTTTGGGTTCGTTTGGCATGTTATAGTAAGTGTATTAACCATATAGTGTAAGAAAACAAAAAGACACGGTAAAAGTTAAATTATTTAACTTAGAGTTAAATCTAATTGATAAGGTTACAATAATAACCTAAACTTGTCTAAATCCTATTGGTTGATAGGATTTCGACTGATCCCCACTTTATCTTCTAAATAAGACCCTTTGGAACCATTATAAACCGATTTTGACTTTAATATAAAATAATATTTTGAGGTATTCCTAAGGTGCCCTCTCCTCCCTTATAAAAGGACACCTCCTCCCCCTCCTCCTCACACCAATTTGAGCACTCAAGCTCGGCCAACCCCTGCCAAAATCTCTTCTCCACTTCCCTAGCAACATCCTAGAGGTTCTGGTATTCCTCAAAGACCAATTTTAGTGCCCTAAGAGGAGGTCTCAAAGAGGCACTTCAAAGAAGAGGTAATTACCGTTACCAATTATTTCATCTTTATTTCTTCTTCCACTTCTTATTCTTAAGTTTTTTCATTATGAAGTAATAACATCAGTATCACTAATATACTGATATGTTATTATAAGTATGAAACAACCCTATTTCACCATCTATCCATCCTACGGAAAAATAAATCACCGCGCGTGCGTACGTACGGAATACCGTCTCCACGACGCGATGAGATTCATTCTCCATGTTAACCATTTAAGAATGATTATAAAGTATATATAAGAAATAATAATGAAATATATTACATTATAAAGCTACTGGATTTATGTATATATATATATGTATGTCATCTACTTACTTCCATTCAAGACAATAAGGAAAGGAAAACAACGTTCATGCGTACGTACGGACTACCGTCTCCATGAACGGTGTTTTTCATTTCATTTATCTATCTATTATATATATATATATACTAAATATATATGATATATAAATCATATTTTATATTCTGGAAGTAAGTAAATCATGATATAAGTAATAATAATGTCAAGAACAACAAGTCAAAACACATACGATAAATGAAACGAATTTACCCAAAACGCTTCTTTAACATGGAATTTACAAAAGAACGGGTAATATAAAGTCATAAGTGAACCATATATGATATCATAACAATGAATATGATTCTGTAATAAGTCAATGACATTATTTAAATCATTATACAGGAGGTTCGGACACATACGAAGCAAATCGGACCTAAGGTAAGGGAAATATCACAATCTCATTTTTATCCGAGATTGTTTATTCCTAAGTATTTACTGGGGTGTATTTTATTATCCACATCCATGTTTCATCAATATGTAATATTATTTCCATCCCCCTAAAATTGTTTAAATCCATTTTTACCCTTCGGTGAGTTTTTAGTAATATGTATGAAAGGAATCTTTTTTCGTTTTTCGTACGAGGTACTTTTTGACTTTTTCGACAAAAGTACGAAGAATGTTTTTTTTAACTTATATGGCATGAATTGATTTTTAAAACATTATTTCCAAGAAGTTTCCTTTACAAGTTTTCAAGTTTATTTTTAATCAAATTCTTTTATTTTAAAATCGTATGACATGTTATGAAAGGAAAAAAATGTTTTTGAAGTAGAAAGGATATTTTCCTCAAGAATGAAGTTCAAGTGTTTTATCAAAATTATTTTCCATCTAAGATAATAAAGGGTTCTATTTTTGTCCCTATAATTACATGGATTTGATTATGTTGTGATGGAAACATTTTTATAAATTCCTTTATCTTATATGAATTGTTTTATGATGTCATGATGTTTAAGATTCCCATTTGTATTACATGGGTTATGTAATGATGTATGATTTATGATTATGTGGAACACATAAGAATGGTATCATTATGAGATGGGTGGGACCTATATCTCCCTCCAATGCATTGGGTAAAGATTTTATATCTCATGAGATAGACAGGGTTGGAACGGTAGGTTATACCGGTTCAGTGAAACAGGACTGAAACGAGGGTGACTCGGTTCAGAAAGGGACTTTGTCCACTAAGATAGTCTTGGAAATGAGTCTTGACTAACAAGAAATGATTCTCTATGATTGTGTGTGTATTCCACAAAGTTTCATGTTTTTAAGTTATGATTATTGTGATTACATTTCACTTCCATGATTTATCCCATGTTATGAAATTATGATCTCTTTTGCAGGTTAAGATTTCCAAAAGTTATGTGCTTGTGTATACAATGAGATTTATATTTCTTTTGTTTACCCTTACTGAGCATTTGAGCTCACCCTTTTATGTTTTCTTTTCCCCAGGATATAAAGAAAGGTTTTAGTTAAAAAAAAGAAGGGAAGATCTTTATGGGAGATATTGGAGATCTTTCACCACGATTAGAATATTACGTTCCGAGTTTCCAAAGACACTAAACTATTACGATCCTTGTGTGTGTATTTTTTGTTATGTACTAAGTATTCCGCAAAAGTAATGTAATGTTCATGTACGTCAAGCTTCGGGTCTCTACAGCTTCACTGATATAGAAATCAATATATATTCTTTTGTATCAGCCATAATCATATGTTTTATTCTGATGTTATGATTTCATGGATCATGTTCTATATTTTCATATGATTCATGTCTTATGTACTTCTTGCCTTTATTCCATGATTCATGTTTATGATATTTGATATGTAGTGTACGATGTTCTATTTAATTGATCATGTTATCAAATCCTTATGCTCATGTTTATGCTTATACATATCCCCTTTTTACCGTTATTGAGCATCTGAGATCACCCATTTTTATATTTCTTTTCCCAGGTTATGAAGACATATTTCTTATATGATATGGCTAATAGGGGTTATAGTCTTGGAGAACTAAGTGGTAGAAAATGTATCTCCCTCATGTACCGGTGTTTACATTTTTATGTTTCCAAATGCAACAGAAAAATATGGTCTTTGGGAATTTGTTTATATAATATATTAAAAATTAAAATAATGTTTTGTAATGTTAAAGTAAGAATATTTAGGTTCACTATAGTTGGTATAAAAAAAAGTTTTAGATAACCATTGGAAGCTAGGATGAGATAATATTAGTAGGAACCTTAAGGACATTCCATATAATAATTCTAAGGATAAGGACTAGTATAAGAACATGTCCTCGAATTTTGGTAAAGGATAAAGTCAGTGTTTACCTAAAAATAAATCATTTTATAGAAAATACTTGTGGATGTAGATATGTCATATATGTATTTAGGTGTAACAACTCTAACAACATGTTCTAGGCCATACTTGGGGTAATTGGGTTCACAACAACAGGCGATGATGCAAACCAAGTTTGAACCTCATAGGGTATATTCATGGTAATTCACAAAATCTTCATAAGTTATAATGAAGGATATAAGTATATGTTTCCCATGAGTAACCTAGGATAAACCTGAGGTGTAATAGATTAAAGATGTTGTTATAATTTAGACATAATATAAGTATATTTTCATGATTATGTTGTTCTTCAATATGATAACTCATTCATTCTCTATAAATTTGGTTTTACTAAATGGATGGAACCCAAAGGAACTGAATTAATGGTGATTCTGATGGAAAATAAAACTGTTATCCTCTTGAGAAATCGAATGATATGGGAGGTAGAATGAAAAACATCATTTCAAGGATCACATAACATCATCACGAAATGAATCATGGTGGACTTACCAATGATAAACAAAGAGAAAAAAATTCTACTGATTCATTCATGAGTCAATTTCCACCATCTTTCAGAGGGTCTTAATATTCAATTGTTGCTAAACAATGAATCATCACTATTGAAAGTATATTCTCTATTATTCCGTTTTTTGACCATGAGAAAGTCATTCTTGCTGTCTATCAGTTATAAGGTGATACAGACTAGTGGTGGACTCTAATCAATAATACGAGGCAACAATATGGGATTTAATCCATGGATTTGTATGAGTTATAGAATTGTTTGTAAATAAGAAATTTCATTGGATTCCTCATACCAAGATGGATAAAGAGTTCAATGAGTTAAAAAAAGGGATGATGGATTTTTTGGAACCCACGAGGCTAATTTCACGAGACTTCAGAGTTATTCTTTTGGAATTATCATCTATCGAGAAAGTAATAATTATAGATTATTAATTGGATTAAATCCATCTATTAGAAGGGTTTTTTCCATAAGAGACTTTATTAGCTATGAACTGATTGTGATTTTTGTAATAAATGATGAAGTGGAGGTTGGATTCACATAATAATCTCGTGGGTTTGATAAGAAAAGGAAAATGGTGTTCAATGTAAACTCTATAAACCACAGATAAAATAATATTAGTTTTCCAATATGTTCTAAATGTTTGAAGAATCAAGGAGGAATTTTTTATTAGGGGTGTAGTAAATGTTTTATGTGCAAAATGGAATGTCACTAGGCATTTGATTTTTGAAATGATGGTATGAGTTTAGCTCAAAATGCTAATGGAGTGAAATATTCAAAGAATGGTTCTCTCCCAATTCAAATGAAATAAGTGTAAGGAGAATGGTAATTATACTAACCAGTTCCCAAACCCAAGGTCTGGTAATATTTTATTTGAAAAATCTCATCATTTATCAAGATTGTTTATGATTATTCTTTTATTATTGAATCATTATGATCCATATCTCAATAACACTAATGAGATTCATTCTCCACTGTTTATTCATGGTATCTCCATTTATTAGTACCATTTCCCACTCATTTTTTATTAATATAATTAAGAAAATATTTTTAACAAAAATATGAATTTATTTTTCTCTTTGGATAGAAATTCATCTTATTCAAATACAATGTTTTAATAAATGTTTTAAAAAAAATTTCAAAAATGTTTTTGAATGATCCTTGAAGATCATTTTCAATGGAAAAATGATTTTAAAATTTTTAACAGTTTCAAATATTCCATTATATGTTTTCAATGATATTTAGAATGAAAAACGATTTTGAAAATTTTTTATGTATTAAAAATAAATTTTCAACGATGAAAGGATATTTTCCATAATAAATGTTTTTAAAATATATTTAAATAGTGTTTGACATCTAATATTACATATGTCGATGTTACTCATGCCTTTATGGGGAAATTGGTCAATCATTCCAATCATATTCATTCTATGAATTTATTATGTTTTGATGACATGATATTTATGAAACCCGTTCCCCTTCCCCGTGTTATGTACATTTTAAACCCGCTTACCTTCATGGGTAAATATTTGATGAAATTATTTTGAAACCTATATTTTTCCATTGGTTAAGATATGATTACATGTTTATGACACACATTTACTTTCATGGGTTATGATATGATTATTTATGATCTTCTGGAAAAGGTTTGTTTGATTTCAATATGAGATGGGTGGGACCTATATCTCCATCCAATTCATTTGGTAACGATTTATATTTAATGATATAGATATGGTTGGAATGATAAATAAATTTGGTTAAGTATTATAGGATTGGAATGAGGAGTGAAATCGGTTAAGTAAAACATGGCTAGAACGGGGAGGGAAACCAGTTTAGTAATGAATTTTTTTTACTAAGATGGCCTCAGTATCAATGTATTGGATACTATATAAATCATTAAATATGATTATGTGTCTACCAAAATTCCATGTTTTATGCTTATGTTATGCTTTCATGGGTTATTTTCTTTATTTCATTATGATTCATATCTTATGAACTGCCAGGATTTACTCCATGATTCATGTTTATGAACATTGATATGAAGGTTATGATCATATATTTTCATGATCATGTTATCATAGCCATATGATGATGATTATGATTACAGATCTCCCTTATTTACCCTTAATAGGAATCTGAGATCACCCCTTTTTGTGTTTTGTTCCCCTAGTTTATGATGATATGTTTTATGTTTGATGTTACTAAGAAGGGTTTTAGTCATGAAGAATCTATTGGGAGATGATGTAACTAATTTATGTAGCAGTGCTTATGTTTCCATGATTCCAAGGGGACTAGACTAGTACAGTCTTGGGACGCCTATTTGTATAATGTATTATGTATTCAACAAAATTTATGTAATGTTAATATATGAAAAGTTGGTGTCACTATATAGGTTGATGGTGGAAATTTAATGACTAATTTTATATTTAAAATTATACCCATGAATCTCATCACAATCAGAAAATATATGTTAAAATGATAAATAAGAATAGGAGTATGAAAAATAAACATGGAAATCCACTAAATAAGGAGGGAAAACACCCAAACATGGGATATAAGAAAGGAATGCTAAATAATTTATCTATTACTTCTATATAATAAAATGTACTAAATAAATAACACATCATGTTATATAAACAAGCATGCTAATAAATTCACAAACCATTAATAAAACTAACCACATTTCTAAAATAGGTAACATGGAATATAATGGCATACTAATAACATCACGACACATAAATAAATATCAAATAGTTTAGCAATACAACCCGCATGGAAAGTAATATTCATGTCATGTGAATCCCAATGTTCCTAAAATGGATAATGTAATGTGATATCCTTAATCCACTATTAAAAGGGTAAATACTGAAATTTGTAAATCAGTCAGCATCATAAATTACAACAATCACTCGAGGTGAAATCATAATCCACTATAATAAAAAAAACATGAACAGTAATCCCATACATGTCCACTTGGTATATTCCCCATGTGTGGGTTGATCACTCCTTGACATGGCTATATAATAGATACTAGCACATTCCTAATATCCTATCTACCCGAAAATAGTGAAACAAAAGAAAAGAAAGCATATGATACCCCTTTGTAACATCCCAAACCAACTAACTATGACAGTAGTAGCCGAATTAGTTGCCACATGGCCTTAAGCGAGCCTCCCCATATGTCAGAGGTCGTTGAATCATAGATATGTTCTGATATTGTTATATTGGGGAGACTATACCCACATGATTAGAGTATCACAATAGGGTATCAGATGTAATAGGTAAATCATACAATAATGGAAGTAGTATATATGGTTAACAAGTAGCATAAGATCAATATATCAAAAAAAAATTGGTCATCGCTAATATTCAACTATGTATTCATCTCCATATGATCTACATATAAAAATAATTAAACATACATCAAGAATATACCACACAATATCAGACCCAATAAAAAAAGAAAAAGAACTGAGGATGATCTCCATAGTAATCCTGAGTACTAGATCAATCTTTTGATTCTAAGATCCCATGTACAATTAACGACACATGCAACAAACCCTGAACCTATGAACATGAAGTCTTCTTGTGTACCCCCATAAAAAGGCAACCAGAATAGGGTTTTAGATAAACTCTATAGGCCTCCACCAATGCTGACTAAAGAGAAATTCCGTCCCAGAATTATAAGAAAAAAACGGTTCATGTATGACAACAAAATAAATTGATAAATAAAAGTAAACAAGTCAGCTCAGGTTCTAAAAGGATACCTGGATGACTGTACCTACTTCTACCTAAGCCGTAATGCCTCTAAAAATAGTGGACCTACAAAAATACAACATGTGTGTAAAGATAATAAATCACCATAAATAAATATCATGATTTGTACTGAACCCAAGCATGTTATTGGGATTATCCGGGGAATACCTAGAGTGTAAACTATATCATGTTTTTCTATAACATCAAAGTAATTAGTAGGATTTAGTAAGAGGTAGATTGAGCCTATCCAAGGAGATCCATAAATGGAATCCCATGTATCGCACTAGGGGAACTGTAAATACCCATCACCATCAGAGTTTGACCAAGGAAATCCATAAATAGAATCCCAAGTATCACTCTCATTATGGTGTCAATTCATCAAGATCTGAATCCATCCCAGACATCCCCTATTGGGGATCGGGTATCGCTTGTGTGATTTTGTATCCATTTATCCACTAAGCTCATCCATGGGTTCCTCCATATAAAATCGGTATCACTCAAGGAGGTAAAGAAACTCACGGAGAGCCCATCTAAGGCATATGATGTATTTATCTCTATTTATATAAAAATATGGTAATCTATGAGACCATTGGTAGAATTACATAAAAAGTATAACCAAGTATCACTCAGGATATGATGCAGTCTCAACTGCCTGTGATACTATGAAAGGTTTTCCGTAAAGAGGAACCCATGTATCGCTCAAGGAAATCATGATTTTGTAAATTATTAATGTTCAAGGGTAAAGGAGGTTGTGTTGATAAACATGACACATCACAACTCAATATATAAAAGAGGTAATCTACCATTAATCACTACATTAATTAATGATACTGAAGTACTTGTACTAAGAATTACATAACCCATTACGACGGAACTAAAGTGATTCATTCCCATAAAAAAATCATTTGATTCTTTAAATCATTTTTTCCATTATGAAACATTCTAGTCATTTTATAAAAGTTCTATGGTCATGTGGTCATCCCATAGTTTATAAACCTATATATACAAGAGGTATTTAATAGGCCATGGTAATAATAATACCACACACAAATCATCATAATCAATTAATAAGTAACTTTTCTAACCACTATGATGGTGGTCCATTCCCTATGGGATAATATAGTAAAGGGATACACATGTACACATTATAATCAATCAATTTATTTTATTTTAAAAGATATAACACCTCAATGAGATGTTTTACAAGAAACAGGTTCATTAATTGAATGCATCCTATGTTCATTCCTTTAATAGTGGATTGAACATGAGGTTCAAGTCCATCATGAATACCAATTTAATATAAAAAGGATAGTAGAATTAAGGCATTATGTTCCAAAAATTTAACATCATATTTTAGATCCGTCAAAAAGAAATATTAGCCTACATAACAATAGCATAATTTATAAATTGTGACAATTTTAGTGGAAAAGATAAATTACACCTACATCATGATTATGATAACCCAGATGTCCAGTATTAAGGATTGATCTAGTCTGATTTGAGAGAAAATGAAGAAATAGTTGAATGACATGGAAATAGGGATAATTACCTCACACATACATAGCATAGAGGATGAAGAGGAAAATAATTAAAGGAGAAATTGGAGAGAATCACTTTCCAGTATGCATCAAATGAGACATGAGACTGGAGATTCAAAAATATGATGGATGATATATATCCATCCCTAGGAGAGTTGAATAAAAATTCCATGGGAGAGATTCTATTTACTAGTAGGAGGATAGGAAAGAGGGGAGAAAATAAATAAATGTCTGGAGGGGAAAAAATTAATTTTACCTCCATTAATGAGGTGTATGGTTTGGATGCACGATTGGTCAAACTGTGTTCCATCCATGCTTCGACCACTACCAAAGGAGGGGGTCACACAGTTCATACACATAGTTTGGGAAATCATGCGCAAACCATGAAATTCCTATATGTCATGAAACGTACAACAAACAAACTACTATATCGAATATCATGCATGATTATTTCAAACTGTGTGAGAACTCCAGATACACTAGCTCAACTGCCCAAATTACTCTATTGGGCATTATGGTTTCAGAAAAAATGGTGTCCTAGGACATTCCTCCTAGTTTTGATGAATCAGAGACTGATGCTCTTAAAACATTTCGAGACAATCAAGGCACCCCTTGATGCCTTTTCCAAGTAAAAAACATATTTAGATTTTTCCAACACTTGTAATTACATTCTAAATCTTAGTTTAAATAGTGGAAAATCCACCATATGATAAAATTTAAAATCCATTGGAATTTCATTTTTTCCTAAAACATAGGATGCTACCAATAATACTATATTAGTGGATAATGAAAAAGATCCAATGTTACATAAAAAGATAATGTATATAATTAAGAAGTATGACTGATTTAGGGATTTATTATTACATGGATGATGTTATAGTAAATAGAGTATTCATAGAATAAAATGTGGAAGACCCCATGACCAAATTCTTATCTCCACAAGCAAATGACTATCATATGCTAGTACATGGACCGAAGGTTGTTAGAAGTTGGGTTTAGTTAAATTAGGATTCATATGGAGTTGGTTCTCTATAACCAACCTCTGTGTACTTTATGATAACCTTCATTCATTATTTTGAATATCAAAAAACTCTTGATCAAAGCGTTATTATTCTTATGTGTGACAAAGAATGTGATTATTTACGAAGAGTAGTTGTCACACTAAAAGTTTATAGTAATTCCCTGTCATGATGAGAACCTAGACGTGCCAGGATAGTATTCCTAAATATATTTTCTATATTCGAATGAATTCATTTCAGGAACACAAATGATATTGGATATTGGGGATGAAGATTTAGGACATTGGTGAAATATATCATGGTGGACACCCATAGTAATTTCTTTTGTATTTGTGGGTTCCCTATACCCAACATATATTGTACTCTATTGCTTCAATACCATGTTTATAGTCAGTTATAAATGATATACACTTATCATTATAGTGTTGATATTTCTTCATCCACTATTTAAATGCTAATTTTCATATATTATTTAGCGTATAAAAAGTTTATTGTTGTACCTAGGCTATACTGAGATCCTAGAGAAACTATGAAATTAATAATAAACATATTTACCATGGTCTAGATACATCATACTGAGGGCATATTTGATGTCTAGATATTAGGTGGTGGGGCCTCATAAGCATTGAGACTTATTTTCATAAATTTCACACTTAGTGATCTCTAGTAGTTGAAATCAAGAGGATAGACCCACAATTGGAACACCACATTTTTTGGATATCATTGCATGTTACTATATATATGCATGTGTATCAGTCTCCTAGAATTAGATCATTATCAACATGTTCTATTTTGTCGTATACTATTATTCAAGGAAAAAACCAAGATAATAACGTCAATGTGAGGTAGCTTAGGTTGTGTGTGTCATTGGTGGTATGATATTGTATGAATGATCAAGATATAGTTTTCCAAATCATAGTTTATGATGTAATATCTATGGCCAAGTTGATTAGGATGGAAGTACGATCGTAAATCATTTTCCAAGTTATTCAAAGGAAATTATATCTCGTCAGATCAAAATATAATAATGCAATAAAGGATGATGATACAAGCGTGCATCCTACATTATTAGATATCATAAGACAAAGATATTATTTTACATATTACCTATTTGTAGGATAGTTTTCATTGATAAGAAATTTCCTTGTCTCTTCAGGGTCCTTCATATATTTCTAGACTCATCTCTTGGTATGTGAATAATATTCACTACAATTGAGATAATGGAATAGATTGTTACACACAATATCATATTCATGAATCTTAACTATTCTGGTGAATTGCTATATGGGACATGTTGGGGCCCTCCATGGGGGTTTAAAAATTTCCAAGAATTAATGGTCACTAAAAAATAAATAAATTCATTATCACTCGATTATAGATAAATTTGGTTGAATTTTTTCATTAAATGTGTTGATATGGTATTTAGTGAAAACATGAATAATATTATAGGAACCAATATTATTTTAATATTCAAGGTTCGGTTAACATTAGCTAGAATTTTGAGTCGAGTTAATTACTTCAGTTTTATGACATAATATATTTATTATATTACAAAGAGGTGATAAAATATAAATGATGTTAATGATGCATTTTTTTCATCATTACATACTATTTTCTTCTTATTTAGTGAGAATTTTTTTTTCTGTGGTCAGGGATTCAATTCTTGGTATTTCATCCTCCCACCATATAAGCATGAGAGAGACCTTTACTTAGGTACAATTCATTCATTTGAAATCTAATCTGATCTCTCTCTATCCCTATTTCAGATTCTAAGTGAGATAAAGTCTATCTCTAAGTGGCCGATCTTTGAATTAATTTGTGGGAATGAAGAGATAAGATTTTGGTGATTGTTGAGATGTTGAATTATTAATCATAGATATGGGTTAGCACCTGAAATTTGATGAACTATATTTTCATATACACTTTACATGTGTGTGGATGATCTCGGGGGTTCATATTTAGATCCTTTGAGAAATGATCATCAGAAATGAGCTACATCTGCATGCACGTAGATTTCAAATGAGGTATTTGTCTAGTTTATTTTTTGTGAATATTAAATTTATGTGAGATCCTCAGACCTCTATTGGGGATGAGATCACTAGAGATGACCAATTTTGTCACTTCTATGATGAAAAAATTTACTTCCTCAGCCCATCATCTTGTACGGTACACCCCAATAAAATCAATTGGTATTATAGGGATCATGTAAATTTTCTAATACATGAAAGAAATCAATTTTCATTAATCTATGGAGAGGGTTTAAATTTGGTCCCAAAAGAAAAAGCCATGTGTCTCTCCAATTTCGGACGACCTAGTTATGACCATCCAAATTTTTTGATATAGGATAAAATCAATTTGAAATGTATAAAATTTTAATGAAAATGTATATATATATATTGTATGTTAATTTTACATAAAGCATGTGGTGTAATCAGTTTCTGGATAATCCAAACACCATCAGGAATACTGGTGCCTGGAAAAATAGTGACACTCGACATGACTAATTTTCATATGTTTGTGCAAATTATCATACTATATTAATTATATTAATATATTATTGTAAAAATTATAATTATTAAAATCCATTTTTATTTTATAATACAAAACAATCTCTTTTTAATTAGTGTGGCATGGTTTGTGGTTTTCCACAAAAATAATTTTTTTGGGGTGTGACTTATTGGGGTCAATATAGAAAAACATTTGTTATAGGGATTATCATTGATGCTAGATAAATGATAAAAAAAATAATAAAAAGAGAAAATGTGTTCCACCTTCATTGGCTTCCCTAATATGTTGAGGCTATCTTGTGGCCGCCAAACCTCCCTATCTAGTACTTACCTTGACTCGTGCCACATATGGGTAGTTTCTCTCCTCAGTCGCCTTCTCCGCCTTGTATGTTGAGATCAAAAAAAGTGATTGGCCCACAGTTTAGCAATAATTACAAGATATAATGAAGTGAAATATGTGAAAATAAATGAAACCAGATATAATTTGGAAACCCCCCAAATTGAATGGATAAAACACATCGTAAAATAGAAGGATCAATATGGGTAAAAGTGGGTATACGCTCCCTCACTATTAAAAAGGGAAAACCCTTGTAAAATTATCTCTTAAATAATTGGGGAACCACCCCATGATTTTATGAAAATAACTAGAGAACATGGGAACCGAATGAGATGATGAAATGGGATGAGGCACTTGACTTTTATAGGAAATATTTTCCCCCTTCCCTATCCTCCCTACTGGATAACTTAGTGGGGTTGGCCACCCACCACTCTCCATCCATACCTGCCCCATTTATAAAAACAAGGGGGTGAAAACATCTTAAAAAATCATCTTCCAACACATATCCCACGTGGAGATTTTATAGAGAACCAATAACATATCAACACATCCCTTCTATCTACCAAACATGGGGATTACATATCTGCAAGGCTGGTCAAGGATTTTCACTATATAAACGTATCATTGATAATCTACTTCATGAGGAAATCGACAAGATTTTCTTTAGTATGAATTTTCTGCATGTCCACACTTCCTTAAAACACCACATATTATAAAAAGTGATATTATATCCCCATGTGATTTGTCCTGAAATGAAATGATGGATTTCATGCAATGTGTAGGGCACTCTTACTATCACAAAACAATAGAATCTACTCTTGTCTGTGCCTGAGCTCCTCCAACAACCATATCATCAAAATCTCCTCTTTGCAAGCATCTGTAGCAGACATGTACTCAACCTGTGTCATGGATAAAGACATAAATAACGGTAACTTTAAAATCTAGCTCACATGTCCTCCTGTGAGAGTTAAAACATATCCTGTAGTGGATTTCCTCTAGTTAGAATTACTTGAATAATCAGAATCTACATATCCTATGATAGTGAAATCCAATCCTCCATATCATAAAGAAGTATATGAGGTCTCCTTGAGGTATCTCATGATGCTCTTCCTTGTGCTTCAATTCTCCCAACCTATATTATCTATGTACCAACTAACTACTCCCACTACATGTGAAATGTCTGATCTAGTACAAACCATGACGAACACCAGACTACCCACTATTGAATCAAATGGAACTTGAGACATTTCCATCCTCTATGCTTCAATTCAAGAACCCATCGTTGAGGATAACATGAAATTATTGGGATTATTGGTAGATAATGGATAAAATTCATGCATGTTGAAGAATGAAGACTCTTGGTATGTAATTCTTTTATAATAGCCAACTCTTCCCATTATTTCTGTCTTAGAAAATCTTCATCCCTAGTATCTTTTTTACTAGTTCCAAGTCCTTCATGTCAAACTTCTTAGCCAACTGTGCCTCTATATGTTTGATCTGATCATTGTTGGGGCTTGCAACCAACATGTCATCAACATACAATATATGAATGATGAAATCACTACCATCTGAACCCCTAAAATATTCACAAGGTTCTAAATGATGTCTATTTTACCCAATGATCTTGATATAGGAATAAAATCTCTTGTACTAGCACCTCAGATCTTTCTTGAAACCGTATAGAGATTTTTTTATCCTGGAAACCAATTTCTCATTTCCTTCTTCTGAAAAACCATGTGGTTTGAGAATATAGACCACATAATTAAGATAACCTTGGAGAAAAGAAGTCTTAACATCTAGCAACAATATATGTAAAAAAATTTTAGTACACATCACCAAAACTATCTAAACAGTTGTCAGTCTAACTAGAAGAGAAAAAATTTCATTGAAATCAATTCCTTCCTTCTGAGCATATCCTTTGACCACCAGTCATGCACAATATCTTTCCACCAGGTCTATTCCATATCTCTTGATCATAATGACCCATTTTTTGCTAATATACTTACTTCCATGTGGTAATGGAACATGATTCCATGTCCTGTTATTGTGTAAGGATTCAAGTTCCTCTGGCATCACCACCATCCATGAGGACACATTTGGACTCTGGGTCACATCAAGAAAAGAAGATGGCTCTCTATCCCCTGTCAATAAGAAATAAAAAATATTTATCTCAGTGACAAAGTCTGAGTTCCATATTGGTTCTATTTTCATAGGAGTAGATTTTCATGGTCAAGATTCAACCGATACATTATCATCATGCTTTGTTAATGCCTCGGAGGAAACTAGTTATTCCTTGTATTTTTCCTCAACATGGACTATTTTATTTTTTATGTTATCCTTGTCCATGTTTTGATTAGTTTTAATTTGAAACATTTATTCTACAAAAATAACACCTCTATTGATGACACGTTTATGGGAAGTGGGGTCCTACAAATGATAACTCTTCATACAATCATTATACCCCAAGAAGATACATTTACAGGATCTCGAATCCTGCTTCGATTATTCATGGTAATCAGACATTACATAATCATGACATCCAAAAGTATGTAACTGATAATATTCAGCAGGTTTACCAGTACATATCTTCATGGGTGTCTTCAGATCCATCACCATTTATGGAGATCAGTTGATCACGTGACAAACGATATTCACTGCTTCTGCCCAGAATGTTTTGGAAATTCCTGCAGTCTTTAATATCGCCCATGTTCTATCCAACGTGATTATGTTCATCCTCTCTGACACTCTATTCTATGAAGGAGTGTATGCTACTATGAATTATCTCCTTGTTCCATCCTATTGAAAAAATTTATAAAACTCCTAACTTGTATATTCTACACCATTATTTGTCATCATATACTTGATCTTGTCTCTAGATTCATGGTCCTTTCAAGGTTTGAATATTTTTAAGACATAAAAAGCATATTCTTTCCTCTGGATTGGGTACACCCAACATCTCTAGAAAAAATAATCAATGAATGATACAAATTACCTCACTCATCCCAGGGATATAATCGGTTCTTTCCAAATGTCATAATGGATAAAATCTAAGAACTCATTCCTTTGTTCTGATGACATCCCAACATCAACATTTGTCAATTTCTCAAACCACCATGCTCAAAAAATGGTAATGATACCTATGTAAGAGGAGGAAGAATCTTATGATCCATAAGATTCTTCCGACCTTGTTTGGACATATGGCCTTGCTTTTGATTCCATAATGTCATCAATGCTTCTGTTGAGGTAGTTGATGCGACAACCATATCTACCTACTTATACGTTTCACCTATAAGCACATATAGGTTATTTGGGAACTTCTCCACCTTTATTACAATAAGTTTGCCATTCATAATTCTCATCACTCCATTCATGGGGCAATTCTTTCATCCAATATCATCGAATTGCCCCAAAGATAATATATTCTTTTTCAGGACCTTAACATGATGTACTCCTTGGACAGTTTGAACAATAAAGTCATGTATATTCAATTTTATGGTACTGACTCCAATGATCTTGAAGGTGTGATCAATCCCCAAGTACAGAAGTCCATTAGGGATAGTTTCATACTAGTTAAACCATTCCCATCAAGATTTCATATTCTAGGTTGCACTTGGGTCGATTATCCTTCTGTTATTGAGATTCTTCCTGGTTCCAGTAGTTTTCGACACTTCACTAACTAGTATATATGTGTTTCTAGAAGTACTAACGACATTCCACTGAGAGATCTTTTCACCACACTTCTTATTCCAACAAACATTCTTGATGCTCCCCTTCCTTCCACAATTGAAATATGTGACATTCTTTATATAAATCAATGATTTTTACCATCCATGGTTTTGAATTTCACTGGAACTATGACCCATTATACATAATCTCTACATTGATAGAGACTCTTCCAGAAGCGAAGTTTTCTGTTTTTCCTCCTTGTTCTTTCACCAAAATTCTTCTTCAAGAACCGTAGCAGCAACATTATGGATGGATAACATATCTATTATGATATTGTTTTTTGGGCTTATGATTAGTTGGTCATATGAATTTGGAAAACTCTAAGGAATAATCTTTGCACATTTAGTATCTTCAATTTTATATCCCAACACTATGGGATGAAGGAATAGGGTATTGAGGTTGTTGATGTGGTCGGTCATCATTGGTGAACCCACCATCCAACGAGTGTACAATTTTCCATTCAGGAAATTTTTTTGTGCTATGAATTGGCATCGTATATCTTTGTTAGAGTATCAAATATTTTATTCACCATATTTTTCTTTGCAATTCTTGATAGGACCCTGTATGCCAAATCCAAATGAATGTGGGAAATAGTTTTCCCATCCATGTCATTCTATTTCTCCTCTGTCACACCTTTTAGCTTTTTCCCATTTCCATAATACAATTATCCTTCTGTAGAACTACCTGAAACTTCATTTTCCACAACACAAAATTATTCTCATTGAATTTTTTGATCTCAAATTTCAGCTCCATCCGGAAAATCCATTTTTCTAAAACCTTCGATACTTCACAACAGTTTATTTAATAATTTCAATAAATTTTTTATGATGAGGAAGATCTACCAGAGATGAAATCAGAGAGCATTCTAAAATTAATTAAAATTATTAATACCAAAAAAATATGAACACCACTGTGCTAGAAATTTTCCTATAATACCACCCTTTTAGATCAAAAAAAGAGATTGGACCATGGTGCAACAATAATCATGGTATAAAATGATGTTAAAAATGTGGAAATAAATGACACCAGATGAAACATGGAAAACCCCCCAAATTGAAGGGGTAAAAACCCACAGGGAAATAGAAGGATCACTATGGATAAAAGTGGGTGCACATTTCCTCAATGCTACAAGGAGAGAACCCTCATAAAAATCTCTCTTGAATATGATGGGAAACTAACACATGAAATTCCACAAATAAATAGAGAACTCAAAATCTATATGAGATGATAAAATTGGAGGGGGATCTTCCCCTTTATAGGCAAGCGCCACCCCTTCCCTCTCCTCTCTGCTAGATAAATTTGTGGGGTTGGCCATCCACCACTCACAATCCACGCCCATCCCCAATGAATAAAAGGGGTCAACACCATCCTTCAAAAAGAATCTACCAACATTACAAAACACCTACCCCCTATAGCGTAGCAGGACATGCCCCACCACTGGAACCTCACAATGGTTGACATTTCTTGACTGACTTCCCCCTCCTCTATTTGACACTATTTTCAGCTTCTACCAAGAGGACGATGCCGCCGAGGCTTCTTGGGTACACCATGCCACCTTCCATGAGGGTTCTGTCATGTTCCCCTTTATCTACTGTGGTCATTTGTTCCATGGAATACCTCACTAGGATCCCACACCTATTATGTCACTGGAACCTATGAATATTGTCCCCTCTCTCCATTTACCCATGACTAGTTCCATCACATGCTCCTATAGCCATGAACAGATCTCAACCAGTCCTTGGTTTTCACATCCTACTAGTATCATGAAACCACAACTTATACCTTGAGGCCTGCTCAGCCCACAGGCTGAACTCCCCCCTGCGATCACGTGTGAACCCATGCCAAAGTATTTCTACCAGTTATCCGACTCGCAAGCTTTCCATATGTATTAGCTGAACCAATATTCCCCACAACATGCTTATAAAGATTTTCTCAAATTATAATAGGTCAGTCCAGGTCTTCTAGGGCTATAATACCCTTTCCCGGGAACTTTCTGACATAGATAATGCTAGTGCGGGGTCGACCCGACCCATAATGACCATGTTTGGGATTTCATGTACCAAAAATTTATTTTAAATATAATCATAATTTTTTATTAAAAGAATAACAATTTTATTTTTCTATATATTTCCATTAATCATGGGTATAATATTAAATTAATTAATTAATTTCAATTTCTTAATAAAAGTTAAATTAATATGGGTTTTGGAAAGAATTAAATTATTTGAATTTAATAATTCATTTTATATAATAAATTTCATCATACATAAATTAATTTTGTAATTTTTATCATGTTTAAATATATCCATTGACCGGTCTTGAACAATGTTTGACAGTGCTTTTCTATTTTTAATAATTAAATAATTAATTAAATAATTAATTTTCAGTGATTAATGAAGTTAATTATATGAATAAAAATATCTACAAATCCTCATTTTTTCTCATTCAATATTAATAAGGTATTACATTTCCAATTTACATGTATGTATTTTTTACTTCCCTAGACCCTCTCACCTATGCATGAATATACATGTACATTTGATGATCACATTTTAACGCTTGAAACCCACTAAAATGAGATGGTACCATATATTAGATGTGGGCGCTCTAGAATGGGGATGAGTAGTATCATGAGCCAAGAATCTACTCAGCTATAATTCCCCTAGGTCACGTTGGAGCCATTATGTTAAACTGGAGAAATGAATATTAGATGGTCAACTCTAGTCAGTTAATTTATTTCATTTATGAATTTTATTATTGTGTGAATCAAAAAATAATAAATAGTAAAATACATAAAAATATGATGAATGATTTTCTTTTAATGATCATTTTTGAGTGTGATAAAATAATAGGAAGATATTAATATAAATAGATTACATTTGTCGAAAATAATAAAATCCATAAAATAAATAGTAGGTCTTTAACTCCTTATATCATTTGAATTTGAAAAGAACTACGTGTATGGGGTGCTCATCATCCAAAGAGGTGGACACATTTTACTATGAGGGATATCCTATGTGAGTGATGGGCTGAATTAACTGAATTTGGAAACAAAGCCGTAGAAAAATATAACTTATTGTAAATTTAGAAGAAAAAATTTAGTAAATCATGTTTTTGATTTTATAATCTTGGAATTCACTCAACAAATGAAGGAGATATGAGTTAGTGCGGTTGGAAAGTCAAATTACTACCTTGATCTCTTCAAATAGTGGCATTGTGAAATCTTGTATACTATGAAAAGAGGTTTCAAGGATTGTTTCCTTTAGAATATCACCCAACAGATTATTCCGATTATATTATTTCGGTTGCTATAGTTTGATAATATATTGAATGATATTTAATGATTTAGATTATTAGTAATTTCTAATCGATAATAATGACAAAATTACCAATCTGTTAGATTTTGATTTGTAGGAAAATGGAATGTACTACCACATGTACATCACGATAATATTGGAAAAAGAAAATTTTAAAAATGGAACGAGTTTCCAAAGTGTAGTACAGACACTTTTGTAAAGTACTATGACATCATAAATTCAAGGTGTTAGTGTCCTTAATAACTTTAAATCCACCTCATGATGTGTGGGTGAGAAAAATTATTATAGGAGACTCATGTATAACACATATGATGGTTATTTCATAATTTGATCATAAACATTGTTAGTGAGTTATGGATAGAACATTGGGACCTAGATGATTTCACATGTAGAATCATATTCAAGTAGCTAGTAATAAGAAAGTGAAGTGAGATGTTACTAAGTGTCTATTACATTGGTTTTGAGTATATTGAAATGTAATTCTCAATATTTCAATAAATATCATTCTTAATTTTTTTCACCCATAAAATCTAGTTTCATTTATGATTAATAAACCAATAGTTCTTGGTGAAAACACTTCACTACATTTAGGGAATGTTTTTCTAGGATATAATAACATTAATAAAGATTAATCTTTAGTTTTTATGGAGAAAATAATGAATGAAAAGGAAAAATGTCCAATGGAAAGCGTGACATCAATATCTTTTTTATAATTTACTTATAATAAATGAAGTTGGTTTTTATACAGGATGTTATTTTATTTACATACTATGGAATTAATCCATAGATGTTTAAATGTAATTAAATAAATTGGATAAGAAAATAATCACTTATTATTCAAGTATATTCGTCAATTTTATGAAATATTTATTAAATAATTATTGGATATTGAATACAATATTCCAATCACATATTTGTTTTTGAATATAGTAAAAAATTAATTATAGAAACAATACTATAAGTATGTTGTGTTTAACAAGTGGTTTTGAAGGAGTGGTTCCTAAGTTAGTGGGGAGAAGAAAAAAACCTTTAATTTCCTTGTAAATGATTATAATTCTACTTTCATTTAGTATAATAAAAACCTTTATCTAAAGAGTCCACTGGAAAAAGAGAGAAATTATTATAGTTTAGGAATGATAGCAGTTTATGGGTTTTAATGATTAATAAATAGTTAAGTAATGCATGGATCATTGGAAATACCTGATGAGTGTAATAGGTAATACTTATATACATAGTTGGGGAAAGATAATACTTTCTCAATAATAACAATTTTGTTTTCAAGGATATACCAAAAATGGTTTGAGACTATTTTGATTTAAATAAATTAGGTATTGTTGACACACTTATGTACCTATTTTTGGACAATGAAACCTATAGATATAATGACATGCCACAAAGCATTTAGTATTAGTTTAGATAGTGAGTGTCAACTGTTCTAGGAGTAAGGTAGTGGTAAATATATTTCACAATATTCATTTCTATGTGGATTATGGAATTTAAATGTGAAGTATGATATATTCATGGTTAGATGATATGAGTTTCTTTTGACCAACATGCCGAAGTATAACCTCATCCAGCATTCATCGATCAATATAATGTAGTGTAGAGTAATTCCTAAGCACACATTTCTTTATCCACATCAAAGATATTATGATAATAAGGGGGGATTAATGTTGAGTTCTATTTGTTAACATTAATCTTAAAAAAATAGCATAGAGCAATTCCTAAACACACATTTCCTTATACACATGAGAGACATGATGTAAATAAAAGGAGAATCAATGTAGAGACTCATATGCATTGAAAAAATTATAACATTTTCATGTAATGATTAAAAAATAATGGTGTTATTTCATAAATATATGAAAAATATCATTAAAAATTGACATCATATGATTTATTGTATGATGGAAATACATTATGCCATAAAAACAAGTTTCTGGACGCAAATAGTTTGTTAAGATATAAACTAAACTTGCATCAACCCAAAAAAATGGAATCTAAAGTAATAATGCCAAAGTTTTCAAGGGATATTTTATTGATCCCTAGGATTGAAAAAATATAGTCATTTTATAGACTATATTTCTATATAATCAATAAAATGTCAATATTATATAGTAGGAGATATATTGACTTGGGTTTAGTCAATGTCGGAGATGTAATTGTTTTACATAGGAATGAGTTGAACAGAATGATCTTGAAAGATAATGTTCTTGAGACAACTACCACATTTGAATGATAAAAACATGGTATTAGTTTTATATTCACCGTGTCCAGTGATATGTTTTTCATTGAGAAGAACACATCCAACAAGTAAGAAGTATATGACAATTAACTAATATTAACAAGATCAATTAAAATTAAATAATGTATACCACGTATCAAAGTATAAGGGGATTATTATTTTTAATACTGTGGTGGGTATTGAAGTCACATTATACATGGATGGTATAATCATTTACCAGTGAGGCATGATTGGAAATAGTATGTTGTTAAGCTTATCCAGTAGAATTTTATTTTTCATAACTGTCAGGAAGAAATCCATCATCATAAAATTGAAGCATTTTTGGGTTGATTGTGCTTATTGAAAAAGAATGTTTCCATCGTAATTTGTGGATTATAGAGAGATTTTGGGAATGTTACATTGACAATGATCCATGATAAAGTAATTGATTTCTTGTAAGAATTATATAAAATTTCATACAGAAGATGACATCGTTTCCAATGTTTATCAAATTTCTGTGGTAAAACATTTAGAGGTGGGATATCATCATGAAAATTGAAGTTCCTTGAAGGCCAAATGAAAAAATGGAAAAATTAATGTTCTTTTAAGAGAATGGTCTTTGAGAAAGGTGTTCCATAAATGCACAAATGTTTTAATAGTGAGCTTTGAGACTTAGACAGGAATCAAGAATATTAAATTTCTGTGGAGCCTCCTGAAGAAGGGGGCACCGTGAATGAAATATCAGAGCATAAAAAAAGTAATTATGTGGCTGTAAACTTTTTTAATTGGTGGAAATTCCTATTAATTGTCCTCTAACCCCTTCAGAAAAGTGAATGAGACTTAATGAAAATTATCAATCTCTAGATTTGTGAAGGTGGTTGGTGAAGGAGATTCATGCGAAAAATATTGTGACAGATATAAAATCCAACTAAATTAATGGAAAATCATGAAGGTATTGATAATAAATAATACTATAAAAGATGATCGAAATGAATGTGCTTCATGATGGCTAAGTGAGATTCATGAATGTGTTTGATCTCTATTATAGGAGGTTTCATTTTAAAGTCTGGTTGAGCTTTGTGAAATAGGAGAGTATCATGAAAGTGTTGAAAAGTGACTTCCAAAAAAACCTATTGTAAAGAGGTATTCATCATGTGAATTAATATGTAACTTAATGATACACAAAATGATATTTAAAACATATTTATTTAATAAATCAATGGCGTACCTTCAAATGAAGCAGTGGGAAAACTTCAGTTGAGAGAGCAGTGAGTTTTCTTTTAGTGATTGATTGTAAACTAGGAGGGATAGCGAGTTTTCTCTGAAAATTGTTAATAGTAGGTAACATTTAGTGGATTTTCTACATCATAAAATTTTCATTTTTTGATCCTTGGATATAGCCCGGTGAGGATGAACCAAATAAACTTGTTGTTACTTATACTTGATTTATTTTTTTTTCAAACAATGCTTCAAGAAGATATGAGAAGAGAGTTTGGTTTAACAAAAAAACAAGTTACTAAGGGGAATTTATTTAATATTCCATACCCTAATTCACCCCCTCTCAGGGTATTTAACCTCGATGTGCTAACAATTTGTTTCAGAGTGAAGGTTAATTTTAGAGCTTCTCTCTAAAGTGGTTCCACAGAGGTTTCTAATCAGAAAGGGATTCAAATCATCGATGGAAAAAGATTCAATTATGTAAGTATCATATACATCACTATTTCTGATCATTAGGGTTGGATGTCTATACAAAAGAAACAAATGGAATTATAATCTGTCACGACCCGTCCTCGGGGCACGTGCCGTGACTACCCCAAGCCCGCCTTCCATAGGCCAGGGGCTGGCGACTAGCGCCAAGGCGTAAAATCCCAGTAAACAGGGAAGGCATTGCCTTTATAAGTAACAACCACACAGAGTCAGCAAGCGGAAAGTAAAGTGCAGAAAAGTAAAGGGGGCCGGAATACAAGCCCAACTGTAAAGTACAACTGAAAAGGTAAAGAACAGCAACTGAAGAAAAGACGGCGGCCTCGTGTCGTCCACTGGCAATCCCACCTGAAGGGTGGGTACAGATAGCCTCCAGGCACCTCGGGTCCCACGTCCGCTCCGAGCACGTCCCGCCCAGTGGTCCACCTCCAGGTACCGTCCTGCTTCACGCCCCAACCGTGATCAGCGATGTCCGTCGTCTGCAACCAACACAACAAGGTGCGGGCATAGCCCGTGCAGGGGTGAGTACAACTACTCAGTAAGGACCCCGAGACCCCCGAAGGTCTCCCGAAATCCACAAAGGATATAGCACAAAAGAAAGATACAATCACGAAGTAACATCTGACTCGACTTAGGTATATGCCCATACATATACCTAAGTCCCCAATTCTAGCTCTGCTCACGAGCTCAAGAACAACTCAATCCACAAGGAAAGCAAGACTCAAATCCACAAGGAGAGTAAACAGTAAATCCACAAAGGATAGTTCAACACAATCCACAAGGAAAGCAAGACTCAAATCCACAAGGAAAGCAAGACTCAAATCCACAAGGAGAGTAAACAGTAAATCCACAAAGGATAGTTCAACACAATCCACAAAGGAGAGTAACATAAGATTCAGCTCAACCAGGTATACTTTTTCAGATGACGTCAAAGACGATCACTGATCCGTCTCAGTCGTCGGACCCACGAAGGATCGATAGGTACTAACCCCCGCAAAAAGACCCACGTAGGATCGGGCTCACACAGAACCTGTAGGCAGTGGCTCACACAGAACCGGTAGTAAGGACCCACGGAGGATCGGGCTCACACAGAACCTGAAGCACTGATCCACGTGGGATCGCTGAGTGCAGTAGTCGACGCAGTCCACTGAGGATCTCTGCACAGTCGTCGCCGCAGTCCACGAAGGATCTCTGCTCTGCCGTCGTCGCAGTCCACGGAGGATCTCTGCTCTGCCGTCGTCGCAGTCCACGGAGGATCTCTGCTCTGCCGTCGTCGCAGTCCACGGAGGATCTCTGCTCTGCCGTCGAAGTCACAGCCAGCGCTAGGGTTCCCGCACGTAGCGAGCTCGTTTAGGAGGGTCCGCTCCACGAGCCGAGGGGCTGATACATCAACTGACACGCAGTCCGAAGTTGATGTATCCAAAAGTTCCGTATCGACAACAGGATCTCAACGCGACAGACGGCGCGTCAATCGGACGCCCGGTCTGAGAGTTATTGGCATTTTCGTCCCAGGGGCCCGGTTGGTTTTTAGGGCAAAACCGACCCGACCGTACTCCGCCTGTATCCGAACCTCGGGCGGAGTATGCCAAAAGTTCCGTCTCACTTAGAGGAAACTACCACAGCTGACGGTACGTCGTTCGGACGTCCGTAGCTCAAGTTATGAGCGTTTCCGCTCCGAGGGCCCGGTTGGCTTCGTGTACGAACCAACCCGGCCGAACCCAAAGTCTTCCTAAACCTTGATTATAATATTCCGAAACGACCGTCTCGATCCAAGGATCGCGTAGCCGCTGACGGTTCGTCAATCGGAGGTCCCAGGCCCAAGATATGGGCGAAAGACCGAAGAGGGCCCGAAACGGGGGTTCTGGGCCCGGGGCGACCCGGCCCGAACCCCCCCCTGGGGTCGGCCGAACCGGGTCGGCCCGAACCGGGTCGGCCCGACCCGGCCCGAACCGGCTCGGCCGGGTCCGGTCCGGCCTGGGCGCGGCCCGGCCGACCGGACCGGCCGGCTCGGTCTTCGGCCGCGCGGCCGAAGAGCCGCCGCCGCCGCGGGTTGAACCCGCGGCTTGAGGGAAACCGCGGCCCCGCGGGGGGCCGCTTGTCTCGCGGACGCGGCCGGGCCGCCGCGTCCGTCCCGGTTCCGCGCGGCCGCGGAACCGGCTGCCGCCGCCGCCGCGGCTTCAGCCGCGGCGGAAGGTTTCCACGGCGGCGCGCCTGGCGCCGCCGCCTCCGGTCGCCGGCGCCGCCGCGCCGGCGACCCGCGCCGCCGCCTCCTTCCGCGGGCCGCCGGAGATGCTCCGGTGGCCCGTTTTCTTTCCCGTCTGCGCCGATGCTCCTCCCGGGGGACGATCTTCACTGCGGAGCCAACAAATTGCCCTTGCCGCACGGTTTGTCGACGTCCGCCAAATCCGCACAACCAAAATAGATCGGCGGAGGGTTGCCGGGTCTTGTTCGTTAGACCCGCACCCTCCGCGTTAGCCATAAATCACGGGAGGAATAATCAACAACAATTTTTAAATAAATTAAAAATTGTTTCGATCGGGTTCTTTATTTAAAAAGAATAATCACGGGAAAAAGAATCACAATCAAATCCCTACCTTGATGATCGTCGAGCGCGGGCGTTCTTCGCGGAAGAGATCGTCGCGGAAGAGATCGATCGTCGCGTCGTCGCGGGAAGGTGTCGCGTCGTCGCGGAAACCGGCGTTGAGCCGGCGAGCTCAACAAATCAAGAACAACAGATTTAAATTATTAATATTTAAATCTGTGTTTCGTTTAAAACCAAAGAAAAGAACTTGAGAGGAAATCCGAAATCACTCACCTCGAATGGTCGGTGATCGGAGATCGGAGATCGGAAGAACGTCTCGGGCGAAAGCGTCGTCGACTTCCGGGTTCGGCGTTCTTCGCGTTCTTCGCGTTCTTCGCGTTCTTCGCGTTCTTCGCGGAGAGGGTGGAGGAACGAAGATTCTCTCAAATCCTTTCCAAGGATTTTTATGTTGGTCTTAATTTATAAACATGCCAACACGAAACCGGTTAAGAAACGATCCATCAATTCGTTGAATTAATTCAACGAAAGAAACGACCCATTTAATTCACGAAGAAACAGTCCATTTAATTCACGAAATAAACCGCCCAATTAAATGGTCTGTTAAGAATTAAAGAAAACGCGTCGGTTGACTTTTCAGTTACTTTGACGGGTTTTCGCGGGTGCGTTACTTAGCGAAAGAAACGGCGGGGCTCGTGCGGGTCCCACCGCACAAATATCCTACCAAGGGGTAGGATATTTCTGGATAGCACCCTATCCAGTTCAACTCAGTTCAAGCCGTCTTTAAGTGACTTCAAGTGGCTTCCAAGCAGCTTAAGTGAAATAAAATAAAGTTGTCGCACAAACTTTATTTTATTTCTGACTTAAAGCCGTAAAATTTAAAAACCACGTCTGAGCAAACGCAACTCCGGAAGAGGCGTTTCTAAGCAAATACCGGCGCTGCGATTTCATCGGTGCCCTCAGAATTCGATTCCGGGCACCGGTTCAAAAGATAGAAAAACCCGCTCGTCCGTTCACTGAACGTACCCGAGCCAAACTTCGGAAATTGATTCCGGGCACACCGGGCCTCGGAATCAGGTGCCGTCTGAAGCTGCGCTCTTGTAAAATTCCAAAGAAAATTAAGAAAAAAATTTCCTTGAAATTTGCGGGTCTTTACATTACTCCCACCTCAGGGCTTTACGTCCCCGTAAAGATACATCAAAAACTAGGGGAACAAATGGGGGTACTGAGCACGAATCTGAGCCTCCCGCTCCCAAGTGCTCTCCTGGAGGTTCCCGTGCTGCCACCTGACGCGCACAAGAGGAATCGACCGCCCACGTAGGACCCGCTCCTGTCGATCCTCGATCTCCACTGGAACCTCCGCAAAAGTCGCCCCATCGTCCACGTCCAGCTCCCCAAAGTCGATGATGTGCGTCGGGTCGTGCACGTATCTCCTCAGCTGAGACACGTGGAAGACGTCATGCACCCGGTGCAACTGAGGTGGTAGAGCCAGGCGATAAGCCACCTCTCCTATCCTGCTGAGGACCTGGAAAGGCCCGATGAAGCGGGGAGACAGCTTGCCGCCTCGGCCAAATCTCCGTAAACCACGTCGAGGTGAGACACGCAAAAAGACGTGGTCGCCATCCTCGAACTCTAGTGGCCTCCGCCTCCTGTCAGCATATGACTTCTGCCGGCTCTGAGCTGTCCTCATCCTCTCCTGGATGATCTGGACCTTCTCTGTCGTGGCTCGGACCATCTCTGGTCCCACGAGTGCTGACTCCCCAGGGTCTGTCCAGCACAACGGTGATCTGCAGGGTCTGCCGTACAACGCCTCGTATGGTGCCATCCCGATGGTGGAGTGGTAGCTGTTGTTGTACGCAAACTCCACCAAGGGTAGGTGGTCCTCCCAGCTGCGACCAATAGTCGAGAACACATGCACGGAGCATGTCCTCGAGTGTCTGTATGGTCCTCTCCGTCTGTCCATCCGTCTGAGGGTGGAAGGCTGTGCTCAGATGGAGCCGCGTCCCGAACGCCTCCTGCAACCCCTTCCAAAGCCGGGAAGTGAAACGAGCATCTCGATCGGAGACGATAGATGATGGCACACCGTGAAGCCGTACGATCTCCTGGACGTAAAGACGTCCCAAGCTCTCCACTGAGCCCTGCTCTCTGATGGGTAAGAAGTGTGCCGACTTGGTGAGTCGGTCGACAATCACCCAAATGGAGTCGTGACCTCTGGAAGTGCGTGGAAGTCCAGTCACGAAGTCCATAGATATGCTGTCCCACTTCCACTCCGGGACCTCCAAGGGCTGTACCAAGCCTGCTGGTACCTGATGCTCTGCCTTCACCTGCTGGCAGGTGAGGCATCGTGAAACGAACTCTGCCACAGCTTTCTTCATACCCGGCCACCAGTGCTGTCGCCTGAGATCCTGGTACATCTTCGCCACTCCGGGATGTACCGCCAAGGGAGAAGTGTGAAACTCTCTCAGCACCTCCTCTCGTAGAGCGACTGGTACGAAGGTACGTCCTCTGAAAAGGATGTCGTGCTCTGCTCCAAGGGAGAAACCATCAGGCGCCTGACCTGAGGATATCAGTGCACGCCGGGTCTCACAGTCAGCGTCCCCACGCTGAGCCTCTCTGACCCGCTGTAGAAGTGGAGGAGAGACTGTGAGAGACTGAAGAAAGGCTGCTCCGTCTCTATCCACGAAGGATATCTGCAAGGAGGCTAGCTGCTCCGTCGCCTCCTCAAGTAGCTGAATGCCCGTCCTCCTGCTGAGGGCATCGGCTACCACGTTCCCCTTCCCAGGAGTATAGACTATCTCAAAGTCATAGTCCTGGAGGAACTCAAGCCATCTCCGCTGTCTCAGGTTCAGGTCCTTCTGAGAGAAGATATACCTGAGACTCTGGTGGTCAGAAAAGACTGTGAAGCGCTCGCCCATCAGATAGTGCCGCCAAGTCTTCAGAGCGAAGACCACTGCTGCTAACTCCAGGTCATGAGTGGCGTAGTTCTGCTCATGCGGCCTCAACTGACGTGATCCGTAGGCGATCACGGCCCGCTCCTGCATCAGGACGCACCCGAGTCCAGTCCCTGATGCATCGCAGTAAACTACGTACCCAACTCCCTCCTCAGGCAACCTCAAGATAGGTGCGCTGGTCAATCTCTGTCTCAGCTCCTGGAAGCTCTGCTGACATCTGTCTGACCACACAAAGGGTTTCCCCTTCTTCGTCAAGGCTGAGAGTGGTGCCGCAACTCTGGAGAAGTCTGGCACGAATCTCCGATAGTATCCCGCTAGGCCCAAGAAGCTCCGCACCTCTGTCACGCTCTTGGGTGGCTCCCAAGCTAGCACTGCCTCGATCTTCGCGGGATCCACTGCAACTCCCGCCTCAGAGATGACGTGTCCCAAGAAATGGACCTCACGTAACCAGAACTGGCATTTTGAGAGCTTGCCATAAAGCTGGTGCTCTCGGAGTGTGTCTAGCACAACTCGCAGGTGGTAGGCATGCTCCTCCTCAGTCGTCGAGTATACCAAAATGTCGTCAATGAAGACAACGACAAATCGGTCGAGGTATGGCTGGAAGATCCTGTTCATGAGGCTCATGAACACCGCTGGAGCATTGGTTACGCCGAACGGCATAACCAAGAACTCATAATGGCCATACCGACACCTGAAGGCCGTCTTCTGCACGTCCTCGTCTCGAACTCTGAGCTGATGATAGCCTGACCGGAGGTCTATCTTCGAGAACCACCGCGCTCCCTTGAGCTGATCGAAGAGGTCATCAATCCGTGGCAGCGGATACTTGTTCCTCACTGTCACCTGGTTCAGGCGACGATAGTCGACACAAAGTCGCAAGCTCCCGTCCGCCTTTTTGGCGAACAAAATCGGGGAAGCCCAGGGTGAAACACTGGGTCGGATAAACCCCTTGCTCTGCAAGTCCTCCAACTGTACCCGCAGCTCTCGAAGCTCGGCGGGGGCCATCCGATATGCTGGAGTAGATATCGGGGCTGTCCCGGGGTACAAGTCGATGTAAAAGTCTACCTCTCTACGAGGAGGTAGCCCTGGAACGTCGTCGGGAAAGACGTCCACGTACTGGTCCACCACTGCAGGAAAAGCCGGACTCCGCACGTCCACTGCTCCTAGGATGAGGCTAGCCAACTGATGTGAGATGGGCTGCACTCTCCTCCGCGGAAGTCCATCCTGTGCTGCAAAGGTTCCCTTCTCGCCGGTGAAGGTAAACCTGCTCCCGTCGGTACGAACACATCGTACCTTGCGCCTAAAACAGTCGATCTGGGCATGAACCGTGGATAGCCAATCCATGCCCAAGATGACGTCGTAAGGCCTCGACGCCGCTACTAGGAGATCCCAGCCGAAGCTCTCGCCTCCTAGAGTAAGCTCACACTGCCGGCACCAGTGCGTAATCGTCGAGTCTGCTCCCGTAGGAGTCTCTAGCCGTAAGGATCGAGCCAACGGCTCAGTCGGAATCTCCGAGCTCCGAACAAGGGCAGAGGCTATGAAAGAGTGACTCGCTCCTGTGTCTATAAGTACTGCAGCAAGGGTGGAATAGACACAGATCGTACCTCGAATCATCTCTGGCAAGTCGGGGTCGTAGGCCTCCACTGCCTGGAGCTGGGCCTGTCCCTGCCCGCCGGCTCCCTGTGGTCGAGGTGGCCCTCCTGGTGGTGGTGGGGGTAGAGCCTGGAAGCGTCGCCCACCACCCGCTGCTCGGCCAGCTCCTCTGCCTCGTCCGCCTCCTCCCTGCGGACCGCCACGATCGACCCTCTGCCTCTGCCTGGGTGGCCCCTCCACCGTCTGCTGCTCCTCTGGTCGGCGAGTCGGGCAGTCACGAGCCATGTGACCCTGCCCGCCGCAAGAGTAGCACAGCCTGCCTCTCGAAAGGCTGGCACTCCGCTGTGTGCCTCGTACTGCTGAGCCGGTGTCCTGAGGCCGTCTGCGTGGGGGTCTGGTCTGCCTGGACCCGTGAGTCATCCGTCGGCTACCAGCTGCCGATGACTCAGCTACCTGCCGCCCTGCGCTAGGTCTCGCCGCTGAAGAAGGCTCTGCCAGGAAGCTCTCGATCAGGAGGGCTCGCTCCAGCACTCCCGCCTGGGTCGGAATGCTGAGGGAGATCAGCGACGCCCGAATCTCCTGTCGCAAGCCCTGCTCGAAGGTCCGGGCCCGGAAGAAGGGGTCCCGTACCATATCGGTCGAGTAGCGAGATAGGTCCGTGAACCTCGCCGCGTACTGAGCGACCGTCATACTGCCCTGGCGCAGCTGGAGAAGCTCCTGGATGCGCACCGCTCGGAGGGTGGCCGGGACGAACTCAGAGCGGAAGAGGCTCTCGAAGTCCGCCCAGAGCAAGGATGCCTCATCGTGAACCTGGAGCATCAGGCTCCACCATCGTCCTGCTGCCGCCTGCAGGAGGCTGGCCGCGAGAATCACCATGAGATCCGCTGGTGTCCTCACTAGCCTGAAGATCCGTACCACCGCCTCTAGCCAGTCCTCGGCGGCCTGGGGGTCCGCCTCACCGCGAAACCTGGGCGGTCGCTGGCTCTGAAACTCGTGCAGTGCCCTCAGGCGACGTGCATCGTCAGCGTCTGGTACTGGCAGCATCAGTGGCTCGGCGGGTAAAGCTACCGCCGGTGCCACTGCTGGCAAAGGGCCCTGCACCGAGGCCTCGTCGCTCGGTGGGCTGCCGTCGCGCCCTACACTCGAAACCCTAGCTGGCTGTCGTCGCGGGGCCATCCTGAAAAGGAGAACAAGAGCACCACAGTCAGAACAGTATACCTGGTGAGCTGGCACAAGTAATCACAAGGAAAACTTGAGACTTTCATAAAGCAGATCAGTATACCCGGTGAGCTGACATAAGTAATCACAAAGAAAACTTGAAACACACACGCAATCAATGTTTTCATGCATTAAGTCGGAAATCAGGAGTCAGGGTCCTGGTGTACGGATACGTCGGCCGCCGCACCAACACTGGGCTCCCTGAACTGATAACCACACTCAATACACTAAACACTATTGCTTCACATAGAAAGAAAGGACGATCAGAGTCTGCGGTAGAACCGACCGCCTCTGATACCAATTTGTCACGACCCGTCCTCGGGGCACGTGCCGTGACTACCCCAAGCCCGCCTTCCATAGGCCAGGGGCTGGCGACTAGCGCCAAGGCGTAAAATCCCAGTAAACAGGGAAGGCATTGCCTTTATAAGTAACAACCACACAGAGTCAGCAAGCGGAAAGTAAAGTGCAGAAAAGTAAAGGGGGCCGGAATACAAGCCCAACTGTAAAGTACAACTGAAAAGGTAAAGAACAGCAACTGAAGAAAAGACGGCGGCCTCGTGTCGTCCACTGGCAATCCCACCTGAAGGGTGGGTACAGATAGCCTCCAGGCACCTCGGGTCCCACGTCCGCTCCGAGCACGTCCCGCCCAGTGGTCCACCTCCAGGTACCGTCCTGCTTCACGCCCCAACCGTGATCAGCGATGTCCGTCGTCTGCAACCAACACAACAAGGTGCGGGCATAGCCCGTGCAGGGGTGAGTACAACTACTCAGTAAGGACCCCGAGACCCCCGAAGGTCTCCCGAAATCCACAAAGGATATAGCACAAAAGAAAGATACAATCACGAAGTAACATCTGACTCGACTTAGGTATATGCCCATACATATACCTAAGTCCCCAATTCTAGCTCTGCTCACGAGCTCAAGAACAACTCAATCCACAAGGAAAGCAAGACTCAAATCCACAAGGAGAGTAAACAGTAAATCCACAAAGGATAGTTCAACACAATCCACAAGGAAAGCAAGACTCAAATCCACAAGGAAAGCAAGACTCAAATCCACAAGGAGAGTAAACAGTAAATCCACAAAGGATAGTTCAACACAATCCACAAAGGAGAGTAACATAAGATTCAGCTCAACCAGGTATACTTTTTCAGATGACGTCAAAGACGATCACTGATCCGTCTCAGTCGTCGGACCCACGAAGGATCGATAGGTACTAACCCCCGCAAAAAGACCCACGTAGGATCGGGCTCACACAGAACCTGTAGGCAGTGGCTCACACAGAACCGGTAGTAAGGACCCACGGAGGATCGGGCTCACACAGAACCTGAAGCACTGATCCACGTGGGATCGCTGAGTGCAGTAGTCGACGCAGTCCACTGAGGATCTCTGCACAGTCGTCGCCGCAGTCCACGAAGGATCTCTGCTCTGCCGTCGTCGCAGTCCACGGAGGATCTCTGCTCTGCCGTCGTCGCAGTCCACGGAGGATCTCTGCTCTGCCGTCGTCGCAGTCCACGGAGGATCTCTGCTCTGCCGTCGAAGTCACAGCCAGCGCTAGGGTTCCCGCACGTAGCGAGCTCGTTTAGGAGGGTCCGCTCCACGAGCCGAGGGGCTGATACATCAACTGACACGCAGTCCGAAGTTGATGTATCCAAAAGTTCCGTATCGACAACAGGATCTCAACGCGACAGACGGCGCGTCAATCGGACGCCCGGTCTGAGAGTTATTGGCATTTTCGTCCCAGGGGCCCGGTTGGTTTTTAGGGCAAAACCGACCCGACCGTACTCCGCCTGTATCCGAACCTCGGGCGGAGTATGCCAAAAGTTCCGTCTCACTTAGAGGAAACTACCACAGCTGACGGTACGTCGTTCGGACGTCCGTAGCTCAAGTTATGAGCGTTTCCGCTCCGAGGGCCCGGTTGGCTTCGTGTACGAACCAACCCGGCCGAACCCAAAGTCTTCCTAAACCTTGATTATAATATTCCGAAACGACCGTCTCGATCCAAGGATCGCGTAGCCGCTGACGGTTCGTCAATCGGAGGTCCCAGGCCCAAGATATGGGCGAAAGACCGAAGAGGGCCCGAAACGGGGGTTCTGGGCCCGGGGCGACCCGGCCCGAACCCCCCCCTGGGGTCGGCCGAACCGGGTCGGCCCGAACCGGGTCGGCCCGACCCGGCCCGAACCGGCTCGGCCGGGTCCGGTCCGGCCTGGGCGCGGCCCGGCCGACCGGACCGGCCGGCTCGGTCTTCGGCCGCGCGGCCGAAGAGCCGCCGCCGCCGCGGGTTGAACCCGCGGCTTGAGGGAAACCGCGGCCCCGCGGGGGGCCGCTTGTCTCGCGGACGCGGCCGGGCCGCCGCGTCCGTCCCGGTTCCGCGCGGCCGCGGAACCGGCTGCCGCCGCCGCCGCGGCTTCAGCCGCGGCGGAAGGTTTCCACGGCGGCGCGCCTGGCGCCGCCGCCTCCGGTCGCCGGCGCCGCCGCGCCGGCGACCCGCGCCGCCGCCTCCTTCCGCGGGCCGCCGGAGATGCTCCGGTGGCCCGTTTTCTTTCCCGTCTGCGCCGATGCTCCTCCCGGGGGACGATCTTCACTGCGGAGCCAACAAATTGCCCTTGCCGCACGGTTTGTCGACGTCCGCCAAATCCGCACAACCAAAATAGATCGGCGGAGGGTTGCCGGGTCTTGTTCGTTAGACCCGCACCCTCCGCGTTAGCCATAAATCACGGGAGGAATAATCAACAACAATTTTTAAATAAATTAAAAATTGTTTCGATCGGGTTCTTTATTTAAAAAGAATAATCACGGGAAAAAGAATCACAATCAAATCCCTACCTTGATGATCGTCGAGCGCGGGCGTTCTTCGCGGAAGAGATCGTCGCGGAAGAGATCGATCGTCGCGTCGTCGCGGGAAGGTGTCGCGTCGTCGCGGAAACCGGCGTTGAGCCGGCGAGCTCAACAAATCAAGAACAACAGATTTAAATTATTAATATTTAAATCTGTGTTTCGTTTAAAACCAAAGAAAAGAACTTGAGAGGAAATCCGAAATCACTCACCTCGAATGGTCGGTGATCGGAGATCGGAGATCGGAAGAACGTCTCGGGCGAAAGCGTCGTCGACTTCCGGGTTCGGCGTTCTTCGCGTTCTTCGCGTTCTTCGCGTTCTTCGCGTTCTTCGCGGAGAGGGTGGAGGAACGAAGATTCTCTCAAATCCTTTCCAAGGATTTTTATGTTGGTCTTAATTTATAAACATGCCAACACGAAACCGGTTAAGAAACGATCCATCAATTCGTTGAATTAATTCAACGAAAGAAACGACCCATTTAATTCACGAAGAAACAGTCCATTTAATTCACGAAATAAACCGCCCAATTAAATGGTCTGTTAAGAATTAAAGAAAACGCGTCGGTTGACTTTTCAGTTACTTTGACGGGTTTTCGCGGGTGCGTTACTTAGCGAAAGAAACGGCGGGGCTCGTGCGGGTCCCACCGCACAAATATCCTACCAAGGGGTAGGATATTTCTGGATAGCACCCTATCCAGTTCAACTCAGTTCAAGCCGTCTTTAAGTGACTTCAAGTGGCTTCCAAGCAGCTTAAGTGAAATAAAATAAAGTTGTCGCACAAACTTTATTTTATTTCTGACTTAAAGCCGTAAAATTTAAAAACCACGTCTGAGCAAACGCAACTCCGGAAGAGGCGTTTCTAAGCAAATACCGGCGCTGCGATTTCATCGGTGCCCTCAGAATTCGATTCCGGGCACCGGTTCAAAAGATAGAAAAACCCGCTCGTCCGTTCACTGAACGTACCCGAGCCAAACTTCGGAAATTGATTCCGGGCACACCGGGCCTCGGAATCAGGTGCCGTCTGAAGCTGCGCTCTTGTAAAATTCCAAAGAAAATTAAGAAAAAAATTTCCTTGAAATTTGCGGGTCTTTACATAATCAGTGTGGATAATGGTTCTTTTTAAGAAGCTAACTGAATGGAATTAGATGGTTATGCGAGAGGAATCAAGGTATTAGGAGCAGCTTTATCCAATGAAGTCTTTAAAATGGTAACATCTTGTAATTATAATCCTTCTTTTTGAGAAAATCTACTGAATATTTATGATGTTTATTCAGAATCCATAGAATAACAATTAAAAGTTCTCTTGAAAAAATACAAGGATCTAAAAGTGAACCCCAATGAGTCTATAGATGCATTCATTGATATGGTGAATATATTTGTGGATTAAATGCGTGGTCTAGTTGAAATTATTGAAGATGTAACAATTTTTAAGAACATATTTATAAGACTTCCACCTTATTTCAATATGAATGATTCTATGTTAGACGATAATGATCCAAAAGAGAATACATTGGACAGATTTCACAATACACTTTTCGAATATGATATGAGAAATAAAGACATTAAATTTGTGAAAAAAGGGCACTCCAAAGATGTGTCATTTAAGTCCATGAATAATATCACCATTAAATAATGTCAGGAGGAAGAAGAGACATATGAGGTGATGTAATTCCATTCTTAAAATATTCAAAGAGGAAAATCAAAGTTGAAAGGGAAATTTCCATTATCAAGATTTTGATGTTGAATGGTTGGTCATATTTCAGTATGGATCCCAAAGAATTTCCAAGAAGATGATGAGGATGAAGATGAAATTCCCATGTAGAAGTATTCAGTATATGAGAACGGTAAGAAAAATTTTAGGATAAATTTTTTCAACCTCAAGAATCTTCATTTAATAGAAAATTAATGTTCAGAAGAATATGTGGTTGAATATATGTATAAATATGAAGGTCATGGATTGAATTAAATGGTTGAATTTATAGGTAAATTTTAGAAAATATAAGAAAGAAACATTGCTAAATAAGAGGTCATAGGAAGAGTAGATATTTCGGCTGAATTGGAAGCTGCTATTGAAGAGTTAGATGTTTAGAGAGAAAAAATGTGTAAATACCACAATTTCATTCATGATTCCAAACTCTATATTAAATAGCATATAGAAGAGATGTATGAGATAATGGAAGAAATTGATAATATAAATTCATCATCATCAGAGTACACAGAAATAGTTAGCAGGCGTATACTCAATGTTGAATAACATAAAGGGTTATCGATGGTTTGAATAACAAATCGATAGAAAAATTTAAACACATTAAAAAACATAAATATTAATTATTCTATTTATGAAAAAAGTTAAGGATCATGAAAAACTCTTGACTCTTGATACGACTTCAAGAAATCAGAACATTCATGACACAAAAAATTTAAACTTGGAGCATAGAGGTCCAACAGTAATGGTTCATGTTAGAGAACAAGCACCTGCTCAAAGATTGAAGATTGATTTGGGAATGATGTAGACTCATATGATTTAGATAACCCATGGGAAAACTTGTAGTTTATAATTGATGGGTAGGAATGTACATCGCATTAGGTGTTATTATTATGGAAAGATGGGGCACTCACAAAATGTGTGTTCCATAGCCATGAGATACAAATGGGAACAATAACGTAAGATTTTTCAAAACAGTTCTCAGTAATCTAGGATATCTTTTGACTGACCCTATTTTTGGTGTATAGGATTTGGAAATAGTGATAAAAATTGCACATCAACCATTAAAAGGAATGTGCCAAAGCAGAACCAAATTGGTCACAAGCAACAAATCAATGAATCATCGTGTGAGATGAAAATGAAAAACTGATTTGATGCTATTAAATTTGATGAAGGTCCATCATACTCTGAGGAATATCATGATTATAAATCTCTACTGAGTATTAACACATAAACATTTATTTGAAAGAAAAGAATTTCAAAGGTAGTGGTTAAAAAAATTTCACTTAAAGAATCATATCATTATGCTGTATGGATTATTGATAGTGGATGCACGTCTCATATGATAGAAAATAAGGATATTGTTACATTCATAAAATATATCAAGGAGGGATTTGTTAAATTTGGAAATTATTAAGGCCTGACAATCATTGGTTCAAGGAAATCCAAGTTTGGTGGAAAAAATTCGACATGCAGATGTCTTAATAGTAGAAGGTCTTAGTCACAAATTTCATTGGGTCGTTCGACAACAAGAATTTGGTAATTCTATATGTTTTACATATAAGATGTTTATTCTCAATGGAAGAGATGATATCTTTGTTCTATATGGGAAATTAACAAAGGAAAATATCTACCAAGTACGTGGAGAATAATATATGTACTTTTTATTCAGAGAGGAAGAAAACTAATTGTTGAGTAAACAACTCAGCCATCTATTCCAACCATTAATGGATGATTTGGTAAAATATGGTGCATCTTGAGAACTCCCTAAGATATCATGTGATTGTAATCATATGTATGATGCTTTTCAATAAGGAAAGTTCATTCGCAATATGTACACGACAAAGGAACAAAAGTCATCCAGAGTGAATGAATTGGTAAGTTCAGATATATTTGGACCTATCTCCCATTGATCCATTGATGAGAAGAGATATTATGTTATTTTAATTGATGATTTTAGTAGTATTTCATTCATATTTATCATTTACCATAAGACTGATGTGATCAGTTACATAAAACATTATCATAGAAAATAAAAAATGATGCTTGTACAAAATATTCAGAAGTATTGTACTAATAATGGAATATAATTTACAGAAATTCAAGTTGAAAGTAATCCTTAGAAACATGAGAAAAGGAATCAAGCTTCATTAGTGAGAACTCATCAACAAAATGGAGTGGTTTATTGGAGAAATTGGATTATTAATAACATGTTTAGAATGATTCTTATTAAAAAATATCTACTAGAAAAATTCTATAAGGAAGTAATCTTGATATTGGTTTACATATATAAAAGGTCTCTATTTTGTCTAAAAGAAGAAAAGACTCTATATAATATGTTGTATAGAATGAATAAAAAATTGAAATACTTTTGAATATTTGGAAGTAAGTGTTTCTTTATCAATAAAGAGAACCACAATAAATTTGAGTCACATAGGGATGAAGGATATTCCTTGGCTACTTAGGAAAAATAAAATTATATAAATGATTCAATAAGTGGTTGGGAAAAGTAGTGGAGTGAAATGATGTAACTATATTGGAAAATGAATAGAATCCTGAACATCACATTGAACAATTCCCTAATGAAAGTGATGATTTGTTAAGATACACAGAGGGAGAAGAATAGAAAAAAGCTGACTCCGAAGAATATTCTGACGATGAGTAGGAGGAATTCAAATGTTTATCTTTTTAGAAACCAAAGATTTGAGGAAAAAATTATAGGAAAAATATCATGGGTGATCAGAACAAGCTAGTTCAAACAAGAAGAATAAATTCAGTAAAATTGGCATCCTTCCTATCTCCGAATGATCCAAAAAATTTTAACGAAATAGTTGGAGATGAAAACTAGATTCAACCTATGAATGAAAATATACACCAAATTGGGAATAACCAGACAAGAGATACTGTTTTGAGACCAATGGATAGGAAAAAATCAGGGAAAATGGGTCTATAAAAAAATATGAATGAATATGGTGTATTGGTTTGAAACAAATTATAATTAGTGTGAAAAGGGTACTCTCAGATAGAGGGTATCAATGTTGATAAAATATTTTCATCGGTTGGAAGGTCGAAGAAAATAAAAACATTTTTGTCCAGAGTAGTGGAAATAAAGTTCATATTTTCCAAGATGTATTTCAAGTAAATATTTATGACTGGGGTTCTTGGAGAAGCTGTTTATATTGAGATTTCATATGGTTTTCTCATTCATGATGAGGTGAATAGAGTATGTCGACTAAATAAAGAACAATATGGGTTGTAGAATGCCCCAAGAGAATGGTATCCAAGACAATATTAGTTATTATAGAATCATGGTTTTTATCATGGTTTATTTGATTAAAATATTTATGTCAACAATGATTGTAATCAAAATATGATGCTGCTAGTATTTGTCTATGAAATAATATTTGAGGGATCCGATGAAGCGCAGTGCAAAAAGTTCATAGAATTCCTAAAAATGAGTTCTAAATGTATGTGATTAGTGAATTCATATTTTTTCATGGTTTATATGTGACACAATGAAATAATGATTCATTTATTTCAAATTCTAAATATTCCAAGGATATTTTGAGAATATGGTGAATGGATAATTATAATTAGATAATGTATATGGTGGATACCCATATGAAACTATCATTGGATAATGAATACAGTGTAGTTAATATAACATAATTTAGAAAAATATTTGGAAATATATTGTACATGATAATAACAATACCTAATATTTTTTTACACATTATAAGCATCACGATATCAAATAAATCCTATAGAACTCCACTTTATTCTAGTGAAAACTTATTGTACAATGAAAAATCTCGAACAATGTTAATGGGATATACAAATATACATTGTTATGGTTCATCATGCGATAGAAAATAAACATTAGGTGGTGCATTATATCATGTTGGATTTTTTATTTCCTGAAAAATAAAGAAAAAATATTTCATTTAATTGAGCACTGTAGAATCATAATATATTATAGCTACTGAAGTGTGAACACAACAACATAATGATATGGGAGTTTAAGTGACGACTCTAATTTGAATCCATTATGATAATTCAACTATTATAAGTCATATCCATAATCTAATTCATCATTGAAGGACAAATCACATGGAAATAAAATATATTTTTATCAAAGAGAAGGTGGATGAAGGGATTCTGATGTTGAAGTATATGCTTACAGATCTATAGGTTATTGACATTCTGACAAATTCCTTACCTAATGAATCATTAGAAAGTTATCTAATGTCCCTAGAAATTCATTCGACTCCCTTTACATGAAATTGTGTGGATATGTGACCCCCTCCCCATAAGGTACGATGTGTTTTTTTATTAAGGTAATAATCTATGTTCATTACACTATTTCAAACAAAAATGAAGTGACCTTTAGGTTTTTTGAAAAGGGGAGATAAATTTTGGATAAAAAAGGGGTGAAAATGTCTTAATCAAGAATGGGGAGAAGATAACAGGGGGGCTATGATGTAGGGAAAGCTATCAGAGTTGGACATATCATATCATATAATGGACATATTTAAGCATTCCAAATCATGATAACCCAAGATGTGAAGTAAGTGGAGTTTTTAATAGAATTATATTAAGCTTGATCGATCAATGGTTATATATCATGATAGATAAGGATTGTGATGAAAGCAGTTTAGTGGTTTTGGAACGAAGTGACTCATTAATGAACTTTTCATTATACTCTGGTTTCCAATGTTGAGTGTGGCTCATGTTTTCTTAGAGTGTATGTTGAGTAAATAATTGTTTTTTATCGGAATAACATTAATATAATATGGGTAAAATATTGAAAAACATGAATAAGGTATCAAAATGAAGAGTTTTCAACAAAACCTGAAGGGGGAGATTGTTGGTAAAAAATCCCTCAAGGTAACATTGAATCATTTTTTGGTTGATTATATTTCATGAAAATTAATTTTTCAACTATAAGTTGTGGATTTTAGAGATATTTTTGACATGTTATGTTAAAAAATATCCAATATAAAGGAATGGATTCTGTGGTAGTGGTATATAAAATTTCATTCAAATGGTGTTGTTGTTTCCCAGTGTTGGCCAAATTTTTGTGGTCCAAAATTTGGAAGAGGGAGAATGTCATGAAAATTGGATTTCTTTAAGGCCTTATTAAAATATGGAAAAGGAATGAGTTTTGAGGATAATGGGATTTGTGATGGGTATTTTACATATAAACAAAATTTTAGATATTGATCTTCTCAACTATGGAAAACATCATGAATAAGAAATTTCTATAGAATGTCGCGAAGAAGAGAGCATCACGAATGAAGTATGGGATAATCAAAAAAAGTTGATGATGTGGATGAATGCATCTATAATTTGTGGAAATGCTAATATATAGGTATTTAAACCATTCAGAGAAGATAACAAGACATAACAAAAATACATTAGTCTCCAGATTCATGAAGGTGGTTCTCAAAGGTGGTTAATGAAAAAGAGTTCAGAATGTCTATCAAAGGTAAATGAATAATTTCATCATTGAGAAGTTACTGATAATTCCAACATCTATAAAATGATAATTAAACATTATACACTTCCTAAAGACTAAGTGAGCTTCATGAGAGCGTTTTAGCTCTATAAAAGGTGTTTGTTTTTTAAAGGCTAGTTGAGCTTAATGAAAGAGGATAGCATCGTGAAAGTGTTAAAAATGGATTTCCCAATAAAACCATGGTAAAGTGGTATTCTTCACGTGAAATAATGTAGAGAAAAATGATACACTAAATGAGGTGTCAAACATTTTGATTTCGGAAATCATAGGAGGATCATATAATGAAGTATTTAGGACACTTTAGTTGAGAGAGGAATGATTTTTAATTTTGTGATTGGTTGTAAACTAAGAGGGACAATGATTCCTCTCCAAAATTTGAAAATAAGTGGAAACTTTTAGTGTATTTTCTACATTATCACATTTTTATTGTATTTTACTTGGATTTAGCCCTGTGATGGTGAACCATGTAAAACGTCTATGTGTCATTAATTTTTCAATTTCTTTTCATAAGTTTTTTTGGGAATGAGTGTCAAGAGTATTTTCTCTAACAAAAAAATTATTGGTAGGGGTGGTTGCTTTCATTTTTCATTCCCTAATTTGCCCCCTATCAGGGTATATAAACTAGTCAGGATAAAAATTGGTATCATATTGAAGATTTATTTCATTGTTTATCTCTAAAGGGGTTCAATGGAGTTTTTCCATCATTATGGGATTCAGATCATTGATGGAAAAAGGTTTCAATCTTGGAAGAATCAGATGCTACACTATTTATGATCATTTGGTTTGGATGTCTATACAACAACGAAACTTGCAATTACAGCCATTACGGATAGTGGTTCATCGTCAGAATCTAAAATAAAGGAATTAGATGCTAACACTATAGGAATGAACTCATTTTGGGGAGACATATATAATACAATCTATAAAAAGGTAACCTCCGGTAACTCTACTCATTCTATGTGGGAAAATTTTCAAAATATCTATGATGGTGATTCAAAAGTTAGAGAATAAAAATTGAATGTTCTCTGAAACAAATATGATGTTCTAGAAATGAACCCTAATGAATATATTGATTCATTCTTTGATGGGGTGAATGTTTTGTGGAAGAAATGTGTGGTCTTGGAGAAATTATTAAATATGTAAATTCTATTACGAACATCTTGAGATGACTTCCACCTTAGTTCAATCCAAAATTATCTATGTTGGAGGATAGTGATGAAAAGAAGAAGAAATTGGATAGCTTGCATAGTACTCTTATCACATAGGAGATGAGAAATGAGGACATTGAGTCTGTAGAAAAAGGGAACTCAAAATAGGTGGCATTCAAGTTCATGATGAATCTCACTATTGAATGTCTTCAGGGAGAAGAAGAGACAAATGAGGTGATTCCATTTTTTCTTCAAATGTCTAAAGAGGAAAAGTAATGTTCAAAGGGAAACTTACATTATCATTCTTTTGATGTTGATAGGTCGGTCATCTTGTAGCTAGGATCCCCTAGAAGTTTAATGAATATGATGAAAATGATGTTGAGATTCCCATGAATCAGTCTTCATCCTATGTCAAATGTAAGAGAAATTTTTATAGAAATTTCGTCAACAAGAATAATATTCATTCACAAGAAAATTAATGTTCATAAGAATCTAATGTTTAAGGGATGGAGAACTACAATGATCGTGGATTGAATGCTATGGTAGAAGTTTTAGGTAACTTCCAGAAAAAGGATGAAAGATACATTGATGAAGACAAGATTGAACGATGATTTGATATTTAGGCTGAACTGAAGGCCTCTCTTGAAGAGGTAGATGTTTGGAGAGCTAAAACTAGGAAAGTAACAAAGTCATTCATGATGCCAAAATCTATATGCATCTGCATAAAGAAGAGAAATATGAACTAATACTAGAAGTTGAGAATCTAATGCCTTCATTTTTAGAGGACTTAAGAATAGTTAGCAGGAATAAACTCAATGTTGAATAATATAAATGGGTGATTAAGGGTTTGAATAACATAATAAAACACATTTAAGAACATGAATATGATTTTGTTACTTTTCGAGTAAAAGGTAAGGATAATGAAAAACTATTGACTCTCGATATGATATCAATAAAAAGGATCATTCAGGAAATAGAAATTGTGAACATGGATCATAGAGTTCTAGCTGTAATGGTTCAAGTTAAGCCACAAGAACCCACACCATGATTTATGATTGATTTTAGTATTAGGAAAAATAAAAAGACTCAGTGATCAAAAGTGAATACCAGTAGTGTAGAAGTGACATGTAGGAATCTACAGCGCATTCGATGTTATTGTTTGGAAAATATGGGACAATCAAAAAATGTTTCTTCTATATCTAATAGATATCAAAGGGAATAAGAACCATAGAGACCACCAAAAAGAGCTCAATACTCTTGGTTATGTTTCGAGGGACATTTTTTTTCGGTGTCGATGACTTAGACAAATGGATAGAAATTGTACATCAACCAGGTAGGGGAATGTGACAATGAATAACCAAAGTGCTCACAAGAACAATATCATTGAATCATCAGGTGAATGAAATTAAAAACATAATTTGAATCTCTATAAAATGATTCTAGTCTATCATATTCTGTGGGTGGTCACGAATATCAATCTCTACTATGTATGAGTAAAAAAATGTTGATTAGGAAAAAAAGAGATTAGAATGATGTTGTTGAAAAAAATTTCGTATAAAGAATTAGATCGTTCTGGTGTATAGATTCTTTTTAGTGGATTCACATCCCATATGATTGATGTTGGTCGAAGTGGATACTCAATAGGGGGTGAATTGAGTTCCAATTAAAAATTTCTGTTAAAAATATTCTTATTAAAATCCCCCAAATTGAATAACAAGATAATCTGTAGTGAATTTGTAAAACTATAAAGGGTCAGTTAGATTCTCAAAAGATTGATTAGTTCTCAATTAATCTAATATTAAGATTAATTAACTTTTGAAGCTAACTTAATTCTTTATAGTACATACAAACACTTTTTAGATTAACTATCAAAGTAACTTTAAAACAATTTTATATTTCAAAGTAATTAGTAGGGGAATATTCAATATAGGTTAAAAACAAAATAAGGAAGCACATTAGTTTTAAACAAGAGGTTCAGTCTCAAGATGAGACTTAGTCCTCTCAAACACTTTATATAAATTTGATCCACACCCTAGATCGGGGTAAAAAACAGTGCAAAGACTGTCCAAGTACTAAGACCTCTACCATAGTTCTACGTTGGAAAACAAAACAACAACACACTAGTTGTCCAGGTCTTACTTGACCTCTACCACTACCAACAGTGGGATATACAAGAGTTAAAGATGGTTTTTGTGAGGATTTAGCAATCCTCTAGCTTAGCTCAAGAGAAAGTGTGTGTATAAAATGTTTATAGTATACACACTACTCAAAATGTAAATAGAAGACTCACTAAGAAAGTAGATATGAGTTTTAGAAAGCTCTAGTGATTGGAAGTGAAACTCTGGAATCCTTTTGATTTGACAGAGATGCTTCTGAGTCCTTCTCTGGTTTTTGTTTGGAAAACAGAGTGTCGTTTCCTTCCTTGGTTTTCAGGTTCATCATGATAAGCTTGAGTGTATGAGCAGCTCTTTGTAGTTCTTCACTCCTTGGTTGATGTTTGGTTTGTGTCCACTTCTTGTATGAATCGCTTCTTGTATGTCCAGTGTTACAAATTTTTTTTCCCTTTTTGTGCACCTTCTTTTTCATACCTTTTTGCACAAAAAATGTCCTTCCTTTTTTAGATTTCAGCTCCAGCAATGGGAATGATTACCTTTTCCTGGGTACTATGTACGGTTCCTTGACATGCTAACAACCCAAATTAATTAACATTAATTACATTAAAATCATAAAATATGATTGTTTCTTAATAAATAAAAAATGTTGACAAAAGTAGAGTTTAGGAATCAATTAATGAAGTCTTTAATCAGTAGTGTTCTATCGGTTTATGTGTAACAGTGGACTTTTCATAGCAGTGAGCTCCTATTGGTATCTCTTTGACTTTGTACTGGTAGCTCCTTGTATTGATAGATGTTACTCCGTGTATCCGTACCTCTATGTACCAGTGACTCCTTCTATCGGTATATCTTGGTCTATCGGTGGCTCGCTTGTATCAGTGGATCTTTTGTATTAGTGGATCTTTTTGTATTCGTGACTCTGTATCAGTACTCTGTATTGGTAGCTTTTTCATATCGGAGGACTTTTTCTATGGGTAGCTGTCTGTATCGGTGGACTTGATCTGTCAGTGGCATGATTACTGGTGGACTTATACATACTAGTAGCTCTGTGTTTCGGTGACCATTGCTTATCGGTAACTATTTCTATCACTAGAGTAAGTACCAGTAGATCTGTATCAGTAGCTATAAGCATATCAGTGACTTAACACTTATCTTCTTTATGCAAAACATATCCGATTGAGTTAGAATTATTTCAAAATTCATATAAACACAGATAAACATTGATTAACATATTTTTAATATTATTTTAATATTATTATCAATTTTGATAATAGAATGTAATAGATTAAAATAAATAAGATATAGATAAACATTAATTTGGATTATCAATGTATGCGAAAGCATAATTGCGATTATCAAAATAGGTGAGGTCTACAATCTCCCCCTTTCTGATAATCACAACTTATGATATTATAAGCCCAGAATAATCAGAGATGAATCATAGGATATAGCAGTAAATCCAATTGTATCAGAGAAAACAATATATTGTAAAACACATGTATAGAAAGGATAAAATATAAAACAAATGTACTAGACAAAAATGAATTAAGCTCTCCTCCTTGGTCATACAAGATATTATTTCTCCCCCATAGATGTTTCTCTTAGATAGTATTTCTCCCCCTTTGTGATAATCAAAATGTTAGATAAGAATGAAATACAGGAGAGGGAAGTAACAAAGAGTAAAATAAAGTAAGATCATATATATTTTGTGGAGAAAACAGATACAAACAAATACAGAAATAAAACAAAAATCAATACAAGGGATTCCTATCAAAAAATCCTAATCACAGATCAATATACATCCTCAGAATGAGATTTCCATATTGGATCAGAAGTGGATTCAGGTGTGGTGGATTTAGGTGAAGGATTAGGAACACGATAGATGATCAGAGGTGGATGAGCTACTGAAACTGTTCCTAGACTATACTTTGTATCTCTCTGAGTGATGATAGAAGTACGGCTTCAGATGGCCTGGGCTGGAGTCATCTAAATAGGAGAAGAAGTAGAGGAAGATGCAAATAAAGTTGGAGGGATATTAACTGGTCTAGAATCGACATGCAAGAATGGAAACAAGGGGTTTCTGAAATCCATAATGATGCCTCCTCCTCTTTCCATAGCATAAATGAAATCATCCTTGTTCTATATGAATTTGTCTAGTGAAAGTGTCAATTATCCGAGCTTGCTAACTTGTTCTCTGAAAGCCTGATTGACTGGAGATAGCTTCATGTTTTCTAAAATAATCTTGAAATTATTATTGAGTTGATTCTTGGTATAAACCCTTTGGAAATAATAATCTACCTTGTCTTTCACCACTTTCTGAGAAGCAGAAGCTTCTCTCGTATAGTCTTGAACAATCTTCATGATATCTCTAGTGGAATCTCTAGTAGAAGTCACCACTTTAGTTAGATCTGATGAGTCTACAGAGACACTGGATGATGTTGAACCAAGCTCCTCTTTCATCAAATTTATTAGCCGATCTAAATCCACTGAAGGTTTGGAAGCAAGAGAACCAAGAGAGAAGGTTACAGTTTCCATGAAACTCTTAGTTATCCCACTAATAATATTTTTCACCATAGAATCTTGGGTGCTAAAATTTTTTGTTATGGAAAGCTTAAACTCCTCAAAAACTGAGACCATTTGGCTGACTACACTCTTCACATTAGGAAAATCCTTGTCTGCTTGAGATTTTGAACTCATATAGGATTCTAAAGAGACAACTGATTGCTATTGAACTTAAACATCCTTTTCTAGGCTAGACATCTGATTCTGGAAAGCTGTGACTTCATCTACTATCTCAGCCACAAAGGTTGACCCATTACAACCAAGATAGATTTTGAAGGAATTTTCCAAATTGACCATCTCTTAAACAAAGAAACTCTTTAACTCAACAACAGAAACACTCAAAAGCTGTTTTAGATCATCCTTTAAGGATTCTATGTCATCCCTTGTGATCATATCATCAGGTGCAGTCACAATAGGTTCTCTTTCAGACACTATACTGGCCACAAATTCATTCATAATCGATTGAATAGATGATACCAGTGGAGCTTCCGTTTTCCTTGTTTATTCCACAAAACTAATTTTGAGATCAGACTTGAGCTTATTCAGATCATGTATTCTACCACAACTTCATGTAACAACTCAAACTGAATATCATCATTGATTTTTGGTCTCTAAAGGGATGTCTCATTATTAGAATCTGGGTAATCTAATCCACAAACTACAAACCCTGGGTCCTCTTCCCAGTCTTTAAACTCAATGGCCACTGAAACATTGCCAAACCTGGTTGGATTCTCCCCCACAACTAGTGAATTATATTGTACATAAACAACACCCTCAGCTACTTGGTCTTCCTCATCATAGACTTGCACAACTATCTCCATTTTTTCAGCACCAGGAGGTTCCTCAAGAATAGTTAACGGTCTGTCAACTTTATCAAGAACAACCTCTAAAGGAATAAAAAAACATCCAATCAGAGGAATTAAGCTCAAGGTGGCAGAATCTGTTGCTTTAGATTCAGATTCTCTTTCTTGTTCCTCATTCTCTAGAATAGCCTCTTCCTGATCTGGTCTCTATTGGTCTTCCTCATCCAGAGGTTCCTTTTTATTTCTTACACCCTATCACATAAATGACTAATTTTAATGTTACATTCTATTTAATTTCCATTCATGCTTTGTTTTGAGGGTTTACCAAGCATTTATGGAGGAATGGGGGAGTTTTTATGAATTGGTCCAAACCATGAGCCCAATTCCAGATTTAAAAATAAATTTTGATTCCTTTATAACTCCTTCATTTTTCAAAATTTTTCATCCCTTAAAATTCCTAATTGTCATACCCTGACCTAGTAACACCACCATATTAATTTGTACCATTTATAAATCCATAATCATGATGGATATGAGTTTTTATGTAACAGATTGGGCCTGCCCGAAATCCCATTTTCTGCATTAAAAATAAATTTTAATTCTTTAATATCTCCTTCACGATTTGCGTTTTTTGGTGATTCAAACTCTCACCCGAGCCCACATACCTAAGGCATGATCCCATTCCCTCCTCCAACAATTTGGATCTTGATAGAATCGTGAAACTGGAAGAAATGTCACTGGATTTTAGAAATCGTCCAGATTTGGAGAGGTAAATTGATCCTTTAATAACTTCTTCTATTTTTACACATTTTCCCCATTCCATTTCCTAAAATATCTCCTAATCTTTCTTCAAACCAAACATGAATGTTTTGTTGTTTTCAAATTCAGATGCTGGTGGATTTTGGGTCGTTTTCTTCAAGATTATTTTGGGTATGTGTTTCTCTCTTTAATTCCTTCATTCTCTTTAGGGTTTCCTCCCACATTCATAAATTTATAGAGTTTCCAGAAGTTAGGGTTCATACCTTGGGTTTTATTTGGGGTATTTATGGTGAAATATTATGGTTTAGGGTTTGTTTTCACATCCTTGTGATGCGGGGGAGGTGCGGTTGAGGTTTCACACCAAGATTCAAGGGTTTTGACTCAAAAGGTAGGTGGTTCCATGTGTAAACAATTATTGATGAGTTAGATTTCTGTATTTAACCATTTTTCATATTCCTAATATGTTGGGTGTGGTGAGAAAACTATTTATGATTGATTTGGTTATGTGTTAAATTTTATAGTCGCTTTTTAACATGAAATAGGGTGTTTTCATGTGTAACTCATGGGGTTTTATTTGGTTGTGGTTTATAACTTATGAAATTGGTTTATTAAATCTTGTTTGGCCTTACAATTATGTTTTGGTAATTTACTAGTGTCATGTGTTCCTAAAAAGAATGTTTTTGAATATGTTTGATGTGTAAAACATTGTTATACTTCCTGAGGTCATTGTAGGAAAATGTGTGGTTTCATTTGTATCTTTTGTGGTATTATTCAAGGTTATTTTATAACACTTGAATGTGTTTTTATAAATTTATCTAGGGCTACCAATTCTATTTTTGATAGGAATTGGTATGGTTTTGGTCTTAAATGGGGGTTTTGAAATGGGTTTTGTGTGCAAGACATAGTTACACCACTTGAGTTGTTTTATGAAAATTATGAATGTTTTGTTTGGTTAAACAAAGTGGATAAAAGGGTGTAAATGTACTTTTTTGGGGGTGTTTTCACCTAATATGGGTTTTTGAAAGGTATGGTGGTTATTTAAGATTTCAAATATTTTTTTAGAATGTTTTATAAAGTTCTGAAATGTTTTAGAAAATGGAAAGAGAGCTGCAAAACATGGTTGTGGGCAGTTTTGTGTGAGTGTGTTGTGAAAATTGAATTTTGTTGATGAAAGTGGAATTATATTCTATTTTAGTGGGTTGTTATTTGAGTTAGAATGTCTTGGGATGGTTTATAAAAATTGTTTAAAGGATTTGTGGAAGTGTCAATGTAATGTGAAGAGTGTTGTGGGCAATTTTTGTATGAGTCGGATTTCAAAAAAAATTTGAATGAAAAGTGTACTTTTGTGACTTGTGTTGTATACATTTGGGCTGTTTGGTGAATTTTTGATATGGAAATGATACTTTAATGTGAAAAGTATATATCTTGACTTGTTGAACTTGTTTGAGCACAATGGGAAAACCCGAGTATCTAGGTGGGTGGACGTGTACTAGTATGCTAGTGAATCCGTGGGGTTTGGCCTCAGTTTCACATAGCAAGATTGATGCTTACAACTCTAACTAAACTATGATGATGATTATTGGGGACCACTAGGTTATGGGTATGTTCCCTAATAGTGGATCGTGCACGAGAACAGATAATTGTGATGGTTACTCTCACTGAGATACGAGGTACCTGGGACCCACAACTAGCTAGTGCCTAGGGGTTATTTCCCATTGCTTGTGCTCACTGGATATTTTGTTCTTATCATCGGCATACGGTATGATAGGCTGGAAAATTAAGTAGCTATGATATTTATTTTTAATGTTTTTATTCTTTAAATTATCCCACGTGAAAACTGTTTTTATTTAATGTTGCATCTTTTAAAAATTTTAACTAGCATCTCATGTTTTTGAAAAATTGCATGCTTTTCATCATTAAATGTTTATCACATGGAATATATTAGTGGTGGTATCCTGTTGGGATTTAGATCATATCCTACTTACACCCTTGGGTGTAAGTAGACTGGGTTTTTTTGTTGTCGCAAGTTGGGTACAGTTTTTAGTTCCAGTGGTTCGGGTTTCTGGAAGGTCCTTGGTGGTGAAGTCTTGTAGAGATGGCTTAAGGGCAGTTCCCCTTTCCATGAGGGGTCTTGGGAAGTCCTTATTTTTTTACCTTTGTAATGGTTTTGAAACATAGTTTTAACTTATGTAATTTAGTTCTGAAATTTTTTAAAAGATGGTTTTAGTTGAACAATCCAAATTTATTTTATTGAGTTTTTTTGTTGTTTAATGTTTATAAAATTGGGTAAATCGTTCCCAATTATCATTATATGATACCCAGGCACTTGTGCCAGCCCGTGGGGATCGGGAACGCCCTTCAGGAGTTGTCATGGGCTGGGTTTGGTGTCGGTTTTGGCGGCGACCAGATTCGGTTCGGGACAAACTTGTATCAGAGGAGGTTCAGGTTAACTCTTTGAGTCATGTTATTTGGGGAAGAGTCAGGATAGTTTGGAGTTAGGTTTTTTAGGAAGTTTAATTTTTGTTATGGGTAGTGTGCCTGATCACCACACCTCATAATGAGATTCAAGTTTCTAGGAGAAGTTTGGATTTATCTAAGTCCTTTGGTATTCATGGTTCGATGATGATTAGGGGAAATGAAAATAGAGTTGGGTTAATGGTCCTAGTGAGCTCGTAGGGCCTGGCAAGCCATGTGGAGCCAAGGATATTCCCTTGAACACTATCTATGACAGTGAAGTGATTTTATTATGGATGACATCCCAAATCACCCACTGAAACTAGTTTCCTCTCACATTGTTTTGTTTTTAGGTTTTGAAATCTCGGCACTTTGGTTTTAAGAAGTGTAATGTTTTTGTGAATTTATTTTCAAATAAAGAGGGAATGGTTTGATTTATGAATTGGTAGAACTGAATTTTTAGAATTGTTTTGAAAGGGAAAATGGTGTGCTAACACGTCTTTTGAAAGCAGGAACTATATTGAAGTTGGTTTTGAAAAGTGTTTCCAATAGAGTTTTCTAAACAATCAAAGGGTGTTTTAATTGGATGATATGTTTTGAAATTTATGTGAATATCTTGAAAGTGAGTTATTTTCAAAATGGTTGTGTCTTTATGAAATGTTTTGTAAGATTTGAGTTGGGATTTTGATCTTGTGGTTAGCAGTTTTGAGAAAAATGATTTGTTGGTTGACCATTTTGGTTTTGAAAAGTGGAAAGAATTTTTGTTTTAACCTTCGGTATTTTCATGAGAAACCACATGCATGGGGTTATATGGTAATATTTATGGTTGATGACATGACAAGATGAGTGACAGGATGGATATGAGGAGGGTTCCCGATGTGGCACAGAAACATGCACGTGTAAGGCCCATGGGGTACCATTGGTGGATGCGCTAACTGCTGAACCATTTTTTTCAAAGAAATGTTTTTAAAGAGAAACATAATGTCTTGATGAATTGTTTGATATGGTTTATATTATGTGTTTTTGGAAAATGTTGATGTTGTGGGATTTTTTGAGTCCATGAACCCCTCCTGTTCGAACTGTTTTTTGAGTTTGTGTTTGGTCGGTAAGCTGGGTAGAAGGACCGGTTAGTAGTCTCCTCTAAGATATGTTTTGGGACACCTTTATGGTGGATCCATTCATGTGTTTGGATCTGGTTTGTGGCACTTTTTGACCAATGGACCATCTTGGTTGGGTCTTTTGGTTCTCTTGTTGGATAAGGTATGCCCCCATTAAGGGTTAATGCATAACTGAAGTGCAACCCAGATTGTTTTTCCATTCGAAAATCCTCCAGTTGATCAATATAAGGAATATTTTTTTTCTCGAGATCTGTAGATTGAGTATAAACCCATTTCCTTCTTTGATTTTTAGATCCTCTGGTAACGGGAGAGTGCTTGTGGAAGGTTGAAATAGACCTTAGTTTCTTAAGTTTCATGATTCGTTGAAGGTGGATGTGGTCTAGGGTTGTTAGTGTGGATGAGTGTCTCGATGTTGTCTAAGAGGGCCTTTGGGTTCTTCAAAGTTTCTATGAAGCATGAGTTCATGTTAAAACACCAGTGTGGAAAATATTGTCAAGATAGGATATTGTAGCCACTTTCTATAATTTTGTGTTGTTTGGGGATGTCGTATAAGGTCCCTCTCCATGCATTGTTTATATCAGTCGCAATGGTAATGTTCGGTGATGCATTATGATGTTATGTGCTCGATTGACTGTATAGGTGAAAGTTGTGAAATCCTCCGAGAGTCCCTGTTATGTTGGGAGAATGTCTCTCTTTGAAAAACTTCAAAATATTCCATTTTATAGAAATGTGATTTTAGGTGTTCTTTACTTCTATTGTTTCTCACTCGAACAAACAAGGATTGTTGTGTGTGCATTTTCTAAGCCCTTGTTTCAGTGAAACATTAGGTTAGGGTAATGTGAGTTTGGAATGTGTTATGTCATGGAAAACATATTGGGGATTGAGGTGTAGTTTTTGGTTGCATCGAAAGAATAATTATCGTTCAAGGGGTTTCCAAAGCCTAACTGTGAGGCCGAAGATGCTTCAATCATTCGAGCTCCAGCCATAGGTCTCGGAGAGAAGCTGGCTCGTAGTCCAGGGAAATACCATGGTCGTTTAAACCCATGTACAATGTCATGTCCTCATTATTAAAGATAGGAAAATTTTAAACCTATGGTGTCATCATATTATCTATTTTGTTCCTGTTCGATTGAAACAGGTGGAGGGCCATGTACCCATGACTTCGCGTAATGTCATTCCGTCCCACTTTGGTTTCCATGGAGTCATTAGAGAATGGTTGGAAATTTTGAAAGAAATATTGAGGACACATTTTGTGCACGATTAGTAGTGACCGTGTTCCAGGAAGACATGTAGAAAGAATGATCTCTACAGCTAGTGCACGGTTTCCCAAATCATGCAGACTAACCCTATGCCCTTCCCAAATCTTAAAAAAAATTGGGACTGTCTATATCGTCCCATGATGGTAAGTTAATATGGTTAGTTCTTATGGTGGGGAGACCCAATATGATTATCATGTACATTACTTCCGAAAACATTGAATGGAATTCTACCCTTTGTAATAAGGAGTCTGTTCATGCCTCCCTTGTTAGTGTCCTGATTCTGTCTTAGAAAAATATAGGTTGTCTTTTTTGGCGGGGAGCCTATTTGTGTCCACCCCGTATCAATAACTCAGATTTATCCATGGTCTTGGCATGGCAGTGGGTAGTCTTATTCAAAACTATCTTGATACCAACAAATTCCTTGAGTAAATGTTGGGATTGAAGAGTGCCCAATGGTTTAGTTAAAGGTAAGTGTAACCTTGTTCGATGTTGTTGTTAATTTGGGTGAATTGCTTGAGTCTTGTTCGGATAGTGTTTGAGGAGTTTTCTTTTGGGATAAAGTATCAATGTGATTGATCCTTTCAGTAAGGTGGTATATGTTTTGATTGTGAGAGTAATCCTTATTTGATCACTGGAGGTGTTTTGGCCTTTGGGGGTGAAACCTAGCAAGGGAGTACCTCTTGGTTTCTCAGTTGGGTTTGGTTGTTGCTTTGTCCTTGATGTGACTTTCCGGGGCGGAAAGTTTTCATGATGGGGAGAATTTTCACATAAATGACTTATTATAAAGTTAAATTCTATTTAATTTCCATTAATGCTTTGTTTTGAGGGTTTCCAAAGCATTTATAGAGGAATGGGGGAGTTTTTATGAATTGGGCCAAACCATGAGCCCAATTCTAGATTTAAAAATAAATTTTGATTCCTTTATAAATCATTCAATTTTCAACATTTTTCATCCATTCAAATTCCAAATTGTTATCCTATGACCTAGTAACACCACCATATTAATTTGGACCATTTATAAATCCATAATCATGGTGGATATGGGTTTTTATTTAAGGGATTGGGCCTGCCCGAAAGCCCATTTTCTTCATTAAAAATAAATTTTAATTATTTAATACCTCCTTCACTATTTGAGTTTTTTTGGTGATTCAAACTCTCACCCAAGCCCACATACCTAAGGCATGATCCTATTCCCTCCTCCCACAATTTGGATCTTGATAGAATCGTCAAACTTCTCGAAACTTCACGGGATTTTAGAAATCGTCCAGATTTGGAGAGGTAAATTGATCCTTTAATAACTTCTTCTATTTTTACTCTTTTTCCCATATTCGAGTCCCTAAAATATGTCCTAATCTTTGTTCAAACCTAACACGAATGGTTTGATTTTTTCAAATTCAGATTCTGGTGGATGTTGGGTCGTTTTCTTCAAGATTATTTTGGGTATGTGTTTCTCTCTTTAATTCATTCCTTCTCTTTATGGTTTCCTCCCACTTTCATAAATTTATATAGTGTCCAGAAGTTAGGGTTCATACCTAGGGTTTTATTTGGGGTATTTTTGGTGAAATATTACGGTTTGGGGTTTGTTTTCAAATCCTTGTGGTGCGGCGGAGGTGCAGTTGAGGTTTCGCACCAAGATTCAAGGGTTTTGACTCAAAAGGTAGGTGGTTCCATGTGTAAACAATTATTGATGAGTTATCTTGCTTTATTTAACCATTTTTCATATTCCTCATATGTTGGGTGTGGTGAGAAAACTATTTATGATTGATTTGGTTATGTGTTAAATTTTATAGTCACTTTTTAACATGAAATTGGGTGTTTTCATGTGTAACTCATGGGGTTTTATTTGGGTGTGGTTTATAACTTATGAAATTGGTTTATTAAATCTTTTTTGGCCTGAAAATTCTGTTTTGGTAATTTACTAGTGTCATGTGGTCCTAAAAAGATGGTTTTTGAATAGGTTTGATGTGTAAAACATTGTTATACTTCTTAAGTCCATTTTAGGAAAATGTGTGTTTTCATTTGTATCTTTTGTGATATTATTCAAGGTTATTTTATAACACTTGAATGTATTTTTATAAATGTATATAGGGCTTCCAATTCTATTTTTGATAGGAATTGGTATGGTTTTGGTCTTAAATGGGGGTTTTGAAATGGGTTTTGTGTGCAAGACATAGTTACACCACATGAGTTGTTTTATGAAATTTATGAATGTTTTGTTTGGTTAAAAAAAGTGGATAAAAGGGTGTATATGTACTATTTGGGGGGTTTTTCACCTAATATGGGTTTTTTAATGGTATGGTGGTTATTTAAGATTTCAAATATTTTTTTAGAATGTTTTATAAAGTGCTGAAATGTTTTAAAAAATGGAAAGAGAGCTGTAAAACATGGTTGTGGGCTGTTTTGTGTGAGTGTGTTGTGAAAATTTAATTTTGTTGATGAAAGTGGTATTATATGTTATTTTAGTGTGCTTTTATGTGAGTTAGAATGTCTTGGAATGGTTTATAAAAATTGTTTAAAGGATTTGAGGAAGTTTCAATGTAATGTGAAGAGTGTTGTGGGCTATTTTTGTATGAGTCGGATTTCAAAATAAATTTGAATGAAAAGTGTACTTTTGTGACTTGTGTGGTATACATGTGGGAGGTTTGGTGAATTTTTGATATGGAAATGATATTTTCATGTGCAAAGTATATATCTTGACTTGTTGAACTTGTTTGAGCAAAAAGGGAAAACTCAGGTATCTAGGTTGGTGGATGTGTACTAGTATGCTAGTGAATCCGTGGGGTTTGGCCTCAGTTTCACATAGCAAGATTGATGATTACAATTCTAAATAAAATATGATGATGATTATTGGGGACCACATGGTTATGGGTATGTTCCCTAATAGTGTCTCATGCATGAGAACAGATATTTGTGATGGTTACTCTCACCGAGATACGAGGTACCTGGGACCCACAGCTAGCTAGTGACTAGGGGTTATTTCCCATTGCTTGTGCTCACTGGATATTTTGTTCTTATCGTCAAAATATGGTATGAGAGTCTAGAAAATTAAGTAGCTATGTTATTTATTTTTAATGTTTTTATTTTTAAATTAGCCCACCTGAAAACTATTTTTATTTAATGTTGCATCTTTTAAAAATTTTAACTAGCATATCATGTTTTTGAAAACATGCATGCTTTTCGTCATTAAATGTTTATCACGTGGAATCTATTAGTGGTGGTATCCTATTGGGATTTGTCTAATACCCTACTTACACCCTTGGGTGTAAGTAGACTGGGTTTTTTTGTTGTCGCAGGTTGGGTACAGTTTTTAGTTCCAGTGGTTTGGGTTTCTGGAAGGTCCTTGGTGGTGAAGTCTTGTGGAGATGGCTTAAGGGTGGTTCCCCTTTCCATGAGGGTTCTTGGGCAGTCCTTATTTGTTTTTTACCTTTGTAATGGTCTTGAAACATAGTTTTAACTTATGTAATTCAGTTCTGAAATTCTTTAAAAGATTGTTTCAGTTGAAAAATCCAGATTTATTTTATTGAGTTTGTTTGTTGTTTAATGTTTATAAAATCGGGTAAATCGTTCCCAATTACCCGGGAACATGTGCCAGCCCGTGGGGATCGGGAACGCCCTTCGGGCCTTTTCACGGGCTGGGATTGGTGTCAGTTTTGGCGGTGACCAGATTCGGTTCGTGACACACCCAAAATATTTTCTGTACTAGGTTGGTTCAAAGAAGTATTTCCCTTTTCTTGTGACACAATTTCAGGAGTTGGGCTTCATGGAAAGTCAGGATCTCCTCCATCTACTACAGTTGAATCTTCCTCTTCTGAATCAAAACTATACTATGGCTCTTCTTCATCATGTCCCATACCTAGATCCCTTACATCCTTTGGCCTTATAGGATGATCTACATGATTGAACTTATCATATAGCTTCTTATCATCAGTAACCTACTCTCCTCTCCATGGGTTCCAGTTTATCTTCATGTATTTACATACAGTGCTGGTGATACAAAAGTTGTTCTTTAACACCACTATCTCATCCTGAGACTCTACTACTCATTTCACTTTGATCATCACTGATATCAACTTGGCAAAGATTAAGGCATTTGTTTTTGAATTTGGTCTAATCATATCCTCTATTTGAGTCATTAGCAGCCTGCACAAATTTACATTCACACCATGTCTCAAGATATGTAACATATAGATATCTTGATATCTCAAATTTGAAAAGTCTCCCCTCCTTGGAATTAAAACATGCTGAACATACTTGAACTACAATCTATTCTCTCCATCCATTTCACCAGCCACCACCTGTCTTTTCTTGCCACTACCGGTGAGAACCTTTAAGGTATTCTCAGAATCAAAAATGTCACTTATAGGTAGTATTGATTTCGAGAAATATCTATAAACACCTTTGTGTGGAATCTTCAGGCATTCAACCCACTCCATAGAAGAAAAGGCTATCTCCTTTCCATTTACGACAGATACCATCCTATTCTCGACTTCTGATTTCTCAAACTGAACAAATTCATAGAACTATTTTACTAGCTTGAAATAGTAGGGGCCATTGTTGTTTGAAAATAATTCTACCCACTTCTGGTCTTCCAGCACTTCTAGAGAAAGCGATTTACTAGACAACAACCATTCCATGCATAGCCCTGTTTCGATCACAATAACTCTATTTTGTAAATTCGGGTTCACTGGTCGCCGCCCCGACCTTGTTCTATTAACACTGCTACTTGCTTCTCGATATGTCTTCTGTTTCTTCTCATTCGGCTCATCAATGTCATATCTGATAGTAGGCATTTTGGTTTTTTCTATTTCTGGTTCGAGGAACTTAGGGTTTTCCCAAGATTCGGGAGCTAAGGCTTGAGGGAAAAGGGTTTTATGTGGATCAAGAAGCAATTAAGACATAGTTTTATCATTTAGGAATCATAAAATAAATAATTAACATATAATAAATAATGTATAAATGATATAGATTCTAGCGGCAAACAGAAGTTTAAATAAACGCATCGGTAGGGTATACCGGTGAGAATTCCTAATGGAGAGATCCACTAATCAGTGAGGTATATCGGTGAGGTTTCATACCGATGAGGTATATCAGTGAGGTATATCAGTGAGGTATCTAAATAATAGAGTCTATCATTCCTAATTCATGTATAATGTAACTTAACCTATCTGAACTTAAAGGTTTGGTGAAAATGTCTTCCAATTGATGTTCAGTACCTATAATTTCAAGAGTAATATCACCTTGTTGGTAATGATCTATCAAGAAATGGTTCCTTACATCGATGTGTTTGGTCCTAGAGTGAGATACATGATTCTTAGAGATATTAATTGCAATAGTGTTATCACAGTTAATAGATACATGTCCAAATTGATATCCATAGTCCAAAAGAGTGTGTTTCATCCATAGAATTTGTGCACAGCAACTACCAGTAGTTATGTACTCTACATAAGCAGTAGACAAAGCAACTGAATTCTGTTTCTTACTACACCATGATACTAAGGATTTTCCCAATAAATGACATGTTCCAGAAGTGATCTTTCTATCCAACTCGCAACTATCAAAGTCAGCATCTGAATAACTCATTAAGTTGAATGATTGTACTTTTGGATAAAATAAACCTAAATTTGTAGTATGTTTAAGATACTTAAAAATTATTTTAATAGCAAGAAAATGAGATTCCATAGGATTAGAATGAAATCTTGCACACATACACACACTAAACATAAAATCTAGTTGACTAGCATTAAGGTAGAGTAAGCTTCCCATCATACCTCTGTAACTTTTCTGATCCACTAGTTTCCCCATTTCATCAGTGTCCAATTTACAAACAGTACTCATAGGTGTATCACTTTCCTTAATACTATCCAAACCAAAGAGTTTTAAAAGATCCTTCTTATATTTACATTGATTTAAAATAATACCATTTTCATTTTGAAAGACATGAAATCCAAGAAAATATTTGAGTTCTTCCATTAAACTCATTTCAAATTAATTTTTCATACTATTTGGAAAATTAATACATAAAGAATGGTTAGAAGATCCAAAAATAACATCATCAACATAAATTTGTACTATCAAAACATATTTATAAATTCATTTTATAAAAATAGTTGGATCAACAATCCCTTTAGTGAAACCTTTTCAAATAATAAAATTGCTAAGTCTATCATACCATGCTGTTGGATCTTGTTTCAAACCATATAAAGCTTTTGACAGTTTAAAATTTTGATTTGGAAATTGAGGATTAGTATATCTAGGTGGTTCTTCAGTAAAAACATATTCAACTATAAAACCATTTAGAAAATCACTTTTAACATCAATTTGATATAACTTGAAATTCAGATGAGCAACATAGGCAAGTAGAATCCTAATGGATTCTAATCTAGATATAGGGGAAAAGGTTTCCTCATAGTCTATTCTTTTCTCTTGACTATATCCTTGTTCAACTAACCTTGCTTTGTTTCTAACTATATTCCCAGACTCATCAACTTTGTTTTTAAAAACCCATTTAGTGCCTGTGGTCAAAGTGTCCTTAGGTCTGTCAACTAATTCCTAGACTTTGTTTCCTTAAAATTGATTTAGTTATTCTTGCATTGAAATTACCCAGAATTCATCATTGATTGCATCATTGACATTTTTAGGTTCTAACTGTGAAAGAAATTCTTGATGTTCAACCTGATTTCATAGACAAGCTCTAGTCAGTGTCCCTATATCAAGATTACCAAAAAATACATCCAAATGATGATTCTTTATGATCCTAGTTGATATAGTAAAGGTAGGACCAGATATTTCAGGTTCTTCTATAAATTCAGGTTCTACAGAAGCAGATTATGGAATATGTCTACAACTGGTTGTCTTTACAGCAGGGTCACTATTTTTGTCATTAAGGTCCAGAACAGACAAATCTTCTTCAAGATTTTCAAGAGAAGACTTAGGTACATGTGGATCAGTTTCATAAAATTTGATGTGACCAGATTCTTCCACACATTTGGTTCTTTTATTGAAAACTCTATAGGATTTTCTAGTCAAAGAATAACAAATAAAAATTCCTTCATCACTTTTAGATGCAAACTTGTCAAGATTATCCTTTGTATTAAGAATAAAGAATTTTCAACCAAAAACTCTAAAGTAATTATGTAAGAACCCGGTTTTTGCTGAGAAAGACTTTAGAATATTCTTGATAATATTCCAGAGCAGCGCCTTCATACGGTGTGCGATTCCGAGCCCCGGAGTGGCCGGAATTAAATTTTCAGTGCGTTCACACTGGAAACGCCAAATAAATGAGATAACTCCTAAACAGAGTTCCGGATCATATATCCGAGTGTACAGATGGGTCTGGAATGGGGTGTTTACCCTAGGAACGACATAAAACTTGTCGGCGCGGGATGTTTGGACCCCTCGCCCGCTTCTGGAATGTTAAACGGATAAATTAATTAATTAATTTATTCGTTTATTGGCGAAACGCTAGTATCTCTTAAACGGTGGATCAGATCGGAAAACCGAGAGCACCGTTGAGTTCAGAGTGTGCCGTTTACCCTAGGAGGGGTATAAGTTTCATGGGCGCAGGCCGTTTGTGAAAAATGGTCCCAGGGGTGTTTTCGTAATTTGGCGGCCTCGGGCGCTAAGTTTAATAACTTTTGAACGGGGTCTCGGATTAAAATTCCGAGACCGCCGTTGTGCTCGAAGCGTCGTGTTTACCTCAAGGACTCCCTCCTTTTTGTCTGCTTCGGGAGCGGAGTCGGGGGCGTGCCGGGCAGGGTGTTTAAGTGTTTTTATTTAAACACGCACACCCCCCTTCTTACTCTTCTTCTTCTTCCTCACAACCCCTCCCCTCCCTTCCTCCTTTCCGGTGAGCTCCGGCAAGGTGGCTCTGGCGAGGTGGCTCCGGCGAGACGATGGCGCGCGGCGGATCGCGCGGGAAGCGCCGGGCGAAGCCCAACAAGGTAGGCAGATTTGATTTTTCCTCCCCTACCCCATTTTAATCCTCATTTATGATCAATCTCACCACTAGATCCTCGAAAAAATCCTGTGCTTGCGTAGATCCCGTCCCGAGCTTTCCGAAAAGCTCTCAGGATCGAAATTTCGACCACCAGATCGTTCCCGGTGGTCCTTGGAATTTTCCGCCCACGGCCGGTTTCCGGTGAGGGTCGAAGGTGGCAGACGGCGGCGGCGCAGGGCGGTGCAGGGCAGAGCAGGGCGGTCGACGGTCAGCCGGGGCTTCGGCAGGCGGCGTCTGCGATTCCGGGAGGCGGCGGCAGCCTTCGGCGGCGGCTGTCGGAAGCCGGCCGCGGGCGCCGGTGAGAGGAGGAGGGGGGGGGGAGCGCGCGACCCCCGTGCACGACCGCGACCCGCAAAACGCGGGTCGCTGTGGGGTATCAACCGGCCGCGAGGCGGCCAGTTGGTGGAAGCAAGCCGCGGGCCGGCCCAAGCATGGCGGACCGGCCGGTCCGGCCCAAGGGGCTTTGCCCCTCAGTCTTTGGACACCCGTATTTTGGGCTACGGGGGTCCGTTTTGCGCACCGTCTGTGGTAGCACGAAGCTTGCGTCAAGGCGGAGTTTTTGAGATGGTTTCGGGAATTTCTAATTCCCTAAATGAGGGGTCTCGGAGACGTGACACGTCCTTAAGTGGACGAGTGTTCTTCCAGAAAATCTTTTTTTGGACGACGCGGACGCGTCCGACGTCTGTTTTGAGCGCCATCAGTGGAGTTGGGACCCTGGCATTGAGGTGGAGGTTTACAGGGTGGTTTCAGGCACTGAGGCTAGAGTAGAGGCGTGAGCCCCACGACCCGTCTTTTGAGCTACGGGCAGCGTTTCATGACTTTTTCACCGGACGTCCATTCGGGGCGTGCGAGCAGTCGTTTTTGGATTTTTTTTTCCAAGGGGATTGTAGTGGTGCAATCCGCCCGCCCTAATTCGGCACGATGGTGCGGGGCCCACGAGGGTCGTTTGGGCGTCGATGGTGATTTTCCATCTTTATCACCGGTCGACCTTTTTGGACAAGTGAGTGGTCCATCTTGTGTGATTTTTCGAGAGGATCACAATGGTGTGATCTGTTCGTTGAGTTTCGGGACCGGGTTGCGGGTCCCACGTGGCACCGCTCGTGTGCGGTGCGCCGAGATGCACCATTTTTCTCCAGATATCCATTGCACTCAAGTGAGTAGTGCTTTTGACGTGTTTTCCCGAGGGGATCGCAATGGTGCGATGTGCCCGACTGTTTTCGGAGCCGAGGCACGGGATCGCGGGACGCCGTTCGGGCGTGAGGCGGTGTTGGTGACTTCTCTGTCGGATATCCGTTGGAGGTGAGTAAGTAGTCGATCTCGCATGTTTTTCCGTGAGGATTACAAAGGTGTGATCTGTTTGGTTGTGCGGAGCCTCTAGCGCGATATTGTTAAATGTGGAAGCACGGAAGGTGCTCCAGTGGTGGTTCTCCCTACTTTGTTTATGGAAGACCCTTGGCGTGTGATCGCGTACTCTTGGGAGAGTGATGTAATTAGTCCACGAGATGTGGCTGGTTGTGCCTAGGCCTTTGAGGTGGCAGGTTGGAGTTGTTACGTCACACCTTCGCATTGACGTTGGGTGCCATGTGCACGATAGCCTATGGGCTGGAATGAGGTATACTCTGGGAGTATACGGGGGCGCTTGGAGGTATGTGTGGTTTGTACCTGAGAAGTTCGGGCGCTTGGTTGGGGTTTGACTTGGGGCTACATGTCATGTGGGACCCAAGTGCGTGCTGTGTTCTGCTTCGCATACTTGGACCTCTCGCGGCGTGGATGGTCCCTCTGTGTGTTTGTTTGACCAGTAGAGTGGAGCTCTTCCCCTAGCTCTGTGCTCGTTTGTTGACCAGTAGGGTTGAGTGTTCTCCCCCTGGTTTTATTCTCGATGGTTTGGCCGGTAGTGGTGCTAGTGACACCCAGTGCTGGGGCAGACGCTGCACCTCTTTTGGGAGAGCTGTTATGGAGTTGGGTGGTTGCGCGACACCCACTCCGTGTTCGGTCGGCCAGTGTTGTACCCTCCTGTAGAGATGGCAGAGCGGTTCTGAGTTTTACCCTCCAGCGGGGCTGGGCAGTGGGTTACTCATTGAATTCCTTGGGATTACCCTCCAGCAGGGCTGGGCAGTGGGTTGCTCACTGACTTCTAGGGTTTACCCTCCAGCAGAGACTGGGCAGTGGGTCACCCGATGCGCTTAGGGTCTACCCTCCACCAGAGACTGGGCAGTGGGTCACCCAATACTCTCAGGGTCTACCCTCCAGTAGAGACTAGGCAGTGGGTCACCCGACGCTATTATGGTCTACCCTCCAGCAGAGACAGGGCAGTGGGTCACCCGATGTCCTCTTGGGGTCTACCCTCCAGCAGGGATGGGCACTGGGTCACCCGTCATCTAGATCCGGGTCTACCCTCCAGCATGGCTGAGCAGTGGGTCGCCTGTCAACTTATTCCAGGTTTACCCTCCAGCGGGGCTGGGCAGTGGGTCGCTGGTTGATGTCTTAGGGTTTACCCTCCAGCAGGGCTGGGCAGTGGGTCACCTGATATTTGGTTATGAATTACCCTCCAGTAGGGCTGGGCAGTGGGACACCAGTTGGCATTCCAGACTCAGTCCTTCTGACTAGGCTAGTCTGTGGCTTTCCTCTGTGATTACCGGAGCAGGACCCTTGGTTGTACGGGTCGATGATGGAACAACTATGGGTTTGAGGAGACCTCTCAACTGCAGGGCAGTGACGAGTTGTGGCTTGACTTTCCATAGAACTCTCAAGTACGAGGGGCACTTTCCCCACCGAGACGCGTCCTTGTGACGCGATCTAAAACCGTGCGGGCGAGTCAGTGCCGACCAAAGCGGATAGTGTCAAGGTGCGGTGATTGAGCCCCTTGGCTTGCAGTTCAGGGCAGACATGCGGGATGCTGGGCATCAATGGAGTTTATGTCTGGGACTATTGGCGACTCTCTTTTCTTGGGCTGAGCTACGGGACGGTGATCCCCTTTCGACGTTGTTCGGGCTTCTCGATTGAGCATAAGGATATGTATATACCTTGTTCGAGTACCCATTCCTTGGGTTTTGGCTACTCTCCTTCCAGGAAAGGCGAAGACACGTGGGGTATGCCACGTGCTTTCCGTGTCTAGCTTCTCGTGGTTGGATGAGTCTACTCTCATGCTATAGGTAGCGAAGACTCGACGAGAAGTTCATCTTCTCATCGTTCCTAGCTCCTTGTGTCAGGACGAGTCAACCTTCCTTCCATTTGTTGGGTTGAGCTGGACTCTTTACTTCACTTTCTGTTGTACTCCTCTACTTTTCCTGTTCGCTCTACTTCTCACCCTTCGGTACCTCCTTTGTTGCTCCCTCGAGCCTTCGGGGTATCCTACTTCGTATTTTTATACTCACACCTACATGGGCTTTTCCTGCACTTGGTGTGACCTTGCAGACGATGGACAGGTGGAGCGTGTCTTCAGTAGAGCATAGGATCATGGGATCTTAGACCGCGTGCGGTGGTTGTGGCTGGGTTCCAGGTGGGAGACCTATCAGATGTTTCCATTTTGTTTACCTGTTTCCGGGTTGTGGCACCTTTTCTGGTTGGGTGCGTGTTTTTCCCCTTTTTCCTTTCATCACTGTACTTTGTACCTGTAGAGGTCGATGCACTCGGTGGTTTATTTATAGCAGGTGCCTTTACTTTTCTTTTTACTCTACACTTTTGCATTGAGTGTGCTGTGTGTGGGTGCGTACAGGTACTTAGGCAAAGGCCTCCCTGATTTGTTGTTCCTTCAGCGCTGGTCGCCAAACCCTGGCCTATGGAGGCGGGATTGGGGTAGTTACGGCTCGAGCCCGGGTAGGGTTGGGTCGTGAAAAAGTGGTATCAAAGGTGGTTCGTTATTTGGGACGTTGTGCGGACATCCCTAAAATAAAAGGAACTGGTTGGGATTTAGGGAAACAGTGTTAACGTGTCTCGAGAGCGGCTCTCAGGCTAGGGAGTCCAGTGATGGTGCAGCGGCTGACGTACCCATTCACCAGGGCCTTGATAACCCGCTTGTCGACTCGGCATGCTGAGACACTTGTTGCAGGGAAATTTGTTTGTGCATCACATAGGACTGAGTCTTGACTGTCCTTTTTGAGTCAGCTCCCCATCGTTGTTGTTGTGGTATATACATATATGCTCATCTGACCGCGGCAATCCTTGATAATATTCAGGATGTCTCCGTGAAGACAGCCAGCCAAGATATCAGATTTGGTTCGTGACGACGACCTTGTGAGCTACGAGGCCTCAGTCCAGGACCCATCATGCGAGCCCCTTTCTCCGGGCGGGCTGGTAGCAGCACCCCCACCTGTTGAGCTGCAGGCAGCTTCAGTAGAGCAGACGGGGCATGAGCGCAGGTTGAGCGCACTCCGTGAGTTCCAGCGGCAGGTACCGCTGAGGTTCAGTGGTGAGCCAGACCCTCAGGCAGTAGAGGTTTGGCTCGAGGCAGTGGTTCGCCTTTTTAGGCTTGTGCAGACGCCGAAAGATCAGAGAGTGGCTTTGGCAGCCAGCTTTTTTTTTCATGGAGCAGCTTGGCGTTGGTGGAGTCTGGTGACTCAGTTTCTTGACGAGTAATCTCTTTCGTTGGACTACTTTCAGTTGTTGCTCCGTGAGGAGTTTTGCCCCTCCTGCTTGCGCTCCATCTGGATTCAGGAGCTCCTATAGTTTCAGCAGGGAGGGATGACGGTGGTCAAGTACGCGGCTAGTTTTGTAGACCGTGCACGCTTTTACCCGGACTTGGTCCGTGATGATGACATCCAAGCATGGAAGTTTGATTAGGGTCTCCGCCGAGAGACTCATGGTGTCATAGTACCCTTGGGAATTTCCACGTATGCCGGGGTGCTAGAGCAGGCGCTGGTGATAGAGGGGTTCCTGTCATGTCTTGCGGTTGGTAGTGGCAGTGGGCGCAACGGAGCCGGGACTTCTGCTATAGCTAGCAGGCGCCGGAGGATAGGATCTCGATGTAGGTGGCCTTCCCACTGCTGGTTTTAGAGATGTGGTTGTATACCACTGTGGAAAAAAGGCACAGGGCCTCATCCGAGGATGCCCTTCCGTGAGTGTATCCCGGGCCGTGGTCGTACACCACAGTGGTGCCGGAGGGCACCAAGGCAGCCCAGAGAGGGTCGATGCTATGCTTGTGACGGGCGAGGTCACTTGGAACGAGACTGCCCAACCCAAGTTGCTGAGAGCTTCGGGCAGGCAACAGTCGCACCCCCACGGCAGAGGCAACTCCGTGATCGGAGTAGTACCCAGGGAGGTGGTACTAGTAGAGGAGCAGGAGGAGCTGGTAGTGGGGGACGACGTTACGAGATCTCCCCATCACCACTAGGCGGTCCACGTCAGGCTCCGGGAGCCGACGGTTAGGACCACGGACAGCCGCGAGCTTTGGATGTCTACGACCCTGCAAAGGATGGGATGGTGAGAGGTACCCCCATGTGAATCTTCTTCTTTTTTGCAGTGGAATTGTTTGGCTCTGCATGGGAAAGGATTTTCTCCATTCTCCTTGTTTGAGGTGTTACCAGGGTGACGCAGGGTGTCGGGTGTAACCTTGTGTTGGTAAGGAAAAAGGCGTGAGACCTTTTCCTTTAGTCGATGGTGTTGACTCCTTCGCCTTTTGAGCGTGTAAGAGAGAATCGACTGTGGAATCTTGCGTGACCAGATATCCTTGGGTGTTTCACCATATGGATATTCTGAAGGAGGGAATCACCGGGCCTTGTTTCAGGTGCGGGCGGTGATTTCAGTCGTGGCGTGCGACGTAGAGGTTTGACCGGGGAGGTGAGCTACCCCTGAGGGCCTTCGGGCCGTTTGGAGACCGTGCAAAGGGATGGAGAGGTACCCTACCACCTTGCCCTAACCCCAAAGTCAGGAGTGGGTGCACGACATTGGCAAGGGCCGAACTCGCATGAACAGATCAATCCTTTGGTCGGTGTGCGATGGCGCAGAGCTGTGTGTGGGTTCTTCTGGGTATGGGGAAGCCAGGTGTGGGCTTTGTACCCTGTGTTGCCCCTATTTTTTCTTTTCGAGGACGAAAAGTTTGAAGGAGGGAATGATTTAAGAACCTGGTTTTTTGCTGAGAATGACTTTGGAATATTATTGATAATATTCCAGAGCAGCGCCTTCAGACGGCATGCGATTCCGAGCCCCGGAGTGGCCGGAATTAAATTTTCAGTGCGTTCACACTGGAAACGCAAAATAAATGCGATAACTCCTAAACGGAGTTTCAGATCAAAGATCCGAGTGTACGGATGGGTCCGGAATGGCGTGTTTACCCTAGGAACGACATAAAACTTGTCGGCGCGGGATGTTTGGACCCCTTGCCCGCTTCTGGAATGTTAAATGGATAAATTAATTAATTAATTTATTTGTTTATTGGCGAAACACTAGTATCTCTTAAACAGTGACTCGGATCGGAAAACCGAGAGCACCGTTGAGTTCGGAGCGTGCCGTTTAACCTAGGAGGGGTATAAGTTTCACGGGCACGGGCCGTTTGTGAAAAATGGTCCCAGGGGCGTTTTCGTAATTTGGCGGCCTCGGGCGCTAAGTTTAATAACTTTTGAACGGGGTCTCGGATTAAAATTCTGAGACCTCCGTTGTTCTCGAAGAGACGTGTTTACCCCAGGGACGCCCTCTTTTTGTCTGCTTCGGGAGAGGAGTTGGGGGCGTGCCGGGCGGGGTGTTTAAGTGTTTTTATTTAAACAAGCACCCCCTTCTTCCTCTTCTTCTTCTTCCTCACAACCCCTCCCCTCCCTTCCTCCTTTCCGGCGAGCTTCGGTGAGCTCCGGCGAGGCGACTTCGGCGAGGTGGCTCCGGCGAGACGATGGCATGCGGCGGATCGCGCGGGAAGCGCCGGGCGAAGCCCAACAACGTAGGCAGATTTGAGTTTTCCTCCCCTTCCCCGTTTCAATCCTCATTTATGCTCAATCACACCATTGGATCCTCGAACAAATCTCGTGATTGCGTAGATCCTATCCCGAGATTTCCGAAAAGCTATCTGGATCGAAATTTCGACCACCGGATCGTTCCCGGTGGTCCTTGGAATTTTCTGGCCACGGCCGGTTTCCGGCGAGGGTCGAAGGCGGCAGACTGCGGCGACACAGGGAAGCGCGGGGCAGAGCAGGGCGGTCGGCCGGGGATTCGGCAGGCGGCGGATGCACTTCCGGGAGGCGGTGGCGGCCTTCGGCGGTGGCTGTCGGAAGCCGGCCGCGGGTGGCGGCGGGCGGAGGAGAGGGGGGGGGGGGGGGGAAGCGCGCGACCCCCGTGCACGACCGCGGCCCGCAAAATGTGGGTATCTGTGGGGTATCAACCAGCCGCGAGGCTGAGCCGCGGCCCGGATGTGCGGACCGGGCCGGCCGGCACGGGCTGGCCCAAGCATGGCGGACCGGCCGGTTCGGCCCAAGGGGCTTTGCCCCTTAGTCTTCGGACGTCCGTATTTCGAGCTACGGGCGTCCGTTTTGCACACCGTCTACGGCAGCGTGGAGAATCTTTCAAGGCGGAGTTTTTGAGATGGTTTTGGGAATTTTAATTCCTGAGACGAGGGGTCTCGGAGACGCGACACGTCTTTAAGTGGACGAGCGTTCTTCCAGAAAATCTTGTTTGGGACGGCGCGGAGGTGTCCGACGTCTGTTTTGAGCGCCGTCAGTGGCATTGGGACCCTGGCGTTGAGGCGGAGGTTTGCAGGGTGGTTTCAGGAGCTGAGGCCGGAGTTGAGGCGCGGGCCCCATGTCCCATCTTTTGAGCTGCGGGCAGCATTTCATGACTTTTTCACCGGACGTCCGTTCGGGGCGTGCGAGCAGTCGTTTTTGGATGTTTTTCCGAGGGGATTGCAGTGGTGCAATCCGCCCGCCCTAATTCGGTACGATGGTGCAGGGCCCACGAGTGCCGTTTGGGCGTCGATAGTGATTTTCCATCTTTATCACCGGGCGACCGTTTTGGACAAGTGAGTGGTCCATCTTGTGTGCTTTTTCGAGAGAATCACAATGATGTGATCTGTTTGTTTTGTTTCAAAACCGGGTTGCGGGTCCCACGTGGCACCACTCGTGTGCGGTGCGCCGGGATGCACCCTTTTTCTCCGGATATCCGTTGCACTCAAGTGAGTAGTGCTTTAGACGTGTTCTCCCGAGGGGATCGCAATGGTGCGATGCACCCGACTGTTTTCGGGGCCGAGGCTCGGGATCGCGGGACGCCGTTCGGGCGTGAGGCGGTGTTGGTGACTTTTCTGTCGGATATCCGTTGGAGGAGAGTAAGTAGTCAATCTCGCGTGTTTTTACGCGAGGATTACAACGGTGAGATCCGTTTGGTTGTGCGGAGCCTCTGGCGAGATATTTTTATATGTGGAAGCATAGAATGTGCTCCAGTGGTGGTTCCCCCTACTTTGTTTATGGCGGACCATTGGCGTGTGATCGAACACTCTTGGGAGAGTGATGTAATTGGTCCACAAGACGTGGTTGGACGTTCCTGGGCCTTTGAGGTGGCGGGTTGGAGTTGTTACGTCACGCCTTCGCGTTGACGTTGGGTGCCGTGTGCACGATAGCCTATGGGCTGGAACGAGGTATACTCTGGGAGTATACGGGGGCGCTTGGAGTTACATGTGGATTGTACCTGAGATGTTCGGGCGCTTGGTTGGGGTTTGACTTGGGGCCACACGTCGTGTGGGCCCCATGTGACTGCTGTGTTCTTCTTCGCGTACTTGGACCTCTCGCGGCGTGGAGGGTCCCTCTGTGTGTTTGTTTGACCAGTAGAGTGGAGCACTTCCCCTGGTTCTGTGCTCGTTTGTTGACCAGCAGTTTTGAGTGGTCTCCCCCTAGTTTCGTTCTCGATGGTTTGGCCGGTAGCGGTGCTAGTGAAACCTAGTTCTGGGGCAGATGCTGCACCTTTTTTGGGAGAGCTGTTATGGAGTTGGGTGGTTGCGTGACACACACTCCGTGTTCGGTCGGCCAGTGTTGTACCCTCCTGTAGAGATGGCAGAGCAGTTGTGAGTTTTACCCTCCAGCGGGGATGGGCAGTGGGTTACTCATCGACTTCCTCGGGCTTACCCTCCAGCAGGGCTGGGCAGTGGGTTGTTCACTGACTTCTAGGGTTTACCATCTAGTAGAGACTGGGCAGTGGTTCACCCGAAGCTCTTAGGGTTTACCCTCCAGCAAAGACTGGGCAGTGGGTCTCCCGATGCTCTTAGGGTCTACGCTCCAGCAGAGACTGGGCAATGGGTCACCCGATGCTCTTAGGGTCTACCCTCCAGCAGAGATTGGGCAGTGGGTCACCCGACGCTATTAGGGTCTACCCTCCACCAGAGACTGGGCAGTGGGTCACCCGGTGACCTCTTGGGGTCTACCCTCCAACAGGGCTGGGCAGTGGGTCACCCATCGTCTAGATCCAGGTCTACCCTCCAGCAAGGCTGGAAAGTGGGTTGTCTATCTACTTATTCCAGGTTTACCCTCTAGCGGGGCTGGGCAGTGGGTCGTCGGATGATGTTTTATGGTTTGCCCTCCAGCGGGGCTGGGCAGTGGGTTGCCGGTTGATGTATTAGGGTTTACCCTCCAGCAGGGATGGGCAGTGGGTCACCTAATATTTGGTTATGAATTACCCTCCAACAGGTCTAGGAAGTGGGACACCAGTTGGCATTCCAGACTCAGTCCTTCCGACTAGGCTAGTCTGTGGCTTTCCTCCGTGATTACCGGAGCGGGACCCTTGGTTGTACGGGTCGGTGATGGAACGACTATGGATTTGAGGAGACCTCTCGACTATAGGGAAGTGACGAGTTGTGGTTTGACCTTCCATAGAACTCTCAAGTATGAGGGTCACTTTCCCCACTGAGACGTGTTCTTGTGAGGCGATCTAAAACCGTGCAGGCGAGTCAGTGCCGCCCAAAGCAGATAGTGTCAAGGTGCGGTGATTGATCCCCTTGGCTTGCAGTTCAGGGAAGATGTGCGGGATGCTGGGCATCGATGGAGTTTATGTCTGGGACTGTTGGTGACACTCTTTTCTTGGGCTGAGCTACAAGACAGTGATCCCCTTACGACATTGTTCGGGCTTCTCGATTGAGCATAAGGATATGTATATACCTTGTTCGAGTACCCACTCCTTGGGTTTTGGCTACTCTCCTTCCAGGAGTGGCGAAGACACGCGGCGTATGCCACGTGCTTTCCGTGTCTAGCTTCTCGTGGTTGGATGAGTCTACTCTCCTGCTATAGGTAGCGAAGACTCGACGAGAAGTTCATCTTCTCACCGTTTCCAGCTCCTTGTGCCTGGACGAGTCTACCTTCCTTCCGTTTGTTGGGTTGAGCTGGACTCTTTACATCACTTTCAGTTGTACTCCTCTACTTTTCCTGTTTGCTCTACTGCTCACCCTTTGGTACCTCCTTTGTTGCTCCCTCGAGCCTTCGGGGTATCCTACTGAGTATTTTTATACTCACCCCTGCTTGGGCTTTGCCCGCACTTGGGGTGCCCTTGCAGACTACGGACAGGTGGAGCGTGTCTTCAGTGGAGCGTAGGAGCATGGGGGCTTGGACCGCGTGAGGTGGTTGTGGTCGGGTTCCAGGTGGGTGACCCGTCAGTTGTTGCCTTTTTGTTTACCAGTTGCCCGGTTGTGGCACCTTTTCTGGTTGGGTGCGTGTTTTGCCCCTTTTTCCTTTCAGCACTGTACTTTGTACTTGTAGAGGTCGATGCACTCTGTGGTTTATTTATAGCAGTTGCCTTTACTTTTCTTTTTACTCTACACTTTTTCATTGAGTGTGATGTGTGTGGGTGTGTAAAGGTACTTAGGCAAAGGCCTCCCCGAGTTGTTGTGCCTTCGGCGCTGGTCACCAGCCCCTGGCCTATGGAGGCGGGCTTGGGGTAGTTGCGGCTCGAGCCCGGGTAGGGTCGGGTCGTGAAAAATTAACCTTAGGATTTCAATTGTTACACAATTAATAAGGGATATTCTTAAGAACATGTCCAATCAAGACTATATTAATAATATAACAACCTGTATTTATAGCTTTAGCCCAGAAATAAATTGGCAGGTCATACTCATTAAGTATAGTTCTTGCAGTTTCTTGAAGGGTTCTATTTCTTCTTTCTACAACACCATTCTGTTGAGGTGTTCTAGGGGAAGAGAAATTGTGACTATATCCATTATGTGAGTAATAATATTCAAACTCATAATTTTCAAACTCATGACCATGGTCACTTCTCAGGGTCTTAATCTTAAGTCCACTATGGTTTTCTACAGACTTGGATTATTTAATAATGTATGAACAAGCTTCAATTTTGTGAGCTAAGAAATATATCCAAGTATATCTAGAAAAGTCATCTACTAAGACATAGACATAGTGCTTCCCATTTAATCTAGAAACTCTATAAGGTCCAAACAAATCCATGTGAACCAACTCGGGAGGTTGAGAAGTTGAAACTTCTTTCTTTGATTTAAAAGAAACATTATGTTGCTTTCCCTTTTGATAGGGATTACAAACTTTATCAGCTGGGAATTCAAGTTTGGGTAGGTCTCTTACTAAGCTTTTCCTAGTCAGTTTTCTAAGTGAATAAACATTGTAGTGTCCTAATATTATGTTCCATAGCCAATACTGTTTATGAAAATCATTTAATCAAGTAATTTTTTGTTTGGATAAAGAATTTAAATCAACAGCATAAACATTTTTAGTTCTCAAAGAAAAAAATACTAAAAAAATTTAGAGCTATAAACATTACAAGAATAATTTTTAAAATTAACATTGAAACCACCATCACATACCTGAGAAATACTCAACAAATTATATTTAAGTCCATCAAAAAATGAAACTTTAGAAATTAAAACTGAATCAGTGTTCCTAATCTCGACTAGGCCGATGATCTTTCCTTTCGAGTTATCACCAAAGGTGACATGGCCTACATCAACATTGATTAAGGTTTTGAAACATGAGTAATCCCAAGTCATATGCCTTAAACATCCACTGTCCAAATACCACTTCTTGTTATGGGAACTCTTCAAGCATGTTTCCTACAAAATAGTTTTAAACAGAAAATGATTTTGGTACCTAGATTTTCTTGGGTTCAGATAGTTTAGAAATCAAAAATTTAGGTACCCATATTTGTCTTATGGATATCAAATAATTTTCATAATTAATTGATTTTTAAAGATAAACATTATTTGATCTATAACTATTTGAGTAACTAGTTGAATCATATGAATTTCCAGAACTATAACTAGCAGCATTCGGTCCAGATTTAGAAATAAATCTAGTTTTGGTAAACTGTCTCTGTCCAGGATGATAGCCTATTCCAGTGGTATATTTTGGTGCCACTTGTTTACCTAACATTTGTGTAAGAGTATCTTTTTTCATTTGTGATTTTTTCTAAGTACTTTCTTAATTTCTCATTAGACAATTTCAGTTCATTATTTTCCTTAAGTTATTGAGCATTGTTTTCCTTTTCTATCTCAAGGGATGATTTAACAGAGATGGTCAACGCATGCTGTTTCTTTAAAGCTTTATACTTGTCCTTCAATTCATTACAGGTTTCTTCTAGCATATTAAAATATTCAAATAATTCTTCACTAAACATATTTTCAGATTCATAATCATAATCAACATCAGAATAATAAGAATTTAATGAAGGAGTATTCAATGTTACCTTAGATGTGTTTGTCATGAAACACATATAAGATTTATGAGATTTTTCATCCTGAGTAGAATCAGAATCAGTTGAACTGTCCTTTGAAGCACTCCAAGTTTCTATCATATCTTTCCTATACTTTTTGTCCTTATAGTCATGTTTCTTCTTGAACTTTAATTTTGGACAGTCAGCTTTTACATGTCCTTTCCTTTTGGATTCATAGCAGATAATCTCATCACTTTTATCAAGGTTCTTCCATTCCTTCTTCCAATAACCTTTGTTATCATATTTTCCTTTGTAATTTGATTTTCTGAAGAATTTCTTCTTCCTGATTAACTTCTTGAATCTCCTGGCTATCTGAGCCATCTCAGCATCACTATCAGATTCACTCTCATCACTTCTTGAACTATCACTTTCACTTAGAATTTTTACATTGTCTTTACTCTTTGAAGAATATGTCTTGAAGGCTACTGACTTCATTTTTGGTTCATCATCTTCTTCCTTGTTCACTTTGAGTTCCTCCTCATACATCATAAGCTTAACAATCAATTCCCTAACGGGTAGTGAACTTATATCACACGATTCTCTTATGGAGACAGATGTGCCTCTCCATCTTTCTGGAAAACATCTTAGTATTCTCATAATATGTTCCTTTGTAGGAACAAATTTTCCAAGTGATTTCATAGTGTTGAAAATCTCGTTGAACCTGAGATTCATATTAGAAATGGGTTCATCAGGATTCATTTTAAAATTATCATATTTAATAGTGTATGTGTTCAATCTCATTTCCATAGCATTGGTTGTTCCCTCATGGGAAATCTCCAAAGTGTCCCAAATTTCATAAGTAATTTTACAAGAAGATATTCTGTTAAATTCATCATCACTTAAAGCACAGTACAAAGCATTCATTGCTTTACAATTATTATTGTTAGCCGTTTTAGTAGGTTCATCCCAAGTAGTTCTCTCAGTGTCTGGAATCTTATATTGAGATTCTATAGTAGTCCATATATCAAATCCCATACTCTCTAATTGAATTTTTATTTTAATCTTCCACTGAGAATAATTTATACCATTAAATAAAGGTGGCTTGTTGGTACCAACACCTTCAAGTCTATTATCCATAGTTCGATTTTAGAAAATGTATTTAAAGATACAAAATTTAGAACTAATAGAAATTTAATATTTTTACAATTCAACTAAAGTCACAGTTGAAAAACAGAGTTCTTCGAAAAAATTTAATAATAAACAACCTCTCAAACCAAATGTTGGTCGGATTTGATACTCAAGAGGGTGATTAATTGAGTTCCAATTAAAAAGTTCTGTTAAAAATTTTCTTATTAAAATCCCCCAATTTTAATAACATGATAATATGTAGTGAATTTGTAAAACTAAAAAGGATCAGTTAGATTCTAAAAAGATCGATTAGTTCTCAGTTAATATAATATGACGATTAATTAACTTTTTAAGATATCCTAATGCTTTACAGTACGTACAAACACTTGCTATATTAACTATCAAAGTAACTTTAAAACAATTTTATATTTCAAAGTAATTAGCAGTGGAATATTAAATATAGGTTAAAAACAAAATAAGGAAGCTAAATAGTTTTAAACAAGAGGTTCAGTCTCAAGCTGAGACTTAGTCCTCTCAAAAAATTTATATAAATTTTATCCACACCCTGGATCGGGGTAAACAACAGTGAAAATAATGTCCATGTACTAAGACCTCTATCACAGTTCTACGTGGGAAAACAAAAAAATAGCACACTGGCTATCCAGGTCTTACTTGACCTCAACCACTATCCACAGTGGGATAAAAAATATTTAAAGAAGGTTTGTGTGAGGATTTATAAATCCTCCAGCTTATCTCTAGAGATAGTGCGTGTATAAAATGTTCAGAGTATACCCACTGCTCAAAATGTAAATAGAAGAATCACTAAGAAAGTAGATATGAGTTTTTGAAAGCTCTAGTGATTTGAAGTGCAGCTCCTGACACCTTTCGATTTGACAGAGATACTTCTGATTACTTCTTCGGTGTTTTCTGGAAAACAGCGTGTCATTTCCTTCCTTGGTTTTTAGGTTGAGCTTGATCAGCTTGAGTGTATGAGCTGCTCTTTGTAGTTCTTCATTCCTTGGCTGATGCTTGGTTTATGTTCTCTTCTAGTATGAATCACTTCATGTATGTCCAGTATTATAGCATTTTTTCCCCTTTTTAAGCACCTTATTTTTTATTCCTTTTTTCACGGAATTTGTCCTTCCTCTTATAGCTTTCAGATCCAGAATTGGGAATGAATAACTTTTCATGGGTACTCGGTACGATTCCCTGACATGCCAACAACCCACATTAATTAACCTTAATTGCATTAAAATCATAAAATATAACCGTTGCATAAAAAATAAATAATTTTGACAAAATTAGAGATTAGTAATCAGTGACTGAAGTCTTTCATCAGTAGCGTTCTGTCGGTAGATGTGTGACGGTTGACTTTTTATAGCAGTGACCTCCCATCGGTAGCTCTTTGGACTTCTACCGGTAGCTACTTGTATCGGTAGCTGTTATTCTGTGTATCAGTAGCTCTGTGTACCATTGACTCATTCTATCAGTAGCTATTGGTCTATTGGTAGCTCGCTTGTATCGGTGGCTCTTTTGTATCAGTGGATCTTTTTTTATTCATGACTCTGTATCGGTACTATGTATCGGTAGCTTGTGCATATCGGTAGACTTGTTCTATCGGTAGCTGTCTTTATCGGTGGACTTGATCTGTCAGTGGCATGATTACCGATGGAATTATACATACCGGTAGCTCTGCGTATCAGTGAACTTTGCTTATCGGTAGCTACGTCTATCGGTAGACTAAGTACCAGTAGATCTGTATCAGTATCTATAAGCATATTAGTGACTTAACACTTATCTACTTTATGCATCACATATCCGATTAAGTTAGAATTATTTCAAAATTCATATAGACATAGATAAACATTGATTAACATATTTCAAAGATTATTTTAATATTATTATCAATTTGGTAATATAATGTCATAGATGAATGTATTAAGATATAGATTAACATTAATTGGGATTATCAAAGTATGTGAAAGAATAATTGGGATTATCAAAAGCGGTGAGGTCAACAACAGAGAATAAAAATCCTTTTATCGACATAAAATATGACAAGGTAGGGTTTGTAAAATTTAGAAATGAAGAAGGTATGAAGATCATTGGATTAAGGGAAGCCATATATAGGGGAAATGAAATGAGAATTACTGAAGCCGTATTAGTATGAGGTCTCAGTTTAAATGTTCTTAGTGTTAGTCAACTATGTGGGCCAACGAGCCCACACCTGAGTGGTAAGGGCTCCTGCTTGGCATCAAAGATACCCAGGTTCAAAACCAGGTGGAGGTGAATTTCTGGGTTACTGTAACAGTACTGTATCAGGACTATAGAATTTACTGTTCAGTACTGTAGCAGGTGGAACTATTCACCCGATTTGGGCCTTTGGGCCACCAGTTTGGGTCTACAGGTCTCCAGGGCCTCTGGGTCATCAAAGGTCTTCATGCCTTAGGGACTTCAGGCCACATAGACCATTGAGTAGCCTAGTTAACACATAGAATTCCTCAGAAGGGGATTAGAGCAACAATACTAGAAGTCACCAGAACCCGAGCTACCAGATTGGAAGAATGAGAGGGTATGGAAACCGTCATCGGGACTAGGCACTGTGCAGATTTGTACGGGTTAATTCTAGCTGGTTAGCAATGCAAGGTGGGGAGCTATTGGATCAATGATGCAGAATCTAGGGGAGTGGCAGTTCCTGTGTGTTCGACCTATGGGTCATGTATTGGGCATAGTATCCCTCTGGGCCTTTGGGTCGTGTATTGCTAGTCGTGTCGGGCCTTGTGCCTTGGTACTACAGGTCATGTACGGGAACCCCTTCATCCCTTAAAAGGGTTATTGTCTATAATAAAATAAAAATGAAGTCCTTCAGGCCATTCGGGCTAATACCTTGTACTTAGAGAATATGATATTTAATTTTTATTGATATTGGAAGAAAATCGGTTGTGGAATATTTGACATGACCATATGTGCAGACCATGTATAGAATTTTTGGTAAATTGTCATACAGCTTGAGACCTCCCTAATCTGTCATGAGAGTGTACACATATGTGCGATCCTTGTCCATAAGGGAAGATCATCCGAAAGGCGTACATTGAAAATGAACATAAGTCAACTAGAGTGCATGAATTGTTGCGTGTTGACATATGTGGACCTTCTCCCTAAGAGAATGTGAGGATAAGAGGTTTTATTTTATTTTCATAGGATATTTCTCTATGTTGAAATATGTATTTTTCATTACCCACAAGACCAATGAGTTAATTTGTATAAAACAATATCAGAGGGAATCTGAAAGGATACTTCTACAAGATATTTTGTTGTTCATACTGATAATGGAGTAGAATTTAGAAATATAAAAGTCAAAGGTTATCATGAAAAAGACATGATAAGGCATAAAGTTTCTTCAATGATAACTTCTCAACAAAATATATTGGTAGATCGGAGAAATTGTACTGTCAAAATGATGGGTAAAATGATGCTAAAAAAACTCACTAGAGAAATTCTTGAAGGTAGAATTCTTCACATTTGTTGACATATATAACAATTCTCCATTTATCCAATAGAAGAAAAGAATCCATTTGATATGTATAATGTAATGAATCCAAAATTGAAATACATCGGAATATTTGTAAGTAAGAGTTTTATTCCCAATAAATAGAACCATAGAAAATTTGAGTCATGTGAAGATGAGGGGATATTCCGTGGTACCCAGTAAAATGAAAATAATATAAATGATTTAATAATAGGTATGGTAAAGCATTTGAGTGAAATGATTTCACTATAGTGGAAAACAAAAAAAATATTCAAAAAAACTGTGATAAATTAAACAATGAAAGTGTTGATGTGGTAAGAATAATAGGTGGGGAAGAAGTGGAAAATGATGACTCAGAAAACTACCCTAATAATGAGCAGGATGAATTCAAATATGTATCTACATATATTCCAAATATTCGAGCTGATATTTATAGGAAAAATATCATTGGTGATCAGACATAGCTAGTTTGAAAAGAATAATGAAGTCGTTTCAATAGGAATTCAACTTATCACTAGAAATGGCTGAATATTTTGACGAAGAGGTTAGAGATAAAAAATAAATTCATGCTATGAATATATATATGGATCAAAATGAGAAGAATTAGACATGAGATATTGTTTTGGGACTAATAACTAAGAACCTCATCAAGACTAAATGGGTCTGTCACAAAAATATATTTGAATACATTGTATTGATTTGAAACAAAACATGAATAGTGTGAAAAGGGTACTCCCAGATAGAGGTTATCAATGTTGATGAAAAATTTTCACCTGTTTCAAGGTCAGAGAAATGAATATTGTTCATTTACATAGAACTGCAATGAAATTTTAATGTTTTCTAGATGGATGTCAAGTCAGCATTTCAGAATGGGGTTCTAGAAGAAGAAGTTTAAATTTAGTAGCTAGATGGTTTTATCATTCATGAATATGAGAACAGAGGTTTTAAACTGAAGAAGGCATAATATGGGTTGATGAGATCACAAAGAGTATGTTATTCAAGACTAGAATAGTTTTTATAGAATCCTGGTTTATTAAATGGTGGAGTGGATTACTATATTTATCACAACAGTGATTGTAATAAAAGGATGATGGTTCTGGTATATGTCTATGAAGTAATATTTGGTCGATCATATGAAGAACAATGTAATAAGTTTATATAATTCATGAAAATTGAGTTCTTAATTTATATGATTGGTGACCAGATGTTTTTCCTTGGTTTAAAGGCGACACAAGGAAATGATGACACATTTACTACACAATATAAATATTTCATTGATACTATGAGAATATTTGGAATGGATAATTACAAGAAGAATATGACTCTGATGGCTTCCCAGATGAAGCTACCCTGAGCTGATGAAGTAAATTCAATTAATATCATCGAATATAGGAAAATGATTAGAATTCTATTATACATGATAGCGACAATACTATATTTTTTCCACTGACCAAGTAGTACAGAATTAATGAAATCCCAAAGAAAATACACTTTATTGTAGTGAAAATAATAATTTAGTATATCCATGGAATGGTTGATTCTAGATTTTTGTACAATAAATACTTTCAAAAAGAGTTATTAGGCTATACAGATGAATATTGGACTAGTTCAATAGATGATAGAACATTAACATTAGGTGGTGCATTCTATCTTGGAGGATTGTGCATTTCTTTCCTAATCCAAAAATAAGATTTCATTTCAATAATCACCGTAGATGCTGGATATATTGTGGCTACTCCAATGTGAACACAGTTATTTTTGATGAAATATAATCTTGATGACATGGGATTTATAGTTGTTGAGTCAATAAGGTTTTCCTTATGACTTTTCCAATCCTTCTTGTTCTGAAAATCACAAACACCCAATACATAAGCAAATCTATATTTTACTTCTCTAAGGAAAAGTTCATTACTTAAGGAAATTTACCCTAACCTAGATTTCCTTATACATATCAATATTTTTCTCAAGTATAAAAATCGGATTCATAAAAAAATACTCGGAATCATATAATACTTAGATATGAAGCATTTTGTTTTACGATCTGAATTCTGGATATTAACTATAATGAAGTTCCACTCCGAATTCTAGATATGAACTATAATGAAGTTCCACTCAGAATTCTGGATATGAACTATAATGAAGTTCCATTCCGAATTCTCGATACGAACTCTCATATAGTTCCATTCTGAATTCTGGATATGAACTCTCATATAGTTCCATTCTGAATTCTGGACACGAACTCTAACAAATTTCAACTCCGAACTTTTATAAGTTCGACTCCGAACTTTTATGAGTTCGACTCCAAACTTTTAGGAGTTCGACTCCGAACTTTTACTAGTTCGACTCCGAACTTCTACTAGTTCGACTCCGAACTTTTATGAGTTTGACTCAGAACTTTTACTAGTTAGACTCCGAACTTTTATGAGTTCGAATCCGAACTTCTATGAGTTCGACTCCAAACTTCTAGTAGTTCGAATCCGAAATTTTGTGAGTTAGACTCCGAACTTCTACAAGTTCGACTACGAACTATGTAAGTTCAGATTCTGAATTCTGGTGAAACTAGAATCTGAATTTCCTTAGAAATTCAGACTTCGTATTTCTACAAAATTCAGGTTCTGAATACCTATAAAACAGAATTTGAATATACTTTTATTATAGACTCCGAATTCCATTTTGGTTAGACTCTGAACTTTTATTTGCTTGCATTCTGAACATTAGTTTCTCTTATGCTTACACTTTCTTCATTATAAAATGATAGCGTGCTTTCAGTTACACATGTTTTGTTATAAAATGATGTTGTCCATTCTGTTTCTAAATAACCATTTGTTAAGTTACACGTGTACAGGTACCTCCTAAATTTATGGAATATTGACCATTGGAGGAGAGATTCGACCTTTCCAACCAAGCCTATAAATAGGATCTCATTTGAAAGAGCTCACAAGACCAACAACTGAAGTTGATCACTCTAGAGACCAAATGCTGTTAAGGTGATTTCTAGAGAGAGAATCTTTTCATGCTTTGTGTGTACTGAACTACTCATTCAGATTGCTTCGTGTGACTCCGAATGTTGGTGATTACATTCGAGGGCTTCTAGGGATAGGAAGACAAAGGTTCCGACTTCCTTGAAGTTTTAGGGCTTCCTTGCTGAGGAAGACAGAGGTTCCAACTACTGTGAAGTTGAGGGATTGCAGGGATAGCAAGATAGACACTCCAATCATCGTATCGAGGAATTACCCTGGTGTGGGTAAGACAGACTTTCTTGAAAGTATAAATCAAGGGACCTTTATCCAGGGTTGTTGGATACCCTTCTCTTTGGGTTAAAAGAGATATTGTTTGTTACTTGTAGTTTTACTACTTGTTTTTTCGCTGTATTGTGTATTTTAAAGAAAGAATAATCATATTATATTTCCTTACACTTTTACTCTAATTCATTTAGGTTCTATACACATTAAGGTTGAATCTCATTTTGTAAACTTTGGTTAAGTTTCAATTTCGGATCCATATTTCTGGAACCTGTTTTCAGAATCACTTTCCAGATTTAAGCAAGTGTATAGAAGTAGAAGTTTGTAACTTTATACTTTGTCCCAATCTTTCATTGTTATTAGAGGTGTTGTGAATTTTATTTATTTAACTTTTTTAAACATAGATCTTTCCTTGTATAAGGGAATTTTTTAAAGTATACAATTCACCCCCCTCTTTTATATTGAGCATCTACATCATTATTTCGATCCTACAATTGGTATCAGAGGTTGGAAACCTCATACTCTATAACAATTTTACATTTGGTATCAGAGAAGGTCTTTGAAATACTTATAATCACATATAAGTTTTTCTTGCTCAGTTTTTCATTGTTCTATATTTTCCTTGTTTGGGATTATTTTCCTTGAATATGAACTTTTGTTATTATCATGTTTTTGTGTAGAAAACTTTTTTAAGATGGAAGGTTTAAATTTTGGTTCCATTGAAAAATTCAATCCTAAAAGACCACAAATTTTTTATGGAAATGATTATGAATACTAGAGATATTGAATGAAGTCTTTCATTATCAATACAGGAGTAGATGATTTTGTTATGCTTACTGGAGGTTATAAAATTCCTGATAAGAAAGTGAGTGATTTCACAAACCAAGAGAAGCATTATTATCAATTAAACTATAAGGTACGCAATACTCTACTATGTTCAATGACTAGGAACATATATAGCCAAATTTCTTCATGTGAAACAACTAATTTTATATGGAAGAAACTTGAAGTTACACATTTTGGTACATCTAAAGTGATTGAGACAAGAAGATCTATGTTGAGAGCTGAGTATCATGGTTTTAACTTTACTTATGGAGAACCTATAAGCAAAGTGAAACAAAGGTTTATGACTGTCTTGAATAGCCTAAAATCTATTAGAGAGAAAGGTCTAGATGATGAAGCTCTTGTGGACAAGATTTTTGATATTATGCCCAATGAGTGGGAATCACAGAGAACAACTATTGATGAGAACAGGAAGGTCACTCAAATTTCCTTAGATGAATTATTTGGAACTCTTCTCCAACATGAAACAATAATGAAGAGAGATTATGACAACATCAAAAAGAAGAATGGAAATGGTACAGTTGCTTTTACTACAACATCAAATCACATGAAAGAAAAGACTCCTGAGAGGGTAACTAGATCCAAGTCTAAGAAGGTTACTATCCAATCCAAATCTAGTGAGAGAGAAGTCTCATAAAATGAGTTAGATAATCTTGCTCGATGAATGAACAAGATAAATGGTCAATGAAATTTCCAATACAGGTATAAGAAGAATGAAAGGAAAGATAAGAAAGATTCAGAGGTCACATGTTGTGAGTGCAAGATAAGTGGACACATACGACCTGATTTCCCTATGCTTGAAAAGAAATAAAGAAAAGAGTGACATTCTGAAAGGAATAAGAATATGTTTTCCAGAGCTAAAGATAAGAAAAATCTGAAAGCCAATACTACTTAAAGTGAAAGCTGGGGAGACGCTTCAGAAAGTGAATCTTCGGAATATGATTCATTAGCTCAGAAGAATATGGGATTCATTGCTAATACTTCTTTTCCACATACATGTCTTCTGGCCAAGGTACGCTCTGCCGATGCTTTTACAAATTTATATCTTGATAAGAATTACTATTCAGAAAATAGTACTTCTAATGAAGATACATCATCCTCAGAAAATGAAGAACCATAATATGAAGAAGTATTTATATTTTCCAAGTTAATTTAAGAAAAAAAAATTGTAAAAGTTCAAAGAAATTAGACAAGGAAAATAATAGTGAAGAAATTCTTACAAAAGAAATTTCAGATCTTAGTACAGATCTTAAAGATAAAGAAGAGCTTTTAGAAAAACATTCTAAAGACCCTGAGAAAGAAAATTATGATAAAGAAGAACTTTCTAAAGATCTTAAGAATTCTATTTTAAAGATGAAAGTTTTTGAGGAAAAATATAACTCTAGGGAAATGATTCACGAGGATAGGAATTTAGTCATTAGACTAAAATATGAAATATTTTCTCTTAAGAAACTCCTTGAAAAATTTACTTCTGGGATGGAAAATTTTGACAAGATGTATTCTCAAATTAAACCTCATGGAAACACTACTGGAGTAGGTTATGCTCACCAAAAACCAGTTTTCAAAAACAACTATTTTTTTCCTTCTAGAGCCCCTTTTGGTACTAATTGTCAAATTGGTGGGCATTGGATGAAAAATTGTTCTTTGAATAAAGATCAATCTCTTGGGTTTCATAAATCATATTTCCCTAAACAAATGTGGATACCCAAAATTTTATTATCTAAAAATCTCAGATCCAAAAAAGTTTGGATTCCAAAAGTATAATTCTTTTCACATTTTCATGAAAATAGGGAATGTAACAATAGAAATACTTGGTACATGGATAGTGGATGTTCACGGAACATGACTGGTAACAAAAACTCTTTTGAAAATATTATCAAGACGAAAGGAGGAAAAGTAACTTTCGGAGATAATGCTCAGGGAGAAATTGTTGGTATAGGTAATATTGTTCTTCTTGGTAAAACCCTGATTTCAAATGTTTTGTTTGTTAAAGGTCTTAATAAAAACCTCATTAACATAAGTCAATTATGTGATAAAGGATACCTTGTGAATTTTAGGAATGATAAGTGATTAGTACACAATTCCAAGGAAGATTTTACTCTTTCTGCCCATAGGCAATAGAATGTTTACACTTTTCGGAATGAAAGATCAACTTGCTGACATTTTCACAAAATATTTACCCTCCAATAGATTTGAATACATTAAACAGAAGTTAGGAATGATAACTGGGAGGTAATCCTTCTTCATTAACTTCTTGTTGAACAATTATCCTTACAGTAATAAACTCCTTTTCATAGGGGGAGTACATTTCCATGTTAGCATAATCAAAATTTTCATAGTAAGGGTTTTTTTGATGTTTTTGTAATCAAAATTTTCGTTGTCAGTTATTTTTTCAAACTTTTGAAACAGAAATTTTTCGTAATGAATTTTTAAAAATTTCCAGAACTGAAATTTTCGGAATGGAAATTTTCTGAACTGAAATTTTCAGAATGGAAATTTTTGAAACTGAAATTTTCATAATGAAAATTTCCGGAACTGAAATTTTTAGAACGGAAATTTTCAGAACTAAAATTTTCGAAATGGAAATTTTCATACTGATAATTTTCGTAATGAGGTTTTCATGCTGAATTTTTCATAATGAAGTTTTTCATAGTCAAATTTTTCTTCAAGGAGAATATTACCAAGTAGGAACAATCTTTCTAGCCAATCAAAAAGGTATGACTTCCTTACTTAAGTCTTTGTAATCATATTTTTCTTACTGGTATTTTCTTACAAACTTTAATATTTCCTGGATACTAGTTTTCTTAAATTCTATTGTTTTTATTAAAACCTCAATATATCAGATTCAAGATTTACTTGCAGATATGTTTTCAACAGTCAGATCAGATCAGAGAATTCCTCAACCGTTAGATGGATTTTGAAAGTTCAAAGGTCAACTCTATCGCCTATATAAAGGGGACCCCTGAGGGTCATCCCGCATCAGTTTTTCAAGTCCCTCGCATCTTGAAGACCCGACTCTCTACTTAAGACCATTCCAATCTTTGTTAAAGATCGTTCCGAATATTCCAGAACTCTCCATTCCGAATGTCTATTGAAGCTAATTCCCAAAAAATATCTACCTCAAAACCAATCTCAAAATGGTTAGTTTATAGGGAGAGGTTAGTGCACCCGAGCTTCTTCAAGTATGATTCTCTTATATCTAAGAATATCAAATTGAATGGCTGGGAGGAGGTTTTCATATCGAAGCCAGAGAAATGGGATCCAGTTTATACAGATTTACTTGTTTAGTTCTATGAGTCTGTTTCCTTCCTTGAGGAAGATGACAGAGAATTATTTTCTTTTCAAGTCTTATAGGAAGACTTACAAATTATCCTACACCAAGGCTACAAGTTTGGTGGGTTTATCTTATGAAGGAGAAGCAGAGTTTTGTTCACATAAGCTTTTGTATGAGAATGGAAGTTTCAACAATGTGAAGGCATTGAAATATCTTGGACTTAAAGATTCCAAGACTGCTAAGATTTCTTATCTCTCTCCAAATAATCGGATTCTACAACTGTGGGTACAAGGTTTTATCATACCAAGAAGGGGTGATAAGGATAATTTGATGAAGAGTGGCATTTAAATCCTAGTTTTATTGGTAAATTTATGGAAGATAATTTTGATGAGGCATGTTTTGATTGCAGTTAAGAATATCAAAGAAGGGAATCTGAAAGCTCAGATCCTAATGTATCCGACCCTTATTTCTAAACTTATCATCAGATGTCTTGATTAATTTAAAGTTGATTTCACATCCAAGTAATGAAATTATAAGGTAATGCAGGTTAGTGATGATACATTAAAGAGAATGGAGATGGGTTTTTCTGTTGAATCCATAGAATTCTACCATTTACCAGAGGTAGAGGCTAAGACCATTCCAGAAAATGTGGAAAAATCTGAGCCAGTGAAGAAAGTTACTAAAAAGAGGAAGCTTAAGGAAGTGGTTGCTAATGAAAAAACCCAAAAAGCTAAGGAAACTCAATATACACAACCCAATCCAAATAAAAAAAAGCCTACATAGATGAAGTGGCTGCTAAGTGGAGGGAAGACAAGGATAAAAGGAAAGAAGCGGATCCACAGTTCGGATTGGACCCTGCTGAGGGTAAGGCCTTAAGAGAAAAAGCTGCGAGTGAGTTAGAAAAACAAGAAAAAGAAAACAAATTGAAGAAAAAGTTGTCAGAAGAAGATAATGTTCAATCTCTATTGAAATCCCCTGAAATAGCCTCTGAGAAAATTCTTATTCCAGAAAACATTGATATCCAATAATTACCAGAGACTCCTGGGAAGAATTACATCACTCCGGAAAAGTCTAAGGGTAGAGAGGTAGTTGAATAAGTAGAAAAAGAAGATAGTGAAAAAATAAGGGAATAGGTTGTTGAAGAAGAAGAAGAAGAATAAGGAAGTGATTATCTTGATGGCTTGATCAAACAAGTAATAGATTATCAAGAAAATGATGAATTCACAAAATTAGTCACTCCGGGAAAGGGAGTTGGTAAAGAAAATAGGAAGGATTATGATAAGCAAGAGGACGATAAGGAAAATGTTCTATCTGATGAGGAAGTAAGATATGAAAAGAAATATCTTGAAGAATGAATAGAGAAGGAAAAAATTGATTAAGATCAGATTGTTAAACTATCATAGAGTGAGGAAGAGTCACCAGATGATCAGCCTATTCCGAAAATAGATAAAGGAAAGCAAGTGCTCATGGATACACCAATAAAAGATATCATCAGAAAGAAAGAAGTAGGTGGTTCTTCTAAAAGGAAGTTGCTGCAAATTGAAGAAGAAAAATCTCCATGCAAGGTCTCTGATTCAGAGTCATCAGCACATGGTCATGACTTTGTTGTTGAATCTTTGAAAAATTTAGTGGACACCATTCCGATATTTCACACTATAGACTCCAGATGCTAGATGCAGAAACATAGTTTGAATCAGAAGTCAGAATCCTTATCTATAGTGATGGATAAGTGTATAAATATTGAGGATGACCATAGAAATTTCCTTATCAATTATGATGTACATAGGAAATAATGCAGCAAAATCACTTTGTGGTCTATGAAAATTGAATAATACATGGCTGAGTTTGATCGCTCTCAGAATGAGGTAAAAGATGCCTTTGACACTGAGGATAACAAGATTAAGAATCTTCAGGATGAGCTGATCATTGAACAAAGTTCTCAGAATCAAAAAGTGAACAAACTGAATGATAAGGCTAACTCTCTTGCTCAAAATTTTATAAGGGATAGAGATCTCTGTATTGAGCTAGAAAAAATACTTGTAATGCAAGATGAGTTAGTGAAGAAGCAAGAAGAGGCCATGAAGGCTCATGCAGAATTTTTGAAAGCTCAAGATGAAAGGATAAAATCTTTAGATAGGAAAGATGAGGAGGACCAAAGAGATTTGAAGAAACTGAAAACCTTGTTGAATATTCTAATTCTGAAGGAAAAAGAAGACAAATAAACTCAATCCGATCTTTTGTTGTATTTATATTTCCTTGAAATTTTTTTCTCAACTCTAATGAAATTTTTTCTTGGTCGTATCTTGTGTTGTTAAATAATAATGTTTCTGGTACTCTATTTATTTTCCATTCCTTTGAATTCATTTTGAAAATCACAATGGGGGAGAAGGAAAAAGAACTACTTAAAAGGGGAGAAGGAAAAATTTAAAATGGAGAAGGAAAAATTTCTAAGTGAAATATCCTTAAAGTAAGGGGGAGTTCCTCCTTACTAAGTTTTTCATTCCCATGAAAATGAAAAATCCATTCCGGAAATTCAGAATAAAATCCTTAGTGTTTCAATGCCTAAGGGGGAGTAAGATGTACTCATAATTATCCATGAACAAAAGTAGATAAGTTTTAATTTCAATGTCTAATGAAAATTTTCAAAGTCCTGATATTATTTTTCAAAAGTTTTTTTGTGATTTCCAAAAAGGGGGAGATTGTTGAGTCCATAAGGGTTTCCTTATGACTTTTCCATTCCTTCTTGTTTTGAAATTCACAAACACCCTATACTTAATCAAATATATATTTTACTTCTCTAAGGAAAATTTCCTTCCTTAAAGAAATTTACCCTAACCTAGATTTCCTTATACATATCAATATTTTTCTCAAGTATAAAAATCGGATTCATAAAAAAATCCTCAGAATTATATAATTCTTAGATATGAAGCATTATGTTTTAGGATCTGAATTATGGATATGAACTGTAATGAAGTTCCACTCTAAATTCTGGATATGAACTGTAATGAAGTTCCAATCCAAATTCTAGATATAAACTATAATAAAGTTCCACTCTGAATTCTGGGTACGAACTATCATATAGTTCCATTCCGAATTCTAGATATGAACTCTCATATAGTTCCATTCCGAATTCTGGATACGAACTCTAACAAAGTTCTACTCCAATATTTTACTAATTCAACTCCAATGTTTTATAAGTTCGACTCCAAAATTTTATGAGTTCGACTCCGAACTTTTACTAGTTCGACTTTGAAAATTTATTAGTTTGACTCTGAACTTTTATGAGTTAGACTCCGAACATTTACTACTTCGACTTTGAACTTTTATGAGTTAGACTCCTAACTTCTATGAGTTCAACTCCGAAATTCTATGAGTTCGACTCTAAACTTTTGTGAGTTCGACTCTGAACTTTTACTAGTTCGACTACGAACTTCTACAAGTTCGACTCCGAACTCTGTATGTTTAGATTCTGAATTCTTGTGAAACCAGACTCTGTGTTTCCTTAGAAATTCAGAATCCGGATTTCTACAGAATATATGTTCCAAATTCCTATAAAACAGAATCTGAATATCCTTTTATTATAGACTCCAAATTCCATTTTGGTTAGACTCTGAAATTTTATGTGATTACATTCCGAACATTGGTTTTTCTTATGCTTACACTTTCTTCATTATAAAACGATGTTGTGCTTTCATTTACACATGTTTCATTATAAAATGATGTCATCCATTCTGTTTCTAACTAACCGTTGGTTAAGTGACACGTGTATAGGTCCCTCCAAAATTTAAGGAAAATATGACCGTTGGAGGAGGGAGCCAACCGTTACAACCAAGCCTATAAATAGGAGATCATTTGAAAGTGCTCACAAGAACAACCGCATAAGTTTATCACTCTAGATACCACACGCTGTTAAGGTGATTTATAGAGAGAGAAACTTTTGATGCTTTGTGTGTACTGAACTGCTCGTTCAGATTGCTTCGTGTGACTCTGAATGTTGGTGATTACATTCGAGGGCTTCCGGGGATAGGAAGACAGAGGTGTTGACTTCCATGAAGTTCGAGGGCTTCCTTGCTGAGGAAGACAGAGGTTCCAACTACCTTGAAGTTGAGGGCTTGTGGGGATAGCAAGAAAGAGACTCAGATCATCATATCGAGTTCTTACCCTGGTGTGGGTAAGACAAACTTGCTTGAAAGTATAAATCAAGGGACCTTTATCCAAGGTTGTTGGATACCCTTCTCTTTGGGTTAAAAGAGTTATTGTTTGTTACTTGTAGTTTTACTACTTGTTTTTCCACTGCATTATGTAATGTAAGGAAAGTATAATCTTATAATATTTCCTTACACTTGTACTCTGATTCATTTAGATTCTATATTCTTTAAGGTAGAATATCATTTTGTAAACTTTGGTTAAGTTTCCATTTCCGGATCCATATTTCCAGAAGCTGTTTTCAGAATCACTTTCCAGATTTAAGAAAGTGCCTAGAACTAGAAGTTTTTAACTTCATACTTTTCCCTAAATTTCATTGGTGTTATAGGTGTTGTGAATTTTCTTACCTTAACTTTTTTAAACTTAGATCTTTCCTTGTTTAAGGAAATTTTTTAAATTATAAATTTCACCCCCTCTTGTATATTGAGCATATACATCATTATTTCGATCCTACAAAATTCAGTCCTCTGATTAGAATCCATTGTGATAATTCAAGTGCTATAAATCACAGCAAGAATCAAGTCCATCACTTTAGGAAAAATTACATCGAATTCAAGTATCGTTTTACAAAGGAGAAGCTGGGGAAAGGGATTGAGAAGATAGACTATATTCATAAAGATCTACATATTGTGGGCATTCAGATAATGTACATAACCAAAGAATATTTTGAAAGGAAACAAATAGATCTAGGAGTTCAGTGGAGTACCCACACTTGAAAATGTGTAAAAATTGGACCCCATCTCCCCGAGGCATGGTGTGTTTTCCCCCAATGTACTGATCCGAGTTCATTACCACATTTCAAACTATAATGAAGTGACCTTTAAGATACTTGACAAATGGGGAAAAATTAAGGGTATAAAAGGGGAGAAAATGTCTTAATCAATACAAGGGAGAAGCTAACACGGGGGGTATGTGATGTAGGGGAAGCTATCAGAGATAGAGTTATCAGAGCATAGATTTGACATCCTTAAGCATTCCAATTCATGAGAACCCATGTAGTGAAGTGGGAGGAGTTTTAAATTTTAGTATGATAATGTTGATCAATCAAAGGTTATATTTCATGACCAATGAGGGTTGTGATGATTGTAGTTTAGTGGGTTTGGAATGAAGTGGCTCATTGATAAACATTGAATTATACTCTTAGTTCTCACTCAGGGAATTGATCATGTGGTATTAGAGTGTGTGTTGAGTGAATCATTGATTATAATATGAATAAATGTAAATTAATATTGGTAAATAATGAAAAAAACATCAATTTTTAAAAATGTGAAGAACTGTCAACAATCCTAAATGGAGATATTCGGGGGGGGGGGATCCCTCAAGGTAACATTGATGAATTTCTAGTTTTATTTTTATTTCTGATATAGCATGTTTACATAGTATGTTATGGAGTTTAGAGATATTTATTACATGATATGTTGAAAAATATCCATGATAAATGGATGGAATCCCTGGAAGTGGTACATAAAATATCATACACAAGGTGACTCCATTTTATAGTGTTTACCAAATTTTAGGGGTCCAAAATTTGAGGGAGGTGGAGCATCATGAAAATTGTATTTCATAGAAGGGATTATGGAAATGTGGAAAATCCATGAGTTTCATGAATAATGGTCTTTTAAAAGGGTGTTTGGTGAAGGCATGAAGGTTTTTATGGTGATATTCATGACTACGTCAATCATCATGAATGAGAAATATCCATGGAGCATCGTGAAGAAGGGAGAATCATGAACTAGATGTGGGAGCATCACTAAATGGTTATGAAATGGTTGGAAGCTTCTAAAATTGGTTTAAACACCTATAAATATGCCTTTACCACTTTCTTTAATGTGTGTGAGACTTAATAAAAATTATCAGTCTTTGGATTCACAAAGGTGGTTCAAAAAGGTGGTTTGGGTGATTTTTTTATCTCTATTGAAGCCAGCCAAATTATTTGAGCATTGAAAATGTTTTTATATTCAAAAGAAATATAAAAATCCTATATAAATATGATAGACTCATGCTGGCTATGTGAGCTTTGAGAAACTATTTGTGCTCCATGATAGTGGTTACTTCGCAAAGGCTGGTTGAGCTTCATGAAATAGGAGAGAATCATGATTGTGTTGAAAAGGGATTTACGGATAAACCTATGGTAAAAAGGTATTCATCTTTTTTATGAATGTGGAACGTAATGATACAATAGATGAGGTTTAAAACATATTCATTCAAGAAATCAAAGGAGGATATTCTAAAGAAGTAGCGAGTGCACTTCAATTGAGAGGGAACTGTGATTTCATTTTGTGATTGGCTATAAACTAGGAGGGACTGTGAGTCCACTCCAAATTTTGTAATGAACATCGTGATTTTAGTGTGTTTTTATCATCATCACATTTCCATTGTATTTTCCTTGGATTTAACCTAGTGATGGTGAACTAATTAATTTTTTTTGTGTCTCATTCATTATTTAATTTTTGTTCATACATTTCTTTTGTAAAGTGATAGAAGTGTGTTTTGTTTTATAATGAAACATGATATGAATGGGTAGTTTTTTTAATCTATCATATGCTGATTCTCCCCCTCTTTGGGTATTTAACCTAGTTTGGATAATAATAACTATTTTCTCTAATCATTTTTTGATCATTGTATGTTAATACCACCAATTGCGGAAGGTCCCTATATGACACAATCAAAAATGGATTTTGACACCATAGTATGCCTATTAGGGGTGAATGTTACTGAAATCCAGTTTAGGATTTAAGTAAGAAATAATATCATAGAATATTCATTTGGAAAGAATATATTCCATGTGTTTTCAAGATGTTAGTGTGAGAACCATTGTTTTAAAAGTAAAATATGTTTGATAAAATTTGGAAAACATCTACTGGTCTTATAATTAGTTAAGACTAGAATGAATGTAACTCTACAGAGATTGAATTAAATTAGAAACCAAAATTCTATAGAAAAATATCTAATTAGGTAGATCCAAAATTTTCATAGACCTAATCCATCATACATAAACTGATAAGTTATGAAAGAATACAAATTGGAACAAATTTAGAGAGAATTATTCCCATTGTCGCATGACACAAATCTCTCCAAGATGACAGTTATGAGACATAAGAAAAGATTTATGGGGTGAGTTGAATTCCATAGTCTTTTGTGATGGATCGATAATGTATTACATGATATGTATAAGAAATTATATTTCCATCATATAATTTTGGGTAGGAAAATATAAGTTATATCCACAACAAATGTAAGGGATGTAGTTATAACTATCCAATTTCACTTGGAGAAGTACGAAGGAAAAATACCTGGTATGTGGAGAAGAAAGGATAATAGTTTTTAGAAGACACAAACTAGTTATTCTTGGATGAATGTTGTACAATATCTATCTTAGGATAAGATACTAAGAGAGGTAAGAACATATGATCAATCGAAATCCATATCTACAAACATTGTTGGTATTGACACATCTAAGGCAGCTAAAAATCGAGTGTATAAAATGAAAAAAATTGTTACAGTTCTTAGTATCAATCCTGGTAAGTAATTATTATCATTATGATAATTATATTACTTACACTATCTTATATGCATGATTAGATAGTGGGAAAAGGGATACACTATGGGTTATCATATCTTAAGAAGCCTTACTCAAAGAGGTAAATTCATAGATACCTGAATAACTAAAGAACCTAAACATGGCAGTCCCAAAAACTAAATCCATGACACAACAATGAAATTATATTAACCATGTGAGAGCTAACAAAGATTGTTATGAATTTTTCTCTAGTGAAAGTGAGAGTGTTGAAATAGTGGGTGCACCAGACCCAACACAAATAATACTTTATGACTACCATATCATGTATATATTTAGGTATAAATTATGTAGACATACCATTATAGTGATGATATCTCTATGCTTACTATTTAAATGGAAATTTCCATAGATTAATTGTCTTATCAAAAGGTTATATCATTTCCCATGCTATAATGATAACCTTGAGATAATATGAAATTAATATTAAACATATTTCATTTGGTCAAGATACATCATACTGACTAGACATTGTTGACACCTATCTATTTGTTTTTTGGGGCTTATAATTATTGATACTTATTCTCATGACATTCATAGTAGTTGATCTCTAGTAAGATAGATCATGGGAACATAATCACTAGTAGGAAAACCGCATGTTTTGGATGTTATTGGATGCTCCTATCTACAAACATGTGTACTGGTATCTTGATATGAGATCACTATCAATGTGTTCCATTTGATCTCAAACAAATATGAATGGAAAAAACCATGACAATGAAGTTATGGTGAGGTATATTTTGTTGGGTGTGTCATTGGTGGTATGACATTGGTTAAATGATCAATATTTTTTTTTGATTTTATATTGGGAAATTAACATCATGGGACAATTTTATTAGGATGGTAGTATCACGACCCGACCATACTCAGGCTCAAGCTGCAACTACCCCAAGCCCACATCCATAGGCCAGGGGCTGGAGACAAGCGTTGATGGATAAACAACTTAGGGATGCCTTTGCCTGAGTACCTATACACACATACGTAGCCTACTCAATGCAGAAGTGCTGAGTAAAAAAAGAAAATTAAAGTTCCAACTGCAACAAATAAACCAAAAATTTCATCGACCTCTAAACAGTAAAAATAAATTGCTGAGGGTAAACTGAAAAGAAGGGGGAAAACACACATGCCCAACCAGTAAAGTGCCACAACCCGACAACAGGTAAACAAAAGTAAAACTGCTGGGAGATTCCCACACCTGGATCCCGACTACGACCACCGCACGCGGTCCAAGCTCCCCAAAGCCTATGCTCCTCTGTAGTCATGAGAAACCTGTCCGACATATGCAAGGGAAAACCAAGTGCGGGAAAAGCCCAAGCAAGGGTGAGTATAAAAATACTTAGTAGGATAACCCAAAGGCTCAATGGAAAAACAAAGGAGGTACCGAAGAGTGAGCAGTAGATAAAATAGGGAACAATAAATGAGTACAACAGAGTGTGCAGAAAAAAGTACATCTCAACCCAACAACAGGAAGGAAGTAGACTTGTTCTAACCCAAGGAGCTAAAAACGGTGAGAAGATGAACTTCTCGTCGAGCCTTTGCTACCTATAGCAGGAGAGTAGACTCGTCCAACAATAAGAAGCTAGACACAGAAAGCACGTGGCATACCCCACGCATCTTCGCCACTCTAGGAAGAAGAGTAACCAAAACCCAAGAAGTGGGTACTGGAACAAGGTATATATATATATATTCTCTGTCAAGAAACCCGAACCAGATCGTAAGGGGATCTTCATCCAGTAGATCAGCCCAAGAAAGTTAGTAGCCAACAGTCCTTGAAGTAAACACCATCGATGCCCAACATCCTACCAGTCTTCCCTGAACTGCATGTCATGGGGCTCAAATCAATGCACCTTGACACTATCTGCTTTGGGCGGCACTGACTCCCCCTCACAGTTTTAGGTCGTGTCTCAAGGACGCATCTTGGTTGGGAAAGCGCCCCTTGTACTTGAGAGTTCTAGAGAAAGTCAAACCACACCTTGTCACTATCACACAGTCAAGAGGTATTCTCATAGTCTAAGTTGTTACATCACTGAACCGTACAACCAAGGGGCCCGCTCTGGTAGTCACAGAGAAAAGCCACAGACTAGCCTAGTAGAAATGACTGAGTCTGAAAAAAGTCATCGGGTAACCCACTGCCCAGCCCCGCTGGAGGTTAAACCCTAAGAGTTCATTGGGTGACCCACTGTCCAGTCTTTGCTGGAGAGTAAAATCGAAGAGGAAAGTTGGCAACCCACTGCCCAGTCTCCGTTGGAGGGTAAACCTGAAGACGTCGGTGAGAAACCCATTTCCCAATCTCTACTATAGGGTAAACCCAAAGAATTTGGTGGGCAACCCACTGCCCAATCTCTGCGGGAGGGTAATCCCGAAGAAGTCAGTGCGCAACCCACTGCCCAGTCCTTGTTGGAGGGTAAACCCAAAGAAGTCGGTGAGCAACCCACTGCCCAGTCTCTGATGGAGGGTAAAACTGAAGAAGTCGATGAGCAACCCACTTCCCAGTCTCTATTGGGGGGTAATCCCGAAGAAGTCGTTGAGCAACCCACTGCCCAGTATCTTCTGGAGGGTAAACCCAAAGAAGTCAGTGAGAAACCCACTGCCCAGTCTCTGCTCGAGGGTAAACCCGAAGAAGTCGGTGAGCAACCCACTGCCCAGTCTCTACTAGATGGTAAACCTGAAGAAGTCAATGAGCAACCCACTACCCAGTATCTGCTGGAGGTTAAACCCAAACAATTCGGTTAGCAGCCCACTGCGGAGTCTCTGCTGGAGGGTAAACCCGAAGAAGTCACTGAGCAACCCACTACCCAATCACTACTAGAGGGTAAACCCAAAGAAGTCATCGAGAAACCCACTGCCCAGTCTCTATTGGATGGTAAACCCGAAGAAGTCGATGATAAACCCACTGCCCAGTCTCTGCTCTAGGGTAAACCTGAAGAAGTCGACGAGCAACCCACACAACCCCGCCGATCAAACCATCGAAAACAAAATAAGGGGAAACCACTCAACTGTGTTGGTTGAAACCATCGAGAACAGGTGGACCCTCTACGTCAAGAGAGGTCAAAGGTACATAGAGTAGAACACAACAGACACATGGGGCCCACACGACATGTGGCCCCAACTCATCTCTAAACCAAGGCCACAAACATTCTCAGGTACAAACTACAACATGTACCTCCACGTGTTCCCGTATACTCCCAAAGTATACCACATTTCCACCCCAAGATCTATCGTACACACACAACCCAATGTCAATGAAAAAAGGCGTAAACATAACTTCGCCAAACTGCTTCCTCCATGGCCCTAGCACGGCCAACCACATCTCTTTAAGCATTTACTTCACTCCCCCAAGAGGGAACACAATCACACGCCAAGGGTTATCTACAAACACCAAAGGAAGAACCTCCACTGGTACACCTTTCATGCTTCCACATTTAATGAGATCTCGAATGAGTCTCCGCACATCCAAACAGATCGTACCATTGTAATCCTCATGGAAGAACATTCGTGATTGACTATTTACTCACCTCAAATAGATATCTGACAGAAATGTCATCCAACACCGCTTTATGCCCGAACGACATCCAGTGGTGCCGAGCCTCGGCACCGAAAATAGTCGGGCTCTTCGCACTATTTTGATCCCCTTGAAAAAACACATCAAATTGATAGTTTACTTGCATGGAATGGATATCTGGAGAAAAGGATACATATTTCCATACCGCACATGAGCGGTGCTACGTGGGCCCTGCATCCTAGTCCCGAATTGCTACAAACGGATCAAACTGTTGTGATCCTCTCAAAAAAGTACACAAGACTGACTATCCACTTGTCCGAGACGGACACCCGGTGATAGAGATAGAAATCACCACCAAATCCCAAAACGACCCTAATGGGGCCTACAACATTGTTCATAATCAAAGCGAGCAGATTCGGTCATTTCAATGCCCTCAGAAAAACAGCCTGAATCGATTGCTCGCACGCCCCGAACGGACATCCAATGAAAACGTTATGAAATGCTGATCGCAGCTTAAAAGACGGGATGTGGGGCCCATGCCTCAACTCTGGTTTCAACGCCTGAAAACCCCTTGGAAATATTTGTCTCGACGCCAGAGTCACAATTCCCCTGACAACGCTAAAAACGGAGTCCATATCTTTCTGCGCCGTCCAAAACAAGTTTCTCGTATAAACACTAATCCACTTTAACGAGCATGTTGCGTCACCAAGCCTCTCATCCCGGGAATTAAAAATCCAAGAGACTATCTCAAAAATTCCCTTCTCGGTTCAAGGAATGTTTCTCCACTGACGGAACGCGAATCCGATACTTGGTCTGTGTTCTAGAGGCGTTTTAATTTTTAATGGACTGAAACAGGTGGGCCGGGCCGGTTCGGCCGACCCACCCTGTGCCTGAACCGACGGTTCGCGGTTCACCGCGCGGACCGCCCCACTTCACCTAGACCGGCAGAGCCAGTCCGACTCTCTTTCCACGGGACCCGTGAGATGCGGGACCCAGTCCAGCAGTCGGGGTTGCTGACCCCAGTCTTTCGCGTCAACCCCGCCGGCATTGCCGGCCGGCCTCCCCCTCACCCGCCTGACGAGGGTCGTCCAGTGTGATGGTCCGCCGTCTGTAGCCCCTCACGCTGACCAGCACCGCTCGCTCGACCACCTCCCGCAGCTACTCACCTGCACTCCGTCGACCGCGCCTCCACGAGAGGGAGCCCGCGTCGCCGCTTGGGAAGGGCCGCGCCGCCATTGTCACCCTCCAGACCACCCTGAAACCACCGGAAAACACCATTCATGGCGGGAAAACATCCCGGGACCACCCCGGGACTTGGATTTTTGATCCAAAAGATTCATTGGAAAGATGGGATTGATCTCTACATCAAATTAGACCTTGTTCGACAAATAAATAGCAGTTTGATGCTCCAAACGAATTCCAAAGGAGATGCAGAAACATAAAAAAAACGCAATGACGCCTACCTCGCGGGGCGTAGCCCGAACCTTTGTCGTCGATCCGCGCTCATCATACTACTTCCGCCTTGTTCAGGAGGGATGGAGGATGAGGAGAGAACTTGAGATTACTCTTGGGAGGAGCTTCCGCCAGAGAACTAGGGGGGAGGAGAGGTGTAATTTGGTTTAAGTATGGAAGATATTAAATAAAGAATATTAATTAAACCTTTAATTAATAAAAAACTCAACCCAATTTAAATCAGCATACGAAACCCCAAATGCAATGAATGTTAGGTCGCACATAGGGTAAAAAACACCTCCGGAGCACAACGGTGGTCTCTAAAATTTAATCTAAGGCACTGTTCAAAAGATATAAAATCTAACGTCTGATACCACTTAATTACGAAAACTCCCCTCGTGGCATTTTCCACAGAGGTCCCATGCCCATGAAAGTTACAACCCTCCTAGGGTAGACGGCACGCTCCGGACTCCGCGGTGCCCTCGGTTTTCAAATCCGAGATACCTTTTAAGAGTTACTTGACTTTAACCATTAAATGAATAAATTTATTATTTTATTTATCCTTTTAATGTTACGTCAATGGGTGAGAGGTCCCAACGTCCCATGTCGACATGTTATATGTCGTTCCTGGGGTAAAAACCCCATTTTGGACCCATCCGTACTCTCAGATTTAGGATATGAATTACTGTTTTGGAGCTATCCCATTTATTTTTCATGTCAAGTGTGAACGCACTGAAAATTTAATTCCGTCCACACCGGGGCTCGGAATTGCACGCCGTCTGATGACTCAGCTCTAGAATAACATCCAGAATTTTCCAAAGACTTTTATAGAAAAACCGGGTTCTTACATCATTCCTTCCTTCAAGATTTTCATCCCCAAAAAGAAAAACTAGGGAACAACTCAGGGTACTAAGACCGCACCTGGCTCTTCCGTACCCAGAAAAACTCTTGCACAGTCCTGCGTCCCTGCACACAGACCAAAGGGTTTGATCTGTTCAAGGAAGGTCTGCCCTTGCCGAAGATGTGCATAAGAGAAAGAAGACATCTCTTTAGGTAAGACAAACGGGATAAACTGTGCACCCACTCCTGACCTTGGGGTTTGGGAAAGGTGGTAGGGAACCCCGCCATCCCTTCACACGGTCTCAAATGGCCTGAAGGCCCTCGGGGGTAGCTCACCTCCCCAGCCGAACTCCTACGTCGCACACCACGATTTGAATCACCATTTGGACCTAGAACAAGGCATGGTGATTCAATCCTTCATAATATCCATATGGGGAAACACAAAAGGATATATGGTCATTCATGATTTCATAGTCAATGTCTCACTACCAAGATTCTCTTACATGCTCGGAAAGCAATGGAGTCGACACCATCGACTAATGGAAATGGTTCTACGCCTTCTACTCTACTGACACAGGGTTACACTGATGCCCCACATCACCCTGGAAACACCTCAAATAAGGAGTAGGTAGAAAAGCATTTCACATACAGAATCTAACAATTCTACTGCAAGAAGTAGAAGAGCTGTAGAGAGTACCTCTTATCACCTCATGCTCTGTAGGATCGTAGACATCCAAGGCTCGCGGTTGTCTATGGTCCCAACTGTCAACTCCTGGAGCCTGACGTGACCTGCCTGGTGGTGATGGGAAGAACTCGTAATGTCATCCGCCACTTCCAGCTCCTCCCGCTCCTCCGCTAGCACCACCTCTCTAGGGACTGCTCAAATCACGGTGTTGCCTCTGCCGTGGTGGTGCACCTGCTGCCTGCCTGATATTCTCAGTGTGCTTGGTCGGGAAGTCCCATTCCAAGTGACCTCACCCATTGTAAGCATATCATTAACACTCTCTGGGCTGCCCTGGTGCCCCCGGTGCCACTGTGGTGTATAACCCTACCCCTGGGTGTGTTCACGGAAGGGTCTCCTTAGTTGATCCCATATGCCCTTCCACCACAGTGGTGCATGACCATGTCTCCAAAACCGGTGGGTGGAAATACACCTACATCGAGGTTCTGTCAGATGACACCTGCAAGCTGTGGCAGACATCTCGGCTCTGTCGTGCCTACTGCCACCACAAACTGTAAAGCGTGACAAGAAGATCTCTGTCACCAGCGCCTGCTCTAGCACCTCATCATAAGTGGAAATGCCCAAGGGTACTATGATAGCACGAATCTCTCTGTGGAGACCCTACTCAAACTTCCGCGCTCGAAAGTTGTTGTCATGGACCAAGTCTGGGTAAAAACATGCACAGTCTGTGAAACTAGTAGTGTACTCAGTCACCGTCATCCCTCCTTGCTGAAACAGCAGGATCTCCTAGATCCGACCGGAGCGTAATCAGGAGGGGTAAAACTCCTCACAAAACAGTATCTGAAACTTGTCCCATGAAAGTGATGACTCATCGAGTAACTGAGTCACTAGACTCCCCCAACGCCCCGCTGCTCCGTAGAAAAGGTTGACTACCAAAGCCACCGTCTGATCTACCGGTGTCTGCGCAAGCCTGAAGAGGAAAACCACAGTCTCGAGCCAAAAATATGCTGCCTGAGGGTCTGGATCAACACTGAACTTCAGCGGTCTCTGTCACTGGAACTCACGGAGCACGCTCAACCTGTGATCAAGCTCAGTCTTCTCTACTGGAACGGTCTGCTGCTCACCAGGTGGGGGTGCTACTACCGACCCACCCATAGAAAGGGACTCGCAAGTTGGGTCCCGGACTGAGGCCTCGTCGCTCATAGGGTCGTCATCATGAACCAAAGCTGGTGTCCTGGCTGGTTTTCTTCACGGACACATCCTTATTGTTATCAAGGAGTGCCGCGATCAAATGAGAATATATGTATATACCAATAACAACAATGGCGAGCTGACTCAAGAAGGATAGTCAAATACTCAATCCTATGTGATCCACATCCAATTTCCCCAGCAACAACTTTCTATGCATTCCGCGTCGACAAGCGAGTTATCAGGGTCCTGGTGAATGGATACGTCAGATTCCACACCATCACTGGACTCCCTGGCCTGAGAGCCATTCTTGAGACACGTTGACATTTTTTCCCTAGATCCCAACCAATTCCTTTTTAGGGACATCCGAACAACGTTCCAAGGAACGAACCACCACGGATACCACTTTTTCAAGACCCGACCCTACTCGGGCTTGATCCAGAACTACCCCAAGCCTGCCTTCATAGGCCAGGGGCTGAAGATAAGTGCCAAAGGTTGAACAAATTGGGGAGGAATTTTCCTGAGTACCTGTACACACAAACGTAGCCCACTCAATGCAGAAGTGCAGAGTAAAAAAGAAAAGTAAAGTACCTACTGCTATAAATAAACCACAAACTGCATCAACCTGTAAACAGGAAAAATCAAGTGGTGAAGGTAAACTGAAAAGAAGGGGGGAAAAACACGCACCAATCCAGTAAAGTGCCACAACCCGACAATAGGTAAATAAACGTAAAATAGATGGGAGAGTCCCATACTTGGAACCTGACTACGACCTCCACACGCGGTCCAAGCTCCCAAAATCCTATGCTCCTCTATAGTCATGAGTAACTTGTCCATCTTCTGCAAGGGGACACCATGTGAGGGCAAATCCTAATCAAGGGTGAGTATAAAAATACTCAATAGGATACCCCGATGGCTCAAAGGAGCAACAAAGGAGGTACCGAAGAGTGAGCAGTAGATCGAACAGGGAACAATAATGAAGTATAATAGAGAGTGCAGTAAAGAGTAAAACTCAACCCAACAAGAGGAAGGATGTAGACTCTTCCTAACACAAGGAGCAAGAAACGTTGAGAAGATGAACTTCCCATCGAGCCTTTGCTACCTATAGCAGGAGACTATACTCGTCCAACAACGAGAAGCTAGACACACAAAGAATGTTGCATACCCCGCACGTCTTCGCCTTTCTTGGAATGAGAGTAACCAAAACTGAAGAAGTGGGTACTCGAAAAAGGTATAAATATATATATGATCTATCATGAAAACTGAACTAGATCGTAAGGGGATCTCCATCCCAAAGCTCAACCCAAGAAAGTGAGTAGTCAACAGTCCCAAAAGTAAACACCATCGATGCCCAGCATCTTACATGTCTGCCCCGAACTGCAAGTCAAGGGGTTCAAATCAGTGCACCTTGACACTATTCTCTTAGGGCGGCACTGACTCGCCCGCAAAGTTTTAGTTCGCATCTCAAGGACGCATCTTGGTGGGGAAAGCGCCCCTCCTACTTGAGAGTTCTGGGGAAAGTCAAACCACACCTCGTCACTGTCACACAGTTAGGAGTTCTTCTCAAATTCTAAGCTATTACATCACTGACCCCTACAACCAAGGGTCCCGCTCCGGTAGTAAAGAATAAAATCCACAGACTAACCTAGTAGAAAGGACTTAGTCTGAATGATGTTTTCGGGTAACCCACTGCCCAGCCCCGCTGGAGGGTAAACCCTAAGAGGTTATCGAGTGACCTACTGCCTAGTCTCTGCTAGAGGGTAAACCCGAAGTGGTCGGTGAGCAACCCACTGCCCAGTCCCTGCTGAAGGATAAACCTGAAGATTTCGGTGAGCAACCAACTACCCAGCCTCTGCTGGAGGGTAAACCCGAAGAAGTCGGTGAGAAACCCACTGCCCAGTCTCGGCTGGAGGTTAAACCCGAAGAAGTCGTTGAGCAACCCACTGACCAGTCTCTGCTGGAGGGTAAATTCGAAGTAGTCGGTGAGAAACCCACCGCCCAGTCTCTGCTGGATGGTAAACCCGAAGAAGTCAGTGAGCAACCCACCACCCAGTCTCTTCTGGAGGGTAAACCCAAAGAATTCACTGAGCAACCAACTGCCCAGTCTCTACAGGAGGGTAAACCCGAAGAATTCAGTGAGAAACTCACTACCCAATCTCTGCTGAAGGGTAAACACGAAGAAGTCGGTGAGCAACCCATAGCCCAGTCTCTCCTGTAAGGTAAAATCGAAGAAGTAAATGAGCAATCCACTACCCAGTCTCTGATGGAGGGTAAACCCGAAGAAGTTGGTTAACAACCCAATCCCTAGTCTCTACTGGAGGGTAAACCTGAAGAAGTCAATGAGAAACCCACTGCCCAGTCTCTGATCGAGGGTAAACTCGAAGAAGTCGCTGAGCAACCCACTGCCCAGTCTCTACTCCATGGTAAACCCAAAGAAGTCGATGAGAAAACCACTGCCCAATCTCTGATGGAGGGTAAACCCGAAGAAGTCGATGAGAAACCCATACAATCCCACCGATCAAACCATCGAGAACAAAATCAGGGGAAACCACTCAACCCTGCTGATCGAAACCATCTAGAACTGGTGGAACCTCTACATCGCGAGAGGTCAAAGGTATGTATAGTAGAACATGCCACACACATGGGGCCCACATGACGTGTGTCCCCAACTCATCTCCAAACCAATCGCACAAACGTTCTCTGGTATAAACTACAACATATACCTCCAAATATTCCCTTATACTCCCAGAGTATACCACATTTCCAGCCCAAGGGCTATCATTCACACGACACCCAATGTCAACGCAAAAGGCATAAATGTAACTTCGCCAACCTGCTTCCTCCACGACCCTACCATGGCCAACCACATCTCTTTAAGCATTTACATTAATCTCCCAAGAGTGAACACAATCACATGCCAAGGGTTCTCTACCAACACCACAGGAAGAACCTCTACCTGTACACCTTTCATGCTTCCACATTTAATGAGATCTTGAATGAGTCTCTGCACATCCTAACGAATCGTAACGTTGTAATCCTCGTGGGAAAAAATTCGAGATAGACTATTTACTCGCCTCCAATGGATATTCGACGGAAAAGTTGCCCAACACCGCTATACGCCTAAACGATGTCCCATGGTGCCGAGCCTCGACCTCGAAAACAGTCAGGTGCATCACACCATTTCGATCCCCTTAGAAAAACATGTCAAAGTGACTGTTTACTTGTGTGGAACGAATATCTAGAGAAAAAGATGCATATTGCCATACCGCACATGAGCGGTGCTACGTGGGGCCCACATACCGGTCCCAAAGCGCTATGAATGGATCACACTGTTACGATCCTCTCAAAAAAGTACACAAGATTGACTATCCACTTTTCTGAGACGGACACACGGTTATAGAGATAGAAATTACCACCAACTCCCAAAACGGTCATTGTGGGGCCCGCACCATCATGCAGAATCAAAGCGGATGGATTGTGTCATTTCAATGACCTCGAAAAAACACCCAGAATCAACTGCACACATGCCCTGAATGGACGTCTGATGAAAATGTTATGAAACGCTGCTCGCAGCTTAAAAGACGGGTCATGGGGCCCACAACTCAACTTTGGTTTCAACGCACGAAAACCCCTTGTAAATTTTCGCCTCGACGCCAGGGTCGCAATTCCACTGACGATGCTGAAGGCGGACTCCAGATGTGTCTACGCCATCCAAAACAAGTTTCTTAGATAAACACTAATCCTCTTTAACGAGCATGTCATGTCATCGAGCTCCTCGTCTCGGGAATTAAAAATCCTCGAGACCATCTAAAAAATGTCAGTCTCGGTTCAAGGAACTTGTCACCATTGACGACGTGCGAATATGATACCTGGTCTGAGTTCTAGAGGCATTTTAATTTTTAATGGATAGAAACAGGTGGGTCGGGCCAGTTCGGTCGGCCCACCCTGTGCTTGAACCGGCAGTGCGCGGTTCACCGCTTGGACCGCCCCACTTCGCCCATACTGACAGATCTGGTCCAAATCTATTTCCACTGGACCCGTGGGACGTGGGTCCCTATCCACCGATTGGGGTCGCTGACCCCAGTCTTTCGCATCAACCCGGCCGGCTTTGCCGGCCGGCCTCCCCCTCGCCCGCCTGACGAGGGTCGTCCCATGCAGCCATCCGTCGTCCACAACCGCTCACGCCGACCGCCACCGCTCGCTCGGACGCCTCCTGCAGCCGCTCTCCCGCATGTCGTCGACCGCACCTCCGCTAGAGGGAGCCTTCGTCGCCGCTTGGGAAGGGTCGCACCACCGTCATCACCCGCCGTACTGCCCTAAAACCGCCGGAAAACACCATTCTTGGCCGGAAAACTTCCCTGGGCCACCCCGGGACTCGGATTTTTGATCCAAAAGATTCGTTGGAAAGCTGGGATCGAGATCTACTTAATATTATCCCCATTTAGACAAATAAACAGCAGTTCGATGCTCCAAATGAATTCCAAAGGAGATGTGGAAACTTAAAAAAAGAAAATGCAATGACACGTACCTCACATGGAGTAGTGCAAAGCTTCATTATCGATCCGTGCTTGTCGTACTACTTCCGCCTTTTTCGGGATGGATGGAGGAGGAGGAGAGAACATGAGCTTCCTCTTGGGAGGAGCTTCCACTAGAGAACAAGGGGATGGAGGAGAGGAATAATTTGGTATAAGTAGGGAAGAGATTAAATAATAAAAATTAATTAAACCTTTTATTAATTAAAAACTCAACGCAATTGAAATCCACGTCCGAAACCCCAAACGTAGTGAAAGTTAGTTCGCGCATCAGGTAAAAACCACCTGTCGACCACAATGGTGGTCTCAGAATTTTACTCCAAGTCTCCTTTCGAAAGATATAAAATTTGACGTCTCAGACCACTTAATTACGAAAACACCCCTTATGGCATTTTCCACAAAGGGCCCACGCCCGTGAAAGTGACACCAATACTAGGGTAAATGGAATGCTCCGGACTCGGCGGTTCCATCAGTTTTCCAATCTGAGATACCATTTAAGAGTTATTTGAGTTTAACCATTAAATTAATAAATTAATAATTTTATTTATTTTTTTAATGTTCCGTCAATGGGCGAGGGGTCCCAATGTCCCAAGCCAACATGTTCTTTGTCATTCTTGGGGTAAACAACCCATTTCAGACCCATCCGTACTATTTTATTTAGAATCCAAAATACCATTTAGGAGCTATCCCATTTATTTTTCATGCCCAGTGTGAACGCACTGAAAATTTAATTCCGGCCACACCGGGGATCAGAATTCCACGCCGTCTGAAGATGCAGCTCCGGAATAACATCAAGAATATTTCAACGTCTTTTATAGTAAAAACATGGTTATTACTGGTAGTCCCATCAATAATCCTTGTAAAAGGTAGTCAAATATAATTCTTTCTAGTTAGATCAAATAATATTAATAATGGAAAGGATGATGTCAGAAGTGCGATTCTTGCATTATGATATATCATGAGACAAATAGATTTTATCACATAATGTGTATTCATAGGATGGTTGACATTTCAAGGAGTATTAAATCCCTATTTAAGTTAATTTAGGGGTTACCATTATCATCTCTTGTACTCTGAATAATATTAGTTACTATCGAGATAAGGGCCTTGAGGGTCACACACAATAGAATATTAAAAAATATACCAAATTCTGGTTAATAGGTATATAAGACATGGTTAGAACCACCACGCGGTCTGAGAATTTCACAAGTATTAATGATAAAAAAATCATAATTATTTAATTATAGAATAATTCGATTGAATTTATGTACTGAAAGTATTCACATAGTATTTTGTGAATATCTGAATAATATTATATAAATGAATATATTTTTATTATTCAAGGTTCTTTTAATATTTACAAGAAATTCAAGTCCAGTTAGTGACTCAACATTTATCATGTAATATATTTATAAAATTATGAGTTGGTGATAAAATATTAATGATTTAAATGACACAATTAGTTCTTCATAATGTGTCGTTTAATTCTTATTTAATGGGAATTTGATTTCCTAGGTCTAAGGAATCATTTATGAGTATTTGTGTCTCCCACTATATAATTTGGATAGATAAATTCCATTAGGTACTATTCATTCTTTAATATTGATATCCTCTCTCTCCTCATACTTCCTAGAGAGATAACGTCTTTCTCTAAGCAATTGATCCTAGAGTGCCTTTGACTGATCAAAGTGACCAGATTATGGTGATCATCGTGATGCGGAAAAATTCATTGTAACTCCATGATAGCACCTTGAATTCAATAAATAATTATAGTATTTATTCTTAATGATTGTGTATATGATCTAAAAGGGTTAGAATTCAGATCCTTATAGAAAAAGTCATTTGCAATGAGCTGTAGTCATGCATACTTCATTTTCGATGAAGAAATTGTTTCAAATTAATTTGTGTGCTTATTAAATTCTGGAAAGATACTTGGACCTATATGTGGATAGGATCACTAGTTATGACTAGTTTCATTTCTCCAGTGTTTTAAAATTTTAAATCCTCGACCCACCGTTTTCCACTACGAGCCCTGGTACTATCAAATTCCAGTTTAAGAAATTACATGAATAGGACCTGCTAGTAGGAAATCCACATTTATATGTGTCATTTTATGTTCCTATATACGGATGTTAGTGTTGGTACTTATAAATTAAAATTAATATTATTGGATGTTATTAGTCACATATTTTGATGTATTGATGAAAACTATGATTACACATGTTTACAGTAATTTATGATATATTGGTTGCATCATGATTAATATTATGTTAATAAATAATGTGACAAAGGATTTGAATCTTATGTTCTTTATGAGAAGTTGATATATCTAGTTCATTTATAGAAATGATATAGCCTAAATAAATCCATTTCCATGGGGTTTTTTAGGGATGTTCAATTTTAAAAAAGTCTAAGAGAGAGACATCGAGCACATAGGTTGATGACACCGGCATACAACTTTCCAAATTAGAGATATTAAGATAATGGGTCTATATTACACTGTAATAATCTATACGTGGTTTCATATAATTACGACACTAAATTCAATATCTATCGGGGCCTTGGAGTGTCATCATATTCTAACCTTAGACTCTGGGCTACATAGCCTAATTCCACTGAGAAAGAGACCTAGAGGGTCACAGACTAAGTGTATCCTGAATCTCAGTTAAATAATAATAATGATTATTATATAATATGTTTAATAAATATTATTCTCAGATGTGGTATAATTATAATTCATGTTTTCTTGATCTCATATATTCCATTATGATTTATTCAAAAGAATTTTTTGTTAGAAAAAAGATTCAAAAAATAGTAATTTTCCGTTTAGTGAATTTAATATTTATTAATTTATTGGAGAATAATTAAGTGATATTTATATTTTATATAAATAGTGTTTGTTCAATGTCTAATAAATATTACAGAGGAATGGAAGATCGAGATTAATAGTCCATTGAGAAATAATATATATTGAATATTATTTGAACAAAAAATATTGAATGTAATTCATGATTTTAGTGCATGACACAAAATTATAATAATAAAAATATTGACATAGGGTTCTATAGGAATTAATAAAAATAATAAGGGTTCTTTCATTATTATTATTTTCTAACCCTATTGGAATATAGACCCCGATATATTATTTTCATTAGGTTTTCCAATTTCTTTTTGTTGTGAACAACAACATCTATAGAGAATAATATTAAATCCATATAGATCTCCCTCTCCAATAATTCCCTCATGATTAGAGAACAATCATCTTCTTACAGAAAAATCAATTCCATAAAGATCAAAGAGAATCCTTCCTCAAGCAATTCTCAAGGAGATCAAAGGAGAATAGTAAAGGCATTAGGATCTACCAAAAAACCACTCGGTGATTCTTATGATGATGTTCAGAGATTCTTGGATCATGTGTGGATCACTACTAGATAGAATCTCTATTGATTCCTAAAGAAAATGTTAGTATGATGTAGAGAAATTTTCATATCCATCAACAAATAATGAATTAATTGCAAGATAATTATTTAGTTGTTTAAATTAATTATAAATAATATATTGATGATCCAATTTTTGGTTTCATCATGTAATAATCAATTAATATTTGATTAATTTTCATTTATTATAGTGTCTATCATCGTGTAAATCATGTATTGGTCATAAATTATGTAAAAAATATCGAGTTAGTCATGCCCCATCCCGTACTTCTCCTACACATAAAACATTCTATAATGCCTACCTCCCTTATCTATAAGATATAGAGAAAGAGGAAAACAATGTCATCACTATGGCCTTGGAGTCACCCAGGAGAGATCCTTTGGATCGTCTTCATCACTAATGTCATGTTACCCATTCCCCTCATGAATCTTCTAAGGAAGATACCCCAATTATCTCGTCCCTACTCACTCAGGGCTAGAAACATTGGAGGAGGTCCTACTGGGGGAAACAAGCGATTGAAGGTTGGGAGTGGGCACATTTTACCATTCTCAATAAAGAGTGTATTGAGTATATCCTGACTGCCATTAAAGGGAATTCCTATACCCTTTATTGTACGGAACCTGTTTTCCATCATTATTTTGAAACATCAAGAGGGAAAAGTATATATATTCACTACTAGAAATAGAAGATATACCAATGGATTTCCAAACCATTGGGTGGTATATTTTGGGGATAAGTCTGTATGAATTGTTTTAAGCAAACCATTGGTATAACCCATCTCCAATTTTCCCACTACAATGATTATAAAAAATTGTTGGTATAAATATAAACCAACTATGAGTCAAACCATTGGTTAGACTTCCATCATGAATAAATTAATTAAAAACCCTTACCCCACACTATCCAGACCCTACAGTCACACCCAAAAATATTTAAAAAAATATTTCACATTTTATATTTTATCAGTTTATAACTAAATAATCAATTCACAACACATATATGAAATCACGTTTAGTCATTAAACACTATGTGATATAAATATCAGGAAACAATATAGGTGATAAATCTCTCTCTCATTACCTCAAATACCATCCTTATCATCTCCATCATCAACCATGTACTCATCACCATTATCATCACCATCACCATAACCATCATCATCACCATTATCATCACCATCAACATCATAATCACCAATATCATCACCAAAAAATTCATCGTCCGGACTAGCACTAGGACAGTCATTTCCATCACCTGATGAATCATCGACATGAATCCATAAAAAACCATGGTAGTATCTATGAGAATTTATGGACATAATTCCTTCATTACATTCATAACTTTTTCATTGGTTTTTTTTACTTTTTTCACACTCCTTCATGACTATTTTCTGGCCTTTACTGCCTCTATAAAATCCTATATTGTCTCTTCACTAACAAATCCCAACATGGTGCTAATAGATCATTTAGAGGTGCCTAATTTATTCCTATACCTAGTGGTGAAAATAATATTCCTTTGATGAAAACTAACCCCCCTTGGTGTTTATCTACAAATATATGGAGAAAAGGAAATATTGTCCCATATTTTTCAACTTTATGCTCATCATGGGAATCCATGGTACTCTATTTCCCATATATATACAAAAATATCGTGTTTTAAAATAGATATTAATGTTTGAAACAAGTTATATAAGTAATAAAATATTTTGTTTTGTTTATTTATTTACAACACTTTTATCATTATACTTGAGATTGTTTTGCTCAAGGAATATGAACTTCAATGTTCAATACCACCCTATAAAATAACATTAAAGGTAGGAACATATCATTCAATTATACTATATTATTGAATAAAATTTACTCATTCAAAACGATATTTAATGAACAAAAAATTTAAACAAATCTGACTAAATTTCCCAAAAATGTATTGTATTATCCCCACTTGAAAAACCTAAATCAATAAAAAAAAATTAAAAAATTGTATTGTGCTCTGGAAGATGTATTCAGATTATTTTTTTATTATTTTATAGGGTGAAGTTTACTTTTAGTTGGTTTGACTATGTTTGGGGGAGTTCAATTTGAATAATATTTTTCTACATTAATTTGAACTTTTAGATCCAATTCAATGTTTTTTTTGTTTTTTATGAATAAAACTTATTAAATAGAGTTATTTTAGGTCAATATGGTATATTTTAGTTTGATAATGTTATGTTTAAGTTGATATTTCCTTATTTATTATTTTTTGGTTCAGATCAATTTTAGTCATTTCAGTTTCATTTAGTTCTTGATATTGTTTTTGTAGTTCTATTAAATTCAACATGTGATTAAGATTTATTTCATACATAATTTTATAGTTTAGTTAATTTAAGGATTTATTCAATTTATATGGGTTAAATTAATTTTTTTCATTATTTAGATGTTTCAAGTATATTAGTGTAATATTTTCCCCTTTTGGTTCAATTTTTATTTTATTATGTCTGATTTTGATTGGGTAGGTATTAATAGGTATGTTTATTTATTTTTATTTTTATTATATTTTCATCACATTAATTTTTGTTAATATTTGACAAGTATATATGTTGATATTGAAATTATCTATTTACATATTTATATGTATATATTAATCAAAACTATGTACATGTTATTAAATTTCAGAGTTTAGAAGTTAATATAATTTATATTTATAACAGTTTATAAGTCAATATTATTTGAATTTGTATTCATGATTATATTTTAATATTAATTCATAATTTTTTATACCATATATAGTGAAACATTTAACGATTATATCAAAATATTTACATATGGTTGATAAATTTTTTAAAAGTAGTTTAAAAGAGCTTTAAGAACTTTATACATGTAGTTCTTAAAAATTCTATAAATAGGTTTTTATAAAAAAATAAAAGTTATTTTAAAAACAATTTAATATAAGTTTATAATATTTTTTAAATTAGTTTTAAAAGAAGTTTTAAAAAGTATTTAAATGTAATTTTAAAAATTTTAAAATTAGTTTTTTTAAAAAAATTTAAGGTAGTTTTAAAAATAGTTTAAATTTAGTTTTATAAACTTTATTACCTATCATTGATATAATAACATTATAACCTATCAAAATGGTAAATAATTTTAAGATAGAAACATTGTGGTTGTGTGAAATATGGGATTAAGAGGTGGTTAATTAATTTAATTCTATGTTTTGGAATGGGAATTATAGGAGTGTTTTTAGTTTAAATGGGTGTGGATTGTTTTATGTTTTCTTTAGTAATAATTTTTCTGAATTTTGAGGTCTTGGTTGTGTGTTGAAATTTATTTGGATCCTATTGAATACTGGTAAATTATTCTATTATTCAATTATTATAATGGGAATTGAAATTGAAGTGTAAGTCTTAGTTTTATATTAATAAATATAAAAAGTTATGATTTTTTAAATTATAGATAATAGGGAAATTATAGGAGTTATTTTTTTATTACTATAATATTACTAGTATTTTGAGATAGTTGGTGAGTTTGTGGGGGTGTTCTCTTAGCTAACTCATTCCTTATGTTCTATCAAGGAATGTACATTTGTTGGGATGTTGTGTGGCAACTAGTTTTGGGGGATAAAGGTTGTTTTCTGTGTTTCGATTGTGTTTGAAATGGGATAATACAAATATAAATTCCATGAGTAAAAAATGTAAGAAATAATCACAACATGTGATATAAACCAAGGATTCCCACTAAAACATAGATATTCTATCCCCCCTTATGACTTAACTTAAGGACATTGAAATCCTACCAAATTTGATTAGGTGGAAGTAAAAATAGTTCAAGGAATATATCATAGAGAGGTACATGCATCATTTTCATTGGTCTAATTGGAATTCAAATTTAGGGCCTTATCTATGTTCCATCATTATGTTTTTATTTTGTAGATATTGATAATTTTTAGTTCTCATACTAAAATAATTACTTTTCATAATATTAATAGTGACTTCATAGAATAAAAAATTTAAATAAATCATTGTTTATTATTTAACATGTCATTACCATGCATATTATAATTTGTTTCCTCCAATATTAATTCCATTACCATTGATAAAATGTGTTTCCTATTTGTCAAATTCTAAGATTTTTATAATTTGTTTCATATAATATTTATAGAAATAAAAAATTGATGATATGCTAAAAATTGAACCGCAAAAAAAATTAAAAAAAATAATTCCATGTATACTTTTAGAAATATTGATCTGAATTCCGAAGTGTAAAATTTTCATTTTAATAATTATTCATGAGAGGTAAATGGTAAATATGAAAATATCATAGTAGAAAGGGAATATAAATATGAATGAATGTTTTTATTAATTATCATGGGATCATTCTAGAATTTTTTCCATATATTATTTCTTTAACTTTCAATTTGATATCTTGATCATTTTTCTTTAAACATTTTTGGGAGTTGAGCATGTTTCCCTATTAAATTATGAGTAAAAATATGTCAGCCATTATTTAATATGGAAGTACTATTCATTGGTATAAAAATGTTTAAATATATTTTTATTTCAAGAATTTACAAGACAAAATAAATTTTAAAACCTCTTTAATATAATTTTACAAAAAACTATTTTGAAAAAGAAAAAACTATTTAAAATATATATTAAAAAACATTTAAATAAATTTCTGGAAAACCATTTCAAATAAATAATAAAAACATTTATAAAGTGGTTTATATGTTTTTTTAATCTTTATAATGCTATTTAAATGATTTTAAACGATTTTTTTGAATTTAATGTAAATAGTTTTATAAAAATGTTTAAATTAATTATTATAACCAATTCAAAGAAATTTTAAATTTTTTTAAAAATTAGTTGATAAATTCCTTTTAAATATATCCCAAACACTTTACCAGTAGTTCAAAAACTCTTTAGAATTTATGAAAATTTTATTTCAATAAATTTATGTTTTTCTGATCCATTTCTTATAGGTTTTATTTATTTTATGTTTATTTAAAAGGCCTATTTTGGAACACCATTCCCATTTATTAAGCTATGATCCATTTTAATTTCTATAGGTACCTAATTAAACGAAAGTTCCCATGAAAAATATATGTTTCCTCCAATGTTATGGATTCTTTTTTCACCAAAAAGTTTAGAGATACTTCCTAACATACTTGTTTTCTTATTACATTTTGATGATTCCTAAAAATGAACATTCAATAATACAAAACAAAATATTAATGCAAATCATTAACAATTTCAATCAATAAACCTCAAATTTTAATAATACCTTAGACTCATCACTCGTTGAATGAAAAATAATTTATAGAAATTGTTTTACATTAAACACATTTAGGATAGGTATTTCCTCTACATAAATTCAAAATCTAGAAACCCAACAATTTTATTCCTCATTTTTATATGCTCCCAATAGCTCATCTAATTATATTAGTTATATAGTCTTAATAGATTCACCATAAAAAAAATATAAATAATCTTCTATGAAAATATTAATTCATATAAAAAATATAATATAAAAACTATTATAATAAATTTTCTTACCATATTTGACACCAATAATTATCCTTTATTTCATTTTATTGGTTTCTATAGGTGACTTTCCTTAGGGGAGTGATGTCACAATATTTGGAAAAGGTCACCATAAAAATCATATATTTTCTAACAGTCTTACCAATCATTTTATTTTCCTAATTATCCTCAACCATCACCTATTTATAGAAATTACACACTTCATTCACGTGTGTACAACTATTCCCCTTAATATTGGTTAATCCTGCTATGAATGAATGAAATGGAAAAAAAGTAAATTAATTTGACTTTTATGTTAAATAAATAATTGTCATAAAATTTACTTGGTTTCTATAAATAAACTATTCTATACTGATCAATGGTTACGCAAATATCCTTAGGATATAAAGGATTGATGAACAGTTTATTACCAGTAGTGTCCAAGGTCAATAAGTTGTGATCTGTATGCTAAAGAGGTTTATAATATGCCAGAGTATAAGTTGATGGAGAAAAAGATAAAATCTCAAAGATAATTTAGTGGTGGTAAATTTATATATCAAATATGTCTATGGAAAGGGATAATATTGATGGATAGTGGGATCCATCATTAGATAAGAAAAACATAGATGAGGATAATCAGATTTAAATGTTGGAGATAAGAATAGAGAAAAGAATATATTTAGTGCCTAAATGGGAAAAGTGGGACAAAAAACTATGCTATATTGTATATATGATAAAGGTATTGTGTGTAATTAGGTATGATAGTGCTAAGAGTATCTTCATAACCTCCCTCAATTAATTAGTTCGAGAACCTTTGATACTATATTGGTTATAGAATTGTTATCTCATGGATAATGGTTCCTGATGAATGTTTTAAAATGATTATTGAAATGACATTATTTTTTATTTATATATGTTTGAAATTGTATACTCACAATAAGAAATAAAGGATGAATTCCCATCTCTCTTATTAGATGATTATTATCAGAAATTATCATCCTTTTTATCTCATTAATTGTTTTTTCATTACCCACATTGGAAAATAAATATGCATTTAATTATAAATTCATGACTAATGTTTAATCCAAATAAGAAAGATGATGTGATGTTACATAATTAATGTAAAAAAATTATCAAACCATACTAGGGATAAGAAGTGACATAAAATAATCACATCATATTTAGTTAATAGAATATCATAACATAAAAATAGGTCATGGAAAAATCAAAAAATTATAATTAGTGTGTTAAAATTCTATGTGATGTCCTGAACTAGCCTAAAAACCCCGATACACTAATACCAAGACCAATCCTAAAATGTACCAAATTATATCACGGATTCCCATAGGTTGGTGACTAGAATTTGACTTCACATCAAAGAATAAAGAGAATGGTTGTTCCAAAAATCTAGGATAAGACAGTGGAATATAAAACATTACATTTTCAGTATGAAAAATAGTTATTTAAGATAAAATTTCCATCAATATAATGGTATCCCAAATTAAAATTTAATCAAAATACAATGAAATATCAATGAAGATAATGTCCCCCAAAACCCATGTAATATGTGAACCATAACTCCACTAGCCACCATCACCACTCAATAGTCCTTTGGAAAACAAAATATCAACTGAAAGTAGCACATTCCCTTTACAAGTACCTAGAATAAAACTTTCTACAAGATCATGAAGTAAAAGGCAGGGTGTGAACTAAACACATCAATAGGGTTTCAATAAAATTTCCATAATGAACACCATAAAAATTAAACCATTTATGATTACAATTAATATAAAATGAGGCATGGAAGGTCATTTAATCCATTTAAACTAAAAACAAGATTACAAATAAAAATATGGAAGATAAATCAAAATTATCTTAAATTAACATTTTATTTAAAACATTCATATAAAAAAACTTGCATGAATAAACAAGTTCTATAAATATTGGCATGTAGAGTAAAGATAATAAAAACAAAGCACCATGGTCATAATCCCAATTGTACACTAGTTTATACCATTAGAAACATCATAATTCAAAATCATAATCATTGATTGATTATGTGTGCACACCTCCAAAGGATCAATCCATTGGGATAATTGAATGTGTTTCCATGAAATATCGAATTGATTCTGATTTTAAGGTTTATTTAATGTCTAGGAAAGACCCTAGGTCATCTCTCAAGGATCATTGATATTTTATAGTGTGTGTTATTAATAAAGATTAAAAAAATAGGGGGTCATTTTGAAAACCGTTTTAAGAAATTAACATAACATAAAGAGTTTAGTAGTTGAAAAACCAAGTGGATTTTGATAAATATGGGACAAAGGGTTCATTTTTATTTCACTACACACATTTCAATTTCATTTATCGTAGATAATAATTTAGGTTTTGAGTAATTATCTGGTTGAAATTAATTGAAATCCTGATTAATTCTTAAGCTATTATTTCAATTTTTAAAGAAACAATCCTTGAAGTAACAATCATATTGTCATGGAAGAAAACATTTTCCTAGAATAATATCATACCAATCAGATTGAAATATCATGAAGGTGGGTATGAAAAGGATTATTATGCTGTCTATTTGGAACAACAAAAGTCACGTACTTAAAACCTCACACTGATCAGTTAGCAATTAGGAGCATTGCATTCTCATGTATCAAACAAGTAATTAAAATATGAAATCATGTAATTTACATGGAATGAAATGTTTAAATACCCAAATTAATCCAAACCCATAGAAAATATATGTGTTATAACTCCCTTGACATATGTGCATCTCCCTCAGAACGTACGCCCGCTGTTTAGCTCGACATTGGGAGGAGGAAGCTCGTGTGGAACTCCTTCTTCATACATGATCCCCCTATGAGGATAGAGGACTCTAGAATATCTAGAATGAGGAGAGGAATCCTCTGGTATAAAAAATTTTCAGCACTTCACTCCTTTTCCTAACTTGCAAATGAGGAGTCCATGCTTCCATTTTAAAGGCAAAGTGAAGGTGGTTTTGGGAACAAAGATTGTGTAAAACCACATGGATCATGGTTTTTGACCACATTATTGCAGAATATAACATTTTTAAAAACTAGAAACATGTTTAACCACTTCTTGAATGTCTTTTCCGAAATTTTGGCATTTTTTGTACAACGAGAGCCCATGATATGGTTAGATCACAACAAACCACTTTTGACTTCATGCTGATTCAGTGTGATTGAAGGATCAGGTCAGTTGGGCCACAAGATGGCTGAATGAGTCTTATGTTCCTGCATATGAAATGTGTCCCAATTAATTTTGGAAATTCCCACTAAATTTCAGCCCATTTGGATGCACGATTCAGTATCAGTGTGTTGATGAGTCCACCGGTATGGATGGATCCTGCGCAGTTTGGCCATTTTTCATCGACATCATCATAGACCCTCCAAATCACCTCCACCTTCAATGAAATTATCAAAACGAGTAAAATTTACTATTTTAATAGTGATAAAAACAAAATAATGTATTAAAAAATGAAGTGAAATATTTTATTGTTTTTTTTAATTTTAATACAAAATTAGTTTAACACAGTGGTGTAAGGGAGAAAATGAAACAGTGAATCGTGGTGTGATCACACCCACACAACTAAACATTTTCACTCCTGGGAAAAGTCATATTTCAAAAAATTATTCATTTAGATATTTCCAAATTCATATATATTTAACATTCAGTGAAAATTTAATTCTTTATAGAAATGTGATCAAAGAAAAAATCACATTGGGGTGTAATTCTCAATGATAATGAAAAAAGGAATTTCAAAAATTGTATCCAAGTGAAATTCCAAGATATTCTTGATACCAATAAAACAAAACTATTCAAAATTTAATCACGTCAATAATTCTCCACGTGTGTGTGACAACCATTTCATGCTATTCTTTCAACTTTCTATAAAGTTAATATAAGTTATTTTTATAATTTTCTACTTACAAGATCCTTTCCACTGAACATTTCCCACATCATTTGAAATAAAATTTTACGAACCACTCACTTAAGAATTCCCAGAAGTAAATCCATATGCTCACAACCTAGATATCCCCACAAGATTTATATTTCATCACTCCCCAAATTTGTTATTTTTTTTCAAAAGTTTCAATTGGATCAAATATCACACTCTTCTCCCAAACCTTATTTAATCTCTCTATGACACTAATTGTAATAGTTATAACAATATCATTAGTCAAAGAAGGGTGGGTTTTGAACTTCACAACAAACAACCCTTTTTTGTTTGTTTTTTAGGGAGGACAACAGTCAGAAAATAGTTACACACACATCATTCAATCTGTTATTGTAATGAAATAGATTGGATGGAGAATGAACGTATGGAAAAATTATTTTTTAATGTAGATAAAATTAAACATAACTTATATTTACATTCCATTATGTCAGAAATTTTCACACTTTATGGTTGGGTGTGAAAATTCATGGAGAGATTAAGTGAAACAATTTTCCATTAAACTATTCACAAAAATGGTACCATTAATTCGCATGTTTTCAAAATGATACAACCATTTATATCATCGATAAAAAACCAAAATTTAAAAGAAATATATACCACATAATTGAATTCTTAATAAATATACATTTCATCAAAAAATATGAATACTAAAACAACATGAAATAAAAAAATTCCACGTTCATTTTCTATAACATCTATGATTAAAGAGACATTATTTTCCTTGATAAATTGGGTATAAAAAAATATTCAGTTACAAAGGTGAGTGAGAGGGAATGTGTGGAATGTAACAATACAATTCTGCAATCTAAAAGGAGTTAAAGAAGAAAGTTGATGTAAATTACTAACTAACCCAGGAATATACCCCCCACATCTAATGTGTAAAGTGTCCTCACAATAATATAAGATAATATGGGAAGTAAGGATAAAACCTAGTGATTTTCATTCATATGTTGGTTCATGAACATAGATTTCCTCTATTTGGGACTTTGGTATTGATTCGTGGAAGTGATTCCACTACGGCCCATTGAAAATGATGTTTTTCTTGGTTTCTAAATTTTCAACCAAGACAACAACAAATGGAGAGACATTAATAAATTGTATGGGCCAAACAAACGGGAATGAAGCTTCCCTAGAGGCAAATTATTCTTTTCATTGTAATGGAGGAGCTTTTTCCCAATGTGGAACCGACGATGAAGGATGAGATAGTTCTGGGTAGACTTGGTTAGCTCCTTATAAATCCTAGAGTTCCCATATGTGCCACTTTACATTACGTCCATCTCGTGAATCTGCAACATCCTTTGAGAAACTTCACAAGAAATATTATAATTACATTGTTTGATGGCCCAGTAGTCCTGGTGCACAATCTCAATAGGGAGGTGAAAACTCATTCCAAACAGTAGTCGATACAGTGACCTGCCAATGGGGGTTTCGAAAGCAGTATAGTAATCCCATAATGAATCCTCAAGTATAATACTCCAATCTTTTCTATTGGGTTGAACCATTTTTCATGAATCTATTTTAATTCTATATTTTACACCTTGCCTTGACCATTGGTCTCTGGGTGATAAGAAGTAGACACTCGATGACCGACCCCATACCGACGTAAAAGATATTGCACTATTAGATTGTAGAACTGAGTACTCTGGTTACTGGTGATGAACCTAGGTAATCCAAACCTATAGAAAATTTGGGTTCTCAAATATTTTATAACTACCTTATAATCTTATGTCCTTGTAGCTTGTGTGTCTACCCATATTGAAACACAATATACTACAAAAATAATGTAATCATTACCTAATGAATTAAAGAATTATCCCATAAAGTCAATGCCCAGAAAATAAAAAATGTCATTGAGGCGAAAGGGCTTTGGGGAATCTAATTTATTTTAGATACATTCCCCATTCTTTGACAGTGAGGACAAGATTTATAGAAGTATTGGGCATCCCGAAACAATGTGGGAAAAAAGATACTTGAATCGAGGACCTTGCGAGCAGTCTGTTGGGGACCATAGTGGCCCCCACAAGCAAGAGTGTGATAGAAACTAATGATGAATTTAAACTCCAAATCAGGAATACAACGCCTAAGGACTTGACTACTATAGGTGTTCCAAAGGCAGGGTTCAACCCAAATGTACCAATGAGACTCATGTTTTAGATGACCGACCTTGTTTTTGTTGAAATCAGTAGAAATGAAAGATGCAACCAAATAATTTACAATTTCAGCATACCAAGGTATAGAATCATGCACTCAGAATAGTTTCTCATCTAGGAACAGGTCATTTATGCGAGTTCTAGGGATGAGTCAATGTCTCAGGATGGGTGAATCCTACTGATATAGTCATCCACCACATTCTCTTCTCCTTTATGTCCCTAATTACAATATTTAATTCATAAAGGATGATCATACAATGAATGAGACGCGGTTTGACATCTGGTTTCTTAATGATAAACTGTAAGGATGTGTGGTTTGATAACACAATGAATTTGGAACCTAAAATAAATGACTATAATTATTAAAGGTCCAAAACAATTGAAAGAAACAATTTTCAGTTCTACTGTAGTTTTAATGGGAGGGTCCAAATTACATGAGGCATAATAAATGACATGTTGAGCTTGGTTGACCCTTTGTGATAAGACTTCCCCTAAAAAAAATAGTTAGAGGCATCACACATGAGCTCAAATCATAAATCCCACTGACGTGGTTAGATTCCTGGGCGGTGATGTGAGACTTCATTTTAACTTATTAAATTCCTCTTCCAATTATTTATAAAAAAGTAATTTTTTAGAGTTATAAGGAGCGTGGGAGTGAAATCTTACTAAATTCATGAATGAAATGATAGTAAAATATTGCATGACCTAGGGAAGACAACACATCTCAATCATTTTTGGGGAATGCTGGGGAAGAAATCACATCCACTTTTGATTAATATACATGAATAGCAACCCCAGAAATGACATGTCCCCAAACAATACCATATCACACCATGAAATGGCCTTTCTCATAATTTAATATGAGATTATTTTCAGTACCACGATGTAGGTTGAACAAAGACTAATCAGAAATTCATCAAAAGAGGATTAATAGATAGTAAAATCATCCACCAAATCATCCATGCAATTCTCTAGGTAATATGAAAAAATACTAACCATACATCACTGGAAAGTACTTTGTGAATTTCCTAGACCAAATGGAATACTTCTATTTGCAAATGTGACAAAGGGTCATGTGAAAGTAATCTTTTCATGGTCCCCAGGGGTAGTATGGATCTAAATGTATCCATAATACCATCAACAAAATAGTAATGGGACTCCCCTATAACTTCTCTATAATTTGGTCATTTAATGGAAATGGTAAATGGTCTTTCCAACGGTGTTGGTTTAGTCGGCAATAGTGTATGCCTAAACACAAACTATTTTACACACAATTCGGAACCAATTCATTATTTTAATTTTTGATTACTATAGGGGCAGATTTTTAGGAACTACATCAATGGTGCTAATCCATTGTCTGTTAGAGATGGGGTAAATGATTCCAATAGCTAATAATTTTGTTACATCTTTTTTACAACATCTATGAGGTTTGGGATAAGTAAAATGTTGTGCCTGCCTCACATGTTTAGACTCATCATTTACCAATATGTGATGTGTAAAAATTTATAGGATAATACAAGGAATATCAAAAAGTATCCATCCATAACCATGATTAAACTCACACAAAAGTTCTAGAAGTCACAATTCATGATCAGGAGGGAGTGAACTATAAATGATGATGGTTATATTATTTTCTTTTCTCAAGATATCATTATTTTAATCCTTGATTAACTTGTTTTAGTTCCAATTTAGGTGGAGTTTTGATTTATGGAAGTGTGTGTGAATGTGAGAGGTCACTAATCTCATCTAACTGCTCAATGGTATCATCCTAAGATGAGGTATAAGATTTTACAGGCTTAGGAGTATGATTGATGGTCATTGTATCCTCTGGGTTCAAGAAATTACTAATTAATAAACATGAATGATACTTTTCTAGAACACTACACCAATCAATGCGTGATTCATTAACAAGAATTTCAATCAAAGATGAATGCTTGGAAAGGGGACCAAGGGAATGAAAAGAAGGGTTTTCAGGGTAAGGGAGTACATCAATTGAATTCACTAAAGGACTGTATTGTTCTTCTGAGGGGTTCCTCATGGAATCAAGGATATTGACATGGGAAATTTGTCCCCCGATATCCATAGATAATGTACCATTATTGACATTAATTATGTTTTTTGTGGTTTTCAAGAAGGTCCTCCCCAATATAATTAGGGCATGTCCATTCGTCCAATCATCTTTCATTTTAAGCACAGAAAAATTAGCAGGAAAAATTAAATTTTCCAGCATCAGAAGAAAAACCTCCAACACACCATAAGAGCATGTTGCACTTCGATTTCCTAGATGAACGACCATTCCATTAGTCTTTATTTCACAGACCTACAAATAATTGTAAATTGAGTGAGTCATCACATTAATAGAGTATCCGAAATCAATAATAGAATTAGAAAAATAATACTCCCCTATGGTGTATGGAATTCTGAATGTTATAGTATCATTGAATATGGTGGGAAGTGATGGCTCTATCTGTGCTGAAATGTTCCTCCCCAATCTCACCTTTTCATCTCCATTATGTCGCCTTAGGTGTGTACACATCTCCTTTAGAAACATAGTGTATCGTGGAATTTTCATCACGACATCAATCAACTGGATGTTAAACTATATTTTTTTTTTGAAAATATCCAATATTTACTTATTAGGTTTTGTTTTCTTTAGTTTTCCTGTTTGGATGGACCTTTGAGGAAATGTAGAGAAATGGTTGGGATATGTGACTCATCAATAGAAAGACTCTTTTATTTGGAAGGGATTATCTTAGGACAAGGATCTACCTAATTTGGAGAATTTATAGTGGTTGGGATGGTGGTTTTTATAGGAAGGTATAAATCTATTGGTAGGTCCATTTGGATTTTAATTTGAGTTCCACTCCTAAGGGTGATAGAACGAACATTTACCTTATCTGTAGAGTTAAATACAGGATGAGAAGGTAGTTTACCCGAACCATGGCTTTGGATTTCCCCCACTGAGTTGGAAAGTTTCGCTAATTGGGTTTTAGGTCTTGTATGGTAGTATTGGTGGTTTGATGGAATTTTAGATCGTTGGAAGCCATTTGTTTCATCATATCTTCCTTGTTGTGTTCAAGTATTGGAGGAGTTTGTTGGAAAGGCCTTTGTTGGGGTTGAGGATTTCTGGGTGGTAATGGAAGTCTACTCTGCCCTGGTTGGTTCCATTATTTTTTAGTATGGTTTAAATACCCCCTTTCATATAGGCTTGGTTTTTATTCAACCCATGTTTTGATGGATAGAACTGTTCTTTCCAAATGTGTTGGTTATAGGGGCTTCCTTGAATGATTTCCTCACAACTCTCGAGAGTTTCTCTAAATTTGGGACACTGGTTAGAGTAGTAGGTGTTAGAAAAATAGACACCTCAATGGTTGGGTGGAGGATATTGGGATTTCCATTGATAAAGAGAATTTTTTCAAAGAAGGGCACTTACCTCTTCGAACTTTGTGTCCACATTCATCCCCAACTCTGTACCTTTCACCTCATGGACACCTCAAATGGGTACACCGGACCGTGAAACGAATTTTTCAGTGCTTTTCCCCATGTTCTCAACTAGGGTTCTTGCAAAAATTAGTGTCTTATAAATTATTCACTAGCTATGTCAGAATCAATAATGTTTCTATCAATAAGAATTAACCCTTTATAAAAAAATTGAATTAAAATTTTATCACTTATTTGGTGGTGTGGGAAACTTGATCATAATATTTTAAAGCGTTCTCAATATTATAGTAATGTTTCCCCTTGAAATTGTGTTATACAACAAATTTATTTCCTTATAGTTTCAGTTTGAGAGGCTTGGAAATATTTTTCAAGAAAAAGACAATTCATGTCCATGCAGCCTCTAAATGTTCAATTAACATAGTAAAGCCAATATTTTGTAGTATCTTCTAATGATTAATGTAATTACCTTATATTTACTTTTTATTCATACATATTAATAGGTTTGAATTTAGATAACATAATATGAAATTATTTTATGTTATTATGTGGATCTTCTCTTGTGAGTCCATGAAATCTTGGTAATAAAGGAATTATATTGGATTTTAATCAAAATTAGGTGCCTCAACTTTTAATTGAATATAGGTTTGTTGGATATCAAAATTAGGTGAGTTTCGATCTTTTAATGTCTAGTTTTTTTTCATAGATGTTATACTTGTTAATTTCAAGTACTAATCTGGTTCTAGAAGAAGAGGGATTTTGAAAAGTCTCATGTTGTGGGGTGTCCTTCTTCAAAGGGTTGTCTGGTGCATCTCGGGGGCTCTAACGTAAGATCTTCTCTAGTTCGAGTTCGAAAGGTTGTAAGTATCCATGACTATAATGTGTATTGAAATAAACCAACACAAGAGATAAATCATAATGAAAAAATATAGGTAAAGGTATAATAGAAAACAAATAAATATTCACAAAATTTACAAAAAACCTATCAAAAAAATGCACTAAAACCAATGTACTCCCCGAAAACGATTCCCAAATTAAAATGTGTTTTTGTGACACGTCTAATTGATTATGATTATAATGTTTATTTATAGTATTGGTTAGAACCTATATTGTCTCTCATTGAGATTTGGTAGTTTAATGTCTGTATTTTTTATAATTATTACTAAAAGAGGGGGGGGGGGTGTTTTTGAAAACAATTTTAAGAAAATAAATTAACATAAAGAGTTTAATAGTTGAAAAACCCAGTGTATTATGAAAAATATGTGACCAAGAGTTCATTGTAATTTCATTACACACATTTAAAGTTAATTGTTTATAGATATTAATATAGTTTTTGAGTAATTCATTGGATGAAATTCATTGGAATCACGATTAATTATTAAGGTATTTTTTCCATGCTTAAAGAACCAAACTTTGTCTTAACAATCATATTGTCAGGGTCTAGAGATTTTTCATGGAACAAGAACATCCAAAATATATTGAAATATCAAGAATGTGGGTATGAAATGGTTTCTTGTTCTGTCCAATTTGAACAACAGATTTCACGCACTCAAAACCTCACCCCGATCGATTATAAATTAAGAGCATAACATTCGCCCATATCAAAAAAATGAATTTCAATAAGATATAATGTAAGGTACATGGAATGAAATTTTTAAACACCAAAATTTCTCTAAACCAGTAGGTAATATATATGTCAAAACTCACTTTACTTGTGTGTATCTCCCTCAAAATGAAGGCCCATTATTTATCTTGACATCTGGAGGAGGAGGAAGATCGGGTGGAACTCCATCTTCATTATTGATCCCCTTATCAGGATAGGGTCCTACAAAACTTCTCGTATGATGAGAGGAACCATCTGGCACACCAAATTGGCAGCACTCGACACCTTTTCCAAACTTGAAAATGAGGACCCAAGCATCCATTTTATAGGCAAAGTAGAAGGTGGTTTTGGGAACACATATTATTTAAAACCACATGGACCATGGTTTTCGACCACCTGAAATTAGAATATCACATTGTACAAAACTAGAAACATGTTTATCCACATCTTGAATGAATCCACTGAATGTTTGGTAGCCTTTTTACAGCTATATCCTAAGATATGGATAGATCACCTCACACCACTTTTGACATATTGTGGATTCAGTGTGATGGATAGATAATGTCGGTTGGGCTACAAGATTGTCGAATGGGTCTTCGGTTCCTTCATTTGAAATGTGTCCCAATGATGTTTTGACAAGACCAAAGTATTTCACCCCATTTGGATGCACAGTTCAATATTAGTGTTTGGATGGGACTATTTGTGTGCATGGATCCTAAGCAGTTTGACCCATTTTTTTCCATCATCATGGGCCCTCCAAATCACCTACCCATCAATGAAATTATCAAAAAAACAAACATTTACCTTTTTAACAGTGATAAAAACAACATATTGGAATAAATAATGTATTTAAATTTACTATTATTTTTATAATTTTCAATAAAAAGTAGTTTAACATAGTTTTTAAGGGTAAAAATGAAACAGTGAATTATTGTGCGATCAATAATCAATCAAAACAATATTTAGGGAACCATTATGGTAAATCATTTCAAACATGATTTAGTTAGTGTTTTCATCCAAAATCTATTGCTAGGGAGTTATATTCTTAGACAAATAATCTTAATTTCCCACCAAATACTCAGGATCACATGTGATTCAATCTCAAAACAACAATTTATTCTTCATAAATTCATTCATTTAGAAATCAATTTATCTTTCACAGTTCAATTACCCAGTTTCATTTTTAACATGGATTTTCAATTTTGAAACTGAATCATAGTTTTTAATCAAATTAAGGACTTTTAAAATCATCTTTATTTTTAAGATAAATTTATCAATAATCGATATCAAATCATTTCATAATATAAATATTCCACTCTAGCCATCATATTTTTAAAATGCACCCAAAAATTAAAATTCCATTGAAATGGGGTGTATCAATTTCCACACCCTTATTAAATTAGAATAGAAATCATCATAAACACATGGTTTTAAAATAAATTAAAACCTATGTAAAATTTATCCAGAAATTAATGTTTCAATTGTCTGGTAAATCCTTATGGAACTACCTACCTTTAGCAATGTTATCACATCTATACTCGTAATGGGAAACACTAATGAAGAATGAAAATGAAGGAGGTCATTAAATAAAATTGTTAATCAAGATACATATAAAATAATAGATCCATAATTATCATTATGATCTATCACTATTTAAGAAGGAGGTAAGGGGATATTCGGAGAAACTAAATAGTAGGAGATCCACTTATCGAAAGAATATTGAACTCAGTCACAAGTTCGTTGATCCATCCATAGGAGTGGTTGGGGGAGACCAATTTTTTTCTTGAGATTCTATAAGGAACAAAGAATCATATTATGGCCAAATGGGGGTTATTAGTCATCTTTAAAATGGATTTTTGGATTTTTAAAAATAATTTTTATGGGTTAAAGAATTGTACGCATAATTTGATGGGTTGGGCTGCATTGTTACTACTAATCACACACAGATCGATTAGTTTAATTTATTTATATATTTGGAATCATATTATTGGTATTTATACTTTATTTATACTATGGTGCCTTTGTTTTGGGTTTATTATTACCCATACTGTGTGTTTAGGTTGAAAAAATTCTATTAGTGAAAAAGTATAAAATTTCAAACCATTTATATTGTAAATCCTTATTTACAGCATAAAGACTACAAATAAAGGTAGTTGCAAGCCATGAAATAAAACTCATTCAAGATATCGATATATACAGCTGAGGAAGAACTTAAGGCCTAAGGGTCTTACATACACCATATAACACTCATGGATCAATGTTCTCTTGATATTCATTCAAACAATAAATCACAGAGATCCAATAGAATTGGATACCTCAATGGTATTATTTAAGAAATAAATTGAATAATTTTGGCCTAAAAGTATCAATAAGAGTATATTTAATTAAGGATTATGGAATAGAATCTATTTCGCAATAAGGTGATGTGGAGTATATATTATTCATATACCGGAAGATTTATGGGACTTGGCCTATCTGGGTTTTTATTTTTTTATTTCTTTATACTTTCATTTTCTATTATCGGTTTCGAATGTAGTTCCATTTGAACATGTTTTTTATTTTATTTTGATGTTTCAATGATTTCTATTTTTTACATTATTCAATTACCATACCTTTTTACATCTTGTTCCTTTTCCAAGTTAGATCATTGTTTCTTGATTATTTTATTGATTATGAAATTGTTTTAATGAAATTTTCAATCATGCTTCAGCTATTTAAAACATTTAATTATTTCATTTCCAAGCATGAATAAAATGATTAGGATCATTGATCAAGAGTAGGGGTAAAAATTAATTATGGAAAATCTAAATAAAAACATAGGTAATCTATTGGCTAAGAATTTATGTTGTTAATAAAGTCATACTTCATTACCTTGAATGATCTATACTAGGAGATTGCAAGGAAAAGACACCAAAATAATTGGGATAAACCAAACTAGGATGAGTATTTTGATTTTTTTCTTACTTTTGTAGTTTCAATTAAGGAATCTAGGTAGGAAACCACATCTGGACCAAAGTGTGGTTGCTAATCTTTGAATGTCAAATTTTATAGACCAAGGAAAAAATTATGTCTCTTGAATAGCAATGTGGTCTAATCAAATATACCGACCCTTTTTAGATTTTGGTATAACCTATGAATAAGCTCCTGGAAATTGATCTAAAAACCATTTCATTCATCACAATCCATTAACATCTTCTCACTATGGGCTTCAGCATAGACTCCCACTTTTCTCTATATATAAATAATAGTATTAGTTGGGTAATATATGTTTCTAATATGATCACACTAATGTATAATACCAAATGATGCCTGGGATGGTCAAATTTTAGATCCATTTTAGGGACTACATTCAATCACAACAACATAATGAACTTCAAAATGAAGTTGGGATATCCTCACACTTCTTACCCTTCCTATTTTTTACAACTTTTACACAAAGATTAGTTAATTCATTTTTCTTAAACTTCTAATGCATGAACCCAAAACCAATGAATTATTCAAAGATACAAGAACATAATAAGCCTCTCATGTTCAATCTTGAAATTTAGAGGAACCTATTTTCACATCACTAATAAAACATGTATGAACCAAATGACCTTGCTCCACTAAATCTAAAAAATGCATTGTTTTTGCGACCTGAACAACAGGGAATGATACCGCTTCTGTCAGAACACACCATCATGGACTATGGCTATAATTCCTTTAAAGGAAGTACACCCATAATTGTTATGCCTTTGTTTCATGTATATAACTTTGAAATAAAACATGGACTAATTCACATTATCGAGAACATGTGCAAATATAGTTGACTTCAGAGAAAAGATTCACATGAACATATTCAAATCTTCATAGAAGTCCATGAAACCCTTAGAAATCAAGGTGTATCCTCAAATTATATAAGGCTTAGAGAATTTCCATTTTCCGTGTGAAATAGATCAACGGTTTGGCTTACAATCCATTCCCTTGATTACATTTCTATATTAGAATATTTAGCTAAAAAATTCTTTGTTAACTATTTCCCACTCATATATACCTGGAAGCTATGGAATGACATAAAAAACATCACTAATGAAGATGGAAAATATTCCTAAGAGGAATGGGATGTCTTTAAGTAATTGAATTAAATGTTCCTACATCACGGACTTGATGTACGACTATATCATCAAATCATATACCAGATCCTATTACCTGCAGCACATACTATAATAGACACCACCGCGGATTGTTGACTCATTATATAGACACTAGAATTTTAGAGAGCCCTTTAAGATATGGTTTCAGATAACACTAGTCTTTAAATGTGGGATTGATGACCCACTTTATGGAAAATAATCTGAGAATAGGAAACCACCCAACTTGTGGTCCAGGAATAATCCATTACAAAAAAACTTGAAAGCATTCACCTACCATCTCCAAAAAAACATCTCATGTTATAGAGGTTCATGCATGTGAAATGTATGGAGACCCACAACCATACTAAAATGATTATGTAAGGATGGAAGAAACCCAAATTTATTATTTTAATTTTCTAAATTGATATAAAGACTTCAATAGTTTTAACCACCACCATAATTCCAACAAACAATCTACCCACAAATTCCTGTTCAAAAATATCCCAATCAGGGTTACCTTCAACATAGGAGTGTTCCAGATCCACCATGAAATAAGGGCCACTTAGGTACCCACCATAGAAGTAGGTTCCTATACTACAAAAATCCATTCAATAATAACCTTTTTGTCCTAGGGCTTAGTAGTTTCCACATTCTCTTCAGAAGCAATTCCAATAATAATCCCTGCCTAGAGAACCATAAGACACCCCCTAAACAATAAAACATTTAAAATATACTCACCAAAATTGTTCAAAAAGTGAACCAGTAAACAAATAAACCAGAAAAAATAATGAAAGATGAATGTGCTGATCTATGTAACCTTGAAAACGAAGTAGGATAGATATTTGAGACTCTGTGAGACCGACTAATCGGTATAATACCTAGTAATATAGAGACACCCCAAATAGAATATGCTAAGGCTATGTTTCATCAGTTCAAAAAAGTGCTCAAATTTCAACATCCATGTAATGAGGAGGAAAATAGGGTAGAATAACTTGTATCATGTGTGGAGGTTATAAAAAAGGTGTAAATGAGTGCCCACACAAAGTTGGTACTGATAAAAATTCTAGAAAAATAGTTAATTAAATGTACTCAAGTACCAGAGAAGAACAAAAAATAAGAATAATACATGGAACGACCTCCATATAGATCCCCTCTATCATTCACATATAGGATGAAATAAGAAAAGATAGAGTTAAAATACAATAAATTTCACGAGATGTTTGTGAAACTCTATATCAATATACCATTTTATGAAGCTATTTCTCATATTCTTTCTTATGTGAAATTCATAAAGGATATTATCTCCAATAATATAAATATCAAAGGCTATGGAACTATTTCATTGAATAAATATTTCTCTATATTTTTTTAGTGGAATCTCTTACAGAATATGAGAGATATTGGTAGATTCTCAATCCCATTCACTATAGGAACATGTATGTTTGGAAAATCCATATGTGATATGAGATTAATTATAAATATAATTACAATGACATCCATTTGAAAATTGGGGCTCATGAACCAATAACAAATAACTATTTCAATTTATATCACAGATTGATCTATCAAATATCCTCATGGGCTTATTGCAACCATGTTAGTCAAAATTTTAATCTTCATATTCCCCACTAATTTTCTTATCCTATATATATGGAGAAAGATATGCCTCTATAATTTTACGATCTAAATTTTTAACCACCAAAAATTCTTTAATAAATGTGAAGAAAGGTATACCAATCTTTAGAGGAAGTGATGAATAGAATGTGATTAATCTATTAAATTCATAAAGGAAAAGTAGTGAGTCATTTGATTATCAAACCATTTTTCTAGTTGATGAAATATATGATTTAATGGATATTAGATTTGAGAAGGACACTCTATATCCTGAGGAGTAAGATGGTTTTTAATACAGTGTGGTACCCTTCATAAAACCTCTAATAAGAGACTCATTTTCATATTTCAGACCCTCTGTAGTTAATCAACCATCACTAGAACTAAAGTATCTACCAACCACAATTAGATACACATTCTTATAAGATATAGACTCCTTTACAATCATCGTAAAGTTAAAATTGAACAATGAATAATAAGAGTAAATGATAGGTCCTTAAGAGGAACAAAAATTCAATATCTTATAGTGAAAAAGATATCATGGGAATTATCCCTGTGATATGAACCCACAAAATTGTTCTGGCAGAATGTGGTAAGAAAAATGTCAACCGCATAGGTGAATCACACCATAAATGAAAGAATTTGTTATGAAGGATTTTCTAAAGCTTCTCAATGATAGTATTATATTCTATATCTCCATTAAAAAATGGGTGATCCTGCTACAAGTAGTACCAAATAATAGAGGGTTGACTGTAATAAAAAATAATGAAAATGATTTAATTGAAACTCAGACTATTACTAGATGATGAGTTTTTGTCTACTTTAGAAATATCCATACAGTGACCCAGAAAGTACACTTTCTTATCCCATTCATGGATAAGATGATTGACAAACAATCTATACATTAATTATACTACTTCTTATATGGATATTCTGAATATAATCAAATCCCTATCAATGCAATTTATTTTTCAAAAACCACATTCACATTTCCATTAGGGACCTTCACCTATCAATGATTATTTTTTGGAATGTGTAATGCACATGAAACATTCAAACGGTGTGTGAAAAATATCATTCATGATATGGTGATGGAGTTCTTAGAAATATTCAGGGATGGTTTTTCAATGTATTGATGATCATTGTGGAGTGTTTGGGAAATTTGGAACTTGTATAACAGTGCAGAGAAGATAAATGTTTAGTACTAAATTGGGAGAAATTTCATTTCATGGTCTATGAAGGAATAGTAATTGGGAATAAAACTTTAAAAAATGTTATAGTATTCTTCTTAGTTAAAATGAATGTAATCAATGACTTACTTACACCCACAATAGTAAAAGGAATAAATAGTTTTCAGGACCAAAAAATGTTCTATAATTTATTTTTAGGAAATTCTCACAAACAACACTACCACCAACACACATATTGTCTAAGGGTATTACTCTAGGATTAGGTGTAGAATGTTAGTGGGATTTGATTCTATATAATACATGGTGAATGCTCCTGTAATTGTCTCACCCGATAGGGAAAAATATTTTCAGATTATGTGGTATTCTAGTTACTTCACCAAGGGAACCATTTTAGGATAGTGGGTTGGAAATATATTTTGTACCATTTATCATCGTATCCATAAACTCAATGATTCTAAAACTAATTATAATACTATAGAGAAATATATTATTACATTAGTTTTTAGGTTTGAAAAATTTAGTTCATACCCAGTTCTCTTCAAATTTGTGGTTTTCACTGATAATAAAACATTAAAATACCATCTGAATAAGAAATATTCCAAACCATGATTGATACAGTGGATCCTAGTACTATAAAAGTTGGAAATAGTCATCAAAGACATTAAATGAACTAAATTATATTCAAACCATCTTTATAGAAATCATATATGAGATATTGAGTATAATGAAGAGCTAAGAATTACAGATGAATTCCCTACTCAGAAACTCTTCAACATGGATGTAATTCCCTGACCCCAGTAACCTAGAGTCGTTGCATTATTAAATAAAATTGGCATGATACTAGGAATCATGTGCCAAAAGACTGACCAGTTTAGTAGACATGGAAGTACTAGATACATAGATAAGTTTTACATTATATCCTAAAATAAAAAACAACATTATGTTCCCTTTGAACACACTCATATACTTTGGACTATCCCTACATGTTATTCATAATATACATCTTCACATCCTAGGAATAATAAAACATAATAATGGGTGAGCTCATATACTCAGTAAGGATAACAATATAACAGAAACTATCATAAATAAGCATAAACATTTAAGGAAATGTGTAAGTCTAAAACTCAAACCGTTTAAACAAAAAATTTAATATAATATGGAAAAGACAAATCAAATAATTTCATTTAATTATTCACATGGATATAATATTAGTTGAACAATCAAATGTAATATCAATATCTAATTTCATAATAATGTAATGAATAATGTCGGACATCATAACCACACAGTCAAGGCAGCGGGCCAGAACTACAAATAATATTTTGTCAAGGTCTTGTACCAAGACAATAGTTTGTCTCATGATACCTACTGATGCATCGAGGAGCTAAATAGAGCTCCCCCCGCCACTTATTATGTCCAATTCCTTCCTTATATGAAAATGTTGAAACATAATATAAAAATTTGTATTAAAACTAGCAAACGATATGTAAATAATTTAACCATAAACCATGAGTTGTATAAAAATACACATCCACAGTCAAACATATCACAAAACATTCAATACAATATAGAAGATTGTATCAGAATAAATCATCTTAAAATAAACTTAAAATCCAATGAATGATATTGACATATATAAAATTAATCAAAAAACTATTTGAGTAAAATATTTATTTCAACATTGAAATCATTAAAAAGTAAAGAAAACATTTATTTTGAAAATATTATTATAATATTGTAAGGTATGCTTCGAAGGTGTTATAACTCAGGAAAATATCTGCGCCCACCGTATATGTCAAAAAATCATTCTTACCTTAATTTTTCGAAATGGTCATAAAGTACCTTGTTGGGAAAATGTAAAAAGATTCCTTTAATTTTTTTTATAAAATGTCAAATAAGGGTATAAATTACCTTAACCCATAGAATATTAAATAGTGAAAATAATTTTGAAATACATTTTTAAGAAACACAAATGTGGATGATAAATAGGTCCTATAGAATACATGCATATTAATAACCTCAGATAATAAAGAGATTATAAAATTAACCCATACCTTGTATATTTCATTGGTGGAGGGTAAATTAACCTTCTATATAATAGATAAATAATTTTTATTAAATTATAAAATAACCATATACATAAATATGATTTTATATGACATCTTCTAATATTGTTTTGTTAATAATATTCTTGCAGTATAATTGTTTATGGTGTAAACTGGTTCGTTTTCCTTTATAATATTGGTTATGTAAGACAGGTTTTTTATGGATAGGTTTTATTTAAATCATATATATAATTATATTTTTGGTCTTAAACATTATTTTAAATCATCAAATGAAAATTATTCTTGAATTGTTAGATGGGGAAAAAATATCATCGCGTCGTGGAGATGGTAAGCTGTATGTACAAACTAGCGACAATATCATTCTATTGATGGTGAAATCATATGTAGTAGGATGGTATATAATATATAAAGAATCATTAAAATTTAATATTTATTATTTATATCAATTATAATCGTTATCATACCCATCCAAATGATGAAGTGTTGAATGAAAAACTACACCACGATGTGGAGACGTTAAGCCGTATATACGCACGTATGGTGACATTGCCATTTATTAGAGGGATTGAATAATGAATATGGTTGTAACATATTTATAATAACATCACAGTATGTAGAATGAACATGAGTCATTATTTTGGTATGGAGACAACAAAGAAAGAGGATGTGGATGTAGAAAATAACTTTGAAAAAGGTGATGAAATAATTACCTCTTCTTCAGGTGCTTACTTTTGATTTGATCAAAAGGGCCCTATAGGTTGGAATTATGATAAATTTAATGAAAAAAGGCTGAATTTAGGTTAGTGTGGGGATATTTTAGCAAGTTTTGGTCATGCCAAATGGATTTTGAGGTGTGATATTGAGATAAGGGGAAGTACTATTTTATAAGAGGGGTGAGGGTCAGTTTAGGAAAAGCCTGAAATATTATTTTATTATAAAATCACATTCGGTTTATAATGGCTCAAAATGGATTTATTTCATACATAAGGTAGATATGGGTCTAAATCCTCTCAAAAAATAGGTTTTATACATATTTAGGTCACCATTTTAAACTTATCTTTTATATTTAACTCTTAGATAAATAGTTTTACTTTTACGATGCCTTCTTATATTTTTATGTTACATGGTTATAAAAAATATTATAAAAGTCCAAGAAAACCCCATGTGGTTCATCATAAAAATATATATCCTTATCTAAGTCCTTTTTCTTAATATTATATTTTTTAAAAGATTATATCATTTAATAATATAGTATTAGTTTTAAAAACTCATTTTTGTTAATTTTGACACTATTTGGTATTTTTTTTTGTGAAAGTCATAACAACTTTATCACTTCGAAAAAATTTATTTAATAAACCCTAACATGCAATATTTGACTATAAAATTCTTTTATGTCATCAAAAGCCTCAATTTAGTTCTATTTTGTTACTGATAATATCATTTATTATATTCTTTCATTAAAAAGGAAAATACTACATTATTATTATGTCATAAATAAATATATTTATTTCATGTATAAAATTATAAATAAAATATCAAGATATAGGAAATATTTATAGATTTCTAATGAATATTTATAGCCGAATAGATAAATTATTTAACCTCATATAAAAATTGTTTTCATAAAATACACCCATTTATGTTGTTTTCATTATTACTTTACATTAATTAATATAAAATGTCATCATTACTCCCATGTGCCGCCATGGGGTCCCAAAATCATCCCAAGGAAGCCCATGGTCGGGAAGGAATTATCCAATAGGGTTAAGACACATGTTTGGGTAATTTAATATTATTATAATATTATTTTCCCTTATTTACCGGATTTACCCTTCAAACATGGTAAATAAAATATTTTCTGAAATAACTCTTCATAATTTCTAAAAATAAAAGATAACTATTTACACAATTTGGACCTCATGATTCTAAATATGGAATCCATTTTTCAAAATTCAAAGCGCAAAAATTTCATAAATTAATTTATCATTTATTCCCTTTGTTAAATCAAAAAAACTAAGTTTTTAAGAAGTAAAAACTATCAAAAGAGTGACATTTGTTTATGTACCACTTAAATGTGAAATTATATCAAATTACATATATTATTTTAAAAGATAAAAATATAATCTAATGATAATTTTAAACCCCTAAAATTTATAAATTAGAACTTTTTTTCTATTATAAAAACTGTTTTTAAATAAAATTTAGTGTTTTTCAATATTCCTAAAAATAAGAAAGTTATCAGAAAAGTACCAAAAATTCACCCTAAGATAATGTTTATATTCCGAATCCAAAAATTGAGTCCTAATTGAAAAATAAAATTTATAAAACTTTAAAAAGTGTCTATTTCTATTCAGAACTGCTTTTAAAATGGCTAGTTTGATAGGTCATGGTGGGCTTGCACTTGGTGATGCATAAATCACACGCTATAGTATTATTCAAAGAGAAACATTTAGTGGAAGATTGGGGGGTTACATTCTTCCAACCTTAAAATAATTTTTTCCTTGAAATATCTATAATGAAACTATATAAACTGATTCCGATGGTTTGTCATCATAAGTTCTTCAGGTTCTGACGTTGTATCTTCCATTTTTAGGTTTTAACATAGAACTTTTACCAGGCGAGTCATCCGTTTTCTCAACACTTGTTCTGTGATATCTAAAATCATGATAGGCTCTTCATAATAAGATATATCTGGTTTTAGTTTTAATTTTTCATAGGTGAGTACATGTGTTGGGTTAGGAATGTATTTTCTCAATAGTGATATGTGGAACACATCAAGAAATTTGGAGAGTCTTAAAAGAATTTCCAAATGATAAGCTACAACTCAAATTCATTCTAGAATTTAGAAATTTTTTATGTACCTAGGAAACAATTTACCATTTTTATGGAATAGTATAACACCCTTACATTGAGATACCTTAATTAAAATATGATCTCCAACTTGAAATTCCAAATCCTTCCATCGGTTATCAACATTTATCTTTTTCATAAATTGAGTTTCATTGATGTGGGTTTGGATAATCTTCACATTTTACCTTGTTTCATCAACATGTTCTTGGCCTACGAGTTTTATTTCACCAACATCATCTAAAAAATTTGATGTTCAAAATCTCTTTCCATATAATGCTTCATGCGGTTCCATCTGAATATTTGAATGGAAGCTATTTTTATAGGAAATTCTACCAGAGGTAAATACTGATCCCACAAACCTTGAATGTCATGTGATCAAGATCTCAACAAGACTTATAATGTTTGAATAGTCCATTCTTATTGCCCACCAATTTGAGGGTGGTAGGAAGTGGTCAAACAAAGTTCAGTATCTAGGGCCTTCTGATGACTTTTCCTGAATCTTGATGTAAAAGGGGGATCATTAACAGAAAAAATCAAAAGGGGTACTCCAATAAGTCTTAAAACTTCATTAGTACATAGTCTTGTGAAACTTTCAAGTGGTAAATCTTCTCTTATAGAAATAAAATGTGCTCACCTGGTAAGATGACCAACATTGACCCATATTTCTTCATTCCTTTTATGAGTCTCTGGTAACCCTATGACAAAGAACATCGTAATATCATCCCATTTCCACTCAGTTATGGGAAGATGTTTCATGACTCCTCTAGGATGTTGTCCTCCTGCCTTCACCTATTGAAAAACCATTCATCTTGACACATAATAGGAAATCCCCCACATCTTGTTGTCCCACCAAAAATGATCCTTCAAATCACTATACATATTAGTGCAACCAAGGTGTTTAAGGAAATTGGTGATATGAGTATCATCCAACAATTCCCTTTTTGGATAACGTATTTCAGGAACACAAAGTCTCTTAAAAACCTCTAAATACCATCTTCATATACAAAATCAATCAATTTCCCATCATTCACAACATTAATTTCATTTTGAAACTCCTCATCATTAGTCTGAGAACTTTTATCCTTTTTAGTAAAGATGGTTTGACAACCATTTGAAAAAGTATTGATGTTTCACCTTCTATGATTATTCCACAATACATCATTACTAGATCCATGAACATAAGATAACTTTATACTATAATCTTATTCCTAACTCCATGATACTTTTTAATCAAAGAATATTCCACCTAATTTGCCTTCCCCGGGTGGTAGTGTATTGTGTAATCATAAAACTTGAGTAGTTCAAGCCATCGTCATTGACTCATGTTTAGTTAGTTTTGTGAGAAAATATACATCAAATTATTATGATCATCATATATCTCACATTTTTCACCACAGAGATAGTGACTATATATATTCAGAGAAATGATTATTTATGCTAAATCAAGATCATGAGTTGGATAGTTTTGTTCATGACTTTTTAGCTGCCGTGATGCATAAGCAGTAACTCTATCATTCTGCATAAGGACACAACCAAGTCCTTTCTTTGAAGAATCACTATAAAACATAAACCCATCATTCCCTGATGGTATATTCAACATAGGATAATTGGTTAATATTTTCTTTAATTATTCAAAATATTCTTCATACTCAATTGTCCAAAAAACTTTAATCCCTTTACGTGTTATCTTGGTTAATTGGATATCCAATTAGGTAAAATTTTATACGAAATTCTAATAATAACATTCTAAACCAATAAAACTACTTACATCAATAATACTCGTCAGTGTTGGCCATTATTGTATTACTATTAACATAGAAGGATCAACATAGATTCCATATTTACAGAAAATATGGCCAAAAAAATAAATCTACCGAAGCCAAAACTCATACTTTCAAAACATCTCATATAATTCATTTCTTTTAAGACTGTTTAGAATAGTATGAAGTGATTTTCATGATCATTGTATCTTTTGGAGTATACCAAGATACAATCCATTAATAACACTACCAAGTCATAAATATATTCCTTGACTACACTATTCATTAGATCCATGAAAATAGAGGGTGCATCAGTTAGTCCAAAATGAATTACTGTAAACTCGTAATCCCATACCTAGTACAAAATTCTATCTTCAGAATTCCTTCCTTCTTCACACACAATTTATGATATCCAGATCGAAGGTAAATCTTAGAAAAATATTGAGCTCCATGATGTTTATAGAGTAAATAATAAATACGATGTAGGGTATAATTGTTCTTTATTGATATAGCTTAGATCTCTATATTGTCAATTCACAGCCTCATAGATCTATCTTTCGTCTTCTCGAAAATAAAATCGGCTTCCCCTAGAGAAAAACTAGGGAGAATAAATCCATTATTACTAAATTCCTCTAGTTGTTTCATTAGATTAACTAATTCCATAGTGTCCATTCTATAAGGGGACATTGATATCGGCTATGAACCAGGAATTAAATCAATGGAAAAATTAATTTATTGTTCTGGAGGATGTTCGGGTAAATCCTCTGGAAACACATCAACATATTCTTTCAGAATCAGTACATTCTATATTTGGACATTAATTTACTCACCCATATTTCTGTCATTACCTTCCTCCCCAATAATTGAATTTAGTGGAGCTACTGAGGGTGGATCTAGGTAATGATCTGATAGTACATTTCTGCTCAAATGATATGTTACTCCTTGTCATCATTGAAAATTGTAACCTCCTTCTTCTAACGAAATTTTTTTCATCATTGTTTGAAATCCATTCCATACCGAGTATTAGATCAAATTAAAATAGGGGTAGTATGATGATATCAGCTGATAAATCATGTTTATATACTCTAATAGGAACTGATTCAGAAAACACTTTTGTAACGATACTTCCCTTAATAGTTCTGTCTAACTACTCCCTCATTAAATCAAATTGAAAATATATAATTTTCATAGGAAACTGGGAGGATATAAAATAATAAGATGATTCAGAATTAAATAAATAATTGGATAAATATGAGGAAACTATTAAATTATTTTCCACCATGTCATTCAGAGCCTCGACCTCATCAACAGTGATCATATAAGCTTGGCCTTTCTACCTTGGCCTTTTATGTTTTAATTTTTCCTTGGAACTTAGGAAATTCATTTACATAATGTCCCATTTCTCTATAATTGTATCATTCAACATTGATATCCTATTTCTATCCCTTATAATCATGAACTCAGTGGCCTTTTTCACCACAGTTGTAACAAACTCCCATTCCCTTTAGGCATGTACCAGAGTGTTTCTTACCACATTTATAGTTGGATGGAAATTCAATGTTTCCCTTCTTCCACTTATTTACATTTCTAGAGTGTTCATAAGATCTCTTCTTCTATTTATTTTCTTTAATGTCACAAGACTTATAGAATTCTGTTTCTATCTTGATAGCACATGAGAAAATATCTTTGTACGATGAGAAGGATTGTGAGACTAATGCTCGACGGAGAAATGGTTTTAACCCATCAATGAATCGATCAATATTACTCCTTGGGTTACCTATATAATCTGCCGAATAGCTGGCTATCCTTGTATTGTTAGCCACATACTTTGGGACATTCTCGTCCTCCTTTTTCCTCAGACTTAGAAATTGTATTTCCATATCTTCTTGATGGTCATGAAATTTTTTTTTCTATGAAAAGTTTTTTTAACTCCCTCCATTCCATATTTGATACTTTTTCATCTACATTTTTTTTTGAATTAATGACCACCATTGATCTAAATCTCCTGTGACTCGATAAAATTCCATTGAAACTTTTTCGCTTTCTCTAATCTCCAAAGAATGAAATATTCTCTCTATGGAACATATATATTTCTCAACTACAAGTTGATTTTTAGTCCCATTGACATTTTGGAGTTGTTACCTCATGAATTTTTCTAACATTGATCCTCTATGTTGTAGATTATGGTTCTCCATATGTGTAAGCTGGTTTTTCATAACCTGAGTGAGTTGTCCCAGTATAGTGATAAGCTGATCAGCACTAGTTGCATCAGCATTACCACTATAATTATCTCGAGTAGGAGGTAAATAACTATATGGATTACGTGCATTGATATAGTTTCCATTCCATCGAATTGGTTCTATTTCTAAAAAATGACATACATTAGATTAGTTTATGAAATGCAATTCATAATTTCAATATTGTAAAACACTTAACATAACTCAAACAGTTTATGGATATAATATTTAATCATAAAATTATTTCCTTTGAGGAAGTATTTACACATAAATCTTTCATAATGGTTTTTAAAAAAAATGTGAATTGTTCTATGCATATACCTCAGGAGTGTCGTAACCAAGATTGCAGTAAGGCCTGATGTCATGTACCAGGATAACTCGCATCAAGCCCGAAACTCCTTGTCAAGGTTTCCACTCTTAGGTACATCTATGCCAGAGCCGCATCTACCTTATCGTATCCTAAAAAGGATTTATTTCTTGTAAAATACATAAAATATCTACATTAAAAAATATTGGATGTTTGTCAATAATAATCCCCAAAGTCTATCTTAGGGTAATGTTCTATAATCATAATTTTTCTAAATCAAGTTTCAAATGTTTTCACTAATATTCCTATGATACCAACTATAATACCCCCTCCCCAGTTACCAAGAGTAAGTGTATTATTACATAAATATGTTGTGATACAAGGAATCATGTCTCAAAATACCGATCAGTTTAGAATCCTTAGAAGTACTAGATACATAAATAAGTTTTACATTACATCAGGAATTAAAAAAACAATGTGTTCCCATTTAACACACTCATATACTTTGTCCTATCTGTATAAGTTATTCAAAATATACCTCTTCACATACTTGGAAAGATAAAACATAAGAAAGGGGAGGCACAAATTCTCAGTAAGGAGAAAAATATAGCGGAAACTCTAATAAATAAGAACAAACATTTAAGACAATGTAAAAGACTAAAACACATGCCTTTTAAACAAAAACTTCAACATAATATGAAAAAGAAAAATATTATAATACCGTTTACTTATTCACATAGATATTATACTAGTCAAATAATCACATGTAATATCAATAGCTAATTTCATAATGATGGAATGCATAATTCTAGACAACATAACCACATTGTCAAGGTCTCTTTTCATGACTACAAATAATATTTTTTTATGGCCTTGTTCCAAGACACAGGTTTCTCTCATGGGACCTACCGATGCATCAAGGAGTTATGATGGGCTCTACCTGTCACTTACTAACTCCAATGAATTCCTCATATCAAAAGGTTTAGACATAATATAAACATTGGTTTTAAAACTAGCACACGAAATCTCAATACATTAATCGAAAACCCTGAATGGTATAAAAATAGCACATCCACTATCAAAAAAATCCCAAAACCTTCAATACAATATTGAAGATTGTATCATAGCAATTTATCTTCAAAAAAACGTAAAATCCAATGAAGGATGTTGACATATATGAAATCAATCCAAAAACTATTTGAGTAAAATATCTCATTCTACATTGAAATCATTAAAAATTAAAGAAAAAATTTATTTTGAATATATTCTTATAAGCTTGCAAGGGAAGCTTCGATGGTGATATAATTGAGGAAAATAACCGCACCCTTCATATATGTTAAAAAAATATTCTTACCATAATTTGTCAAAACATTCATAAAGTATATTTTTCAGAAAATGACAGAAATATTCCTTTAAAAACATTTTATCAAAATTCAAAAAGGGTATAAATGAATTTAATCCACAGTATAATAAATAGAAAAAAAATTCAAATACATTTTTAAGAAACACATATTTGAATGATAAAGAGGTCCCAATAGATACTTACATATTAACAACCTCAGATAATAAAGAGATTGTAAAATTAACCCGTACATTGTACGTTTCATGGGTCGACGGTACGCTAAACTCTTTTATAATAGTTAAATCATTTTTATTAAATTAAACAAGAAAAATATACAAAAATATGATTTTATATATGATATTCTAATATTGTTTTGTTAATAATATTTAAGTTGTATCATTGTTTCAAGTGTTAACTGATTCATTTTCCATTATGTGTTACTTAGGTAAGTAATGTTATTTAATGGAAAGGATGTATTTGATTCATATCCAGAATTATAGTAAGTTCTTAAAAATAATTTTTAATCATCAAATGAATATTATTTTTGAATGGTTACGATAGGGAACATAATCTCGTCGCGTCTTGGAGACGGTAAGCCGTATGTACGCACGAGCGACAATATCATTCTATTGATGGTGAAATCATATGTAGTCGGATGATATAATAGATATAAAAAATAATTAACACTTTATTTTTATTTTTTACATCAATTATACTCATTATTATACCCCTCCAAATAATGAAGTGTTGAATGACAAACTATCCCAAGACGTGGGGATGGCAAGTTGTACGTACACACGTATGGTGACATTGTCATTTATAGGATGTATAGAACAATGAATATAGGTGTACCATATTTATAATAACATAATTTTCTGTAGAAGGTAATGGAGTAATTATTTTGGTATGGAGAAAACAAAAAAAGGGGAAGTGGAAGGAGAAAAAACATTTAAATAGGTGATGAAATAATTACCTCTTCATTAGGTACTTCCTTTTGATTTGTGAAAAAAGGGTCCATAGGTTGGCTTTATAATAAAAATATGGTCTCTATGATTAAGTGAGGGTAGTTTGGGAGGATATTTGAGAAGAGGTTGGCCGATTCAAAGGGCTTTGGAAGTATGATTTTGAGAGAAGGGGAAATACCATTTTTTAGAGGGGTGTGGGTCACTTTAGGAAAAGCATGAAATATTACTTTATTATAAAATCATATTTGGTTTATAATTGCCAAAATGGATTTATTTTGAGGAAAATATCGTTATGGTTCGAATCCCTTTCATCCAATTGTTTTAGACAAGTTTAGGTTATCATGTTAACCTTATCTTTTAGATTTCACTCGTTGTTAACTAGTTTAACTTTTACAATGTCTTCTTGTATTTTTATATTACATGGTTATAAATCTCACTATAAAAAGACAAGAGAACACCAAGTGTTTCATTATTGTTATATCTATAATTTTTTAGTCCTTCTACCGAACCATAGATATTTAGAAATATAATATTATTTAATAATATATTATTTGTTTTGAAAACTCATTTATGTCAATTTTGACACTATTTGGTATTTTGTTTTTGTGAAAGCCATCACAAATTTATCACTTAGAAAAAAATTTATTTAATAAACACTAACATTTCATATTCACCTATAAAATTCTTTTATTGCCACAAAAGTCTCAATTTTCATTTATTTTGAAATTTATAATATCATTTATTTTATTGTTTCATAAAATGGAAAATACTACATCATTACTGTGTCATAAATAAATATATTTATTTTATGTCTAAAAATTATAAATAAAATATCACGATGTAGAAAATATTTTTATAATTATAATGACTATTTATAGTATATGATATCACTTATATATCTTCATTTATATTTTTTTAAAAGATACATGTTTATGTTATTTTTGTCTTTACATTACAATAATTAATATAAAATGTCATTATTACTCCCATGTGGTTCTATGGGGTCCCAAAATAGACCTATGGATGACCTTGGTCGGAATTGTATTAGAATATTTAAGTGTTGAGGAAATTTAATATTATTAGAATATTATTGTTTACCCATATTTGCAGGAATTACCCTTTAACCATGACAGTTAAGATATTTACTAAAGTAACAATTTATAATGTCTAAAAATAAAATTTAACTATTTATAAAATTTTTACATCCAAATTACAAATATGGAATACATTTATCCAAATTCAAAACACAGATATTTCATAAATTAATTTAAAATTAATTCATGTTGTCAGAACAAAAAAGCGGGTTTTAAAGAAATAAAAACTATCAAATGATTGAAATGTGTTTATGTACAATTTAAATGTGAAATTACATAAAATGACCTAAATTATATTAAATGATAAAAATATAATCTAATGATAATTTAAAACTAGTCAGCTGTATAATTTAACACTATATATTATTTCGATTAAATATCTGGTTTTTATTTAAAATATATTATTTTTTTTCAGTATTCATCAAAAAATTAATGTTATCAGAAAAGTACCAAAAATTCATCGTAAGCTAAAATTGATATCCTGAATCCAATAATTAAGTCAATATTAAAAAATAAAATATATAAAGTTTCATAAAGTGGGTATTACTATTCATAAATACTTTTAAAACGGCTAGTTTGATAGGTCGTGGTGCGCATGAACTCGGTGTTGTGGACATCACACGATATTATTTTATTCAAAGAGAAACATATTATGGATATTTGCGGTGTTAAAATGGATGTGAAATAATGTCCATGGTTTTATAACATAGAAAATTATCTTTCTGTTGGAACCCTCTACCCACACGTGTTCAATCAACATATGGTGATGTCTCTATCAGATACATCACATGATTACTAGGACGAGAAAATTTTATTCAATTTTTTTGCTAATGGATTAATAAAACCCTGAATCATAGAGGATGAAATTCAAAGAATTCTAGAATTTGGTCTTATGTCAAAAAATAGAGTACTTCATGATTCAGCACATAATGGGGTTAAAATTATTTAGAGTGGATATTTTTTTTCCCTAATTCTATTGAGGCGTAATGAGTTTTTTACAAAGCTATGAATGGTGTCAGTGAACAGGAACCATTAGGAAATGTAGTGAAATTACATTGAACAATATCTTATAAGTGGAAATCATTGATGTTTGTGGAATTTATTTTATTGGACCATTATCCCATTCTCATGGAAATAAATAAATTTTTGTTGGTGTGTAATACATTTCAAAATTAGAAGATAAAAAAAGCATCCATCATTGTCATGACTAAAGTAGTAATGAAATATATAATGAAAAAAAAATCATTTCAAAATTGGTATCCCCTCGATTGCTGATTAGTGTTTTCAAAACACACATTAATAATTCTTCCATAAATGAACTTCATTAAAAGTACTCAATTTGATTCAACACTATCACTATTTATCACCCACAAGCTAGAGGGATGGTGGAACAATACAATTGAGAGATTAATAATTTTTAAAAAAGATATTCAACAAAAATAAGAAGAACTATAGTATTAAACATGATTATGTACTTTGGGAATATCGAACGGCTTACCAAACACCCATCAACATAACTCCCTTATGTCTTTTATATAGAAACCCATATAATTTTCTAGTGGAAATAGAACATCTATCATACAGGGAAATCAAAATATTAAATCTAGATATAATATTTTTTTGGAAACATTGTTTTTTGTACTTATGAACTGGAGGAAATCAACAGAGATTCATACAAGGATGTTAAAATCTACAAGAATAAAATAATATAGTGGAATGATCAAAATATTCTGTGAAAGGTATTCAAAATGGGGGAAAAGATATATAGTTCAATTATCACATGAAAGTATTCCCTATGAATATGGAATCTTAATGGATGGGTCCATTTAAGGTTATTAGTGTCTTCCGATGAAGATCCATATAAATTTAATGAAGAAATAGGGCACCAGTTAAATTAAATGGATAAATATTAAAAATATATCAATATAAATTATAATGATATTTTGTTCTAATTTTTAAATTCACAAACATTTGGGGGATATATAGAAGAAGACATAAAATGAAATTATTACTTGGTGTAATCCCATGTTCTTAATCATTAGGTAGGTTATGATAATTAATTCTTAGTTTCCTCACTATTAGTGGACAAGTACTGAGTTTTAAACTAAAAAAAACAATTATGGAATAAATTTCGTTTTACATTTCAAAATATCATGGTTTAAAAAAATAAATCCTGAACCTATATATAGTGTAAATAATAACTTTACACCATATGATTCATGTCCTAATTAATTAATTCATAACCCTAGTGTTTACGGTGTCATCCCCTATGTTTCTCTGTCTTCTCACCACCTCTTCTGCACCTACCTTCCTTCCTCTCCTCCTCCCTTAGTGAAATCCATCATTTACTCCGACCAAGCCTTTAATTATCAACCATGGTACCACCAAACGTGATTGTATCCCTCCCTCCAAGCATGTGGCCCAAGAATAGTAACCACCCAATGAAACATTCTAGACCTCAACTATGTTGCCTCCTTCTCCTTCGCCTCCACTGCCAGCGAATAACACAGTGAATTCAACCCATTCATGTTTGGGTTCACATTTTGAATCCCAAAACTTGTAGAATGATTCTATTCCCACTTAAATCCATCACTGTCTATGTTTTTAGAAACCATAACTTTTGGTATGCATGGTTCATTTATAGGCGATGAAATTACAGTGCAACAAAACAATATATATTTTAATTTTTCAAATGATCATCACATATGAGAATGTCATGGAGGACCTCATATAGATTAACCTCTTACACATTATTGAGGTATGCATGTAGAATTATCATGAGATATTTCTGAAGTTCCTGGAAACATTCAACATTGACATTTTCCACATAACATTCCAATTAGGAGTTTAGGATTTTGAAATGTCATAGGTTGAGTTTATGTTCAGACTCAGTGTTTATTCATCTAATTTTGCATCCACTCTCATATATGGTTCCTTATGTCTTGATCTGAACAAGGAACATACACCAATGTTTTAGTATATAATCGCTCGTGACCCCATGTGCAACCATGGTTCTTTCACTACCAAGACCACCCAACTGAAGGGTAACTATTTGTGAAATATACACCATGAGTTAGCTCATGCTTGGATAAGAAGGGGAGACTACCATGAAGCCATAACATATATTTATGTGGAAATTATGGACACATCCATGCATTCCCTTTATAGTTAACATGGATCACCAATTTTCCCTCTATTACTAGATTCATGATATATTGAGACATGATACTCTTAATGGTGGATCATTCATCACCCATCTGACTAGGCACATGGGAATATTTGATAGAACTCATCTTCTACCCTCTTTAGGCCCAATGCAGATCATGAAACTCCCCATGATCCATAAGATGAGGCTGATTAACAAGGTGGGAGATCACTATTATTGGGCCTCTGAGTATGTTGAGGTCATCACTAAGGCCCATACTTATACTAATTCTGCCACCCCTTCCATTCTCGTTGATCGACCCATAGCATCTAGACCTAAGGAATTAGTTTCTCTTTAAACTACCCTAATCGTTCATATATTTTTGTGGTAATACATAGACACAAATACATTATATAGAGTATTTTGGAAAACCATAGGGGAATATACCAATATTTTGGAATCCCATTTTTTGAGCCTTCCCAATTACCTTCCACTATGCCATCCCCCTATAGTTACATCCACCAAGCATCACCCTAATACCACCCTACCAGTTACCAACTCCATTGCCACTCCATAAAAACATTCACCTCCATCCACCCTAATTGAGAATCCTCTAGAGATCCCTATCCATAGTATAGAGTAATACTACTTAACGAAGCACACTCGATGTGGAAAGGGCCATGCTCGTCATCTACCTTTGTGGAGGCATTCATGGATCCAACATCCAGACATACAGTCATAGTACAGATCTATACCTCCCCTCTACTAGTGAGTAATGATCCCTCTTCCATTGTTGTGACACTTACTTTGATGGTTGTGTAACTTTACCCCACCAATACTATAGCTATTAACATGGTTAGCTAGATCTAACAATGAATAATTCAATAGGGGACTACAGATACTGCTTGAGGAGATTCTTCCCACATAACTTATGTAACACCAAAAGTTTTTATAGACCTTTTATTCTAAAAAAATTAATATTTTCATTTATATAATGTAATTTACTATGTCAAATATTAAATTCACACAAAACAGACCTGTCGAATGTTACACATAACTCTGAGTTGGCGTAAAGTACACACAACCCTGATTATAGATTTTGTTGAATTTATAAAATAATTATGTTTGGATTATGTTATACATTACACCAAATAAAGATTTAACTTCATGAAACACTGAGTTGCCTTGCATTACATTCAAGAGTGACCTTCCTCGATATCTTGCATTATACACAATACCAATTTTCACTAAAAAATGATACATTATTGAAATATTATAATTTAATGGGATATAAACTAGTTTTTATGAATATTTTTAACCAAATTTTAAACATTATATAACATTAATAGTCATCTTATGTATTTTATAAACATTATATAAGAACAAATTCAATTTTTCAGATAAAATAAGTATTTTTTAAAAAATACAATTCTACCAAATTTTGATGGAGTAACCATTTTAAATATTGTTTTTAAAAGTTATATATAAATTATATTAGTTAAAATAAACTTCTTATATTGTAGTGGGACTTGAAAATTTATTTTTCTTGGGTTTTTGGTATTTTTCTCATAAAATTCAAATTTTAATGAATAGTTAAAATACTGAATTTTAATTCAAAACTAGCTTTTCAACTAATTTATTTATATAGTAAGATTATATTTTTAATTGGTTTTAAAGTTTAATTGGATTATTTTTTTCATTTAATCCAATACTTTTCATTGAAGTAATTTCACATTTAAATTGGACATAAACACATGTCAATCTTTTGATAGTTTTTACTTCTTAAAAACTCACTTTTTGGTTTTGACAACATGAGTTAATTATAAAATAATTTCAGCCAATTATTTGTTCTGAATTTATAAAAATGGATTATATATTTTGAATCATATGGTTTAAATTATGTAAATAGTTCCATTTTATTTTGGGACATTATGAATTGTAACATCAGTAATTATTTTCATTTACCATGGTTAATCGGAGAATCAGGTAAATAACGGTAAAACAATAATATTATAATAATAAAAACTACCCTAAAACGTGTCCTATTCTAATTGGATGAGTCATGAGTTACCATAAAAATCCTTTGGCAGAAATTTTAGCATTTGAAAACCACATGGTGGTGAAAATTACATGTTATAAAAATTAATCGAAAGTAAAGGGAAATATAACATAAACATGTACCTTTTTAATAAATCAATTATAAGGTGGAGTTATATAATTATACTATTTGAATATAAATATTCATTTGAAATATAAAAATAATTTACAGATCATGTAATTTTATTTATATTTATTACAAAGTAAATAAATAAATAAATTTATGACATAATGATGTTGTAGTTATTACCTTATTAATGAAATATTCAAATAAATGATATTATAAGTATTTAAATAAATGTATTTTGATCATTTTGAAACCATAAAAAAGTTCTTGGTATTCCATTAACTTGTTATGGATTCTTTAATTTTTTTTTCTATGTAATAATGTTTTTATGACATTAATAAAAATCAATTACTAAATAGTGTCAAAACGGACATAAATGTGTTTTTAAAAGAGATACTATTTAATTATATTATATAGTAGTCCTAAAAATATAAGATTTTACAAAAAGCCTTATATATTGTTAAAAATATCATTAATGATCCACTTGAAGTTCCCTTGTCATTTTATAGTTACTATAGGAACCCTATATTATGAATATACAAGAAGGTATGGTAAGAGATATGGTTTTTTAACTAAGGGTTAATGCTAAAAGATAAGGTTACTTTTGTGACCTAAACTTTTCATAAACCTATTTATTGAGAGGATATGTTCCCATAATTATCATATATTATTAATAAATGAGTTTGGGACCATTAGAAACCGAAAATATATTTATAATAAATTAATATTTAAGGACTTTCCTAAAGTTCCCGTCACCTCTCCTGTAAAAGGAAACTTATCCTTCTCTTTTAATCACACCTATAAATCCATTTTTATCATCCATAACCCGCCCATTTCCTTTCCAAAATTCTCTAAATTTATCATATATTCCACAATTCTTGTAGAAATCCCACCCAATGATACCTTTTTTTTCAAATCAAAAGGTGATACTCAGAAAAGAGGTAACTGATTTATCCCCGCATTCAAAATTCTTTCCTTTTTCTACTTCCTTGTTTTACGTTTTTTCTATAATAAAATAACAAATACAGTATATATTACATTATAAGGTGTTATTATAATTATGGGACAACCTTATACCTCTTTTTATCCATCCTATGAATAATAGTATCACTATGCGTGCATACATACAGTTTACCGTCTCCTCGACGTGGTGTAATTCATTATTGAAAAATACATAATATTGATGCATATAATTATTATTATAAAGTATATAAATAATTAATATAACATGATACATATTATTTATAATTAATATACAATTCAATTTAAAAACATTAAACCATTTGGTGAATGATATCAGCATTCGTGCGTACGTATGGCCTACCGTCTCCACGATGTGATGAGATTCATTCTCCATGTTAACCATTCAAGAATGATTATAAACTATATATAATAAATAATAATGAAATATATGAAATAAAAATATTACTAGATATATATATATATTTCACATAATTTTTCCATTCAATTCAATAGGGAAATAGAAACAACGTTCATGCATACGTACGACTAACCGTCTCCATGAATGGTGTATTCTATTTCATTTATATTTCTATTATATATATTCATATACTGGATATTTCTGATATATAAATCATTTTTTACATTTTTAATTATGTATGTCACTATCTATGTTATAATATTAAGAATAACAAGTCAAAACTAGTACGATAAATAAAATGATTTTTACCCAAACCATTGCTTTAACATAGAATTGATAAATAAACGGGTTATATAAAGACATAAGTGAATCATATATGAAATCATAAATATTATTATGGTTATTTTACAAGTTAATAATATATTTTAACCCACTATACAAGAGTTTCAGACACATATGGAAGAAATCGGACCTAAAGACAGGGATAATTTTAGAATCTCATTATTTTAAGAGATTATTTATTCATAAGTATTTTCTGGGGTATATTTATCATCCATGTCCATGTTACCTAAATCTATATTATTATTTAAATTCAAATAATATTTTTAATTTAAATTTTACTCATCGGTTATGTTTTATTAAATGGTAAGAAGGAATCATTCTTTCATTTTCCATTCGAGGAGTTTTTTGACATTTTTAGAAAGAGTATGAGAAGAATCTTTTTAGCTTATATAGCATGAATATATATTTATATATTCATAATTCATAGTTTCCATGAAGAATCATCTACAATATTTCATTTTTTTACACTAAATTATTTTCTTTAAATTTATTTTGGCATTTTAAGAAAAGAAAATTCTTTTTAAGAAGAAAGGATATTTTCATCAAGAATTATAGTCAAGTGTTTTATCAAAATTATTTTATATATAAGATGACATAGGGTTATGTTTCTGTCACTATTATTAATTTAATTTGATTATGTTTATAAATGAATTATTTTTATGAAATCCGTTTATTTTATTTGGATTATGATGTAATGATATTTAAGAAACCTATTTTATTTCATGGGTTATGCTATGCTGAGTGATTTATGTTTTTGTGGAACTTTTAATATGATTGCATTATGAGATGGGTGGGACTTATATATACCTAAAATGAATTGGGTAATTATTTATATCTCTTTAGATATACCTGAATGGAATGGAATGTAAATTCGGTTCAGTAATATAGGGTTGGAATTTAAAGTAAATCATGTTCAGTAATACATGGATGGAATGCCAAATAAACCTAGTTCATTAATGAATATTGCCTAAAAAATGGTCTTGGTAGCTATTCCTTGGCTACTATAGAAATCATATTATGTGATTATTTATTTTCCATAATTCCAAGTTTTTTTTTTCAATTGTATTTTATTATGTTAAATGTTATATTATGGTCTATGTCTTATGTTCTACCAAGATTTATTTCATAACTCATGATTCTAATATTCCAACTTTATGTTTATGTTTATAGTTTTTTATGTTTATAGTTTGTTTTATGTTCTCAATGTTTAACCTTACTATCCATTTTAGATCACTCTTTTTATGTATTCTTTTACCCAAGATATAAAGAAATGTTTTAGGTAGGAAAAAAAGGGGATAATCTTTATGGGGGATGTTGAAGATCTTTCACCAAGTTAGAAGATTATGTTCCCAGTTTCTGAAGACACTAGACTATTAAGGTATTTTGGAATCTATTTGGTTAATGTATTAAGTATTCCTCAAAAGAAATGTAATTTATATGTATTTCATGTTTGGGTTGTTCGTGTTAGTATCATAGTGAAGGTTTAGTTAACCTTTGAAAACGACGATAAGAAAACTTTAGTGAGATCGCTAGAGATATTTCTACTGTATGTTTAGGGATGTCTCTACGAGTATTTATAAATATAGGTTACTATCCCAGATTTATGGTAATGATAATGAATAACATAGGATTAATCCTATGATGTTAGAGATTGAAAGTACCCCCCTTTATTACTTTGTTTTCCTCGTTTGATTTTTGCCTCTCACACTTTAATTTTTGGGTTTTATAAAATGGCTAAAATAGGAGGATTCATGTTCATGGAGAATATGATGGAAAATGGAATGATATTATTCATGAGAAACCAAATTAAATGGAATTTGGAAGGTGAAAAATGGTTATTATGCCTAGTCATAAATATCATAACATGATCCATAATATCAACATTGGCCAGTTTCATGACCCATCTAACAAGATAAAGATGCAATTTCATTGTGATTATAGAGGAAAAAATGTTAAATTTTACTCATGTAAATCATGTGGGAAGAGGTATCATGGAGAATTTTTCAAAGGAATAAAAACATGTTTTGGGTGTGGAAACGAAGGACACAAAGAGTGTAATTACAAAGGAAAAGAACCAGTTATCAAAATGGACAAGGATAATCATGTTTCTAGGAAATCAACGACAGTTTATTGTTTTAAATGAGAAATTAATGGGAATTATTCAAATCTATTACCTAAAGGAAAATATCTTGAAGTGAATCAACATGGTTGTATAGGTAGTATTTATGTTGCTTATGATGAAGTGACTACAAAATTTATATGATAAAAATAAGTGTCATGGAATAAAATGGTGATGCTCAGTCAATGGTTTGAGAAGATAGTTGAATGATTACATGATTATCTAGAATAATGTTGTATAAGAAATTTTATGGTATTATGGAATAATGAAACATACTAGGATTGTTACTCTATTTGTTGTCTTGATGTATTTGGAAGTATAAGTTTAATGATACTGATAACCATTAAAAGTAATTCATATATTTCTGGAAAATTTATTATATGTGTATAATGATGAGATAAAGAGATAAAGAGATGTTTGATAGTATTAATGACTGCATGACAGATATAAGGATAAAATGATATCATGGTTTGATTATATATATATTTTTTATTTTTGATGTGTGGAAATAGTAAATTTTAAAAGAATTTTATTTCACTAATGTTCTATGATAATTCATGTTATTTCATGATTGAAGAGAATAAATAAATAAGGTATTAACATTTTTGGAATGTGACAAACAAGAAATACCTTATGATTTATGAGAGATAAATGTTATTTTTATTTATTTCACCACTTTCTAATGTTTTATATTTTTAGTTTTTGCAAATACTATAATGTTATACATTTATGGAGAGTATATGTTATATTCTGGTTAATTTTTGTTAGATTAATGTATTATCTCACTATAGGTAGACTTATGAATATTTATTTATTTATTTCAACATTTTTTTAAGAAAAATGGAATGAAATATCATTCTATCATATGATCTCCTAACTCTTCTAGAAAGGCAAGTTCAACATCATTTTATTGAGTAAGAGATGATGTAAGAATTGGTCAAGGCTTGACCAATGATGAGATTTTATTTAAATCAAGTAAGTATTTTTTTCTCATGTTCTTAAAATTTAGGAAAAGGATATTAAAAACCCAAAATTTCATCCTATTACCTTAGGATCTAATGAATTAGATCGTCCCTTAAATCCTTGCAGATTTATGGCTTTCTGGTTGTTAATTTTCTCCAAACCATGTTCTTTATCACTATTCATCAGAACGTGATGGTTAAAATTTTCTTCCATACAAATGTTTTCACATCCCACCTATATTATTTTATTGGAAACCTATTGATGAGTTACTTTAGGCAACAGTTATGTTTCTAACTTTCATTTTTAAAATGAAGTTTCATTATTCCTTTTAACGATGTGGGTTTCAATGAAAGAAACTTTCATGTAGTAAAACTTTTATAACCCCAATGAATTTCAAGTGTGAAATTCATTTTAAGGGGGGTATAATTTTATACCTAGATTTTTTATAAAATATTTTTTTAATAAATTAAATTTTCATTTATATCATTAAATTCATTAATTCAAAAATTCATTTCGCAATGAACTGACTTGTCGTTTGTTACACACAACACCGAGTCATCGTACGAAACATGAAACACTGAGTTTAAATTTTGTTCAATGTATACAAGAATTATGTTTTGATTATGTTTTATGTAACAACAAAATAATATTTCACTATATGAAAATCTGACTTATCACGTGTTACATGCAAGAAAGACCTACCTCAATAGCTTTCATTGTACACAATACTGAGTTTCACTAAACAAAAATATTTTATTAAAATATTATAATTTAATGGGATATAAACTTTCCCTTGTGAATAACAATATCCAAATATTTAATATTATTTATCATTAAAATTAATCTAATGTATTATCTAGACATGATATTAGGACAAAGTCATTTTTTTTGAAAAAAGAAGTATTTTAAAAAAAATGCAGTTTTCCCGGATTTTGATGACGCACGTTTTTTAAATATAAATTTTAACACTTATATATATATATATTATATTATATAAAATTAACTTATTCTTTGGAATCGGGACATAAAAATTTAATTTGGTTTATTTTTTGGTAATTTTTTGGTAAAATTCATATTTTAATGAATAGTGAAAATTAATGGATTTTAATTCAAAACTGCCTTTTCATCTAATTTATTTGTAAAGTTATATAGTATTTTTAATTGGTTTTAATGTGTAATTGGATTATGTTTTTATCATTTAATCCAATTTTGGTCATTTAAATTAATTTAAAATTTACATAGGCCATAAACACCTGTCATTCTTTTGATAGTTTTAACTTCTTAAAAACTCACTTCCTTGTTTTGACAATGAGAATTAATTTAAAATTATTTTCTTCCAAATATATGTTTTTAATTTATAAAAATAGATTCCATATTTTGAATTATAAGGATCAAATTATGTAAATATGTCCATTTAATTTCTGAACATTATGAATAGTTACATCAATAATTATTTTTATAGACCATGGTTAAGGGTAAATCAGGTAAATAAACGTAAAAATATTATATTATAATAATTTAAAAGTACCCTAACACGTTTAATAATCCAATTTTAAGAGTAATTGGAGAAGAAAAAATCCTTAGGAAAATGTCTGGCTTTTGAGAACCACATGGGTGTGAAAATGACATGTTATAATAATTAATTTAAATTGAAGGGAAATATAACATAAACATGTATCTTTCTAGTAAAAAATGTTTAAGGTGGGGTTATATAATTGATATATGTTAATATAAATATTCATTATAAATATAATTTTTTTATAACTCGTGGTATTTTATTTATAATTTTTATAAAAAAACAATATAAATTTATTTATGACACACCGATGATGCAGTGATTACCTTATTAATGAAATATTCAAATAAATGAAATCATAAATATTAAAATAAATTTTATTTGAACATTTTCATTTCAAAAAAAAATTTGGATTCAATTTACATGTGATGTATGATTCAATTCATTTTTAATGATGAAAAAATTTTATATGACTATAACAAAAATCAAATACTATATAGTGTCCAAATGGACATAAATGTGTTTTTGAAACAAATAATTTTTTTATTAGCTGATATAATTGTCCTAAAAATATATGATTAAGACAAATGAAATAGATAATGTAACAAATTTCATTAATGGTTCACTTGAGGTTCTCTTGTCATTTTATAGTAACTATAGGAACAATATATTTTTAATATAGAATAAGACAAGGTAAGAGTTAATGTTTTTAACAATGTGTTAAAGCTAAAATATAAGGGTACTTATGTGACCTATATTTTTCATAAACTTATTTTTTCATTGGATATAGGCCCAAAATAATATTATATTCGAAATAAATATATTTTGGTCCTTTATAAACCGAAAATAAATTTATAATCAGTTAATATTTAAATAATTCCCTAATGTTCCCTTCCCCTCACATATAAAAGGAATATTTTACTTTTCTGTTAAGAACACATATAAAGAACGTTTTCTTGGACAAAACCTCTATTTTTACTCTCAAAACATACTTCAATTAATCATAGGGGCCAAAATTTAAGATGTAATCCATCTTAGGGATACCTTTTGTGAAAATCAAAAGGAGATACTTGAAAAAGAGGTAATTATTTTATCGCCTCTTCAAAATTCATTTCTTCATCCACTTACTCTTATTATCTTGTTTCCATACTAAAATAATAAATAAAGTATCTTATACATGATGATATTTTATAAAAATTATGTTTTTACCATATACCTCCTTTTATCTATCTAATGAATAATAATGTCACCAAGCTTGCGTACATACGACATACAATCTCCACGTCGTGGTGTAATTTTTTATTCCGCAATACATAATTTTTATGGATATAATAATTATTATAATGGATTTAAATAATCAATATAACATGATAATTATTATTTATAATTAATATACCTTCCAATTCAATACCATTTAACCATTAAGTGAATTATATTTTCGATCGTGCGTACGTACGGCGTACCGTCTCAATGACGCAATGAGATTCATTTTCCATGTCAACCATTCAAGAATGATTAAAAAGTATATATAATAAATAATCATGAAATATTTTACATAATAATTATACTGGAATTTTTTAAATGTATATATATGTTTCATTTACATTCTTATATTCAATTCAATAAAAACGGAAACATTGTCCATGCGTACGTATGACCTACCGTCTCCATGAATGGTGTATTCAATTTCATTTATCTATCTATTATATATATTTATAAAAAGAATATTCTTGATATATAAATCAAGTATTAAAGTATGGATGTAATTAAATCACTATCTATATAATAATATCAATAATAACAACTCAAAACACGTACAATAAAAAAATGATTATTACCCAAAACATTAATTTAACATGAAATTGATGAATTAATGGGTAATATAATTTCCTATGTGAATCATATATAATATTATAAATATTATTATGTTTATTTTACAAGTTAATAATATGTATAATCCCACTTTTCCTAGGTTTCAGAAACACACAAAAGAAAGAAGATCTAAGGTAAGGGATAATTTTTCATTCCCATTATTATCTGAGATTTTTTATTCGTAAGTATTTACTGGGGTATATTTATCATCCACATCCATGATTCATAAATATATAATATTATATTTATTATTATAAAATTTTTTGAAGTCAATTTTACCCATTTTTGATGTTTTATTAAATAGTATGGAAGGAATCTTTCTTTCGTTTTCCATACGAGGTACTTTTTGACTTCTCCTACAGGAGTATGAGAAGAATGTTTTTTTAACGTATACGGCATGAAATGATTTTTACGTATTCATAATTCATTTTTTAAATGAATATTACTCTAATTATTTCATGTTTAGTTTCAACTAAATAATTCTCTTTTAAAATTTCACATCATTTTGAGAAAAGAAAATTCATTTAAAAGACAATAGATATATGCAAAGAAAATTAAGATAAAGTGTTTTATAAAAATTATTTTACATATATGATGACTTAGGGTTATGTTTCTATCCCTATTATTAATGTTATTTTATTGTGTTTATGATGTAATTATTTTTTTGAAATCAATTTATTTTATATGGATTATGATGGAATGACGTTTAATAAAATCAATTTATTTCAGGGGTTATACTGTGATAATTATTTATTTTTTTCTGGAACATACAAGAATGATTTCATTATGAGATAAGTGGGACCTATATCTCCCTTGAATTAATTTTGTAATGATTTATATATCATTAGATTGACATGAATGAAATGACAAGTAAATTCAATTCAGTAATACAGGGCTGGAACAAAATGTAAATAAGGTTCAGTAATTCATGGATGGAATGAAAAGTAAACCCTGTTCAGTAATAGAATTTTTCTACTATGTTGGTCTTGGATGAAATGACTAGGGTAATATACAAATAATATTCTATTCTTATTTGTTTTTCATAATTGCATGTTTTATTCCAATCCTATTTGATTGTGGTTAATGTTTCTTCATGGTCTATAACTTCCGTACTATCAAGATTTATTTCATGACTCAAGATTTCGATATTTAATCTTTATGTTCATGTTTTAACATTTTTAGGTTTATAGTTAGTTTTAGGTTCTCAATGTTTACCCTTACAGTGCATTTTAGCTCACCCATTTTATGTTTTCTTTTCCCTAGGATATACAGAATGGTTTTAGGTTGGAAAAAAGGGGGTGAACATTATTGGAGATATTGATGATCTTTCACCAAGTTTTAAGATTATGTTACATGTTTCAAATTACACTATACTAATATAGTATTTGGGACCTATTTGTTTAATGTATAAGTGTTCCATAAAATAAATTCAATGTACATTTATTTCCTGTTTGTGGCGTTTGAACTTAGTTATTCCCTAGTGTAAAATCCTCTAATTTTCAATTTTTTTGGGTGTATTTCCGTATTCATTATTTTCCCTATCTTGAGCTTGTATCATTTACAATATATAATAAAAGTGATTTTATTTTTTATAAAATGGCCATTCTTATTTTTTTTTTCTTTTATGTTATGCATCTAGTTTCATTATCTATATCAAATGATTATTATTTCACTTATGGGGTCCCAACTAGGTAACCTATTTTTGTTTTACATGTTGTATTTACTCACAAAACCATGATAAAAGGACCTCCCCAAGGGATCTATCCACAACCTCCTTGGATGATGAATTTACCAAATGAGAGTTTTGGTCCAGACAAGTTTGAGGTTGTGAATCCTCCCATGAGACAATTATAGCCAGAGGAAACTACCTCTAGGACCTTCAAGATGATGAGGACTATTAGGCCGATGGACAAAGAAAATTGATCTTTTTCCATATGTGTAGTTGATGTTGTGGTTTTTAGTGCTTTGTGGAACGAATCACATATTTTTTTTATTTTCAGTACCTTTTATGTTTCTATACATATTTTATTTTCTTTTTATAGGTTTTCTACTGCGTGGTTCATTGGGTATTTCGTTTGTATTCTAACCCATGAACTTTTAATCTAGGTGATATCCGTTCTTGACTACTATTTGAACCTTCCCATTTACTGTATAGATTTTTGGCTTTTTCAAATGAACTAATCATTTATTTAGTTCATGTATTTTTCCTTTATGAAATTTTTTAGGTAGTCCAGTTTCATAGTTTCCTCCAACATTTCCCCCCATGGTATTATATTTCTTCGATGGAGCTCTTGATTCCATACACTAATTTAATTTTTTCAATTTCATATCTATTTGATTTCATTTCTATATATCCCACACCTCTTCCAAAAATTGTGTAGACCCATTTTATTCAAATTGAGGGGGGTGGGTTATTGAGATTTTATAAATATACACCTAGATTTTTAAATGTTATTATTAATCTATGAGACATTTTTTTTCTTTAGAAACATGCTTTAACTTGAAATCTCATAGCAAAAATCAAAATTAAAGTGAAATATTATGTATAAATTGTCAAAATATACGATTTATTATTAATTATATTTTTAAAAAAATTTCTAAGATGAGTAATTTAATTATGATTTTTAATTCGTTCAGTTGTTTTCAAATGACTTATTACAAGTTGTTATACATTGTCTGACTGTCAATTTAATATGTATTCCTATTATAGGCATTAGTATAGACTAACATATTTGCATTATTTTTCTAAGAATATTTCTTTAGAGATACTTGGAGTATATAAACCATTCATAAATTTCATTGGATTCCTATCAAGGACATGAATTAACACATATAGTGTTAAAATGAATGTGGCATTTTTTTTGTTGAGACATTTTTCTTGATACCCACCATTAAGTTTTTCTTTATTAAGCTTATAGAAGACATGAATGAAATTTTTCAGATTTATTAGTGTAACAAGACTATTTTATCCCTTCAAACCCTAATATTTTGTATTATTTCTTGTTTTTTACTTGAATAAGTGTGGGGGCGTAGACACTTTTTCGACATGAGATACTTATTTATGATGATATGTGGAGTTAAATTTTCACCTAATAAGAGGGATGTAGTCCATCATTATTTTTTATGTAATTTCATCGATACATCATTTTTTAATAATAATAATAATAAAATATGGGTTGTGTATTATGAGTGTCAAAAAACACCATTGTCAAACCGATGATTCACTTGGTAGATCTTGTGTGCAAAAGTGGTGGATGTGAGATACGTCCTAAACATGAATTTAGAAAAAAATAAAAATAAAAATAAAACAAAACATGATACTTTCTTAAAACATTCATGACATATCCCTAAACCATCTGGGAGATTTTGGGATTGTGGTGATGGAAATTTTTAGAGGAGGTTCTTCATTACACAATTTCTGATTATCATTCATTATACTTTAGAGATTACCATCAATTTTGAGATTGATTTTTTATCATATACCCAACTACCCATAGACTCAAAGTAATTTACACAATAATATTAAGACCTTTTGATTAATTTTGTTATTTGTGTTTATAGAGAGGAGATGTTATAACAGATGGAAGCCCATGGTTAGGAACATGTATTCCATATATGTTCATAAACCCAGTTTCATTTTACCTTGAGTGGGGAGATAATACTCATGATGAGGTAAATTGAACATGGGTATTGTTTTCTGAGGAATAGTTGAAAATTTTCAATTAAAGTGAAAAATGGATTTTAGAAAAGAACATGATTATGAGGAATGAATAAATTTATCTTCATGGATTATGTTGGAGTAAGATAAATTTTTCTAACAATTTCTTTTATTTTTTTAGCTGTAATGCATGTTTCCTATTAAAAAAAATTTCATTTCGAATCCTTGTTGAGAATGTTTTTTCTTGAGGGAATGAAATTTCATAACTGTGGGAGAATTTGATAATATTAAATTATATATAATATTTTCAACAATTTTTTGGGATTTATATATGTTTTATAATATAATACTATAGTTTTTTGGTTAGTTATGGAATATATTATCATATGAGGTTGAGAATGGGATATTAGTTCAAATGTTTATAATTTCAGACTATTTATGTCATAAAAATATGTTTACAGTCTAAACTAATTGAATAAAGGACAAACATAATCCATGAGAAAAACATTTTCATGCTCTAAAATGATACAGTTGGAGTAGAACATAAGATATAAATGTCAAACTAAAGCCATAAAATAATCTGTGATTGATGAGCTGAGGAAATTTATTCAATATGTAATTACGAAGATATAAAAGAAATAAATACCTCAAAGTCATCCTTTTTGGGGTAAAATAAACACTTAAAGAGTAAAAGTTTTAGGAATAGTGAAATTAATCAATACTTATAGTGTAAAATATATTTAATCTACAATGTGATGTGGCCTATATATTTTCTAGATTCCTTATGATTTTGGAGCAACACCATTTTCCCTATTTTTACATTCTTTTTCATTATTTATTATTTTGTTTTCAATCCATAATTTCTAATTTAGTTCTATTTGAATATGTTTTGATTCCAAATTATTATTTCAAATATATTTATTCTTTACATTCTTCAATTTTCATACCATATTTATGATTTTTTTTGTAAAAGTAAGATTATTATTTATTGATTGTTTCATTGATCATCAAATTATTCAAATGATTTTTTCAATCATGTTGCATTTTTTTCATATATAAAATTGTTTCTTCCATGCCAAGTTAAACCAATTATAGATATGTCTTGAGAGTAGGGGAAGAAATTATTTAATGAATTTATATTTCAAGACTAGGGTAATGTGTTGGATAAGGATTTAGGTCGATAATAAAATGATACTCTATTCCATTTCGTGTGCTATATTAGGATATTACAAGGGAAGGATCCTGACCAAGTTGGAATATACCAAAATAGGACGAATGGTTTGATATCATTCCAATAGGACATCGGAACACCTTGAGAGGGGAGGGGTGAATCAGGGTGTCAAATTTTCCTTTTTAAAGTTGTGCATCTTGTTCCCATGTTGGTTGGAACTTGTTAGATCTATCAAACAAATGAAAGCAGGAAGTTAACACAAAACTTTTACTTGGTTCACCAAAAAGGGATACGTCCAAGGAGAATACAACGATAGTTTTTCGGTCATACCAAAATCCACTAATCTTCACTAGTTTATGGATTACTAGTTTTGGTCACAGTCACTCTGTGCGAGTCTCACTGCCTTTACAAAAAGTTCAAGGATAACTCACTATGTCCCATGGGTCACTCCCGCTGACTTCCCCAGGCTCAGTACCTTTGGTGAAGTCTTAATTAGATTATTGATGTGAAGGTCTCTTCAATAGATTCACAATGAAGTCTTTGCCTCTGCTTAGCACGAGACTCTTCTTGCATCGAAGTATGTAATTGATGCACATGAACACACTGAACCCCTAAACTGGATAATTAGAACGTGAAAACAGGTTTCACTAAAAAATGCACACAACACCTACACTTTGTGCCCAAGACCTCACTTTTGCGTGCAATATTTTCTTTTCACGCGGAAAAATATTTTTCTCAACAACACCGTTTTTTCACAACTGAAACTTTTATGAGAAACCTAAAATTTTACGCACAACTCCTACTTTTTTGAAAAACATCAACTTTTCTGTGCAAACTCATGTTTTACGCACAACTTCTCCTTTTTCATGCACCTTTCACTTTTTCTTGCACACTCTCCTTTTTCGCGCAACTCATACTCTTTCACGCAACTCAATATATTTCACACAAATCAAAATTTGTCGCGCAACTCTCTTTACACGAAACTTTTACGAGCGTCATCCCTCAGATCATCTCTAAGTATTCATCCATACAAAATGAGGGGGGGGGGGTCACCTCTTATTTATAGGCATTTCGGACCCCTGTGAACAAAACCCATCATGGGGAGAAAAACTGCCATTCGGTGCGCAAAAAATTTCACGCAAGAACCGTTTTCCACGCACATCTTCTTTGTTTTTGCGCAACCCATGCCTTTTCTTTTTCTCAACGTTCTGATTCCGAAACACTTCTTAAGAAAAAATCCACGATCCATTTTTTCATGCACCACACTATTTTTCACGCAGAACCCCCCTATTTTTCACACAAATCACTTATTTCGCACACCACTTCCTCTTTGCATGCACCGCCTTTTAAAACTACCCATGACATTATTTTATGATTTTTAGTCCGAAAATTTTTGCAAACACTAGGAAACAATGTCACCATCAATACTGTTGTCTGCTTGAACTTTATGATCACTTTATTGGGAAACATTCTGAACATCCAATGAGGATTGACAACAAACACAAATCATACTCCAATTCATGCATAGAACAACCATGGTTCCAACAATCTCCCCCTTTGGGTTTGTTGGAAATCACCAAATAAATTCAATATATCAATAGCCACGTGCTGACCTAAAATGAAGGAATTAACTCATCCAACACTCTATGTCTACATGAGCAATGCATGGTGTAAAAAACAAGAGGGGAAGCATGAATTTAGATCCTGTGATTTGGAAATCATAAAGACGCCCAGGATATTCTCTTATTGTGTCATAAAAGTATTACATGCCCGGAATGTATTCCTTCTCCTCCAAACACCAAATTCTAATAATTTCACAAAACACATCCTGAATTTATTCCTTATCCCCCATTGAAAATAAATCCAAAGACCAGTATTTGTTAATTGAGTATCTGAAAAACACACTTCCCATGGATAATATCTCTCCCAAAAAGCTGCATTACATCAACAAACAAATTGAAAATATTAAAACATAACTAGGGAGAGGGGTATTTCATAACCTTTTTTATGCACGAGGAGGTGGCTGAACAACGAGGTTCAACTGATGTTTCTCAAACGCAGATGATGACAATGGCTTGGTAAGTATATCATACACTTGCTCATCAGTTCCCACATGATACATTCTAATTGTGCCTTTCACAACTATTTCTTTGTCAATGTGATACCTGATTTGAATATATTTTGTACGAGAATTCTAAACATGATTATTTGTAAGATTAGTTTCACTTTTGTTATCACAGTAAATCACTATTCTTTGTTTCACCTCATCACCAATATCTGTTAGTTGCTGCTTCATCCATAGTTGTTGAGTGCATGCATTTGTAGTGGAGATATATTCAGCTTCAGCAGTACTAAGAGAAGTACTTTCTTGTTTCTTGCTCAACCAACCAACAGATTTCTGCCCAATATAGAAAGCTCCACCACTTGTGGACTTTCTATAAACCACATATTCAACCCAGTCAGCATCAGAAAATTATAATAACTCAATTTCCCTTCTTTCAACAATGTATAATCCACAATTGTGAGTACCTTGAATATACATCATGATTCTTTTTATTGCTTCTGTATGTTGTTCTTTCAGATTACTCTAAAAGAGGGTTGCTAAGCATGTTGCAAAGACAATGTCTAGCTCTGTTTCTATTAGGTATAATAAGCTCCCAATGATTCTTGTGTACATTATGGGATCTACATAGCTCTTATCCTCATGCATTCAATGTTTGGATCCAACTGCAATTGGAGTTGACATTGGTTTTGAGTCCTGCATATTAATTTTTTTTTACAATTCTTATTTATACTTTTCCTCAGAAATGAATGTGTAATCCTTCTTTTGAATCACCTATAGCCCCAAGAAATATTTGAGCTCCTCGATCATCGATATTTTAAATTATTATTTCATATAATTTGGGAATTCATCTACTGATTTATGCCTGATACAACAAAATATAATGTCATCAACATAAACGAGAACAATGAAATGATCTTTTGGAGAGTTAGTCACATAGAGATTGTGATATACTCCTCCGCTTTTAATTCTAGCTTCTTGAGGTAAGAATCCATCCAGGAGTACAACACCTGTGGTGCCTGTTTCAAGCCATAGAGTTCTTTCTTTATTTTTCAAACCTTTTTTTCATCAGTACCAAGAAGAAAACCCACTGGTTGTTCAATGTAGACGTTTTCTTTGAGTACACCATTCATGAATGCTGCCTTGACATCCTTTTTTAATAATTTATATCCTCTTTAGAGTGTCATGTCAAGGAAAACCCTGATTGACATCAGTCTAGCCACTGGTGAAAAGGTTTCTTCAATATCAACACCTTCAATCTAGGTATATCATTTTCATACCAATGGTTCCTTGTTTCTAAAAACAGTTCCATGCTCATCAAAATTGTTCTTGAAGATCCATTTTGTACCAATCACATTGTGACCTTCGGGTCTCTTGACTAGATCCTAGGGCTAATTATTTTCAATCTGATCTAACTCTTCCTTCATGTCTTTCACCCAAGATTCAACCTTTGAAGCTTTTTCAAAAGAGGTTGGATCCACAACTAATAGAAATGAATATTTTGTGTTATTCCTCATCCTCCTTGTTTGTGTAGGTGCACTCATGTCTCCAATTATGTTAGATGGATTATTCTCAGCTCTTAGATTTCTCTTATGAGGTTTATTCACATTCTCTCCAGCTAAGGTTTTCTTTTTACATTCTTCTTCTGAGTCAACATCATGATGTGACTCTTGAGTGTTTTGTACACCTTATTCTATTTTTGTATTTGTATTTACTCCATGTTCACTTTCTTCCTCACTTTCTATCATATCAGTACATGAAATCCTTGAAGCATTTGTTGTTTTATCTTCCACAATCTTAACATAACTGCTTTCCACAATCCTTCCTACTCTCTTGTTGAAACACTTGTAGGCTTTACTGTTCATTAAGTATCTTAGGAAAATTCGTTCATCTACATTGTCTCTATATTTCCCTTGATTTCCTTCATTGTTTCTGATGAAGCACCTACTTCAAAAAACAAGAAAGTATTTCAAAGAGGGATTCCTTCTCTTCCACAATTCCTAAGGTGTCTCCCTCTCACCCATATAATGTCATGTTCGATTTTGAATATACACTGTAGCTTGAACGACTTATTTCCAGTAATGTTGTGGAATAAAACTAAAAATCCACATAGTTCTTTCCATTTTATTCACCTATCTATTTCTGCGCTCAACAACACCATTTTTCTGTGGATATCTCACAGAATCTACCTCATGTTGTATCCCATGCTTCTCTAGGTATTTTTCAGATTCAATGGACGTGTATTTCCCTCCATTGTTAGATCGCAACACTTTGATTGTTCGTCTAGTATCATTCTCGGTGATTTGAAGATATGTTTCCATGCAGTCAAGAACTTGTCATTTCCTATGTATAACCATTACACATTCCATTCTACTATAATCATATATGAAAAGAACGAAGTACCATTCTCCATGAGTTCTGGAAAACATTTATCGAGCCAGATACATACGTATGAATGAGATCAAGAAGATGCGATGCCCTTTTATTTTTGGATGATATGAACTACAGACGAGATTCACACGAATGCAAGCATCACAAGAATTTTCACGTTCATGCTTCAGGTTGGGAATGTCCATAGAAATCCTCAATTTTGATATTTTCTCCATGTTTTTCTGATTGATGTGCCCTAGTCTCCGATGCCACAAATTGTTTTCTTCTTCAACACTCATGTAACAAATGTTTTCTTTACTATAAACCTGATATAGGTTGTCTTCTCTTCTACATCCCTTCATAAGTGAATTTCCTCTCTTTCCCTTGATAGTGAAGCCTTTCTGATTAAAAGTATCTATAAGTCCTGAGTCACAGAATTGACTCTTGCTGAGAGGATTATGACGTGGACATCTATATAAAGGACTTAAGTTTTCTTTAGCCCACAATTAGATAATTCAGTACTTCCACTACCTTTAATTTTAAGTGCTCCATCATTACCGAAATGTACTATTCCATCAACCCTCCTTTTGATATCCGTTAATAGGGCTGCATTACCTATCATATGAGACGAACAACTGCTATCCAGAATCTAGGTACTATTGCTTTTTGTAGCTTTGAGGGCCACCTCTACAAGGTTGGATTTCACAATTTTCACCTTTTTTCCATGAGACATTATATTGAGTGTAGAAAACTGATGGAATTTCAATTCTCTCTTCCATGTACATTGGTTCTTCATAGTTGAAATCCTCTTCAAGAAGAGAAAAGCTTTTTGTAAGAGAAACACTATCTTTTTTATATGATTTGACTTGGATCAAACTCTGGTATGAGGTGTCCATGTCCCTTCTCTGCCTATAATTAATTCACATATGACCAAATATAGACCAATGAAAATAATATGCATAGAAAATGTTTCTTTTAAAACAATTAGGATATGAATTTGTTATCCTATGTTGAACTCTGATATCTTCTCCATTAAGATATCTTCTTGCCTCATTGCAATAAGTCATGGTAATTCCCATGTATCCACAGAACTAAAACTTCATAAGAAGAAATATCTTCTCACTTCAATTTATTCTCATTCCTTCTCCTATGGGATAATAGTTTGGGGCTTCTTTTTCGAGGAGGCTCAACGATAATATTCATTTCTTATTTTAGATTGAATTGGGGGTTTCTATTTCAGCACTTCATATGAATTTTCCACGTTACCCATTTTTATCTTGCCTTTATTTTGTTTACCATTATTTTCACCATTTTACTGCTCTACCTCCCAACTGATTCCACTATTTTCCATGCAAGTAGGTCTTTGATCATTCAAAATCTTTTCGACTCCATTGGAACCACGTTTTTAACTCTCCAAAAACTATGTATCTTAGAACCTTCCAAACTATATTTTCTTCCTTGATTATTTAGAAATAGATTCACTCTCAAGTTTTCTTCTAAGAGTAATAACTTCTTCTTTAGGACTCTCAGTAGTCTTGGAATTTTCTGCCAGTCTAGTGGTGAAATAATTGATGACCTTGGATTTCTCTTCAATTCTCATCTTTAGATCCACTACATCATCAGTGCTTTCAAGAATTTAAGACTGGAAATTCACAAATTCTTTCAGTCATTCAATTTCAGCTTCAATCTGATCAACATAATCATATGATTCCTATAAAATGGATTTCCACTTATTTCAACTCTTACATTTGATCTTAAGCTTAAAAATTGAATATTTATGTTGAAACTCATGATTGGAATTAGTTGTCAACTGATTGTATCAAACATTATATTTTTATGGATCTAATTTTTCAATCATTGAAATCATCTATGCATGGTTTTCATTTTTAAATTATGGTTCTTCATCTTCACAGAATTCATTATGATTATCTTCATTTTCACAGAGAAAACTCTTCTTTGGCACAGAGAAAACTGGGTTGATTCTCCAAGAATCCTCCGTTGATCTCTTCTCCCAACACAACTAAGACCAAAACTCATCATATTTTTCATACACACACATAGATCTACCCATAACGGGCATAGATCTAAGAAACTGATAGAAGAGAAGAAGTAGATATAAGTAGATCTAAGAAACCAAACAAGAACGATCACATACCTCAAGAATCTGGCTTCTATTCACTAAGAGAAGCCTTTAGATCACCTTCAGAATGATGGGAGAACCCTCCTTGACCTTAGGATAACTAAAATCTTGAGTTTGGGATGCTTAGGAGGAAAAACCAGCTACATATAGGCAAAAACATGTAAGATCCAAATTTATAGGATCTCATTTAAGTGTTCGCACGATTAGTTCGCACGGTTTGTCCGTATGGTTAGACAAACCATGCGCTGACCATGCGGAAGCCACTATCTCCAAGACCCATTGCACACAGTTTGGCTGCACAGTTTAGACAAACCGTGCGCCTCTCGTACGACTTCCCCCTTGCCTCAAAACATCATTCCAAGTTCTTTCAACTCTCTCATTCAACACCCTTAACATTATAACCATTAAAAGCGTCGATAAAGGGTTAAATACTAGAAACCAGGGGTACCACAGGACCACTGTGTGGTTTCTAATCTGAATAGATCCAATATGCTGGACTAAGGATAAATTTGTGGCTCTCATACAACTATGATGTCTAAGAGAATATAAATTCCCTTGGTAGATTTAGGGAAAAAATATGTGTAGTATACACTAAATTTATCTAGAACTCCTTTATTTCATTAACTTAACTTTATTCCAATTTATTATTTTAGAACCCAACCTCTATGATTCATGTGAGGAATCCACATATAGATTCCAATTTCAAGGCCTTGAGTTATTTCCATTTTCTATTAATGGGTTCATCCCCAAACATACACTATTTTACATTCCTACACAATATTAATAATGTGGTTATATAAATTTATAATCTAATCACCCCTATGTGGAATAAATAGCACTATTGTGGTTGGTAACTGACAACAGGCCCTTATTAGGATTTTGGATAGGGTGCAATGGTTAGCCAAAAAATTAGTTTAACCATTAAATATTTTTGAAAATCACCACTATCCAATGGAGCATGGTTTTTTGGGTTGGACACATGATTTGTAAATTTAGATGACTGATTCTAGTGGATCACAAAAAAGCACACAATATTATTGGAAAAACCACATGGTATTCCCTAACCACACACTAACTACGCACAATACCCCTAACCCCCAGAAAATTTCAAACTCCACTCATAAAAACCAATAATAATACCAGAACATAATGAGGTAAAAATAGGGGGATAAATGTACGTAAAATTGTGTAATAGGTTTTTACAACCTCCCATCACAAAAACTTTCTATCCCTAGAAATATTGTTAAGAATATTCCATATCAAAGAGATGATGCCACTACTCTACCATCGGTTCCCAATTCTCCCAAGTATCATGATAATTAGAACCATGCTGTCATAAAACAAGTAAAAATGCATAATCTTCCCATGATGTTTATTTTTCTTACAAACAACAATCCAAAAAGGATTCTTAGTTTTGGATAAATTGGCCTCAACATAAAGATCTTCCCAGTTCAGGACTTGAGAATCATCATGATGATACTTCATGAGTTGTGATACATGAAACTCATTTTGGATCAAAATAAACACTAATTTTAAGGCTAAATGATAACCCACATTACTAACTGTATCAATAATATCAAAAGGACCAAAAAACTCGGTGCAAGGTTTCCGTGTTTCCAATGTCGTTGGTGACCCAACCAAGGTGGAGTTGGTATCATATGACCAACAGATTGTACATTGATTACATATATATTTAATGAATTTAGTATTTATAAAACATATATTTATATATTGATAATTTTTCTTCATGAGGATAATGTAATAATTTCATTGGGTATCTATCATTCTGATAAGGTCATATCAGTTCCTAGTTATGATGAGAACCACAATATGTTTTGCAAATATTATTAAATAGAGTTTTGTATATGGATAAACTACTATGATAGTACCAATTTTATGTATACTAGAAGGTTCAAGTACTCATAATAGGATACAGCTTTTTCACATGAATTTTTCACTTGGTTATGTCTAATATGGGAGATTATTTGAATAGAACCACAAGTATGAATTGCACAAGTTCTGGTGTCATCAGATATTCCTATCTCTGAGCATGTGTAATGGTCCTTAGACATTACGAATATCATTGATGCATGTCAGGAAATGCTTACTTATATTTACTAACTAAAACAATCATGCCATATATCAGTGGGATGCAGGGAATGCGGGGTGCATCAAGGATGAGTTGTTATTAATGGATATGTAGAAGAATAATTTCACCCTTCCATATTTATAGAATTTTATATCTTGACCATTTGATTGGAATAAATCCATCACATTAAATTCCACATCCATGGTGTAAGGAATATTTTATTTTAAATAGTGAATTAAATATATATTAGACACATAGGTTGATGACGTAGATGTGAAAAATTCATGAAGAGATATTGGGAAAATGGATTATAAACCACATTGAGTGTTCATATGTGGTTTCCAAATTTTGAAATTATTTTTTTTATTGGGTGCCTTGAACACTTAATAGATTATAATCATGGAAATTATAAAATCCCACCTAATTCCATCGACAAATATCCCAGTGAGGCATAGATTAGGTGTTTCTATTTATCTTGATTAAATTCTATTTGAATATAATTTTTAGAATAAATTTTATTCTAATGTTTGAGGAATAATTTTATTTATATTATATTGGTCACAACATATTTATTGATGAATGAAATATTAAATTAAATATTTCATCATGAATTTAATAAATGCTATGGAATTCGTATGAACATTGACATCATCTAAAGATAAGTTTTTGTTTACTAACTAGTAAAATAATATTTATTGTTATACATGTTAGTGATCATACCATAATATAATAATAAAAATATTATTATGTGGAATGATATTTAATAAAGATTATAATATTATTTATGTAATGAATTGTATTTCCATGAATTTATTTTTAGAAATTAATTTGGAACGTTCATAGACCAAGCACTGAGATGGCATGCGATTCCGAGGCGCTGTGTGCCCAAAACAGTTTGTTGAAAAATTTTATGTTTTCAAAACCACACATGTACAATTTTCATGAAAAAGAGGAATGAATCCTAAATGGATGGATAGATCAGAAATTTTAGGGCACCATTGTGTTCAGAGCAATGACATTACCTGATGAAAGCACTAACATCGTCCGGCATGGGTTAGCTGGGAAAGAAATTTTATTGGATTTAAGTGTAAATAAAAAAATTAAATAAAAAATATTTTACATTCAAATCCAAATAAATCATGAAAAAAGACTCTGATTTGAAATCTGAGACCACTATGGCATTCGTAATGTGGTGTTTTCCATAGGTGTGACTTAATATTATTAATCATGAGTATTCTATGAAAAAACAAGAAAAGGATGTAATAATCATTAAATAATTTAAATATAAGTTATTTTTTTGATGCATGAACAGTTTACATTAAATGCATCCATATGAAAAAATTTCAAGGTTAGCCACATAACCCTGAGAACATTGGAAAATCTCTAGGGAGATCTTGGGGGATTTTCTTGTAGGGAACAATGAATGGATCTTGGATCGTCGATTGTCAAATGAAAAAATCAAAGTATCTCACCAACAATCATAGAAATACATTGATCTTCATTGGTATTTGTACCCATTTAGTTAGGGTGTTGTTTCTTTTTGATTTGTTTCCAGTTATTAAATTTGTCAACAAACGTAGACAAATCCACGAACATGTTTATCCGCTGTTAGATTTCTTACATGTTGGGAGTTATACATATATGATTTTAAATGGGGGTTAAACCTGTGTGATTACACCATTCATCATGATCCCTCTAATAAGAATGAATAAAAGTAGACATGAAAAAATTCCAAGATCTATTCATTGGGATTTTTTGGGCTTCCACTTTCCTCCCCTCAATACTTCATGTTCGTAGTGCATTCTTCGCCTTTCAATCCCCTAATCTCATGATCGACCAGTGTTCCCCAAATACAAGGAGAAATAATCGGAGATCACGGATCCTAAGCCATGATGGAATAGTGGAGGTTTGTGGATAGGCACAATGTGATTTGGTCGTAGGTGGTGGCTCCAACCAGTTTGGGTGAGGCAGTGTGGGTCCAGGGGACTGGTTTAGGTAGACAGTGAGCAGTAGGGAGATGGTGCCAGTGGTGTGGTTTATGGAGGTGGAATGTGACAGGAGGATTGTTGGTGGGTAAGTGTGGGTGATAGGTGTGGTCTGTGATAGGCGACCACATTGTTGAACCAGGGATGCAGCAGTGAGCTAGAACGCATCTCAATGACACTTTTTGAGAAACCCATGGTGTAGAAGTTGTGGGGAAGCTGTAGGTGTGGGTCATCTGCATTGAATATGGTGATACCGCGTTGACCAAAGTCATGCGTTCTAGAGGATTGCATGCGGTGCAACCAGAGCAGCCTATACATGTAGGTCGGAGTAGACGGGATGGGGAGCTCTAGTGGCCCAGTGGGATGGGACCAGCAGACTGTGGCTCAGCAGAAAACATCCCATCAGGAAAGTATGTTTTGTTCGAGCCGAGCTGGTTCAGGTCAGACGCGGATCGGACCCAGGTCAGACTTTTTCACTAAAATTTCCATAACATTCAAATGGAAGGTCCATTTGATGAACCATCTTGGGAGTTGTGGCCCTTGTAATGAGACAATCCTTTTGAGTTATCTTGGATTGTATTTAGCATGTTCCAGTATAAGTGGGGAGTTTCACTTGGTCTTTTCCTCCAGGATTCAGTATGGTATTTTTCCCACATCAGTGGATAGATGTCACCTCTAGAGGCCATGTCCTAGAGAGAGTTATGGTATCCCTCCTTGGGACTTGAGTTCCCACTATCACACATGATGGAGTTTTTTTGGAATGGATGTGACCTATGGGTTCTAGGTATTAGTCGTCTATCTAGTGGGCCGTATCGATATGGTTGTTGGTATTCACTGAGAAGGATCCCCTATGTTACGAGATTAATTGGTAGAGTTCTTAGTATTCACTAAGAAGGATCCTCTACATTGTGAGTTAATAAAGATTGTGTTATTTCTATTCTTTGATATGGATCCCCTCTTTTTATGTTATGATATTTGACTAGTGTATTTCCCTTTGGGCAGGGCCTAAATTAGTAGGACCTCTTCATGAGATTCTTTGATGATATCGTAGCATAATGAGAGAGTTCTCGAGGAACGAGTGCACATCATGTATAATCATGTGGCGGTGATTGGTTGTGACTTACCTCTTTACTTTGTGGTTGGACATGAGAATATCTTGATATCCTTGTTATATGTGTTACACACATATACATATGTAGAGCTGATTGTACTATTTCTGTGTGGTATACTTCGTGTATTTATGTGTGGTATACTATGTATTATTCTTTTGTGGTATATATCATGGATTTTTGTGTGGTATACTTTTTTTTATTTCCTTGTGGTATACTTATTGTATTTCTGTGGGGTATAATTAATGTATTTCATTGTGGTATACTTCATTTTTTTAGTGTGGTAAACTTCATGTATTTTGTTTAGTATGCTTTGTGTATTTTTGGGTGGTATACTTCTTGTTTTTCTATGTGGTATACTTCATTTTTTTCCTTAGTGGTAATCAATTGTGCTATTCCTTCATGGTCTTCCTTAATGGTGTTCCTTCATGGTGTTTCTTAGTGGTGTTATTTCACTGTGTTCTTAATGGTGTACCTTCATGTTGTCACTTTATGGTTTTATTAAGTGGTGTTCTTTCATGGTGTTACTTTGTGGTGTTACTTCATTGTGTTACTTAGTGGAATTACTTCATTATATTCCATAGTTGTGTTCCTTCATGGATTTCCTTTGTGATTTCCTGTAGTGGTTTCCCTTTGAGTTATTCCTTCATGGTATTCCTTTTTAATTTTCTATGTTTTAGATTTATTTTATGGTTTCATGGTGTCATGTTGAGTATTGTTTTACTCACCACTTCACGGGCTATTCCCACAGGTGTCATGTGTTGTGCAGAGGATCGATGCTTCAAAATACTTCTAGGTGGACCAAGACCGGGTAGGGATTAAAGAGATCAGAAAGACAAGGTGTGCTCCCATGGCATGAAACATCTATCCTACACCTACTCTTCTGGTAGGGTTTTTGGGGATGTGTTTTAGGAACATAAAAATTCCCATTTCAAGACTCCTTTTTGGGTGGGTATGTATTCTTTCCCTGCTTACATTCAGGTTTTCTACTGTCAAAATCTATTTTTGGTATTTTAGTGGTACACAAAATTGTTGCATATTGTTTTTACATTTCATCATTTTGGTCATGGAGATGTGTGCATGTGTACAAGTACATTGTCAAATACCTCTCATTTGCGGGATATGTCTAGTTGATACAAGTCACTTGCCCCTGTCCTATTGAATGTGGGATTTGTTTAGTCATGACATGGCCCCCTCTGGGAAGGGTCAAGACAGAGTGGAATCAGAGGTGGTCGGTTCGACCAAACAAACTAAGAGGCTATGATTTTTTTTCTGGGTATATGTGATATTTTTTTTGAGTTTGGGTTTTAAGCAAGGGAATCTAGCGTTGGTGTGGCTGACAACATATCCATAATACCAGAATCTGAATTATAATTTTTGCCATGGAACATGAAAACAATGGTTGTAGAGAAATATAATGAGACATGAATCATATAGTATGTGGGTGTCTTCTTATATCCTTCTTGAGTTAGTTCACCTGGAATACTCTATTGATCGTTGTACATATTTTTATATTTCATGATTCCATTATGTTGATAGACAACCAAGATTCCATAGAGTGATCATGATGATGATCCACTAGGTGACGAGGCCTCGGTACAAGAATTGGTACCAGAGATAACACCTCCCATTCAATATTTATGCCTCCATGTGGAAAGTTTCACATGGTACCCAAAATACAGACAGATGAGGAGTGTAGGACGAGCGCACCTCAAGAGTTTCAATGATAGAGACCCTTCATAATCTTAGGTGATCCTGACACACAAGAAGAGGAGGACATGCATGAGGTGATTATCCAAGACTTCCATCTAGTCAGAACACTAGATGATCAGATAGTTGTCCTGAAATAAAGCCTTCTACAATGCTTAGTTGGGTGATTGTGGGTTTTGGATAACCAATCTTATTATGAGGTGAGTTTTCCATGTAAAATATTTGAGAACCTTTTCAGTGAGGATTTTTCACATTATAAACTAGTGGTTATGTTTTCCCAGAGGCTTCTAATTCTCCAATAGGATGACATGTCAGTATCTAACAACTCATCGAGGTATACCAGCCCTACCAAGTGATCGATGGATATGATACACGACCAGTGCATCAGGGGTCAGACCTTCATGTTGGGTGTGAATAGGGACATATGAGACATCGTTATCCCTCTATGAATTATTACCTATGATAGGGTGATAGAGAGAGCCTTTGCGGTTAAGTGTCCCTTTGTTTAATAAATTCAATTATTGATAGATAGAAGTGGGAAAGAAGTAGCAGATAAACCTATAAAGGTGGATCACGTGGAAGAGGAGTTGTAAGAGCAAGAGGAGGTGGAAGAAAATTTGACATTTTACCACCACTATATTAGGTGGTCCAAATCAGGCTCCAGGAGCTAGAGGATTGGGGAGGGACAACTACATGCATTCGAGGCTTTTGACCTAAGGGAACCAGGAAGGATTCAATGTATAATGTGTCTCTATTATTCCGTAGTTGTAATTTATAGACATATGTGTTAATAATTATTCTCTTCTCATGACCCTTGTTTGATACATTAATATTCTAGTTGAACCATTTACTCGACCCTCACACATAGAGACTTCTACTAGTGGAGACCCAATGATCCCACACTGGTACCAACAACATGGACTGACACTTAGAGGTGATAGTTTCAATTGGGATCTATTGGTAGCAGCATAAAGGCCTTATGATGTAAATCTTGATATGGAATATTTATCTATTGTCTATTCTCAGAAATATTTTTTTTGGTAAATAAACTGTGGTGTGTCCATAATGGTCAAATGAGGTTATCCTCATTGTTGAAAATAAAAACTAGACAACATGGAATAGGCTCGAAAAAATGAGGGTGAAACTAATTTAGCATCAATTGGATATCCTAACCCACGATATAGTTAATGTTTTGAATTCTCGGTTTCTTGTAGGGATGGTGGAGTTTATGTGGATCCAATAATGAAAGAAATATATGTGTTGGCTAGAGTTCCTCTCGGATTATGACATTGATATGGTCTGTACTCCATTGATGGATAACATGGTGAAAAATACACTCTATATGAGATTTAATTTTAAGTTACTAAATAAGGAATCATAGTTGTTGGCCTTGTTATAGTTATCATTTGTGGGTTGATATGGATCCACTTACCTCCAGTCAATGGTTTTCTACCAACAATCTTACAGTGAGTAAGGGAATATCAACTTGAGGATATTGACTATGAGACCTTACATGGTTATATTTCCATAGGGAATTCCCTTAATTGATATTTTAAATTTGGGGAGCAAATTGTTCTTTTTAGAGGACACACAATGGTAATGTTGGTGTTAAGGGTAGTAGGTCTTGAGGGAGTTACATACATTCCCTATAGAATTACATCTCGGTGTGGTGGAGATGTAGCAAGACCTTCGACATATGTTCAGGTGGTCAAGGATAATTAATCTTGTGGTAGAGACCATATCTAAATGACTCACTTTTTAGGATATGAAGGCTAAGAACCGGGTCCCAGTGCGCTTATCCCGATTCCCTTGAGGTTCCAGAGTGGAAGTGTTATGGTATTTTGATGGACTTCAGCTATTGTTTACCATGCACATCCAGGGAACATGATTCCATATAAGTGATCACTGACACACTCAACAAGTCTACCCACTTTCTAGATATTTGGTAGTAGAGTTTAGTAGGGATCATGGGACACCTCTACATGTATGATATATCTCGACTCCATGGAGTCCCTTTGAATATTGTTTTAGATCATGATGCTTGCTTAACATCCCGACTGTAGAAAAGATTACAAGAGATGATTATGAACTAGTTACACTTCCAAATAGTGTTTCACCCACAAAAGAACATCTAGAGTGAGTTGACCATTCATATTTTGGAGGGAAATCTATGGGATTTCATAAAACATTTTTGGATGGATTTGGATGGATTATTTTTGGGTGATTGATTCCTTGAGTGCACATTCATTGGTAGAAATGAAATTTATTTTAGAGAGCATGGGAGCACGAGGCTTGGATTCATGCTTAGTACCCTCATCTCTTTGGGTATACGATGTTATGTCATTTAGGGGCATAAATCCCTAGGGTGGAGGGAATGTAATGACTCGTATTTTCAAATTTATTTTAGAAATTATTTGAAAAAACTACGAGACTTGTCTTTTAGATGGTGTGAGATTTTGAGGCCCATTGTGACCAGAATAGTTGGTTGAAAAATGTTATGTTTCTTATAGCACAAGAACATGGTTTTCCTGAAAAAGTGTAATATATCTTAAACGGGTTCCCCGATCAAAAATAAAAGAGAAAAATTTAGCTCAGATTAGTGAATTTACTTTAGGCGAGGCCGAACATCGACCCGCGTGTGTTGGATGAGAAAGATAGTTTTGGATGTAATTGTAAATAAAATAATTAAATAAAAATTATTTTATTTTCAAATATTAATAACACATGAATGGTTAGTCATATTAGAAATATGAGACCACCATTCAGCTCGTAATGTGTTGTTTTCACTAGATGAGACATAAATTTATTCAGTATGGGCTTCCTATGGAAAACCCTGAAAAGGAAATAATCATCATTAAATAATTTAATGATAAATTATTTTGTTTATGAAATAAAAATTCCTTTAAAATAATCCTTATACATAAATCCCAGGGATAACTATTAAACCCTAGGAATGTTGGAGAATATATATGGAGAGATTGGATGGTTTTCCCTTGGTGAATGATAACCAGATCAGTAATAAATCATTAGTGCATGATTAAATCAATGGATCTCTCCAATGATCATAGGGAAACATTGTTCTTCATCAGCGTTTGAACCTAATGATTTAGGGTTTTGTTTCTTTGTTATTTATTTCTCATTCTTAAATTCATCTATGAACATAGACCTACCCATAAACAGGTAGATCTGTAGTTTGATTTCTTGTGGTTTGGGAGTTATGCATGTGATATATTAAATGGGGGTTAGATCTATCTGATTGCTTCAATCATTGTGATCCATCTACCAAGGGTGAATCAAAAATAATACAAAAAATTTCCAGGATCCTTCTTTCATGTGTTTTTGGGAACCTACTTTTCATCCCTCAATCTCTCATGTTCTTCATGTGGTCTACACCATTGAAACCCCTAAGGGAATGATCGACTATTTCACCCTCGATCCATGGTGCAACAACCAGAGATCAGGGATTTGATACCTCGACAATATAGTAGATGTGAAAAAACAGGCGCAACAAAATTTTTCCAGATAGTCGGTGCATTTTTGAGGCATATATTTCGCATTAGAGAAAGGAATTGTGGGTTCAGGGGGCCAATCCAGGTGGACAACGATCCAGAAAGGTGAGGCCACCTGTGAGGTGGCTAACATAAGCAGAACATGGAAGGGGACCTGGGTTGGGGACGGTGTAACATACATATATGTTCTACGTATGTCTTCCATGGTGTTGGCTAGGGGACATAGTGAGGGGATACCAGGGGACATGGAAGTGAGCTAGAATGTGGCTCGGTATCGAGTTTGGGGAACGTGCATCGGTGAATATGGAGGTGCGGGTCATTCGTATGGAACGTGAAGGTGATGTGTTGACTAGAGGAACATGGTATAGAGGTCCACTTCTATCATGAAGAGATGGGCCCCAACATGAAGGTTGGAGGAGAGGGGCCGAGACACTCTAGTTGTCAAGCGAGCTGGGCCAGTTCGGTCAGGCCGAGCCAGTTCTGGTCGGAACCAGACTGGACCTGAGTTGGAATGTTTCACTAAAATGACTTTACCATGAAAATGGAAGGTCCGTATTGTGATCCGTATATGGTGTTATGACCCTTGCGATGAGAAGGTCCTTTTAAGATAGCATGGTGTATTTTTATCTTAGTCCAATATATATATAGATTTTCCATTAGTTCTTTCCTTGATGGTTTAATATGGGATTACATCCACATCATTGTATACTAGTCCCCTATAAAAGATAAGTCTGAGATAGAGTTATGGTATCCCATATTGGTATTGGGGTGGTCCTCTATTACACTAATTAATATTTTGTGAGAATCTATATGACCTCTGAATATAGTGAGTTATTCCTCAATATAGTGGGTTGTATCGATAGTTTTTTTGGCATTCTCTGAGAATGATCCCCTACAATACGAGCTTCATCAGAAGGGTTGTTAGTATTCTATGAGAAGGACACCCCTCATTGCGGGATAATATTTATTTGGTTATTGGAATTATTTTGGAAGGATACCATCCCTGTATGTATTAATATTTGACAAGATTATTTCTCATTAGGTGGGGGCCAAATTAGAGGGTCCTCTTGGCGATAGTATCTGCTGATATTATGGAATGAGGAGTGAGTTATCCTAGAATGAATGCACGTCGATCAGAATATTGTGGCAGTGATTGGTTGTGACTTACCTATTTAGATTATGGTTTTTTTATGAATATATCTGGATATCTTTGGTATATGTGTTTTAGACATACACCTGTGTATAGCTAACTACACTATTTCTGTGTGGTATACTTCATGTATTTATGTGTGTTATACATTTTTGTATTTCTTTTTGGTACACTTCATGTATTTCTATGCGGTATACTCTTTTTATTTATGTGTGGTAAACATCATATATTTAGGGGTGGTAAACCTCATGTATTTCAATGTTTTATACATCATGTATTTATGTGTGGAATACTTCAGTTATTTTTTGTGGTATACTTCCTGTATTTCTTGTGTGGAATAATTTATGTATTTCATTAGTGGTCTCCCTTCATGGTGTACCTTTGTGGGATTCCTAATTGGTGTTCCTTCATGGTTTTCCTTAGTGGTGTTCCTTCGTGGTGTACCTTTGTTGTGTTACTTTATGGCATTCTTTAACTGTGTTCCCTAGTGGCGCTACTTCATGGTTTTCCTTTGTGTGTTTCCTTCATGGTTTTCCTTTCTGGTATTATTTCCTAGTTTTCCGTAGTGGCGTTCTTTCATGGTGTTCCTTCATGGTGTCCCTTTGTGGTGTTCCTCCATGGTGTCCTTTAGTGGTATTACTTTTTTTTCTTCATTGGTGGTATTACTTTGTAATTTCCTATGTAATATATTTCCTTTTTTGCTTCATGGTGTCCTACAATGTATTGTTTTACTAACCCTTGTACAGGCTTTTTTTATATGTCTCCTGTATTCTATAGATGATCAATGATTTGATAGTGTTCATGGTTGAAAAAGACCAGGAGATTCATAAAGATATAATATAGATAAAGTGTTCTCCTATGGATTTAGAAATTTGTCCTATAGCTACCCTTAAGAAGGGTTCTCTACAAATGAGTTTTAGGAACTTCTGCATTCACATTTCCAGAATCCGTTTTTGGTGGGCTTATATTCTATCCCTATTTACATACTAGTTTTCTACTTTCATACTCTGGTGTTTGCATCTTAGTGGTATACATGATCGTTACTTAATGTTTTTACATTTCTTTAGTTTGGACATGGAGATGTGTGTGAGTGTGTTCTTCAGAAATGTATTCTAGCACTGTTTACTTCAAATTTTATACTTTTGTACTCTATTGTTAGTGTCATAGTGGTATTCATGATTCATACTTATTGTTTTTACATTTCAGTATTTTGTACTTGGAGATAGTTCTTGTGTATAGGTACATAGGGAAATGCCTCCCATTTGTGGGATATTCCTACTTGGTGTTAGTCACCAGCCCCAATCCTATTGAGGTGGGATTGGGGAAGTCATGGCATGGCCCCCTCTAGGATAGGTCATGACAATTTAAGGTCCGATACATAATAATAAAACAATTTACCCTAAAACCACGGTCTCTACAAATAGATGGGTGTGTCTATTGTGTAGGTTTCATCGAAACTTGAGAATAGATAATAATTTCACACAGAAGACATATCTTTCTCATTATCTTTCAAATTTTTCCACTCTTTCTCCCACAAAAAAGAATAAATCCTTCAATCCCCAAGGATATAAGAAACAATCAAGATGAACAACACATGAAAATTGATTATCTTCTCTATCAATCAAAAACCAATTGGAATTTCTCTGAGATCAAAGGAATAAATGTTGATCACTACTTGAGGAATTATACATAGTAATACTTAGAGAACAATAAATGTAATAAAAAAGGCTTTAGGGAAAATCAATAACATCATAGAAGAATGGGTCATAATTTGAGGCTATCATTTCTTCTAATCATAAATAAATTAATTATACATTTAGTATGAAATATTCATTATTGAGGTTTCGTACAACTCTAAAATAAAAGAAATAATAATTTATGCCCACCAAAGGAGCATCCAATTTATATGGAACCTTCAAGTGGTATCAAAGTGACCATGTTTTAAATTTGTAACTATATATTTGATTTTCGATCTATATGAAAATTTGTGGTTATATTTTAATTTGAATAACTGTTAATTCTTCATTCTGATTGTTTAAATTTACATGACTTCAAACATTTAAATTCTTCATTATAGATTAAAAATATGTTAAATCCATGAACATATGAAGAATGAATGGATATTTCATTATTATTTTTTGAGTAATCTAGTTAGATAACATGATATTAAAAGTCATGTAGCATGTGTATACATTGTTTACCCATGTACACTACATGTGGTCGTGTTGCGAGATACATGACGTGCCAAGATAAAATTACATGCGGTGCATTTATTGCACACTGTGTGTAGACTTGGAAAACCTATAAGACAAATTTTCATATAACATGATGCGTATGTGCTATACATTCCATGTAGTCTACATGGTTTAGCAATGAAAATTTCCCAAACCATGTGATATTGACAGTCAGAAGAATTAATGAAGTACATGAAATGTTTCGGTCATACATGGCACGTAGTTCTATAATTCCAAAATCCAAAATATACACCAAGTACCCTGGTGAGTTCTCTAGACACATGATATGTGAGATACATGATGTTTAACTAGATTTTAGATGTCATGTAGTCCCACATTAGATGAACAAACAATGTTTTTTGGTGGGTTGCGTGGACACACAGTAGGTAGAACAATGGTGTGTAGCTATTTAGTACATGCCAGGTAGTCTAGTCGAGGAACACTCAAATGCGTTATGTGTGTACCCTAGATACATTGGAATCAAAGTACAAAATGTGTAGCTATATAGTACATGATTTATGGTCTCCCAATAAACAAAATAATTAAAATTACATTAAATTAATAATTGAAGCATTAAAACCCTATTATATTGATTGGAATCTATTATGTTTGAAAATTTAATAATGGTTTTAAATAATTTTATATTCTCAATTATTTCATTATAATAATATATAATTATATGTTCTTCCATTTATATTCTATGAATGAATTTATCATGGGTATCTCTTAATGAATCTGGTTGTTAATTAATATAAAAGTGAATTAATTAATTAATGCCAACATGTTTCTCTTAATAATAAATAAATAATAATAATCTAATGTTAACCAATTTTAATTTTTTGTTTTTTTGCATGTATGTTTATTAATTTACTTGGCTAAGGAAAATGTATGGATTGGTTGTTTTAATTTGATTAATTACACAAGTTTAGAATTATTTAATATTAATTTAAATTTTATGTCTTGTGAGTCATTCCTCCTCCCATTATCATATATGACCAATGTGTCCATGGTTTTTTATGTAATTTCCCTTAAGAATTCCTTTTGTTACCCTAACATTCATGCGATTTATATACAAATGTAATTAATGGATTACCCAAAGGCATGTGAAGGTGGTTCAATATAGAATCAAAATGATTCTTTCCAAGGTTATACACATGTGGCCAGTGGAATGCTGTAACTCATTCCAAGACCAGCATAATGAGTTATTACATTAAGTTATAGTTTGATTTCCACTCAATAAATCAAAAATTATATAATCTCATGATTAGATTCATTATTTATTTATTTGTTTATTCTATTCATTATTTAATTTATAAATGTAATATCATGATCCCATAAATAAATGAATTAATATGCGGCGGAGAAATTTTAATAAAATGATTATGAATAAATGTTTTATCCAACAAGGTTAAATAGTTGTTTAAAATAAACATAATATTAATAAGTCATGATAAAGGGAAAAGTCAAAATTAATGAATAATAAATTAAAATACCTAAAATAAAAATTCTGCTAGACATGGCCTTCCATTACATGGTTTGGAATGAAATCCTTATAACTGAGTGTCAGATAAACCATTGTTTGAAAACTTTTAATATAGATTTATTATGAAGGTTTTGGATGAATAAAAATATATTATATAAATATATGTATCCCTCGCCATATTTTATGTATCTTGGAGGAAAGTGTTGAGGGAATCCATGTTTGGATTTCAGGATTTGGGAGTCTAGTCAAAAGATCAAAGAGATGCATGCACACAATTGTCAAATCCCTTCTTACCTAAATACCATAACATTTCATTAAAAACACATGTTGGGGTTATGAAAATGGGAATATTGATCCTTGAAAATATAATTTCTTAAAAACTAGTCATTATGGGTTTAATAGTGATGGATATTAAGACTTGATAAAATAATGGGAGATTTAATAAACATAATTTTATTATTTCTCACATTATTTAGAATCAAGAAAAGTACTAATAATATGATATATTATAATTTTATTAATCAGAAATTTTAACATCCAAATTTTCTCTATGATCGATGATGGATAGATACCATATTATCAATAGTAGTAGTTTCTAGGAGTGGTATATATGTGTTTGAGTTGTTTTATTCCATAAATAGAAATCTTATGAGTTAGAATAATCATTTCCTATTCCACCAACTATGGAGGCGAGTGATGAAGAGGTCCTTATCTATGAAATAAAACTGAATGACATAGTCTAAATTCAATGTTTAATGATATCATTTATTTATTGGGAACTCTCAAATTCACTCAAAAACATGGATACTTATAGAATTATTGAGTATCTCCATGGTTTAAATCAGAATAGAGAATGAAAATAATGGTTTTAGATATCCAAGGCACTCATTTAGAGTAAACTTGTTGAGGGATTTCCATCTGGTCCACACAAATCCCATACGATTTAAAACATTAGGCACCTATAAGTTAAAAGGATTAAACTCACTAAAGAACTATGAAATGATCTCATTATATCATTGATACACCTGATCATCTCTAGTTTTTTTGGGAATTTTAATATGAACAACATTGTTATATTTCACCAATATATTCTCATTTTTTTTCTAAGTTGATAATTAGAATAATTATGATAAGACTTCAGTCTTTATAGTGAGACGAAAAGGGAAATAGAAGAGTCCTAAAATCAATGCTTCACCACACCCTTCCATGAAGAGGAAGATCAAGAGGATAGAAAGTGAAAGTTATGATTTTTCTTTCACATGTTTAATGAAGGGACACTATAAGAAAAATTTCACCCAACCTAAATAGAAATGGGAAGATTCATGATCATTTTTTATCGAGTACTGTTTAACAATTTCAGAAAATTGGGTATTAGATTCATGGTATTGTTCTGACATTTTTATTTTAAAACATGAACCAAGTAGATTTAGAAATATTGATTTAGTAGAGGTAGATGTATGTGAAACAAATGGATCCAAAATAGATATTGTGGATATTATGGACTACCACCTCTTGCTGCCAATGAGAAAGATCTTAGTTTTTATGGATTTTAAATTTGTTCCATCTATTACCAAAAAAATTATTTATGTATCCATACATGATAAAAATGGATTTATTTTCATGTTGGGGAATAAATGTTTCTTAATCTAAAAATAGAGAAATTATATAGCTAATAAACATTTATATAATGGTACTTATGTGTTGGATTACACAAACCAAGTAATGTAAATCAATAATGAAACTATTTCACCTTACTCATACCACAACATACTCTGGCATCACAATATTCGTCATGTAAAAAAATAATTTGACTAAATTACATCAATATGAATATTTAGATACATTTTAACTATAAAAAATTGTTGTATTCCACACATGTAGACAAGAAAAAATGATCAAATCCCCATTTAGTGGACATGGGGAATGGGTTTATGTGATTCTTGAATGCGTTCATACTAATTTGTGTGGACCATTTGCTATTGAAGAACGGTTTGAGTACTCATACATCATAATTTATTTTAATTATTCATGTAATAAAATAAATAATTTGAGAACCATCATCGTAAGAATTTTAAGAAACACTCTTCAGATTGTGGTGGAGATTATCATTATCGAGAAGTGATTGACTATTTTTGGGGGTATAGGATCATATCCAAAATCACACTTATTTACAAACCTCAATATAATGGTCAAAGGGAAAGGAGTAACCAAACCTAGATAGACATGGTGAGATCAATGATGAGTCTTGGGAGTATTTCATTTTCCTTTTTGGGTAACACACTATAAATAATAGAAGAAATACTAAAATAAGTGCCAACAAAAGGGAAATATAGTATCTCATAAGAATTGTTGAATGTTAAAAAAACAATGATTTCATAGACACATTTTTAGTGTTTTGAATACTTATTAAGGCCTCTTTAGATAATAAACTTTCCCCCTATGGAACAAAGTGTACATTTATAGGTTACCGTACAGAAATAAGGGGATATTAACTATATGACCGCTCAGAAAATGTTAATAGTGGAAATACATGACATATTAATTTAGAGGGATAACATTTATAAATGAGATAGTGGGAATGTGATAGAATTCGATGTTGTTAAGGATGAAGGTACACAATAGTTGGGACATGGACTAATTCCAAAAATATCTTGGGAAGAAGAAGATGTTCAAGAGACCTAGGTAATGTTTAGGAGAAAAGGGAAGTTTTAGAACCAAAATGGTATGATTTTAAAGTCACTAAGGATGATAACTCATTATTATTTGATAATAATGATACTCTACCCTACATGGAAGCAATAAGTGGTATAGTTTTTTCTACGAGGAAACAAGCTATGACTTCTGAAATTGATTCCATATATTAGAACCAAGTCTAGATTTTGGTAGAACCTTCACTAGATGTAAATCACCTTGGTTGTAAATGTATATTCAAGAATAAACTATATATTTAGGTATAATTTAGTGACTATTATGTATGACTGGTTGAGAAAAGGGTTAAAAAACCTCAAGGTATATATACTGATGAAATTGTTTCACATCTTTAAATTTGAAATCCATTAAAATTATAATTTCCATTGAAGGTTTCCAATATTATGATATTTATTAAATGGATGTCAAAATATACTTCATGAAAGGGAACCATCAAGAATATGTCTATATGAAACAACCAAAATGATTTGGTACTTGAAATAATTCAAAAAAGATATAAAAATTACCAAAACCAATTTTTGGATTTTGGAAAGTATCCAGGTCATGGAATATTTACTTTAATGAGGCCATAATAAAATTTGTTTTCCTACATAATGAATGTTATAATTGTGTATATAGATGATTTAGTGGGAGAGAAACCATTTTATAAATAGTATATGTTAAAGAAATATTACTTATCGGAAATGAAATATAAGTATTACAGTCAAATAATGCTTGGTTGAATAGATGTATCTCTATGAAGGACTTTGGGGATGTGAAATAAATTCTTTTGATCAAGATCCACCATAATATATCCAAGAGACTATTTTTCTTAATTCAAGGTACATATTTTGACAAGATACTCAAGAGTTTCAATATGGAACAATCCAGGAGGGGATTAATTCCAATTTCACATGAAATTCATCATTCCTTGAAAATAAAAACTCATGCTTTTGAGGAAGGAAAAATAATGGAAAGGATTATATACTCGTCGATGATAAGATCAGTCGTGTATGCTATGTTATGTACTAGGACTGATGTTTCTTACACATTATATCTAGTTGGGAGATATCAAGCTGACCTAGGTGATTGCCATTGGATAGAAGGGATGTGTATCCATAAGTATCTGAGGCATACTTAGGATATATTCATGGTATATGGTATATATTAGTAACTATTCATAATAGGATATGAAGATGGTTTTTTCCAAATAGATAAAGATAATATGAAATCACAAAAAGGATACATCATTTCTTTAAATGGAGGTTATGTGAGCTGAAAAATTTCAATGAAGGCTATGACTATAGATTCTATAGTAGAGTATATGTAAATTAATATTATTGAGTTAGTTAAATAAGTAGTTTGGATATTAAACCAATTTCAATAGATTTACTTTTCACCTATTAATAAATATCGAATTACACTCACCCTTTCTAATGAGCCAAGGTCACATTAGGGGAAATAGAATATAATTCAGATGTATTGTAGAGACCCAAAGTTTGACATACATGGAAATTACATTACTTTTGCGGAATACATAATACATAACAAAAACAGACACCAAAGGAACGTAATAGTTTAGTGTCTTTGGAAACTCAGAACATAATCTTCTAATCATGGTGAAAGATATTCAACATCTCCCATAAATATCTTCCCTTTTTATTTTACCTAAAACCTTTCTTTATATCCTGGGGAAAAGAAAACATATAAAGGGTGAGCTCAAATGCCCAGTAAGGGTAAGAATGGACAAAATAAAACCAACCATATACATTTGAACTTAAAAACATGAACATAATGTTTAAACTTCAAAATCTCAAGCAATGAAATAAAACATGGTAGTACGTAAGGCATAGATCATAATGGAACATCAATCATGATAAAATAGCATGGGAATAAAACATGTAATTGTGTCAAAAAATTAAGCACATGTTATGATTTCCATAGTAGCCAAGGCATTGCTACCCAGACCATCTTAGTGGACAAAGTCTATTTCTAAATCGAGTTCACTCCTCGTTCTAGTCCTGTAACACTGAACCTGATTAACTTACTATTCCAGCCTTGTCTATCTCATGAGATATAAATCTTTAACTAATTTATTGGAGGGAGATATAGTTCCCACCCATCTCATAATGAAATCATTCTTACTTGTGACACAACATAAACATAAATCATTCATCCTAACCCAAAGAATAAAATGGGTTTCATAAACATCATCCCATAATAACATAATCCATATAAAAGAAATGAATATAATTTAATCATATGAAAATTGGAACCATTTAAATAATAGAGACATTATACATGACACATACGCATATGAAATTAAAAAGAATAATTCTAATAAAATCTCTAGTTGTTACATGAATCATCTCTTGAGGGATTTTTATTAGATTGGTGTGGTTTTATGGATAAGTATTTCTTCATAACACAACGTGGATGACCACTTGAATAAATCAGTGACTCAATAATAACTTGATTATAATGTTATGATAACAAACTAAAAGTCATAGGTAGTTCGCTCCAGTCCAAGTTGGACTTTGATGGAGTTCGTATCCTAAGAACTATTGATTGTACTTTTATTACACATATATTTGATGATTTTATTATTTAAAAACACATTTTTAAATACTTGTTATTGTTATTTATGTAATACATGTGTGATAGAGTATTTTTCACACTAATAAGGTCATATTAGGTCCCCACTATGATGAGAACCTTGATTCACTATGACGATATTCATAAATATATATTTTTGGTTGGATAACATACTATGATAGAAAAAATATTATATATATTAAATGTTTTTAATACACAATTGATAATGATTCTTCTTATTATGAAGTTCACACTTGGTAATCACAAATATGGGAGATTATGAGAATAAAATTTATAGTAGGAATTCCACAAGTTTTATCTCATTGGATATTCCTATATATGAGCATGTGTAATGGTATATAGAATCTAAAATTATTTATGATGTATTTCATAACTAACAAACATATATTTAGTGAAAAAAACGATCATGTCATCTGTGGGTTGGAGGTAGGGTATGTTAGTTGCGTCACAAGTGACATGTTATTAATGGATAAATAAAGGAAGAACTTTCCCTTCCATCTTTATGGAAGCTTATATGATTGATCATTGATTGGAATAGAACTATCACATTAACTACCATGGACATTTTTTAATGATATGTTTATTTTAGATAGTAAAATAATGATGCATCTACACATAGTTTGATGACACATATGTGAAACCTTCTCGATGATATATTAATAATACATGGTTTATATTTCAAAATGATCATTCATATGTGGGTTTTCATAGTATGAAATTAGGTTATTTCTCATAGGTACCTTGAACCATTACTATATATTAATACTTATCATTAGGAATTTCCACATAATGACAATGAGAAGGACCCTAAAGGGTTACACACTATGTGTTTATGTTGATCTAGAGTACATTCTATTTGAATTTAATTGTTATAATAAATATTATACTCAACTATGAGAAATAATTTCAATCATGTTTGATCGATCAAAAAATATTTATTGACAAATCAAATTGAAAATAAAATATTTATTCATGTATTCAATAAATTATGAGGATTAAAACTGAAACAATACCGCATATGGTGATAAGTATTAATTTAAAAGATGGTAAAATATTATTTAATATTTCGGAATTTTTCACACACAGTATATAATAATAAAAATATTATTATTATTATGTTGAATGGGGTTTAATATACATTATTATATTAGTTTAGGTCTATTACACAATTAAATAATATTTTTGCCTATAAACCCTAGCTCTATAAATAGATGACGTTATCTATTGAGCAGGGTTTATCAAAAATTGAGAATATAGAAGTGTTTCTCACAACAGACTTCTCTGCCTCTTGAATTACTAATCATTCCCTCTCAAGAAAGAGAACAAATCCTTAAATATTGGAGTATTTTAGAGAAATCAATATGAACAATTATAGACAATTGACTCCCCATGCTTGTACCTAATAATCTATTGGAATCAATCAGAGATCAATGAAGCATGTTTGGATCACTTCTAATGGGAGTCTACAATGAATCCTTAAAGAAAAAAATTCAATCCAAATGGTTTTTTAGAAAATAAAATATCTCTTTAATGAAATGATCCTAAGATGGTGGAAAAATTTCCTACCATAATAAATAAATTAATTATATATTTAAAAGGAAAAATTTACTTTTGGTGTTTTAGGAAACTCTATATTAAAATAAATTTTAATTTATGGCCACAAGCCGTGTTTCCGCTCAGTCCAAAAACATAAATATTGAAAAAAACCATGTCACCAACCGAAAGATATAAATAATTAAATCAATAATTAGTGTAGGTAGGATTCATATCGGCTATGTTCCATTACCATTCTCTATCAAATCGAATGAATCTTTGATGTTGTATCTTGGACCATACTTGGTCCAACTAAGGAAGATTCACCAACCTCCAACCAACACAAAAGGGTGCCATGATAATAGATGAATGGTAACTATTATTATAGGAAAACTCAACCATTCTCAGTTGGATATCCCAAGAACAACTATAGTCAATAAGACAATAACATAGAACAAATTCCAAGATGTGTATATCTCATTCTTTCATTTCATACATCAATGAATGATAAAATATGATCAATTTAACATAGGATCCTAATTCCTTCTAGAAGCCTCTAAAAAATAAGTAGTGAACTAGGGATCCTTTCCATAAACTAAAACTGATTGAACTCTATGAAATATTAAAATCACTTTCACATAGAGACTTCCCAAATACTCAACTTTAGTTGTAACCTAAATGGGAATAAATTGAGCAGATTTGGTTATATTAAGGATCATAATAGATATAAAATTATGCTTTATAGGGGTATGAGGAAACCAAACAATGAAATATATTGAAATCTCCCACCACTTCCAGGTATGCATATGTAGGTTTTGAAGCAAACTCAATGGTTTTTGGTGCTCCACCATGACATGTTGTTGTGTATTGAAATGGAAAACAATGTTAGTGATTTACCACCTCATACAAGGACAACATAATCATTAGTTCATATAATTGAACATATTCATGGTTCCAGGGTTCACTGCCTATTGGGAATTATGAAAATCCCCCATAATGACATTGTTTATTGGGAAAAGGTTCAACATTATGATTCTAAAAAACATAGAACACCCTAAGAGGAGAATAACCACTCATTAATGGTGTCACCACCATAAAGGGAATCCATACTAACAAATAATTTATTATCAATATACTACTCTTCTAGAGTCTTCATGATAAGAGAGGTTTTTATTTTAACATTTATCAAAACAATCTTAGTTGCATCCCCAAAAACTCCCAAAGGCATTTGAAAAATAAATCCATGAAATTTCATGATTTTGATGATTTTTTAATTGACTAGTGAAGATTTTTACTATTTAAAGAAACAACAATAACATTTTCTTTATCAGGGGTGTATGAAATGTTGAAATCAATGTAGTATTGGTACTCCACCCAAAACCTCTACATAATGTTAAATTAATTTTTAGAGAAGATATAATTCAGTATTTTTTGGTCCGAAAAATAATAAAACATTCCCTGAAAATGTAATGACACCAACACATAAGATTATGAATCAAGGATAAGAGTTTGAGATCATTGGTTGGATAGTATTTCTCACATGTCGTAATTTTTTTTGGAACCATAGGCTACCACCTGATCACTATGTAAAAGGATGCAGTCCAAACATGAACTGGAAATATAAAAAAAATAATGCTTTTCCCATGACCAACCACTAGAAGACTGTAAATAGGCGTAAAAGTAAAAATTTGTTTCAAATGATCAAAATCATTATATCATTTTGAGTCCAAAATAAACGTAACACCTTTAAAAGTGAGAGTATCCATCAAAGAAACAAATTTTGAGAAGTATTTAACATAATGGAAGTAATGCATGTTAACTCCAATAAACTCCAAATATCGAATACATTACATGATTATTACCATTTCATAATGATCTTCACATTCCCATGATCAATTAAAATACCATTTTCCGAGACCATGTCTCCAATGAAACTCACCTCTTTAATCTAGAAATCCCATTTTATTAGCTTGGCATAATGTTAGTGATTACTCAAAATTTAAAGAACCCCTATAAAATAGTTCACAGGATCTAATTTAGTTTTGGAGAAGAAAAACATTTCATCAAAAAATCACCATGAACTCATCATGATACACATTAAATATTCCATTCATAAGTTCTAGAAAAACTATAGGAGCATTGGATATACTGAATGTCATAACTAGGTATTTGTAATGGACAAAAACACTCCTGATAGTGGTATTCATGATTTTATATTCTTTGATTCTAAACTAGTGGTAACTAAACCTACCATTAATATTCTAGATCCATGTTTCCCCTTTTATTTGATAAAATTAATGTTTTTATTCAACACAACTCGATTAAGTTTTTGGTAATAAACACAAATTCATAGTTTACCGTAAACATTATTTTCAAAATGAATAGACACTGCCCAAGGTGACAAACTGATGTATATAAATACATTATTCAAAATCTCAACAGACTTGATCTTTAACTCATTAATTATAGTTGGAACCATATGTTAATAAGTAATAGATATGGGATGGGTACTCCATACATAATCAATATAGAACTCTACATCATTTATCGGTGGAAATCCATAAAATTTAGATGGAAAATTGTTGAAAAAATTGAAGATAACTGGAAGGAGATCAATACTCAATGATTTCGACCATTTATCAAAATAAAAAATTTATACTATTCTACAGAACTCTATAAAAGTTGTCCAAACTCTACTCATACACATTTCAAAATCTCCATAAAAACACTGCACACCCTATTCAAAATAGTAAAGGAGACCCACCAAAGATAACATTAAATCTAGGCCTTAAGAGATATATAAATACACATATAGAAAATTACTACAATTGGTTTAATGTCATGAAATGAAATATTATATTTGAGATGAATTTAATATATAGATAAAATGAAATAGGGACATTTGTTAATCTATTCTTTCTTTATTTCGAGTGGCGTAGTAATATACATCACATCATAAAAATGATTTGTAGGAGGGATTAGTAAATCCCAAACACAAGTTGATATAAATAAGTTAGAAAAAATAGTTTCCAATCAATAAGTCACTAAATATTATGATATAATGATGGTACCTATCACTCTTTCGGGAACAACATCATCTTCCTTTAGAGACTCTTTCACCATCAGAAGAAGCATCAGTCTATAATCATAGGGATAGAACCCCTTAGTTATTTATGAATTTATGTTCAACATATTAGTATTTGGATTTGATGAGATTGTTACAGTACACTGTGTAGAAAATAAGTGGCAATACTAATTCAGGTGGCCTAATCATCCACATAAACCACAAGAATTGGGTTCATTAGTTAAAACCCATTTCAAATGACCAACCTTGGCACACTTAAAGAACATCATAGAGCCTCACCGAGGAACTGATGGAGTCTTGTATGATGCATTATATTTTTGGAAACCATGAGACACATCATGCTTTCCTTATCCCTTAAAAGAACTAACTGAATTTTCACAACGATAAAAAGGAACTCTTTTGATCCTTCACATACAATCCATGACATGTTCATCCAAAAAATCCGTATTCAGTACGTCAATATAAATAGTGATATTCATCATTAAAAAATGATACCAATTATGAAATTGAAGACCCGTATCATATATTCAAGTCTTTTGTTTCCCATTTTCACTAACATAGGGTAAACCTAAATAGGTTCAACAAAAATGTTCCCATATATGGGCACATAATTTTCACCCTATTAGAGGTTGAGAAAGTCCATGGAATTTTCTATGACCATGATCCTAGATAGATCTATAGAGTGAAAATTTCCCTAAATTTCTTACACTCTAGGAACTAATTTATTTCTATTATCACTATCAAATAGAAACATTTAATTCTAGGACCCTCAATCTTGAAAGTAACACACTTCACATTAATAGAATCTGGAATTTCAATGAAACAAAAATCCATCTCAGGTTTTTTCAACCAATTCATATCCAATTGATGATCATTTATCCTTGGAAAGATGGTGGGTTTTGGTGAAAAAACACTTGAGAATAATATCTAACTCCTTATGTTAATGGTTCCACTATGGGATTGTTTCTGACGCTTTCTCCGGGGCGCGCGCGCATCCGTCCGTCCGTGGAGGAGGACGCGCGGCGCTTTTGTTGCCCTGCATTCCCGCTTTCCAAAGGCTGGTGGCATTCACTCCTTATTCAGGGACGTGTGCTCCTTGATCGAAATGCGATGATGGGATGTTGGTTCTTCCATCTGTGGATTCCTCCTCAGAACTCGTCACCTAGTCCGGGTCTCCCTCATAGATTTAATACGTAGTTCGTGAAACTCTTCCCAGTGCCATGTTTCCATGGATGCCGGTTAATTACACTGCTTCTGTCGGGACATTCCAAAGGGTCCAGTCAGGGCAGCAACCTTCAGTCGGGGAAGTAGTCACGTTGAGGAATCAATAGCGTGTCTGGATCCTGTGGAACCTGGCATGTCTGTCTATTGTCCCTGGTCATAGGGCTTCTCAAGGGAGTAGAATCCCGAGGCATCCCACATCGAGCGTGGGGAATTATATGTCATAGACACATATCTGAGGTTTTCCTCAGCTTCCTGTGTTTAACACAGGGTACGCCGCGTGTTTAACATCTAGCAGAGACGGATCAACCCAACCGGAGCATTAACTAGGATAGATTGGATTGAAGGATTCCCCTTGAAGGGATGCCGATACCGGGGCCAACGCATGGGCGGCTGTGAAGAGGAGCGTACCGACATGGTCTCACCGAGATATGACGGTCCGGGCGAGAATTGGGATGGGTGATAGGTGGATGAATGGAGTGGAGGGGGAGTGAAATGGGACCATCGCAGGGGCGACGGTGAAGTTGGGCTTGAGCCTTGAAGAGGCTTCCTACGTATCCTCGTGGAAGGGAATCAAAGTCCACGTAGTTCGGGATGGTGCCGATGAACCGACGTGAAGGTGGACCTTGGCCCGATGAATGTCATCAGCGAACCAACGTGAAGGTGGACCTTGGTCCGATGGGCATCGTCAGTGTACCGACGTGAAAGTGGACCTTGGTATGATGAGAGATAGGCTTGAACTTCGGGGAGGCTTCCTATGTACCATGCCTTGACATGGATCAAAGGCCTCATAGTTCAAAGGGTTTCATCGGTGAACCGAAGTGAAGGTGGACCTTGGCCCGATGAATGTTATTAGCGAACCATCGTGAAGGTGGACCTTGGTCCGATGGGCATCGTTAGCGTACCGACGTGAAAGTGGACCTTGATCCAATGAGATATAGGCTTGAACTTCGGGGAGGCTTCTTATGTACCATGCCTTGACATGTATCAAAGGCCTCATAGTTCAAAAGGTTTCATCGGTGAACCGATGTGAAAGTAGACCCGGGGGTCCACTAGAGGTGGGCTTGAACCTTGGGAAGGTTTCCTACGTACCATGCCTTGACATTGATCAAAATCCTCGTAGATCAAAGGATTGATGGAACATAGTTTAATGTCATGCGGGATGGTAGTGAACCCTGACGTGAATAAACGACATGCGGTGGGTATCGGCGGACCAACGTAAATGAGGGACCTTGGTCCGATGATTGATGGGCTTGAACCTCGGGGAGGCTTCCTACGTACCATGCCTTGACATGGATCAAAGACCTCGTAGTTCGGGTTAGTCACAACGGCTTTCTGTCGAACTAGGATGCAGTTTAAAGTCATGCTGGACGAAGGTAGAACTCGACGTGAATGATGATGGGTGGGATTGAACCTCAAGAAGGCTTCCTACGTACCATGCCTTGACATGGATCAAAGACCTCGTAGTTCATATGGGGCTTTGTTGGCGAACCGTCGTGAAGGTGGACCTTGGTCCAATGAGTGGTGGGATTGAACCTCTGAAAGGCTTCCTACGTACCATTCCTTGACAAGGATCAATGACCTCTTAGTTCATATGGGGCTTTGTCGGCGAACCGACGTGAAGGTGGACCTTGTTCCAATGAGTGGTGGTCTTGAACCTCTATAAGTCTTCCTACGTACCATTCCTTGACATGGATCAAAGACCTCGTAGTTCAGGTGGGAATGGGTGTGCAGTTTAATGTCATGAGGGACGAGGGTGGATACAGTTTAACGTCATGCTGGACGGGGGGCATGCAGTTTAACGTCATGCAGGACGAGGTGTGCAGTTTAACGTCACGCTGGACGAGGGAGAAACTCTACGTGAATGAATGATCGAGCAATGTGGCATGAACCTCATGGAGGCTTCCTACTTAGCATGCCTTGACATGGATCAAAGTCCTCGTAGTTCACTATGGGTGGGGGTCAGGGTTGGTGCTCACTCTAAGACCACGTGAGTCATGCTCGGTGTGAGAAACAAGAGGTTGCAAGGACCTGATGATCACGTCGCGGAGGATGCGTCCGTGAGAAGCGAAGAGGGGCTTACGCGTTAGGCGGCCCATGGTGCTGGGACTTACTCCAGGATGGAGGCCCAAGGTGCGACAAAGTGCAGCGAAAGAGGTTTTTGGGACCAATGGTGGGAGGTTCCTTGTTCCCTATCACGCCCTCCACTGACCTTGGTAGTGGGGAAGTACGGAGATGCAGGGGTGCAGCCATCCGTTGGAGAACTAGGGTCGCCCTTCTCCTATGAACATATGCCACTCCAATAAGGAGGATATCATTCCTTGTGTATGGGTAATTCCATTCCTGTGGAGACGAGTGGTGTAAAGAATGTTCGAGCTGGGGGGACCCTTCGTGAGAGGCACGAGGTCGGGTCACAGCTTAATGTCATGTGTTGAGGACGTGGTGCTTGGCAGTTTAACGTCCTGCAGCTCAGACGAGGTGGGTTCACTCCGCACCCCTAGGACTTACATAACCGGTACCCTATGGTCCTTGGGGAAGGGAAGGTACCAGTAAGGCCGTGGTCAAGGGGGGTTGTGGAATGAACCATTAAGGGGTCCACATTAGCGTGGCTATGCGAAGAAGCAATAGCCGTTAGCATACCTATGCGAAGAAGCATTAGGCGAAGCAACGCTACGGGTGGTATTGTCCATGGGACTTTGAAATCACATCGTGCAAACCTGGAGAGTCGCACGAGAAGAGGAATTTCTAAGAAAAGGAGTGTGCTACTCGAAGTGGAGTGCCTTGGCCTTAGCATGGGGCATAGGTGTGAGTGGAAGGTGCTTCGCGAAGTGGAACAGTGTTCGCGGAGCATTGCCTCGTGAAGAAGAGGTGCCTCGCGAAGCAGTGTGCTTCGCGATGTGTAGAGATCCTGCCTTAGAATAGGAATCACTAGTACAGGTTGGGTGTTTCGTGAAGTATAAACGCTCCGCGGCTGCCCGGGTTCCCTTGGGAATCCCCTTCCTTCGCGAATGCCATTGATCTTCACGAAGGGAATCCCTCTCGGAAGAGGGGCTCAAAACGAGACAAAGCAGAGGCGTCTCGCGAAGTAGAAGTACCTCGCGGAGCTCATGATTCCCGGGGAAAAGAGTGCTTCGCGATTCGGGAGAGGAGAAGATGAAAGGACGGATTGTCCATCTTCGGGACTCAGGAGGAGTCCAGTATTTATAGGGAAGGGGCGCCGCGAATCAGAACTCGCGCGCCGCCTCAGGTGCTTCGCGGCGCACTCGCGAACGTCAACGTCGTCCGCGGAGGGTACCGCCTCTGGAGCTTCGCGGCGGGCCATGAATGTCAAATGCGTTCGCGGAGTATTACCGCCTCTGGAGCTTCGCGGTGGGCTCGCGAACATCAAATGAGTTCACGGAGAATTACCGCCTCTGGAGCATCGCGGCGGGCTCGCGAACGTCAAATGCGTTCACGGAGAATTACCGCCTCTGGATCTTCGCGAGGCCGCGATGGTCGCGGTGCTTCGCGTCGGTGCTTCGCGAGGCAGCCCGCCAGCCTTCTTTTTCGTCCTTCCCTTTTGGGCCATATTTTGGGGCCAACAAATACCCCCCCTCAGACTTTGATCCACAGAGGGAGAAGGGTCGAAGTCTGAGGGAAAATCGCTAAAATTTTCGGTGGTTCGCGATGCGGCTTCGCGAAGGGGGCCCGCGGTGCTGACCGGGGCCCCAGATCCGGATGTGCCGCGATGCTCCGCGCGGGTGAGGCACGCCGTGATGCTCCGAGGTCGCCGCCTATAAATAGGGGTGTCGACTTCTTTTGTCTTTACGTGACTTCCTTGTCTTCTTGCACTCTTGACTTTGCGAAGCTCCGCGTACTCCGCGACAGCCCTCCGCGAATCGAGCTTTGCGGCGAACCGCGGGTCTCCGACTCCGCGTCCGCGCCAAGCGAACTTCTACCTGTCGGCCTCAGCCAGACTTCACAGCTTTGTCTCGCGACCGATCTTCACGATCCGGCTTCACGATTCCGCTTCGCGGTCGAGCTTCGCGATCCAGTCTGAAAAAATTATTTTCTGAGGGCCGGGATCGAAATGGCCCATCAATAGGCTGTATTGGGGGTGTTTGCAGATGTTTCCCGTCGGGATGAGATGGCCAACTATCCAGGCCTGGGGGAGATGGTCCGAATCCACTTAGAACACACTTCTTTGACAGATCTGCTATCGGAGGGTCAAAAGGATTACCTGCAGTGCAAGAAGCTGCCATTGTATGGCTTCGGGCTGAGGGATGACGTCTTCATCCCAGAAGCGAGTAGGGACGAACCAGCTTGCTTATTCAGGAGCACACCGTGCCAGAACCAATGGTTCAGGGCGGCCGATGGTCATGCGTGAGAGGACTTCACACCCGTCACCGCTGACTGTCTCTACAACCATTTGAACAATATTGACGGGAATCCACTGCAACCGGAGACGTCCCCTCCCCTCTATCGCACCATGTTGAAGGCGGATTTGCAGGATTCGAAGAAGGGATGGTCCGATGAGTGGGACCTGCGCTAGGGTGAAAACTTTACTGATGACTGGGCCTGGGCCTACTGGGTAGGCACCTCATGCGAGGAGTTCGGGGCCGAGCTGAGGAGAGTGGGGTTTTATGAGGCAGCATGGGCCTCCCGATTCCACATTTACCAACCAAAGCAACTGATGCCGGAACTTCTGAGCAGATGGTCGTCTAGGACCAACACCTTTCACCTGCATCACGGGGAGGTGGGAATCAGCCTGTGGGATGTCCACCAGATTTCTAGGGTTCCGATCTTGGGGGCCATGTATGACGAATTCCTCCCCGTCATCAGCGCGTGGGAGGATACGGAGAAAATGCCGCGACTGGAGTCAGCGCTTATCACACTCATCCCTGGAGAGGTCAAGGAGGCAGTGAGGGATGTACGTTTTAGGAGATGGTTCAAATGATTGCTGAATTTCCCAAAGAATCGAGAGTTCCCTCCGAGGCCTCGAACTTGTCCAAGGGCGGCCCAACGGGGCAAGGGGCACTCGTATTGGCGGGTCTTGGAGGACAGCCAATAGAAGACTTGGGGTTTCAGTGTCAGCACTGAACAACAGCCGATAGTCAGACTGGAAGCGTTCATCGCGGGTCTCATCTGTGGTTGGATCCTACCGGTGAGGGATACAAGCATGGGGGTATGACCCAACTCGTTTATTATGGCGTCGATGTTGGCCATGGGGCAGCGGATCAATCTGGGGATTCCGATGCTCACCAAACTGTACAGAATGTTGCGGCACATTAGCGAGGGCAAGAATCCTCCAAGGATATGCGGGCCCTTCCACCTCCTGTATGGGTGGATCGTAGCGCATATCAGGGGGATTTATGAGTATCCAAACCCCATTTTGCCGCTGGGATTGAACTTTCGCCCCTCCATCCTGAACGCGGTCGGGAGCTTCCCATTCAAACTAGCCATTCCAATGGTACTGAATCGGGTGTGGAGGGCGAACGAGTTTAATTTACACCCCTTCCCCTTACCGACGGGGATACTTACTGATGACGGACATGGAATGGAAGAACATCGGGCTTACCTCCTGGCCTTTCGAGGTGGTGTTTTGGTGGCACAGATAGATCGTGAGCCACTCTGCAAACCGTACACCCCGCATCGGTTTGCGAGGCAGTTCTGGTGCCTCCACCGGCTGACCCCACAGGTCTACTGGGAGGTGCGTTACGAGGAGCACCCATGTGTGATGAGGCAGCTGTGGCTCATGTTCACACAGGAAGATGGGAAGATGCGGATTGCATTGCCTCCATCCACCGCCGCTTTCAGATTGGTGAGGGAGTATGCCATCAGTTGGGAGGATTCTTACCCAGGGGAGATGCTGAAGCAAACAACAATCTGGGACGGTGACATTGGGCCTCCTCTATCTCGAGGTCGGGGTCGGAGGGCAGCTAGGGCCGGTCGCGGTAGCGAGGCTGCCATGGCTGCGAGACCCGTACCAGCTGAGGGTATGGCAGCAGCAGTGGATCCGGTGATTCCGGAAGAGTAGGGTCATCCAGAGGGGTGGCCACCGAGGGGATTTCGTAGGATATCCACTCAGGCTCCGGGGAAGCGGCTGCGTCATATCGACATGGCAGAGGATTTTGTCTTCCCGGAAGCCTGGGACATTTGGGATGTCAACTGGAAATTCCTCAGCCCACCCGAGATATGGGCACACTTGAATCGCCTCGGGATGGAATTGTCGGGCATATGCCTAGTTCGGGCTGGATTAATGGCGTCTCTGGCGGAGGCAGAACAATACCTGGACGAGCTGGAGGATTTTGTCCACTCCATTGGTGTCCCTCGCCCAATGACAGACCGGGTGAGGGTACTGTTGAATCAGACGGTCCCCCCACAGTTATCGGCTGCCGAGATGAGGGAGCGCTTCCCCTTGCTGGAAGAATTAGAGGAATCATCTCGGGAGGATGAGGCTGGAGGAGGGAGCCCGTTGGAGGAGGGAGAGGTCGGAGACCGAGGCTCAGAATCCGACGATTTCACGGAGGCTCTCGAGGTAGCATTCCGAACTTCTTTCCTTACGATCTGTTCTTGGGTCACTATGGACTTCTCACTGATGTTTGAGCCATGCAGGAGGAACTTGTTCGCAGGCCTCGTTCTCGCTCCTTGGCGAGTGACGATGCGGGACCTTCAGAACCTGCGCCTACGGCTGCATCCAGTTCCGCATCTGGTGGGACCAAAGCACCCGAGGTGGCTCCTCCGGAATCTCCAGACCTTCCAACAGTATACGGAGGGCCTCGCCTCGGGGTCCCGTCAGTACCGGCTCAAGAGCAGCGCCAGGAGGTCGATCTCCGTAAGTCTCCTTTACCGGTTCCCCTGTCATCATATGTAGACTATGCCCGCCAACTAACATTTATGTCCCTCTCTATCGTATAGTTCTCCGACTGGCGTGGGCTGCTGCGGCAATACTGGTCGGGATGTCTGGGGGCATCCCTCTTACGGGCATGCCGGTGATGGTGGCGATAGTCCCCCCATCTCCTCCAGCTGCGACGCACATCATCACTGGCGGGACCACCAGCAGGGCCGTACCCAAAGTCATTGAGGTGGAATCTGAGGAAGAGGATAAACCGGTCAGTCCCAGTCTTGTCACGCCAACTTCGACACCAGGTGTCGTACTGGATTCAACACCAGATGTAGATCCTGCTGAGGATTTCTTGTGGGCGTATCCCACGTACGAGCCTGCCAATCGCGCAGACTGGGACAAAACGGCCTCTGAATAGGAAGACAGCAGCATAGTCCGCCGCCGGTCGTGGAAGCTAATCACTCGCTTTATCAAGGACACTCCCCAAGCGCAATGGATGGACAAAATGGATAGACTTCGCTCGCGGTTGCGCGAACTGTGTGTTGGGGGAGTGGATGCCCAACGTCCTCACGCACTCATCCGAGATATTATGGCTGAGAAGATCCGGGACCATGATTGTGGGCTCAGCGTGGTCTGGAAACAGAGGAAGGCGACCAACATCAAGAAGATCCAGGAGGCTGAAGGCGAGGTTCAACAGATGCAAACCCGGGAAGATGAGCTTTCAGCCTCTCTTGATGCACAATCTGAGCTGGTCTCACGGTTAAAGGCCTAGCTTGCAGAGGCAGAAGAGCATATGAGGCAGACCTCTGGAAAGACGACTGTCGTTCAAGCTGGCATAGAGAGGGCCAAAGCTAGGACTGACGAACTGCGCCCCGCCGCTACTGAGGAGGAGAAGGAGCTAAGTCAACGACAGCAAGCCTTGGATTCCACAAGTCAACGGGTGGCGGAGCTTCAACGCTCTTTTGACGGGGTCTACCCGTCCATGGGGGGAGTCGACCCCCGGGTATTGTAACAAACCCAAAAACCTTTTATTGGTACTTTCGTGCTTCAATTTTCCTTTCTTTATCTTGAATGTCGTAGCTCACATGATTTCCTCTATTTGAGTCACATTGTTACATCCCAACAATGTTTGCGGGACGTTCAGCGACAATTCCCCAATCCCGCGTGGGTCGAGCCCGATGTGAGAAACATGAGATAGTTTCCCTCTCATCCCACCTAACATAGGAGTGGGGACCATGCTCCGGGCATCCGGGATTCAGATTACCCATCCAGATTCTCAAAAGATGGGAGAGGCTTGATCGGTGAAGGAATTTCCAGGATAGCCTAATTATCGTTTCTTCAGCGTGCTCTTATGCACGAACAGGGCAACGCCAGGGGCACTGAAATCGGTCCAAACAGATGAAAATTGGAAGCGTGAATCACGATACCCAAGATTCGGAACACTGTGGTGATGGCGTGACAATATGGGACAACTGTTAACCTTGGAGGAGAAGCGGTACCCTTACTGCGTTAGCCTGTAATGGGGACAACAAATGAGGGTCAACTGTTGACCATGTTCGAAACACGGGACCGTGTCACAAATGTTGTCGATCAATCCTTCGGGACGTTGGCCCAGGACAGTAGGCGGACCATAGGTCGACATCCATACTGTTAGGGGGTCCTTCCAAACATGACCCGTCTTCCGGAACATTGTCCCAGGACTGTAGGTGAGCCGATGCGGCATGAGACCAGGCCGTTAGGGGGTTCCTCAGACATGAAAGGGGACGAGGGTCCGAATAAGGGGCACACAAAGCATGGAATATGGAGTGATGGTTTGTCCGAACAGAATCCAACACTTAGGTAGTTACAACACCGCGGTGGGAGTACACCATATGGGCACATTGGTTTGATCATGGATCATTCCGTCTTTCAGATAGGGCCTCTCTGGAGAGGGGATCTGTCACTTCCCAAATGGATCTTGGGGCAGCCAGAACTTGTTCAGGGTAGAACCGCAGTTTAGTGTCATGCGTTGAGGACACATGGAATCCTGTAGTTTAACCTCATACGATAGGACATGGAATAAAAGTGGAGATCCCAGGGAGCGTGTGGCGTGGTAGATATGAAACTGACGTGAATGAGGACTTGGAGTCCAAATCATACCACATACCCCTGGAGGAAACTCTTCAGGTCGAGGGACCAAGAGTGAGGATTAAGTTGGGCCCGAAGCAGAGTGGTCGGGCGTTCCAACGTACCCCATTAGGATGGGAATCAAGCCATACGTAGTTATGGAAGTTCATTTTAACGTCATGCGGGACGAGGGGCAGCCCGACTGTGTTGGTACACATCCTGCCAAAACTACTAGGCCCACCTGAGTCGTGCTCGGTGTGGAAAACAAGCAGTAGTGGTGGGAATTTCCTGACACAACAAGGGGTAGGTTAGGGAAAAGGGACGCTCGGTGAACACTGGCCCAATGACACTAACACGATCATTTAGCGCACCTAGATGCACGAAGAGAAAGAGCCGAGTATGATGGAATTCCACTTGAACATGAGGGAGTGGAAATGTGTGAATCATGGCACTCGAGATTTAGATCATGGTGACGGCGGCATGGCAATGGACCATAACTACTGAACATGTTCGCAACACAGCATCTTGTCGCGTTAGCCTAGGATGGGGACAAACAAATGAGGGTTGACTGTTGACCATGTTCGAAACACGGGACCATGTCACAAATGTCGTCAGATATCCGTAGGGACATTGGCCCGAAACGATTGGAGGACCCTTAGGTCTAGCATTCATGGAGAGCCCTTAAGCATAGTATCCATGTCGTCTGAGAGTCCTTTTGGATGTGGAAGAGGATGAGGATCCAAATAGCGAGCTCATGAAGCTTGGTCATGGGACGAGGGGAATGTCCCTGTGAAAATCTCACACTCCGGGCTCTTTGTCAAAACAAATCTGAATACGACAACGAGACGTATTAGATAGAGGGAGCATATTCCTTTCCCATAGGGAGATCTTAGTTTAGGGTCGTAGAAGTCGGACCGTGGATGGGAGGAGACATAAGAGGCACATGGTGGAGTAACTCAAACACCTGGCGTGAATGGGAATAGGGGTGTGTGCGGTGTGATGAACAAACCGACGTGAATGAGGACACAATCCCATATCACACCGCACGACCTCCTTAGGAGAGGTTTTTGGTCAAGGGACCGAAAGCGAAAGTTAGGCTGGGCCCACGGGGAAGTGCCCGGGCGCTCCTACGTATCTCATAAGGATGAGAATCAAGCCTCACGTAGTTCTTGATGGACCTTAGACCATAAATGGGTAAAGGGAGCAGGGGAAGCATGGAAACAAGACCTGATGTGATGGAGGACCTAAGCCCTACTAACCATGCATTCTCTGGGGAAATGCTCGAGTCGAGGGACCGAACACAAAGGTCAGGCTAGACCCACGGGGAAGTGCCCGGGTGCTCCTACGTATCTCATAAGGATGAGAATCAAGCCATACGTAGTTCTGAAAGGTGACATGGTAAGATACCAGTGCCGGGGGAAAAGGGGAGTGCAGGCATGGCCCTTGCACTAAAAGAAGCGGAATTTGATGAATCTTGTTTTTTCGTTAAGGTGAATGGTTTTTTTGTTTTTTTTGTGAAGTGACAGGCCTAGAATAGTAGGCCGTGATGTCGCCACAAGGATCAAGCCATGATGGCCGTTGACAAATGGCATGGAACATGACCAATACCCAATGTGATGTCCCCTACAAAGAGGTCACCGCAATGCAGTGCCTTTTTTCGTCGTGCGGCCAGGACGATAATGTCATAGTTTAGGGTGGTATGATAGGACCAAGCATGCATTTTATCGTCATGCAGCGCAGACATAGCAGAGACGATGCTAGGCGGGGAATGTGCACAGTGTTATAAAACACAATTGACGGAGACATGATCCCACATCACATTTTATGCCATTCGGAGGGAGAAACCTTAGGCTGAGGGGCCTATATAGAGGTAAGAGGTGAAACAGGGGGAGAGACTGGATCCCTACATGGGCTGTACCCGAAGACAGGGCGTCCGAGCGGTCCTACGTATCCCATGAAGATGGGAATCAAGCCAGACATAGTTCTTAAGGGTGCCTTTTAATGTCATGCTAGACAAGGAATAGGAGGGATAAATCTCATAACGGGGGTGTGAGTGGTGCAGACATTTCAAAACCGACGTGAATGAGGACATAATCACGCACTACACCACGCGGTCCCGTAGTCGGGGTCCTAAAGGCAGGACCAGAGAGGTGAATTTTCTGAACTCAAGCTGGACCCACAGACAAGGGTTCTGGGCATTCCTATGTATCCCATTGAGATAGGAATCAAGATGAACGTAGTTCCAGATGAGAATCTTAGTTTATGGTCTTAGAGCTCGGACCGTGAATGGTGACAACTTTCCGAGTAAGCACATATGTCAACCCGATTCCTAAGCCCACGTGAGTTAAACTCGGTGTGGGAAACAAGGGGGTATCCTCATTGCAATACTTGGGACGATTCAAACGGGAGATGGTAGAGCCCCGAAGGACACCTTTGACATGGCTTGTTCCTCCAACGCGCAGACGTGCATAGAGGAAAAGTACCAAAAGTTCTGAGACTCCACTTGGACACGGTGAAGTGATGAAGGGTGTGAATTTTGCACCCGACATTTTGGGCCTAATTGGTTGGTGTGGTGATATAGGAAAACTGTTAACCATGGTGGAAACACAGCGTCCATATCGTGTTAGCCTGGGGTGGGAACAACAAATGAGCATCGACCGCTGATCATATTCGCAACGCGGGATTTTATCGATTTGTTGTCCAAAACCCTCAGGGGCGTTGGTCCGTAACGGTAGGAGAGAGCTTGGGTGTAGTATCCAGGCCATTCTTGGGGGTCCCTCCAAGTGTGAAAGATGATGAAAGCCCTGATGCACTGATACACAAGGCCTGGAAAGCGGGTGCGGACGTGTTCGAGTAAAACTTGGCATTCCAGGTAATAAACCAGAGTACTCTTAGGCACATCCGTGAACTGTCGAAAAGGGATCGACGAAACAGCTCAGGAGGGAGAGGTACATGGTGTGGTCATTATGAGACCGAAGTGAATGGTGGCGTAGTCCTACACCACACCATATAATCCCCTCATGGAGGAAGGATAGGCCAAGGGGCCAAGATGGGATGAAGATTCCCGAGAGATGGGGCTGGACCCGAATCCTGGACATTCAGGTGGTCCTACGTATCCCATGAGGATGGGAATCAAGCCACACGTAGTTCTCTAATTTATTTTAACGTCATACGAGACAAGAAGGGGAGTAACATACCCCTAAATAAGGGAGGTGTGCGGTATGGCGAAGAAGCCGACATGAATAGTCCCACACCACACCGTACACTCCTATTAGAGAGGACTTGGGTCGTGGCCCGGGAAGGCCAAGGGGCCTGATGGTTAGGCATTGGTCAGGAAGGGCTGAACTGCTTGAAATTTAACATCTTACAATGAGGACGAGGGTCAGGGACCCGGGGAGGCCAAGGGGCCTGAGGCTGGGCCTCGTAAGAGGAGGCGTACGGCAGGGTACATAATCCCGGCATGAATAGGACGTAGTCCCGCACCACACCGTACATCCTGGGTAATATGGGACCTGGTACGGGGGGCTCGAGAAGGCCAAGGGGCCATAGGTCAGGCATCAGTCAGGAAGGTCTGACTGGTTTGCAGTTTATCATCTTACATGAGGACGGGGGTCGGGGACCCGAGAAGGCCAAGGGGCTTGAGGTTGGGCCTCGTAAGAGGAGGCGTACGGTAGGGTACATGATCCCGGCGTGAATGAGGATGTAGTCCCACACCACACCGTACACCCCTATGGGGAATTGGGGCCGTGGGCCCGATTGCTAGCACCACCCGGGGGATGTTTTGTCACTTCGGGATGGGGCAAAACAAATCACTGCACTCAATGTCTGGGACATCTCGGGGTGGACCTGAAGATCCAGGACAATGTTGACCATGTTCGAAACACAGCATTCCTATGGTGACCCAATATGGGAGCAACAAATGAGCGTCGACTGCTGACCAAATTCGCAACGCGGGACTTGCATCGGCTTGTTGCTTGAAACCCCTCAGGGGTGCTGGCCCGTATCGGTAGGAGAGCCCTTGGGCGTAGTATCCAGGCCGTTCTTGGGGGTCCCTCTGGGTGTGCAAAAAAATGATGGAATCCCAGTCAAAGAGTGGGTGAAGCATAGCTGTATCCATCCACGAAAGAGTCAGACATCCCCCGGGGGGATGTGCAGCCGGGTCGAGGCTTGCTCGATGTGAGTCGGGGAAAAAGTGTGCACCCTGCCATGTCTTGACCCGAGGGGTAGATTTTGGCTTTTGGGCTGGGCCAACGAACGAAATGCCCGGGCATTCCTACGTATCCCATTAGGATGGGAATCAAGCCATACGTAGTTCTTGAAGGCCATGCAGTTTAGCGTCGTGCGGTGAGGACGTTGGAGGATAGAAGAACAGGAGTGGGCACATGGTGTGACCCTTACAATCCTTGTGCTAGCGGGGTCATATGAGCGCGGCCAAGAAATCCCACTCCCTTCTACACAAAGATCCTCCAAGGAAACTATTCCCAGGGGGGGATAGTGGAAGAGAAAAGCTTGGGGCTTGGCTCAAGACGAGGTGTCCAAGCGTTCCTACGTATCCCATGAAGATGGGAATCAAGCCACATGTAGTTCTTGAAATGAAGTTTAACGTCATGCAGTACGAGGAGCATCTCATTTGGGGATATGTACGGTACGATGAGTAATCCGATGCGAATGAAGACATAACCCCATACCATACTGTACAATCCCGCAAGAGGGTAATTCGGGGAAAACCAGGGGGCTTGGGGCCGGACCACGGTCAGGGAGACCTAACCAGCTTGCGGTTTAATGTCTCACAGTGAAGACGAGGCCGTGAGCCCAAGGAGGCCAAGGGGCCTGAGGCTAAGCCCTGGTCAGGAAGGCCTGACTGGATTGCAGTTTAACGTCTTGCAGTAAGGACGGAGGGAGATCTTAGTTTAAAGTCAAAGAGCTCGGACTATTTTGTAGTTTATTGTCTTGCAGGACGAAGATGAAGTTTAAGGTCGTGCAGGACTTTACAGTTTAGAGTCGTGTTGGACCATAATGTGTAGTTTAAGGTCATGCAGGACCGTTTCGCAGTTTATCGTCTTGTAGGACGAAGATGCAGTTTAAGGTCATGCGGGACCATATTGCAGTTTAGGTTCGTGCGGGACCCTTTTTCCCTAGGCAAAGTATCACTTGAGGAACATGGCATTGGTAGGAGTGGTTATATGCTCTCCATCCGTGGTCACCAAGGAGTATTCTCCATTGGGGTAAACCTTATGGATGATATAAGGCCCTTCCCATTTGGGTTCTAATTTGGGAGGTTTCCTACCGGGAATCATTGGCGCTCGAAGGGCCAGTACCAGGTCGCCCTGTAGAAAAGAGCGGAGACGAACCTTCTTGTCGAAGGCCCTCACTATCTTGTCCTGATGCCTTTTCAGATTTTGCAGGGCATGAAGCCGGTTCTCATCCAGTGCTTCTAATTCAGCTAGACAGATCTCGGCTACCTCATCTAATGTTTGGTGATCAGAAACTGCAGTGCGTAACAATGGTAGCTGGATCTCGATGGGTAGGACGACCTCAGATCCATACACCAGGGAATATGGGGTCACCTGGGTAGAGTTGCGAGTCATCATCTGGTAAGCCCAGAGGGAATTGGGAAGCTTGTCCGGCCAACTTTTCTTGTTTTGACCAACCATCTTTTGCAGAATGTTAGAGAGGGTTTTGTTGAACGCCTCGATCTGTCCATTTGCCTGCGCATGGTAGCGGGAGGTATGGTTCGACTAGATGTCGTACTTGGCGTACAATTTCTTTAGTTCAGCCGCTCGGATGTTGGTGCCGTTATCGGTGAGGACAGCGTGAGGGACTCCAAACCGGTGGATAATGTTGGAGCTCACAAAGTGAACGATGGAACGAGCCTTGACCTCTTTGAGCAGAACTGCTTCTGCCCACTTGGAGAAGAATCTGTAGCATTCAGGATGAACCTACACTGGCAGGTTGTTGCCGGTGGATACGATCCCACTACATCAAGTCCCCATACCGCAAATGGCCAAGAGTACTTGGTGGGGTGGAGGGGTTCCGGCGGCCGATGCAGGAAGTTCGCGTGAACTTGGCACGCGTGGCATCTCTTGGAATATCCAATACAATCGTGGATCATAGAGGGCCAAAAGTACCCCAATCTCCATATTTGATGGGACAGCTTCGGCCCAGCTTGATGGGCGCCACAGGAACCGGCGTCAACCTCTTGCATAACTTGAGGTATCTCCACTCCTTAGATGCAAAGGAGGAGGAAAACATCGAAACTCCGCTTATAAAGGATTTGTTCAAGACTGGGGCCGCTCTGGAGGGTAAATTACAGCGCGCGGCATCGAATTCGCTCGCGCTCGGCCCGGTCGTCCGGGAGGCGACCATTTTGGAGATACTCGACAAAAGGTGCCCTCCAGTCGGGAGTGGCTTCAACCACTGTGTCTGACGAACCCGGGAACCCTGACATGGAGGGTCTGGCAGTGAGATGACCTACCCGCAGACCATCATTGTCCTCTTGGGTGACGGGGGAAATGACTCTCTGGTGTGCCACATGTATGATCAAATTATCTTGCTCGGGTTCTGCGAGCGACACGGCTATGTCATCCAAGGCGTCTGCTTGGTCGTTCTGTGACCATGGGACATGGGTAACCTCTGGTCAAGAAGAGAACTGGGCCATTAGGCGGAGGGTGTACTCCAGCAATGGTGCATGCTCCGGCTTCCTGACGACGTAGTCGCCATTAACCTATTTGATTACCACCTCAGAATCTCCCTTCACATGTAGATGGGGAACATGGATCTCAAGGGACAAATCGAGGCCGGTGATGAGAGCCTGGTACTCTGCCTCGTTGTTCATACAGCCATCTGACAACAGGAACGAGTATGGTAGGACGGCTTGCGCCGGGGTAATGAAGACAATACCTAGGCCCACTCTGTTGAGCTTGGGAACGTTGAGCCTCCTACCGGTGGGGATCCGGGAGGTGCCGTCGAAATGCATTTGCCAACACGGGACAACATGATCGACTGAGAGGATCGTCTCATCAGGGAAATCCAGGTCTAGGTATTGATCTGCGGAGGTTGTATGGGCAGCTAAAAAGTCTGCCAATGCCTGTCCCTTAATGGCCTTCTGAGGTACGAACCTGGTATCAAACTACTGGAGAATCACCGCCCACCGTGCTAGTCGGCCAGTCAGCATGGGGCGGTTCAGGATGTACTTCAATGGGTATACCTGGGAGACCAATCACACCTCATGGTGCTGCAGGTAATGTCGCAACTTCTGAACGGCGAAGACGAGCACAAGGCAGCTCTTTTCGATAGGGCAGTATCTGACCTCCGTATCGGGAAGCATGCGGCTGAGATAGTAGAGACTGTTCTCAGTACCCTCGTTATTCTTCTGGGAGAGCAGTGCACCGAGGGATCTTTCCAGGGCGGTCACGTAAAAGACCAGCGACTATCCGGAGACGGGCGGCATCAGGACCGGAGGTTGGAGCAGATACTGCTTGATTTCCTCGAAGTCGGTCCGACACTCCTCATCCCATTCGTAGGCGGCGCCCTTCTTCATGAGCCGGGAAAAGGGATTACACTTGCCATCCAGATTCGCGATGAATCAGCGTATATAGGCTAAGTGGCCTTGGAGGCCTCGAAGTTCCCAAATGTTTCTCGGGGGAGGCATTTGGCTGATGGACTTGATCTTCTCTGGGTCGATCTCGATACCTTGATATCTGACAACAAAGCCCAGAAACTTCCCGGAGGTGACCTCGAAGGCACAATTCAGCGGGTTCATCTTCAGGTGACAGGAACGGAGGAAACCAAACACTTTCTCAAGGTCTTTGAGATGGTCCTGGCGCTGACATGATTTGACTACGAGGTCATCCACGTAGCATTCCACCAATGTCCCGAGGATCGGTTTGAATATGCGATGCATAGCCCTCTGATAAGTGGAACCTGCATTTTCAAACCGAATGGCATAACCTGGTAGCAAAAGGTACCTTGGGGATCCCTGAAGGAAGTGGACTCCTCGTCTTTGGGGGCCATCCAGATCTAGTTGTACCCGGAATACCCATCCATGAAAGAGAGGGCTTGGAACCCAGTCGTGGTGTCAATAAACAAATCCGTCACCGGGAGTGGGAAGTCATACATTGGGCAGTGGCGATTAAGATCGCGGAAGTCGATGCAGACTCTGATCTACCCATTCTTCTTTCTGACTGGCACAATGTTGGAAAGCCACTTGGGGTACTGGACCTCCTTAACGAAGTTGGATTTGATTAGCTTGTCAACTTCGGCCTCAACCATAACACCATGAGAAGGGTGCATCTTCCTGGGAGGCCGCTTAAACCCACGATGTTTTGCCAGGAGGCCCAGACGGTGAACGACTACATGGGAATCTAGTCCTAGAATCTCGTTGTAACTCTAGGAAAACACGTCACAGTGTTGTTTGAGGAAGTCTACGTACTGCTGCCGCTCCTCGGGTGACGTGGCTACACTGATCAATGTGGGTTTCGGATCTGCCTCGCTACCAAGGTTCACCTATACCAGTTCATCAACCGTGATAGAGACGCCTTCTTCAAAGTCGGGGGGAGCATCCTATAAGTCTTCCTCCCCACACGTGGGGGGACTTCCCGCGACGGAAGATACTTCTAGGCTATCAAAATCCGAGGGGCAGCTGGTGCTGGCTTGGGCAGCAGCGGTCATCACATCTGGAGACTCACTTGCCATTGAGACCATAGCAATGAAGGCAGTCGACCCTATCCCATCTGGCCATCGGCTTAAGGGGCCACGTTTGATGATATCAATGCAGTGGTGACGTGTCGGCCTGAGTCGGTGGATTCCAGCCCGACAGAAGATACACGTATGGCACACCGTCGTTGTCATAATCTTGACATTCCAGTACCGTACATGTGTAGGAGGTTCCGGGATGACCTGAGCCTGGTTGATGTTGGAGTACGAGGTGAGTTTCCTCCGTCACTTGGACACGGGAATATTCCTTCCTTGTGTACCCGAAACAACAAAACATTGCCCCATGTTGGGGGCCGTGGCCTCCAACCGGTGGATTGGGAGGATGTAGGCATCATCCATGCATGCCCAGGGATCACTTGTGATCAGGGCGGGTTCATCCTCACTTACTAGGATTTTCTTATCCTTACTTTTGTAGTAACCCGCATCCAGATAACGGGCCTCACAAGAAGCAAAAGAGGATGCGTCTCCTTGGAGCACGCCTACTCGACCATTGAGCGAGTACTTGAGGAATTGGTGATACGACGAAGGGACCGCTGCATGCAGATGGAGCCATGGCCTACCCATCAACACGTTGTAGGCGGTGTCCTGAGAGACAACCATGAACTCGATGCTTGCAATTAAGCCACCGAACTGAGTCTACAGGCGGATCTTGCTGACTGGGGTTTGCTCGGTCCTGTCATACCCCTGGATTCTGAGGTCAGAGAGAGTTAAATCACCTTCAGACAGACCCAACTTTCGCAACGTCCGGGTAGGAATTAGATTGATTCCGGAACCCGTGTCAACGAGGCAGCGGCAGACTTACACACCATTGAAGTGGCCAGTGATGTACAACATGTGAATGTGCCCCTATATAGGAGGGTCCTAATCTTCATCGGAGAACGAGATAAACGACTGAAATTCGGTGTTTTCAATCATCTCGATATGGAAGGCTTCTGCAGCTACTACCTCCGTCTCAAACTGGAGGGGGCTCCTTAGGGCCTCAGCAAGTGCCTCGCGCATTTGGGATGACAGGAAAAGGGCATCAAGGATAGAAATCCTTTCCGGAATGCCGGCCAAGTGCTTCTGGACATCATACTTTCATGCCAAATGTGAACCTCTGCTTACAGGAGGTCGTTCGGCATTTGGAGGCATAATGGATCCTGCCGGCTGAACCGGCGATCGGCTAGTATTGGACACATCCTGCTGCCTACTAGTAGAAGCCTGGAGAGTAGTCGCCGGACTAAGATCAGACAGCAGAGGCTGGCCTATAGCCGGGCAAGACTGACTGTGAGACGAACGAGGCAGCTCTCCCTGATCTAGTAGCACAAACGGCGGTGGAGGTAGAGCCGAGAGCGTTAGACGGGGTTGCGTGTGATAAGATCTGCGCTGAGCTTGCTGTCTGGTCTCAGTAGCATGGACGGCTTGGCCAAAAGTGCCTGCTGACGTACCTCGATGATTGGCGCGGTTGCGATTCCGCTGACGTTGACATCGGCTGGGAACGTTGGGGAAGTCTGCCTGGTGTTCCCCCTCGTCAGGGGTCATATAGGGCTTTACCAGCTCCACGGTGTTAACTGAAGCGTACCCCTTGATGTCGCTCGAAGAGTCATCCACCGCTGGGCGGATTCTGGGAGGAATCCCCATTTCAGGGGGCATAAAGTCGCCGAAAGTGCGGGATGACGACGGAAATGGCGGTGCGCGTTGCTTCTTCTTGCGTCTCCGCTTCTTGCCCTTTTGGGAAGAGGTCAATTGTGAAGACGATGCGGAGGCACCGAATACTTCTTATGAAGGTTACAGCTGCTTCAGGTGTGCCCGGATGATACCATGGGAACAGACGATGGTTTTTCGAGCCATCCAGTCGTCGTATTTCCGTGATCCGCGGCTGGGGACCTGCTGCCACTCGCCTTCGCTGTCGCTGCCGATCTCTAACCCTGCAAAGACACCCGCCACTTGCGCTGGTGCTGGGCCCAACTTGACTATGATGTTATTGACCTTTTCTTGAATCCAGTCTTTAAACACATAGCACTACACGAGGTTGTTCCCCAGAATATGATGATAAGGGCAGTAGTTGGGGTGATCGGTGAGATTCGCCTCTGCCGGCCTTCTGCACTCGGGCAGACGCACAATCCCTTGCTCTAGAGCACTGCGGAAGTAGCCAGGGACCTGATTTTAGTTGAATGAATAAGTCTGGTGCCTTCTTTCCGTATAGGGGGCCCTGGGGGCCTGGCCTTGACGAGGGGCCGGTGGGGCTTGCCGAGGAGGCAGCGCCTGATTGTCTCGCCTAGGTGGCGGTGGCGCATTGTGCGGGGGAACCTGTCGGTTCTGAGGTGGTCGCTGCTGGGCAGGAGCCTGTGCTTGAGGTGGAGGACCTCTGCGGGGTTGCAGGGATGGTGCCGCCGGCAGTAACTCCAGCTGCCTCAGGGCTTTTATTTGGGCCACCGCGGCGGGTTCAGCCCTGGCGATCCCCTTGGCCGGGATCATGGGGGGGGGGGGGCAACAAACGTGCCTGACTAGCCTATTGTAGGGCTTCCTCAAGGCGCTGAGCCTTATCTGAGAAATATCTGAACCCTCCAGGGTAGTTCTGGGTAATCAGGAAGGGTACCAGCTCCGTCTTGACGTTCCCCACACACATCGTCAGTAATTTCTTTTGAGTCAGTGGAATATCAAGGGAATACGTAAGTCCCTTCCACCGGGCGATGAAATCTGCAACCCGCTCATTAGGCCTTTTCTTGCACTTGAAGAGGTCTGCAATGCTGGTCTTCCGCTTGGTGGAGCTGAACTGGTATAAGAACTGCCGGCGAAGATCCTCCCAACCGGTCACCGATCCGATATGGAGCTGGCTCTACCAGACGAATGCCGAACCTTCCAATGTTTGTACGAAACATCGGAGCTTGGCGGCTTCTTGCTGAGCCGGGGTCCCCATCATGGGGCCACACCTGGAAGAAAAATGAGCCAAGTGCTGTGGCGGGTCCCCTGTCCTGTTGAAGGGTGAGAAAGTGGGGTTCCCAAAACCCGGAGGGGCGGGCATATCATCCACCCACGCGGGATAAGGCTTGCCATCCGGTGGGACCGCTACCTGCCGCGTTTCCAACGCATCGAGGTGGGCTGTGAGTGCCGCGATAAGATCATCCCGGTGGGGGTCCCTGTATTGACGGGGATCCCTAACCACAAGTGCATTGCCAGGTTCCTAAACACAGTATATGGCTTCGGCAGCTCATGGATCAACTGGCGGAACGACCTACGGGGCGACTTGGGGAACCCAGACTTGATTCTTCAGATTGCCCCATCGCTCGGGGGGGTTTGGTGAGACGTATCGCGCCCTCTTGCCATACGTTCTGGCTTCTGCCCTGTCTGCGGCAGTAGCATGATCAGGGTTTCCCGGAGGCATCTCACCGGGGGGAAACTGTTCTTGCCCCTGCTGCCCCGGCCTAGGATCACCATAGTCGGGTCGCCGCTCTACGGCGCACTCAGCCAAGAGTTCGTCAACCAGCCTCTTCTACTTAGAAAGATGCTGGCGTAACGTGGCCTTCTCGTGATCTTCGTCCGTTTTATGCACAGAGGGTGACGGGTCGGAGTGCTTGACAGTTCCGACGTGCTCCTTACCCTTGCCGGTGTTTCGACCGAGTACCAGCGACTCGGTGGGTACGGGGAGGCCTAGCAGGTTCCTCTGCTGACGGGTAACCCTCCCTGATGGGTCCGGTAGTGGTGGTACGCCCTCAGGGGGTAACTGTCAATCAAGTAATTCAAGCTCGTCTTCCTTGTCCACTATGTCAGCCATGTGGACCGCGACCCCTCTCGAGGGAATTTCCTCGATGTCGCATAGCGAATCGGGATGCCGTCAGATAGGGTCGAAGAGGAGAGCGGCATAGTGTCCCCAACCACGGACTTGCGCATGGGGGGTAGCTTCCCTGAAGATTCTGTGGAGTGCTTTAAAACTCTGAACGCATTTCCGTTGAAGGGTGCTCTAGCGGCCCGGCGACTCAGGGTGCTGGGCCACAAGGAGTGCGGCCGCATCGATCAGGCGGCACTGCTTGACGATTTCTTCGAAGTGCTCTCGACTTCTGGGGTACACCACCTGTTCGTAATGAAGGCGGAAGTGTGTCGCCCATAGGTTTCGACAAAAGCACCCCACTTCTTCAGTGGTGAGAGACTCCGGTACGCGAAAATTCAGCACCGCCGTCTGCCAGAACTTCTTCGGGAAGTAATCCACTGCGAGAATACTCCAGAAGCTCCTGGGCTCGGACTCAGGGTCTAGCCCTATGTTGCCCCACTTGTCAACCGGGGGTGGCTGAGGGACCGGTAGCGGTTCCGAGGCGGACCTCTGGGATAGTAAGCTCGGCGGTGGAGAATACGGCGAACGAGCTGACTGGACACTGAATTCCGGGCCATCCTCCGAAGAGTGAGGTGACCTGGCCACGATGTCACGATACGACGGGCTGATAGCCACAGCTTCCGGCACAGGAATCGCGGCTACCGGCGACAGGTCGTGTCGTCGCTCTACCCCCGTTGGCCCCCAAAATAGCTCTCTGTGATCTCTGGTAGAGGTAGAGGGTGCTTATAGTGACGATGGTGGTGATTGCGTGGTCGAGACCTACAGAATTCCCAAGATTTCTTCCTCCTAGATGTACCTTCGGAGAGATATGGGAATCTGGTGGACCTCAAATTCCGAGAGAATGAGGCTAACGCATCTGGTTCCTACCCCAGTCTTTGATACGGAGGAGCGGGGAGAAGGTTCCATCACTGAATCGCATTCCGCATCCGAGTCAGAGAAGCGGGCAGGTTTGATCTCCACCCGAGCCTTCCCAGGGTTCTTCTTGTGGCGGCGACGACCCGCTCTCCTACCCCGGGGTGGCTCTTCAGGACAGGGTTAATCCCTATCAGGCAGTCTCGGGGCAGCGCTGGCGCCATGGCGGAGAGGGCCCCCACTCGAGATAGCCGAGGTGTGAGGGGCACCAGGGAAAATGTCGAAGGGTACATGGTGAAGACCTCCATGAACACCACCCATTTAGGCAGAGCCTCTGTTGGAATCAGCCAGAGCATGGGGAGGACCTCCATGGTCCATGCGAGTGGAGTGAGGCTAACCTTCACTCCTCAAGTTGCTGGGGCGAGGAGGACCTTCGCCGGTTGCAGAGAGGACGTAGGGAGGTCCCCCACGTTGGAGAAGGACCGGATGGACGGTTCCTTCAGATCGGCGGTCGGGGGCAGGAGGATGGACTCCATACCCGGTATAGTGGGCGCGGGAAAGGTTTCCGCACTAAGCGTCACTGCCGCGGGGCAGGTCTTCCTTTGGGATGGGGGTAGCACGAGGCATACCTCCATGATGAACTTCAGAGAGGGGAAGGCCCACGCTCCGTGGAGTAGTGGTACAGGGAGGACCTCCGTACGGGGTGACATCACCGCGGGTTAGTTCGCGGCGATCACCACTTGGGCCTGCAACCCGGAGAGTCAACCCAGCCTGCCTGTGGGGCGGTTGGGGTCTCGATCATGGTTGGGTGAAGGAGTGCCCCTGCTCAGTGTATGAATGGGATTCTTGATGCACTTCGGCGGTGGCTCGGACCACTGTAGCTGTCGACGTCAACGCCCCTGGGCGAGCGTCCTCAGCCCGGGCCCGGCGTTGACGTCGGGTCAGGCGGGCTGGTGCCGGCGGTGCAGGGACGTAGCCTTCCTGCTCTTCCTGCAGGGTCAGACGGTGGCGCTGACGCAGCCGGGCGGGAGCTCTCGCCTGGAGCCCTTGGGTCGGGACCCTGAGCGGGCTGAGCCGGACGACACCCGCCTCTTCAGCATAAGGTGAGGAGTCGTCAAGGCGTTCCGGGGACAGGATCCCGAAACGGTTGAACATTGGGGTGGGGAGTAGGGGCTCCCTACACATCCTGTTAGGGCGGCGTTGACGGTGGGGCTTGGACGCCTCCAGGTCCAGGCGGGACATATCCCGAGTTAGGATGACCCCTTCTTCCTCGTACCTGTGCACGAGGTTGTTGATCACCCTAAGCTGGATGACCTCTGTTGGGGAAAGGGGGCGTGGGCGCCCCGTATTCCGCGATGTGGCGGCCGACATGGCGATATCGGCACCATGTGGGCGGCTGTGGCGATGTTGCCACTGCCCCTGCGTAGGTGAGCGGGCGGTGATCACGTCTCTGTAACAACAACCTGGTTCCTGAGAAACGAAGGGATGAACTCATCAGTACTGAGAGGAAAAGGATTGACTGCCAGTGCCCCAGCGTCCTTCTATTATCCACATCTGTAAGAAGGATCCACACCAACATGCTGCAGAACAGAGTTCCCCATGTTCTACTGCCCCGACTTCCAGTGAGTTTCATGAAAGGCCCGCTATTTTCTTGGCGGGACCAGGAGCCGGATATCTGGATCCGGTGACATGTCAATCTACTGGTGTCTCAAACGCTACTAATCTCCATATTGAGGAGAATAATTTCACGTCGTGTTCACCATTTCTGTTTCCGACGCTTTCGCAGGGGAATGCGCGCATCCGTTCATCCGCGGAGGAGGACACACGGTGCTTTTGTTGCCCCGCATTCCTACTTTCCAAAGGCGGGCAACATTCGCTTCTTATTCAGGGATGTCTGCTCCTTGATCGAAACGGGATGATGGGATGTCGGTTCCTCCTTCTGTGGATTCCTCCTCAGAACTCGTCACCTAGTCCAGGTCTCCCTCATAGATTTAATACATAGTTCGTGAAACTCTTCCTAGTGCCATGTTTCCATGGATGCCGGCTAATTACACTGCTTATGTCGGGACATTCCAAAGGGTTCAGTCAGGGCAGCAACCTTCATTCGGGGAAGTAGTCAAGTTGAGGCATCAGTAGCGTGTCTGGATGCTGGGGAACCTGGCATGTCTGTCTATTATCCCTGGTCACGGGGATTCTTGAGGGCGTGGAAGCCCGAGCCATCCCACATCGAGCGTGGGGAATTATATGTCATAGACACATATCAGAGGTTTTCCTTAGCTTCCTTTGTTTAACACAGGGTACACTGCGAGTTTAACGTCTAGCGGAGATAGATCAACCCAACCGGAGCATTATCTAGGATAGATCGGATTGAGGGATTCCCCTTGAAGGGATGCCGATACCGGGGCCAACCCATGGGAGGCTGTGAAGAGGAACGTACCGACATTGTCTCACCGAGATATGACGGTCCGGGCGAGAATCGGGATGGGTGATAGGTGGATGAATAGAGTGGAGGGGGAGTGAAATGGGACCATCGTAGGGGCGACGGTGAAGTTGGGCTTGAGCCTTGAAGAGGCTTCCTACGTATCCCTGTGGCAGGGAATCAAAGTCCCCGTAGTTTGGGATGGTGCCGATGAACCGACGTGAAGGTGGACCTTGGCCCGATGAATGTCGTCAGCGAACCAACGTGATGGTGGACCTTGGTCCGATGGGCATCGTCAGCGTACCGACGTGAAAGTGGACCTTGGTCCGATGAGAGATAGGCATGAACTTCAGGGAGGCTTCCTATGTACCATGCCTTGACATGGATCAAAGGCCGAATAGTTCAAAGGGTTTCATCAGTGAACCGACGTGAAGGTGGACCTTGGCCCGATGAATGTCGTCAGTGAACCAACGTAAAGGTGGACCTTGGTCTGATGGGCATCGTCAGCATACCGACGTGAATGTGGACCTTGTTCCGATGAGAGATAGGCTTGAACTTCGGGGAGGCTTCCTATGTACCATGCCTTGACATGGATCAAATGCCTCATAGTTCAAAGGGTTTCATCGGTGAACCGAAGTGAAAGTAGACCCGGGGGTCCACTAGTGGTGGGCTTTAACCTTGGGAAGGTTTCCTACGTACCATGCCTTGACATGGATCAAAATCCTCATAGTTCAAAGGATTGATGGAACACAGTTTAACGTCATGTAGGACGGTAGTGAACCCTGACGTGAATAAACGACATGCGGTGGGTGTCGGCGGACCAACGAAAATGATGAACCTTGGTCCGATGATTGATGGGCTTGAACCTCGGGGAGGCTTCCTACGTACCATGCCTTGACATGGATCAAAGACCTCATAGTTCGGGTTTGTCACAACGGCTTGCCATCGAACTAGGATGCAGTTTAAAGTCATTCTGGATGAAGGTAGAACTCGACGTGAATGATGATGGGTGGGCTTGAACCTCAGGAAGGCTTCCTACATACCATGCCTTGACATGGATCAAAGACCTCGTAGTTAATATGGGGCTTTGTCGGTGAACCGTCGTGAAGGTGGACCTTGGTCCAATGAGTGGTGGGCTTGAACCTCTAGAAGGCTTCCTACGTACCATGCCTTGACATGGATCAAAGACCTCATAGTTCATATGGGGCTTTGTCGACAAACAGACGTGAAGGTGGACCTTGGTCCAATGAGTGGTGGGATTGGACCTCTGGAAGGCTTCCTATGTACCATGCCTTGACATGGATCAAAGACCTCGTAGTTCCGGTGGTAATGGGTGTGCAGTTTAATGTCATGCGGGATGAGGGGGGATACAGTTTAACGTCATACTAGATGGGGGAATGCAGTTTAACGTCATGCGGGATGAGGCGTGCAGTTTAACGTCATGCTGGACGAGGGTGAAACTCGACGTGAATGAACGACCGAGCAATGTGGATTGAACCTCATGGAGGATTCCTACATACCATGCCTTGACATGGTTCAAAGTCCTCGTAGTTCGCTATGGGTGCGGGTCAGGGTCGGTGATCACTCTAAGCCCACGTGAGTCATGCTCGGTGTGAGAAACAAGAGGTTGCATGGACCTGACGATCACGTCGCGAAGGATGCGTCCGTGAGAAGCGAAGAGGGGCTTACGCGTTAGGCGGCCCATGGTGCTGGGACTTACTCCAGGATGGAGGCCCAAGGTGCAACAAAGCGCAACGAAAGAGGGATTTGGGACCAATGGTGGGAGGTGCCTCATTCCCTATCACGCCCTCCACTGACCTTGGTAGTGGGGAAGTACGGAGATGCAGGGGTGCACCCATCCGTTGAAGAACTAGGGTCGCCCTTATCCTCTGAACATACGCCACTCCAATAAGGAGGATATCATCCCTTGTGGATGGGTGATTCCATTCCTGTGGAGACGATTGGTGTAAAGAATGTTCGAGCTGGGGGGACCCTTCGTGAGAGGCACGAGGTCGGGTCACAGTTTAACGTCATGTGTTGAGGACGTGGTGCTTGGCAGTTTAACATCCTGCAGCTCGGACGAGGTGGGTTCACTCCGCACCCCTAGGACTTACATAACCGGTACCCTATGGTCCTTGGGGAAGGGAAGGTACCAGTAAGGCCGTGGTCAAGGGGGGTTGTGGAATGAACCATCAAGGGGTCCACGTTAGCGTGGAAATACGAAGAATCAATAGCCGTTAGCGTGCCTATGGGAAGAAGCATTAGGCGAAGCAACGCTACGGGTGGTATTGTCCATGGGACTTTGAAATCACATCGTGCAAACCTGGAGGGTCACACAGGAAGAGGAATTGCAAAGCAAAGGAGTGTGCTTCGCGAAGTGGAGTGCCTTGGCCTTAGCATGGGGCATAGGTGTGAGTGGAAGGTGCTTCGTGAAGTGGAACAGTGTTCGCGGAGCATTGCCTCACGAAGAAGAGGTGCCTCGCAAAGCAGTGTGCTTCGCGATGTGTAGCGATCCTGCCTTAGCATAGGAATCACTAATACATGTTGGGTGTTTTGCGAAGTATAAACACTCCGCGGCTGCCCGGGTTCCCTTGGGAATCCCCTTCCTTCGCGAATGCCCTTGAGCTTCGCGAAGGGCATCCCTATCGGAAGAGGGGCTCAAAACGAGACAAAGCAGAGGCGTCTCACGATGTAGAAGTACCTCGCGGAGCTCATGATTCCCGGGACAAAGAGTGCTTCGCGATTCGGGATAGGAGAATCTGAAAGGTCGGATTGCCGTCTTCGGGACTCAGGGGGAGTCCAGTATTTATAGGGAAGGGGTGCCGCGAAGCAGAACTGGCGCGCCGCCTCAGGTGCTTCGTGGCGCGCTCGCGAACGTCAACGTCGTCCGCGGAGGGTACCTCCTCTGGAGCTTTGTGGCGGGTCGCGAACGTCAAATTCGTTCGCGGAGCATTACCGCCTCTGGAGCTTCACGGTGGGCTCGCGAACGTCAAATGCGTTCGTAGAGCATTACCGCCTCTGGTGCTTCGTGGAGGGATCGCGAACGTCAAATGTGTTCGCGAAGAATTACCGCCTCTGGAGCTTCGCGAGGCCACGATGGTCGTGGTGCTTCACGTCGCTGCTTCACGTTGGTGCTTCACGAGGCAGCGTGCCAGCCTTCTTTTTCGTCCCTCCCTTTCGGGCCATATTTTGGCGCCAACAGGGATCCTAAATGGTAATGGGTGGAACTTCTTATGTTGAATACTAGATAACACGTACCGCTATCTTAATCGAATTCCAATCAACTAGAGGGTTTTCATTTCATGGTTCTACATTATCTCCCTTTTATGGTATATTGAAATGTCTTTTCATAGGAATGATGATACAAAACATCATGAATTATCAAATTATCAACTCCATAAAACAGAAAATACTCTTTTGGATTTAAACATGCATAGATTAAAAGCATTGATTTAGTAAAATTAGATTAAAATATTCTTCAAGGACACCTTTCCAAATTCCCATGTTGACTTAAGGATCATTACAATGATATCCATCTAGGAAATCACTTGTAACAACCTCATATTTCCCAAAAATCATACCCCATATCTACCGGGACATCCCAGAATGCATACCGACATCAAAGAGAGACACTGAACCAAAAATTTGATTCCAGTATTTCATGAACCAGCGTGAACACCCAAGTAAACTGATGCTTGTATCGGTCCTGAAATGATTTTAAGTACATTACCGATCCACATGGTTGGGCACTAGAACCTCACATCACATCAAATACTAAATTTAATGGTGTTTCCCCAAAGATAAGATAAAATTGTGGTAGATAATAAACTAAATAGTTAATATGCCAAACATTTTTAGGGGATAAAAGTACAATCAACAGACATGTATTCCAAAGTAAGAAAATATTCCAAAAGATAATGAACCAACCATCAAGACCAAGCCTCTAAATTCTCATGAAACATGTAGACCCTTACTCCACTGATCACCACCACCACTCCTGAGTCCCAAAGATAATTTAAAACTGCCACCTCTATGTGGAACATTCCCTTTCACTATACCTTTTATAAAAATATCAACATTTCACCAAAGGAAAATATAGGGTGTGAGGTAAACAACCAAGTTGGGTCTCACTATGTGTTTCATAATAAATTCCATAACAATGAATCTAATTAATCTTTCAATTTAAATAAAACAAGGCACAAATATTCATCGACACATTTTAATCCAAAACAAATTTACAAATCAAAAGATATAATATATATCAAAATTGGATTAAATGAACATATTTTATAAAAAAATATTATAAAATAATATCCTAAATAAAAAATTTCTATAAATAATGGAATGTGTAATCAGGTCAAACAAATCAAATCACCAAGATCATAATCCCTGCTGTACCCAAGTTGGTGGCTACATGATCCTCAAACTTCTCAATTATCATCATGGATCATGTATTTATTCAAAATCCCTAAGTATTAATCCATCAATATAATCAGTCAACACACCATTATGGAACACATCATAGGATTTCAGCCCAAAAACAATTTAGTTGGGGTGGTAATTTTCAATCCACTGATATGGAGTCAAATTCCTAGCATGATTTTCCTAATTTCCCACTAACTACTTAGGTACACATGTTCTTCAATTGATAAACCAATCATTCATTCATTATTATACAATTCATTCATTCAAATTCAACTCTTCATTCACAAATGAATTTCTCTATGACATGTTAAAAATGACTTTTAAATTTCAAAACCAAGTCATATGTTTTTATGAAATTAAATCCTGTTTAAATCATATTTCATTTTAAGACAATTTTCTCCAGAATGAATGTCTAATAATTTCATCAAAACAACACTCAATTCATGTAGTAATCCTTTTGAAAATTCACCCTTCAATTTCATTTCAATTAAAAAAAGTTTTTTTCTTCAAAATTTCCATGGATTTTTTTAATCAAACTTGTAATAATCTAAAATAAATGTTTTTAAAATAAATTGAAAATAATTTAAAAAACTTAAAATTCATCTCAAATAAAAACAAATAGGGGTTTCAATTATTTATTATATCCATATAGAAAAAACTACGATTAATTATAGGATCAAATCATCACCCACAATGAGAAATACCAACAATGAATGAAGGTGATTGGGGTCAAGGAATCAAATCTATAATCAATAGCCATAAAAAGAATGATTATATCTATTGATAACATGACTGTATACTTCTATCTATGGAAAAGATATGGTAGATTAAGAGAATCCAAATTAGAGGATATTCACTTATTGAATGGATATAAAACATAATCACTAGTTCTTTAATATTCAATGAGGAGAGGATAGGGGTCAAATTAACTCATCAAAGCATCTGACCTCCAAGGAATCATATTAGGGTATAATGAGGATGATTAGGAATATTAAATGGGTATTTTAGATTTTAATAAGAATTTTGAGAAGATTAGAAACCATTTGCACAGTTTTTGGGTTGGGCCACGTGGTTAGTACTAACCATGTAGTAACCATATTTCCATACTAGGATTTCAAATGGGGTACATAGTTTGGACACATTGTTAATTTAACTGTGATCCAGCCACTAATTTTCCCATATCCAAGGGTGCGTGGTTTGTAGGGGTGGATATATACTTTGTAAAAACTATTCCCCCTTCTAGTGGCTCATAATAGGTCACATGGTTTGATGGGATTAAGTGAACAGTTTTCCCTAACCATGAACCAACTGTGAAAAACCCCCCAGAACATTTAAAAAATCATCTTAAAAAATATGAAACAACCCCCTATATAAGTAGGTCAAAATAGTTGGTAAAATTTACTTGAAAAAAGTAAACCAGATATTACATATGATATATTTTGTTTATTTTATTTTTAATTTTATTGAATAAATCTTAGTTTAGTTAATTTTGTTTAATTTGGTCATTTTATTATATAATTTGGATATTTTTAGAGTTAGTTCAATTGGTTTTTATATTGATATGGTAATTTTGTTTATCTTTGGGTCATGTTATTTAGTCATTTCATCATCTAATCATTTATTAATTTTGTTAATTTATTTGTTTCATTTTTTTATTATTTGGTTTATTTTTTAGGTTAGATAATTTTTATAATTATTTTAATTTTAATCTATTTAATTCATGTAAATTTTTTATTAATATTTATTCATTCTAGTTAGTTTAAAATGTTCTAATTCAATTCATATTAATTGTTTTTAATTGTACTATTTATTTTTTGTTTCTTTTTTCATTTCCAGTGTAGTTCAATTCAGTATTTGAAATTAAAAATGAAATAAAAATACAAGATCATTATATTAAAAATACACATGAAGTTCAATTTGGATAAAAAATGAAACTAAAATTAAAATTTTTTGAATAATACCAACCTGGAAGACATAATTTTTTCTAAAATAATAGTACTGAGATCACATATTCTTTTTTTATATATTACACATGAAAACATCATGTTTAAATTCATCTCTAATAATTGGACTATTTCTGTAATAATTTTTAGTAAATTGATCATGGAAAATAGGGGTACTTATGGTTTCAATTTCATCCCCACTATCATAAATAATATGTCTGGTGATTACTTCAATAATGAAATAAAATTATAGACTCTGATGATTGTTTATATAATAATATTAGTCCACCAATTATGGAAAAATATACAGCTCGTCATTAGCAGGAATTATAGTCATTTTAGTAACTCTAAATCCACAATCATTAATAAATGTTTCATGTCTCATCATTGAATCAAAAAATATTCATTTCATCATAATGACTCAACCATGGGAGTAATAATCCAACCCTAATAATTTATCAACATCTTCAGAAGAAGAATTGTTTTCTAATCAAATATAATTATCGAATTCATAGGAATAACATTCTATCATAATAAATACCATAACAATATCACATTGGGTTCTCATGGTCACTGCTTCATCCATGGTAATAAAAATATACCCACTGATAACCATTGATTTTCATTCACAAACGATAAAATTAAAACCAAAAGTCACAAATATGATTTCGTTAGAGGCAAGGAAAAAAATAGAAATCAATAAAAAATAACTTATGTGAACAATTAATAATCACTGAGAGGGGGTGGGGGTGAATTAGTGATCTATTTCCATTTTATATTTCCTTGTTGAAACAACCCTTTTCACTGATTAGAGTGAATACCAATCACTATCCAACAAACAAAAATTAAGGGAAACATATTTTTAAAAGGTTCTACTCCCAAAATGAGAATGTTATTTCTTGTCCAGATCTGTATTTAACCAATACCATATGTCCAATTAGTTTCAACATATAGGTATAATGAGCAGGGTTTTTCCTCATACTCATGTTATAACACGTCTCTTGAATGTGATTGTTATTACTTCAAAATACAATGATGAATAACATAATATAAAAAATAATAAATAATTATTGATATAGAATTCATTTAAATATATAGTTCATATAATTCTCTTATTATTTAACCAGTAGAAGCTATCTTATGATCTATCCAATATGTGCCAATTTTAACAACCCCTTCTTTTTAATCGTCTATTCTGTTTTTTCTATTCTCTTGTCTTCTTCTATACCATTCTTCTCATATTTCTCATTATTTAATTATTATTTTTACACACCTAACAATCATTTTTTAGTATTAATATCAAAGCATAAAAAATAATTAAAATTTTAAAATTCAAATTCAAACCAATAACTTCATTCAACCTACTAAACTACTTCACTTCATTTTGAGCTGTTGGATCTTGATGGAAATTCTAGATACCATTGATGTGTCCCAAAAGGAACTCATTGAATAAGTCAGAGGTCCATTGGATCATCCAGGATTCCACATCATTAAAAAAAGTTATAAGAGAATAAAACTACCAAAAATAACATGCACCACAACATGGTTCTAAATGATTGGATGTTTTTCCTTCAAAATGCCTAGTACCATGGGAATAAATTCTTCCACCAAGATATTTTGGATTCCTTATTCACCTATTGACCATTTCTAATCAAACATCACTATGATCATTTTTATTTTTCATGTTTCACACAGATAAACTCAATGGACACCACCACTTAATTTACTACCCTATTAGACATGGTCATTTCACACAAGGACACTGAATAATCAACACATTGTCCATGATGTCCATTTTGGTTTTGACAGTTTCACACAGGCACTCCATAATGAACCATGAAATTTTGGATGGAATCATCAATCCATTATTAAACATTTTTGACCATTTTTCATTAGAACACCATGAAAACACCCTCTAAAATGATCATAGAATTTACAAGCTCCCCCCTTATTTCTCCAACATTGTTCAATCTTCATGAATATTATAGAAACTAAAAAGAATGATTTTATCTATATAAAATCCTTCCACCATTATGAACCAATCACGATATATATCAATTAATATGATATCACATGGAATCATTTGATTTAAAATAGCATATTCTTTATGTATTGAAAAAAAATACAACAAACACAATCATATCATCTTCACTAATTCAGCAACCTCACTTATAAAAATACTAAATTAGAAACTCTTGGGATTAACAATATCTCCCTTTGTATTTTTTATTAAATAATTAATATAAATCACTATGCAAATCTGAACAGTTAGTAATGGATCACCATCCAACAGTTCTATTCCAAAGTGATTGAACATGATGTATGAAATAAGAAATTTGATCAAATAGTACCATAACATCTATAAAATTGTGATATATATGAAATATCCAAAACATGAAATTTAAAATTTTCAATAAAAACATCATAATCACATCCAAAATCCATTCAATCCTGTATGATTCCTACAACCATTCATAATAAACATTTAAAATAGTTTAGACATGCTGAAAAAAACTACCCATTTAAATAACTCTATTAAAATATGTTCTTACTTTTATGAAATAATTACCCCAAAGGTAACACCTATCAATGGAATCTAACCCGAGATATATACTCCCATTTTGAAAAAAATAATATGTTAAACATAATGGAAATATTTAGGTTGTTTATTTCTCTCCCCCATTTAATAATAAAATCCAAAGTCAAGATGAGAGAGTGGATGACAACAACATACATGATCTAAAAAAATATTGTGGACAAACACCTTAAATTAACCTTATATTATAAATTGATTCCTTTTATAGTGTCTTTCTAAAAACATATGCAATATCTTCCTTTATATGAAAAAATTACCACATTAACTCATTATTGTCCACTATCTCTTTGATGAAGTTATATTTTATATCATTGTGTGTGGATATATAATACTAATCTAGATTATTGGAATGATTAATAGTACATTTTATTATCACATCCCAATAGTAATGGAAACTTCACTTAAAATTATAACGATTTAACCGATCCGTTATCCACATAAGTTGTTTTGATTCCTTATTGGAAGTCATATATTTAGGCTGAAAAGCACTCAAGGAGACTGAATTTTTCTTCTTTTAATTCCAATTAAAACTACCTCTCTAATAATACTATATCCACTAAATGTAGTTATCTAGTGATTAACATCCAATCCAATCTCTATCAGAATAACTAGATAGATCAAGATTCCATTTACCACCATATTTCAATCCATAGTTTTATGTGTCTTATATTTATCAAAGTATTATCTTTCTATCTATGAAATGAGACACTTTTGGGGAACTTTGATAAAAATATATAATTGTAACAACATACATAATATATGGTCATAAAGTTTAAAGGTATAATAGACAACCAAATATCCTTTTTAATTACCTCATATCTATGTCATTTAATTTTAATATTTTTAAAATATATTTCTTATATTATTTATTATATAAAATATCTTTGAACCCCCCATTAATGAAAATTTTAATATTTCATTAGCATTCTTATCTTCATATAAAAAAATATAGCCATTTTCTAAAGAAATTGGCATGGAATGAAATTACCAAATTTCTCTAATCATAAATTCTTTAAAAATATTCTTCATTTCATTATTAAACTCTTCATAAAAACCTTTATCACTTCCATAAATAATAATATCAAATAAATAAATATTAAAAATGAAAAATACCATGCTATCATACTTAATGAGGATATTTATTTCAACTCATCGTTTTGTGAAATTCAATTTCTTCAAGAAGGAGTAAATATTAGAATACCAATCTCTTTGGGATTTACTAAGTTCATATACATCCCTATTTAGCAAAAAAAACAAAATTCTCATTTAAACTAATCAAGAAACTATATGGTTGTTCAATATAAACATTATCTTCTAATTCACCATTGAAAAAGGATGAGTTGAAATCCATTTGATAGATCTTCCATTGCCTTTTTCTGAAATGGAATGAATATTTAATATAGTATCATGTATTGTTATCAATGAAAAGGTCTTATAAAATTGTAAACCTTCCATCTATGAGTAGAATTTATACACTAATCTTGATTTATTTCTAACCACTTCACCTTTTTCATTCATGTTTTTTCGAAACACTCACTTTTCCAAATAATGTTCTTCTATTTGGGATTGGTAAAAAAATACCAAGTATCATTATTTTCTATTTCATCTATCTAGAAATTCATTTCAAGTATATACTCTTTATTTTTCATTGATTCTATCACATCTTGTGGTTCAACTTGAGATAAGGATGAGATATTAGAGGATATCATCAATGATCATCTTGATTGAATCTATTTTCCATGATTTCCAATGATACTATAGACCTACAATTTCATTCATAGCCTTCGATAATGTGTTTAAAAATTATCTTAATCTATTGAATTTTATTAATCAACAACATTGTCATGAAATTATTTATAATTCCCACTATTTTATGAAAATTCACATAACTTTTAAAAAAAACATATTCCTAGTCATCACTTATAGAGTTGGATTATTCATGTGAGTTCACTTTATTTGTATGTTACATCACATTCACACCAAAAAAATATACAATATTACCTATCTATCTATTGTAATTATGATGTTGTCTTATATTTAGTGGGATAACTATGAAGATACTACCCAAAACCCTTATTTCAAATTTCCCAATATTTTTAACTTTTCCTTGATAATGAAAGGAATGAGAAATACTTATAGATACTTTAAACATAATTATTTCTTCTAAAAAATATCAAATGATGACAGATGAAAATCTGGACTTTGAATAGATTTATTTTTAATATAAAACACAACTCTAATAGATTGTATCCCGAAATAATGATATGCTTCCTCCTCTAAAAATATAATTCAATATATATGAATTAGAATTATATTATTTCATTCTATCACATAATTTTTATGAAGTATGTATGGTGAAATAATTATAGGACATATACCATGTTTTTGAATATAGTCATTAAGGATTTTATTGGTATACTCATAACCATTATATATATGAATCTTCTTTAAAGAGAAACCACAATATTCATCTACACTTCTCAAAAAACCTTTATTCTATTTGTAGACACAAATATATGATCCATAAATATAATAAATTTAATTTTATTAAATTAATTACTGAAGGAAATAAAATAATTATCTCCATTTTTTGACTGCTTCTTCTTGGGCCTGTAAAATGTCAGAGTGAATTAAATCTAATGGTTTAGTAGATAGTATTTCAACATTATTTTATATATTATTCAAAATATTTCCGTTTTGGAAAATAGAACACATCCAAATACATTCTATTTTCAACTTAGAAACATCAAAAACAATATCTCTTGGAATAATCATCTTATTATTCTTTTAGACTAGATGACCAAGTCTTCAACACCATAGTTTATTTTCTAATTTCATACGTAAAATGAGAATTTCCAAAAATCACCGATTTGAAATAAAACTACCTTTGTTCTCTATCCTTTGGTCAAAATACATTCATATTTCTGGATATTAAAAAAATCCATGATTAGGAAAATTAAATTCATTTCCTCAATCACACATCTGAGACTCATTAATAATATTATTCTATAGTACTTAAATATACAAAACCCTATTTGATTTCAATTAATAATTACCAATCAATGATGATCCAACAACTATGATTATGTGTGACCCATCATTTATAAAGGACACTGAGCCTTCTTTAGATTTTCCAAAATCACTGAGGAGAGTCATATCCCCTCTCATATGTGAAGAAAAATAGTTTTAAAAAATCTCTAGATAATCTCCTTTGGATTTTTTGTAGGTGTCTTCAAAAACTATTCCCTTTTCTTTTACATTACCTTCTTCTTCCTAGACTTATCATCATAATATCTTAAGAACATTTGTTCTAGTAGCATAATATATACCCCTTTCAGGATGAAATGGCTAATCACATCATTCAAAAGCATATTCCAATGGTTAATATATATTAAAAAATTTCAATCAAGATTTCTTATATAATTTATAAATTTTTCTTTTTTGAATAGGGTTTTTACCCCTCAATATATGTCTTCTAATTTATATAAACTCAGCATTTTATTGGTAAATAAATTAACACATAAATTGCAAGTTCCCAAAATCTCTATAGTGCCAACAATAACCATAGAAATCAAATTTTACAACAAAAAATCATATTCTATTAAACAATGTACTTTCCATTAAACCTTATTACCACTCTTAATCATGGATCATTTTTACTAATTAATATTTGGGTGATTTTAAAATACATTATTCCTCCCATCCAAATTATTTTAAATATTTTCTTCCTCACCATATTTATAAATTTTCATATTAAAAGAGATGGAATTAGACTTTCAAAAGTCTATAAAATCAATTGATTTTTTAACAAAAACGGTGTTAATGATTTGATTCCTCTTAATCAAGTTATTACAAATATTTTAATCATTTTTAAAATTAATAAGAATTGTTTTAATTTAGTATTATTGATATTTAAATTTCTTCCAACATTCTACAATTTCTAAAATAGAAATCTAAACATTGGATATGCATTCTTTAAATATTATACTATTTTGATTAGTTTTTTTATAAATAATAAACATTTTTTCATTATCATTCAAATTATCTTCCAAATTGAAGATAATAGTATTCTCATAATTAGTAAATTTATTTAAAACATTAACTTAATCATGAAACATGGAATTTTTTTTAATGAATGATTCATCATATATCTTCAATTTTGTAATCTCCTTATCATGTTTAGATATATTTGAGAGGAATTATTTTAAATACCACTGGAGAGTGAATTAGATTTCCATTTCTTAATAATATTTTATTTCAATACAACATTCACTAGTGAATTATCTCTAATTATAATTATAAATGATATTTTTTTCATCAACATATCTTGAAATCTCCATTTTCACTTAATCATCACTACCATAACTATTTTAGAAAATATAAAAGAAATATCCTTTCCTAAATATTGAGAAATATTTTTCATTTCCATTTTAAAAAAACACCATGTTTTTAATATTTGATTATTTATTCTTCAAGAATATCCATGGTTCATATTCTTCTTCATCTGTGATTCAATATTATTTTAACTTCTAATAATTTGTAGAAACATTTACAACTGATACACACCTTAATTATTTTAGTGGTAGCTACCATTTAAATTTATCCTTTCTATATCAATCATTTCTTGAGATCAGTGGCATAAAATTGTGAAACATCTTATCGAATTATGGATTGAAATTAGAAAAAAAGATTCTTCTTCAATAACAACCTTTTTCTTGACATTTTCAATATTTTTCGCATTAGAAGAAATTTTTATCCTTAACCTTATTCTCAATGGCACTATCATAACTCATTTCTAAAGATATTGGAACATTGTGAATGTCATAAATATAACCATCACATGAATATTTATGTTCTAAATCATAAAAAATAGTTTCAAACATATCAAGTAACGCAAAAAATACTTTCAACAATACCAGTGTCACATAACTTTTCACCATAGCCACTTATTGTACACATAACATTGTTCACCATTATAAAGAAACTACAAATAGTTTATTCGTCATAGATCTTAAGATCGTCATATTTATGTCTCTAAAAATATAATATATCTTACATAACTTTTGACTTTCCTTAATAGATATCTTGATTTTCTTCCCAGATGTCTGAAGAAGTACTGAGTTCATTATCTTTCATGAAAAAAATTTCTTAGAGTTATGAAAGAATAACATTCTTTACCTGACCAAAATTCACGAAATTCCTCAGATATTATATTTTCATATAAATACACTAATATTAATGAATAAACCAATCATATGTGACTTCTAATTCATCATAACTGATAGATAATAGGTATGACATCATAATGTTTTTCCATATGTGATACAGTTTCCCATCAAATGTTGGAATCCAACTTCTATTCATTCAATTATGATTTTCCATGATGTTCAATAGGAATTAAGTGATACGAATTTTGAATAGATAAAAATATTATTTAAAATCAATAATTAGTGGAACATGGTGATCTAATACCAATTTATAATGAATTTATAGGATAAATGATGAATCAATGGGGGTGAATCAGTGATCCATTTTTTATGTTTCCTTGGTTAAATGATCCTCATCACTAATAATAGTTAATATTGATCACCTTAAAACACACACATGTAGGTAAAATTATATTTATATGGTTCACCGATCAAAAGGAGGGGTATATTCCTTTTCATTATCTTAATTTCACTTAGACCATATAACCTATTAGTTTCCATATGTAGGAACAATGAGAAGGGTTTATCCTTTTACTCATGTTACAACACATCTTCAGACTGTGATTGTTCTTCCTAATATATTATGATGATAAGGAACGTAATATAAAAAAGAATAAATCATTCCAAACAATGCCTTCATTTCTCGATGCGGTGCTACTCTTCCTTTTCTTATTCGACCTGTAGAAACTTAGGTATGATCAATTTAATCTATGCCAATTTACCCGGCCAGTTTTCTTACACATCTCTATATTTTATTCTCTATTATTTTCTTCTTATACACTATTCTTATATTCCTATATTCTATTTTATTTTTCATATTATACACCTCCCATGATTTATAGAATAATAATAACAAGGCATAAATACAATTTAAATCTTCAAAATTGAATTCAAACCAATAAAATCATTCAATGAACTCAACTAGTACCAATTAATTTTGATCTATAATATCTTGTATGATCTTCTAGATACTATTGATGATTAAAAAATGAACTCATATATTGGGTTAGAGATCCATTGGATAATTTTCGTTTGCACATCATCAAAACTACTTATAAACGCATCAAACTCCCTGAAACAACTTGAATAATGACACGGTGCTAACTAGTTGACCATTTTTCCTTCATAACACCATACATCATGGGCATATTAATCCTCCACCTGGAAATTTTCGCTCCCTAATATAACTATTTACCAAGAAATATCAAACATCCATACAATAATTTTTACCTTTCCTATTTTAGAAATATAGACACATTGAACCATGTGTCGTATTCCACGACAATATTGACCTTTACTGTTTCACACATACACACTGGATGATCGCCACAATGACCAAAACAATCCTTTTTTTATTATCTATTTCACAATGGAACTTCACCAATACACCGTTATATTTTTCTTGATTTCATCAAGCTATTTTCTAACTGTTATTAACTACATTTATCTAGAACACTGCCAATATTCCATTTGAAATAGGTGTGGTCTTTTAGGGATTCCAATTTATTTCTCCAATATTCATCAATCTTCAAGAAACATATATAATCTAAAAATTCTTCATACATATTTATAATAGTTAATAATAATGAAAAAACAATCATGAAATATATCAATGAAGATCATTTCACATGGAATCGTCTGATTTATCATAGACTATGATTTATGTAATGAAAAAAACACAACAAAGTCCATTATATATTCTTCCCCTATTATTCAATATCACTTATCAGAAAATGAATATCATAAAATCTTTTTATCAATATTATGTTCCTAAAATATAAGTAAATTTTATAATAAAATGAATATTTGATTTTATTTTTTTATTGTACCACTACTACCTTTGATTTTAAAGAAGCATGATAATATTTACTATGAAAAGCTTGGTACGTTATCAAAGATAAAAATAGTTGATTTATTTTTAAATTTTTTATATATTAACTATATAAAAAGGATAAAAACAATTTAACACATATCCATAATTACATGGGATGATATAACATATTAAAATTCAATTTAATTGATGTAGTCAGTAAACAAATAATATTTAATAATGATTGTGATATGCTCCACATACCACTCTTCAAGGATTGTTGTAGCCAATGTATATGATCCAAGAATTACCCTATTTTGGGGGAAGTGATAAAAAAACTAGGGTTAGTTCTCTCAAATTACTAATATTCATTTATCATTGACTGTTTATGTATCATGGTCAAATCAAAAAAATACATTGAATAAAAATCCATACATTCATGATCCAAATAAAATTTCACAACAGAAACATCAGGATGAGTTCTCTTATCGATATACGATTTCAATGGTTACATATTTAGTTTATTATTACACAACCAATGAAAATAAATAATTAATAAAAGAAATATTCTATTTAGAAGATAGAGAGTTAGATGCAAATGCTTATGAAAAATGACTGTAATTTTTTTTACTTGTTTGCAAAAAAAATATCGTGTTGGTTCTAACTTTTTTTCAAGAAATAATTTTTATATTTTTATCAAAAGTATATTTATTAAAATAGAAAATTTAAATAATTTACATCTTATAGTATTGGATAGTAGATTACATATTTCTATTAAAATCAACACATATAGAAGGATGTGATAATAATGATTTTTTTAGAGATTTCAGTTTCAAATTTCTTTTATTGACCCATTTGGATATGCTTATTCAATATTCCTATATAACATTGATAGACTCTATTTCTTTTAGAAAATGATTTTTTAATGTTTCATCATATAAAAATCTCGTGGAAATTTACATATATTTTACCTAATACACAAAGGAAGCAGTTCTAGTCTAATACCCTAATCCAAAAAGACACATGGATATAATAAAATATCTCATGTATCATACTTTATATTTATAATAATAGAATTAAAAATTTCATGTATTTTATCAATGTACATCATGTGTAAAAATTGACCTAATAAATTTGATTCCAATAAAGAAAACTCAATAATGATACCATTATTCATTCAATTATAAATATATTATATAAAATCATTCATTCTCTTAATATATTTCATCTGAATTTTATAAAATAAAAAAATTTCATATAGAATTTGTTAATCACGTCAGTTTCATACATATGTTAAGGTGGATTTTTAGTCTCAATGTAATTTTCATACCTTTGATGATTATTCCTATATAGATGATCTATTGGAAAAATCATTAATGTCCCATGAAACATATTCTATAATGATCTTTATGTCATCTTGATCTTTTATTCCCAATAAAAATTGGACAAAAATGTTTTCTATTCATGATCTAACCAGACATCTGGGCATAAGAAGAAAAATAATTTACCCTCTACATAAGCACAATACGCATATTAAATACTTGTTATGAACATGCATCATATGTGCACACACCCACATTAAAAAATTTCATCGACACTTTTATTAATGATTGAATGTATAAATTTATATCATTTCAATTATTAGATAGCATATAAATCATTGTTAACAAGAAAGTTAATGTGTTTCTCATACTCATCCATCGAGGAAGGTCATACAAGTGAATGAAAAATGTGCATGTGTTGTATGAAGTAAGCATGTGACCAAACACATTAAAACTGTTACATGATAGAAGTAACCCCACACTACACACCTTAGTACTAAAATTAGGATATCAAGGGACAAATTTATATAATTATAATCAATATATTGGATAAAAAACATATGATTATCCTTATCTCTCATTGTATCACACGATTATACCATTAATTTAGAATAAATAAAAGGGCCTAAAAACACTTAAAGGATGTTTATAAATAGGTTTTTGGATAGAATATGTGTTTTCAATGTAAACCCACATAAAAAAGTAGATATAAAACATTTTAATTTCAAAATTACTTTAACAAATATTCTTAGTATGAAATAATCACGGAAGTAGAACTTTAACCTAAAGAATGGAAATTGGATTAAGAATTCCCAAACTACTTTGTAACCCGTCAAATCATAAGCCTATAACAGTAATAATTTTCAAATGAAAATTTTAATACTAGGAATATAATGAAATTAATGAAATGATATATCAAAGGTAAATAAATCCACTACACATAAGGAATATGTGGTGAATATAACATATATATATCAGAGAAGTAAAAGTGAGTGGATAATCCCTTACCTCACACATCTGTTTATATTTTCATACATTAATCTCCTATATAATTGTCTAATGAATGATATTAAATAATTAAATAATAATAATAATTATTATAATATCATATAAGATACTTTTATAACATATTACCACCCTATCACTAAACAAATGTCAATATTTTCAATGTTTCGGGTGCCTTCGTTTCATGGATTAATGTGGGATTTACTTGAGTACAATTAAAAATTTTATTTTATAATGGAAATAAAACACATTATTTGAAATGAATAGGTACAAAGGAAATTATGTTGTTTTAATGGGTTCTATATATCATTTTCCTTCCATATATGAGGATGATTCATTTAATGAATTGATAATGATAAATGAATGGTTTTTTGTGGTTCTTCCAACCATCATAAACTAGTTTTGTTTTATTTATTATTAAGTATATATATTTGTTCTAGAAAAAGAAATAGAATTAAAATACTTTTTAAAATATTGTTTAACCATAATAATTTTTTCACCATCCTTGAAGGCGATAAAATAAAAAAAATCATTATTTATGTTGGTGATTAACCACCATAATTTGGTAATGGTTTCCTTTCTTTAAATAATTATAGGTAATTAATTGGTTGAATATAATATATTGGATTATAAACATAGGATTATATTATGTAATTTATTCTATTGTTAATATAATATGATGTATGATGGAGGTGAGCAGAAATTCGAAGAAGAAAATAAAATAAGGAAGGTGGATTGAGAAAATTTCCACTTGAATATAACCACCTTGGAGAATCCCTTAAAGAATGTGGAATTAGTCATTTAGTGAGACCAATAGAAAATAGATCTGAAATCATTGTGGAGGATAGGGTTTTTTGATATTTTAGAATTGTTAATACTTGTTAGGAGAAATGGTGTGGAAGGGGATGATATTTATACTCGAGGAGGGGTGATTTTAATTTGTAAAATTATTGTTATTGTATGTTTAAAGCCAACCACATTTGGGCAGAATTAATTCCCATGAATTTTGATGTTAATTAATGTTGTAATTTCTTGTTATGGTTGATAAAACCTCCAACCAACAATTTATTTTTTCATTTTTAGGTATTTTAGGATTTTACTTTTTAACATTAACTCGCTACATTATTTTACTAATATAAAGAGTAAATATATTTTTTACCGATAGATTTCTATATATAAAAAATGAAAATGAAAATAAATGATAATTTATAACTTTTGACTAAAAATATAGAATCCATTTTACCAAATTCAAATCATATAATTTATAAAATGATATTTAAAATTAATCCCATAAACGAGACGATAAAGTAGATTTTTAAAGAGAAAATTGTAAAAAGATTAAAATGTTTTTATATAAAATTTCTATATATAATTGATTAAAATGTAATAAATTGGACTTATTTATTTAAAATTGAACTAATTATAATTTAATACCAATTTAAAATATAATTTATTTAGATAAATAAATGATATGAAAGTATAATATTTTATTTATGATTCATCAAAAATCAAATCTATCAAAAATTTACCAGAAATTTTCCATATGAAGATTTTGACCATATGATTCAGTAAATATTGTTTATTTGTTCAAAAAAATTATAAATGTGTCAAAATTTACTTTTAAAAGAAGTTCACCTTCAAAATGCCGAAAACATTTCCTATAGTTAAACATAGATTTTTATCTTAAAATTTGATTTATTATTATCATAAGACTATAAAACATAATGGATAAATTTAAAAACATTTCATAAAATATATAACATATATATTAAATAATGATATTTCACTAACAGTGATTAATTTAATTTACTAAAATAAAATTTCATCAAGGGAATAAAAATAGTTTTTTTATGAAAATACATCCATTATATTAAATATGGGTTTATATTAATTTATAATTAATTTGTAACCAATGAATTAATTATATAAACAAGTGTAATCTATAATATCATAATTTATTTAACCCCATTCATTCCCTCTATTCCAATGGATATGTTATAACAATCACAATTAAATAATAATATTTAATCATTTGATGATGTTTGGTGTTCTATGTAACATTTTTTATCGAAAAATATGATTTATTAAAAATATCTAGGCATTATAGTACATCCATACCCATTCTTATTTTCAGAAGGCCGCACCAAAAAATATGACAAGTATTAGGCTTTCATTAATTATCTCATGCGAGACCAAGAGATTGATGTCCCCCACTTGAATGTGATGAGAGACTCTAAGATTGTCATAAAATAGATCAATTTTGACTATTCCATTTAAAATATAGAGCTCGTACAGTTGCTGGAGCATACTCATAAGCTGATGGCCTAGTACCCTTCTTTGAGCAAAGTGACCCATGTCCCTTGATCTGAGAATGATTGAGCCAACTCCTCAGAAACCCCGTCGATGACTATCACAAAACATGAATAGGATTATTTGAACATCCATGTGGCACCTATAAGGGAAATTTACCCGTCCATTTCAGATGATGATAATAGGAAATAGGTAAACCGTATGGTTTCAGGTGTTTCTATGTTAGGAGCTTCGGGTTCCCCTATAGTACGAGAAACACCCGATTAGAAAACTCCCTTTATCGTGTATATCCAAAATGGAATTATCACACCATATCTAGCTGATGATGATCATATCCATCAATGGACCTCTTATTTTATCCTTTATTGTGTGAAGAACCTTGAGATGACACTCTACAGATGTCAGGTTGATGGAATTCTTCCTTGTCTCATCTATGGTTATGTGACCCCCATGTTATGAAGGAAGTCAATTCAAGATTTTATGGTTCCTATCAGGTGGGATTGAAGCTCTCCAATATGATTCATATCCCATTATACATATGGACTACTATGTTCCATGAATAAATTGTGTTTTAAAACTGGAGTCACATGTGTCATATAGATGATTTTTTTGCATCGACCACTCAAGATCCTATACACCACCATGTATTCTTAGACCATTGCAATATGGGGGATCAAAGTTATTGGGACGTACCTGCCATTAATATCTATCTAGTGCAGATTCATTCTGTCCAAGAAAGAATTATTCACCAACATGGAAGAGGTGATTCCACTCAAAGAAGTCAAGGTGCAATCCATGATGAAATTCATGAGCTCCCACATCATATACAAATTCGTATTTCCTCACACCATTCTCATAAAAAATGGCACCAACTTTTTTGAATATTGTTCAAATGAAGATGAAAACCATCAAAACATTCAGTTCAACTATACATCTTACTACCTTGCTTTAGAGAATGGGTATATTGAGTTGTTTAACAAGACACTCTCTATCATTCTACATATAATATTGGTCGAAGATAATACGAGTTGGTAAAAAAAGACTCCCCAATTACCTCTGGGATTATCAGATAAAGACTCTATATTCCACATTAGTGACCCCATATACCCTAGAATATGGAATAGAGGCAGTCCATCCCATTGACCTCTAGTTTCCATCCCTTGAATCAACTCTCTATGACAGAAATATGCTAGAAAAATTGGAATAATTCTATCTAGAAAAGCTAGAATACCTCAAATAGAATAACCATGAGGCCGTGAACAATCTTCAGAAGCACCAAAATATGGTAGCTTTAGCTTTTAATATAAAGGTTATCCTATTCTACTTCCTCCAGAGTGACATGGTGTTGGATATTAAAATTCATGTGATACCTGAAAAAATCCACCAATGATGAATCCCAAGTGGGAATTATGTCATATCATTTATTTGTTTTATTATAATGAGAAATATTCAATTAACACCATGAGAGGATATGATATCACACCTCCCACCATCATATTATTTCTCAATTAGTACATCATATGAGGATGAAAAAATCCAAACTCCAAGACCCTAAACAATTATTCTCAATCCAAACTCCCTGAAAATAAACTAAGAGTTGTGGTTTGAACTTCACGACCTTAGACTAATGGAATATCCCTTGTTCAATGCTGCACGATCATAAAGAATTCACTTGTTCAATGCTGCTCGAACATAAATAATTCATAGTAGGTCCAGGAAATATGAACATAATCTATATACGACATCTAGTTTGAGTTGTATGCCATGAAATTTCATAACATGATGTCCTCAACAAAATTCATTAAACTATGATTCTACCCTATCTAGAACCGTGATTCCGCTTATTAAGATATGATCTTACCCCATCAAAAACTGTTAACACACTTAACAAGAGATGATATTAAAACATCTAAAACTATTATTCCTCTTAATTATAGATGATTTATCACGTATTAAATTGATATACCTATTATTTTATATATGATTTGTTCAAGATCTATATCCCATGTCCTACACAGAATATGTCTAATGAAAATTGTGAGATGCCTCTATTCCCTCTTTAGAGACGATATCCCCCACCAATGTCAGTCTCATACAACACCAATTTCCATAACTATGTGTGGAATAATTTGTATCCTTATGGGATAAATATCGATTCATAGACATCTCATCATTAGGACTGACCCCAAATTTAATATTCTTTCTCCCCTAGTCCCTAGTTAAGATTCCAACATTACGACGTTAAATTACGAGCAGTTCAACATTAATGAGATCGCGTAGTACCCAAGCCTCTTTTGTATCAATTCACACCTGGTATTATTTATGTTGTACTGCATAGAAACCCTTGAGACCAACATCACTAGAGTCTAAATATCACGAGTTTAAACAGATTCTCAACATTCACTCAATCCACGCATTATGACCATTAACTATGTTCTGTTTTATTCATGGTACTTGTGTGATACACGAGCCTCTTTTGGATCCATTCACATCATGTTTTACCTCTTTCCTTCAACACCAATTCCCTTGGAAGAAAAATTCCCTCCATAGTATGTGAATCATGAATTCAAACTGATTACCCATAGTCCACGAATCATGAATTTAAACTATTCACCATGTTCCAGACCATATGACATTAAACTACGTGTGGACAGCTTTAGGATTGCTTCTTGTGGTACATGGACTCTTTTAATTCCATTTATTTTAGTTCATAACCACATGAATATCATTGATTTCTCCCTCCCCAGGGTCCATGAATTATGACTATAGAAAATTTATCGTAGGTTATAGAACTTCAAATTCATACTATGAGCCGGGGTCAAAGAATAAGGACACTAGTCTATGTGAATTCGCCCCTCTTCAACATGGTATAATTCACCATTAGTGTTCTATAAAGCCCAGGACTCCACTTTCTAGAACTACAAGTGGCTTGATTCCCAACCTCATTGTATACGTAGTGATTCCTAGACTTTCTGTCTATCGGCCGAGCTGCATACTTACCGCAAAACTCGTACTTACTAGTGGTATCATCACCCTAAAAATCTATTATTTCACTCCTTCCAAGGTATAAGCCCAGATCATTTACTTTGAACCATCATTGGAATTATATTACCTCATATAAAAATATGTCGAATATATGAAGGGAAAGCTTAGTGCCCAAGACATGCACACTGTATCCTCAACAAGGGATGCTAAACTACAATCTTACCCTATTTAAAATCGGTATTCTTCATAATTATGGATCATTTTACACATTATAAAACTAGTATTATTCATATAAAATGTATTGAATGAAAAAAACCTCATCGAATGGAAATAAATTATATTTGTACCCCATATAAATTAAGTATTATAAATACCCTAAAATGAGATGATTTAAAATACACATTCAGGACAGAATCCTCATTACAATGTTGGTCTCTTACCATACTATGTCTCAGAACAATGTGTAGATTTTTTTGTATCCTTATGGCATACATATTGACTACTGTGTATTTCCTATTAGGCCGAGCCTTGTTATCAACACATTTTTAAGACATTTCCCACTACCAGTTTATGTATTCTTGTTTTCTGAAATTTAGATAAACATTATCCTACAGGTATGATTAGGCCCCCTAATGGAATGGTCTCATGACAGACCAGATCTCCTTTTTTCCAAGGCCCAAACCTTAGAGGGTCCTTGGAAAAAAATGTAAGATCACGTGTTTCAAAATATATCAATCATTTAACCTATATTTTCTCACCACATATTTAACCGGAATTTGTATTTAACCTATGTTTCAAACATGGTCAATAGTTGTTCCCCATCACATGGTTATTCACCTCTCACAACCCATGTCATGGGTGTTTCAATCACTCTTCTAAGATTAGTCAGCTGACTCTACCCAATTTTTTTTCTCCCATTTATGAAATGGGAACTCAACATCGCTCTTTATTTATCACACTATGCATGGTTCAAACTGTCTTAGGAGTTGGTAAGGGGTTTTCCCTAAGAGAAGTTGAGACATATGAGTTCCCCCATTGGAGAAAATATGATTAACATAAAATATGAGACTACATATAAGCATAATGAATCAAAAATATGTACAAGTCTCCTCAAGAATTGTTTTACTTGCATTGGGATTCCTTGGCCCTCAGTTCATGTTATGTTTTTCAATCTTTCGCTCTACACATATATATTTTAGATTCCCCAAACCCATAATATATGCACTTAAAGTAATATATCATGGTAAAAATCAATTATCATAAAATAAAATCCATTTTCAAATCCTCGTATGCTTAAACAGTTTTGATGTTTTGTCAGGAATGTGTTCTATGGTGTTAGGTGGCCTCCAAGGACCCTCTTTTCATGTTGGGTTATCTTCCCTCTAAGTCACACATGTTCCCTTCAGATAAACCACTTCCTTTATTTCCAAAATTATGGCCTTAAAATATTTACTATTTTTCTATGGTTATGGCATTAAAACAATTCACTTTAGTCCAAAAATTAAAACCTTAAACTTTTTATACCCTTCCCCTAATGTTTTGCATGGCACAAAGGCGTCCCTTTTCTATCAATCCATGTTGGGTTACAACTCATTCATTTCACATCAAACACTTTAGGGTTCCAATGGTTTAAACAAAATGACCTTAAACTAGGAGACATGTCCATGTTCAATAATCATGATATTAACTAATTTCAATGGTTGGAACACTATGACCATAAATTGGTATTCCATGCCCAAGCATCATGACATTAAATAGTTTTCAAACCTCTTTGGGAATGTGTTGTGTAGTTTCATGGGCTCCTTGGTTCAATTCACACTATGTTTTCATTATTCCATACTACACATTCAACTTTCAATACACTAACCCTATGGTCCAAGCTCTACGACCATAAACTAAGTGTCACAGTCCATGTGTTCCAGAAGCTGAACTATGTGCGGCTTTCCCCAGAATAATTTTCTTAGATAGATGTATTCTCACCATCCCTTTCCTTGTAGTCCTATATAGTGAGTTTCTCTATTATAATAGTCTCATGAAACCTATACCACTATGATCGGTTGGGTATTCTTCATGTCGGTTCATACATACATGATGTAATACATAAAATCTCATGATATTATGTCTTAATCACATGATGTTAAACAGTAAGATATATCATCCTTACCCAATGATGTTAAACTATGTGTTCATAATTTTTCGTATATGATGTTAAATTGGGTGTTTATAATCCTCAATGTATCATGTTATGTTGTGTGTATCATCTTCATAAAACAAAACCAAAAACTAAGGGGAATAATTTTCCCTTTCCTAAGAATTCCTTTCCCCAAGAGTCAGTCACTATTCGAATTGTTCATGTTCTTCATACTTTTCTCAAAATTCGAGGTGACACTTCCTCTAGATGAGGATATTGTCATTTTTTAGATCAATATGCCTAACTAATTTTCTTTAATACATGGTGTAAAATATCCAAGATTGTGGAATATATTCTAGTATCCAATCACTTCATATCCCTTCTTCACTTGTCACTTTATTTGGATCCTTATCCTTTTCCATGGTTGAACGGTACCCCTAATGGTAATGGGGCCTAGCCAAAATAGATACCCTAAAATCCTAGGAAAAATTCATTGATGAATTTTTATGAAATTATGAGATAGTCTCCATGTTTCACTTCTGGTCAGTGGTTGACCCTTAGTTGATTATCATCATTCCTAAATAAAATGGTGCAAATAATGTGTTTTGAAAATGATCATCATTTATCATATATCATCATTCTATTTCCCATATGTTATAGATTTTGGGAGTCACGATTCATGCTACCCATTCCCACTTTTTTGAGTAGAATTAAAACCCCTTTGAATTACCACATTCCCATTTTTTGTTTATAGAGCTTGGTTCTCGAACCATATCACCCCTTATCCTAAACACTCAAGTTGTTAAGTTAGAAAATAAGGAACCCATGTGCTCGATGAGTTTCTATGATGCACATATGAATAATAAATCACATGGCCATCCCTTGTTTATCACATTGATCATGTCACATTTCATCATACCAACTAGTCATTGGTTATATCATGAATATGATTAAAGTTCGATAATAATATAATAGGGAAATGTTCAATTATAAAATAGTTTACAAATAACGTTCCAAAGATTCAGTGTCTCTTCTACATATTGGAAACTAATATTTTAATGATTCCATTAAATACCTATTTTGGTGACCGAGCGATCGAGCTTATCCATACTTTTTTGAGTGGCCTCTAGGGCCTACTACTTCTAAATCAAGTATTCTTTCTCTTAATCTGATTTGGGGAAATATTATTCACCTCTAATCCATAGATGGTTTGACTAGGACTAGAAATCCACTACAAATGATTTCATATCCCCAAAAATAGCCCCAACTGATGCTATCCAGGGCTTCAAATGGTTGATGGTCTCAGTTTGGGAAGTGGTGGCGATAGAATTCTCCTACACCATCCTTTCTAGGTGGGAGATCTACTCTTCATTTTCCTCAAGAACCATGGAACCCTCATCATGGTGCTTCATCAATGAAATTTTTAGTACCTTCTATTTATTGCATTCCCACTCAATAAGGATGTCATGATATAGATAGTAATGGTTTTATGAGTCGACTACACCAGTACCCAAGATGATTATCCAATGGTGAGGATATCCCAATTCGTATTTAAGGACAAAAATTTGGGTATGAGTGATGAAGTTATTTACACACCTCCATGCCTAGAGATGAACAATTTAGTTCTCCAACATGTCATCAGAGCCAAAATCCTTGATTTATTCAGTAGGCACATTCTCATATGGGGGGAAGAACACAAATAAATTAGTGTTAAGATCATCCTCATGCATGTAAATGGGTGTGAGTGGATATAAATCTATTACTAGGAATGAATCCTCACATTCTTCTTCAACTATAGAAGAATCCACCGTTGCACCTTTTGGTGCCTATGGGATGGATGTGGCCAACCTAATCTCCTTATCTACCCCTAATGATGGTGGGATGTCAGCTTTATCATGCATAGACACCACTAATAGCACCTTCATGTCATAAACATTAAACCCAGTTTCCCCATTCACCAAGATGTGAGCACAATTTCCACTTCCTCCATCAGAGATTTGAATCAAATAGATTCTATTAGTGGATCCACTATAGCTGGTTCATACATTTCAATATACTCAAAAGAACCCTCATGGGGACCATATCAACACTCTCTATTGAGGTAATATTTGTAGTGGTCCCTTCTAATGTTACCTCTAGGGTCAGTCTAACTTCCACACCTTCCTCGACCATTTTCATTAGCATAGTAACACCCATGGTTGAAAATTTGCCTCTAGTACCACCGACTAAGATGTTGATATTGGAATTTGATCCCCAAACACCATTTGAAATTCTATTTAAATATACCATAGACATGTGTAGAAAGGAAATATAGATGATTCAAATGTTTAATGGGGAATAGGATTACACGTATAGTCTAGTGGGGAGCTTAGACATATTCACTAGTAGTTCTTCTAGAAAGGGTATTCCATATTTTTCCATATCTTCCATCATGGAAGCCCCTTAGATCGATGGTTTTCCACCCATATCCCTAATATCAGGGAGGACCCCCACACTCAAACCTTTAAGGATTGAGGTTCCCTCACCCTCTACCCATGGTTCATCAGGAACCTCTCCCTCCTCTGTGCTCCCCAATCCCTACATATGTGCAATAATGTTTATATATCACTATTAGGGGGTTGGTACCTTTCCACAACCAATGAAGAATATCTACCTAATTGAAAATAGGACCTCATCTCATCGGAGAGTCCAAGTAAGTATCACTTCCCAATTATTAATACATGTTTCCTTGAAGAGGCGTGTGAAAAGGAAAATCATTTGATGAGAGATTCGAGGATGAGGTCATCCCTAATAGCTCTATCATCTGGGTGGTTAGTGGTTGTTTCATGCCTAGAGTGTGTGCTAGATCCTCCAGATCTCAAATGTATAACATTGCATCATCTTGTGTAAGGTGAGAGATGACCATGGAGTGACCCATCTATATATGGAATATCGCTTATTGGTTGAGGTCTATCCACATCCCATAGATAGTTTTGTGTAGTTTAACAGCCCCCGATTCTCACAAACATCTAATAAGACCACACCAATGAGAATTAATGAACAACATAGCTTCTTACTTATAGATTAAACAAATGCAATCGATACCACCCAAAAGGGATTTCCTCCCTCCCATGATTGATTTCAAAGGATATAATAGCTAGGTGATTCCTCAATCCCTCTATAATCCACCCCTAAATAGATAGGAATGACCAACCATGAAGCTTCCATGAATCTTCCCACTAGATCTAACCTACCTCAAGGAATATCTCAGACAGAAAATCTCTATCAGTCCCACAGTTGTGGGACTACTACATCATCATCTAGGGTGGATTGGTGTTTCAATATATCCCAGTCATACATTCTATCTCGTCTCAACATGTAAACTTGGGTGATTCAATAATATGTAGCTGAAAGTGGGAACTCATCCATCCCTTTCATTTCCTTATAAACAAACGTGCACCATATCTATCACAAAAAATAATAGTTAAAACTCATGGTTCACCTCCACGTACACCCTCGGTGTTAGTTGTTGTTGAAATATGAGCATCCATGTGGACTGATGTAGGTTCTATGGTCTATAGATTAGATCACAGTCAAGACCTGCCACCAATACACTACCTCAGAAGTCTAGTAGGTATGATTTCGTCTCGATGGTCCCCATAAAATCATCATGCATTGTTCCCACTAGAAGGGGAAAAGAGTCAAATATGAAGTGAACTTCCGAAATGACCCTGTCCAGCACATCTAGAGGGCCCATCTTGAGTAGCTAAATATCGTAAATTCTTAGGATACCTGGAATAATGTTTGTTCTATGAGGAGAGATGGTTTTTGGGTACTTATATCCCTCCATTTGTGTAGCCAGCTATTTCTAGATGTAATGGAGGGTCCCACAAACACATAGCAGATTCATCCCTTTGCTGATGTGGTGGAGCACCTTATATAGCTTTGAAAAAACCATGATATCCAAATTGAAATGGTGCCCTATTGATGGCATGGCCTCTATAACAAAGGTTCTCAGAAGCACCTTGATGTGTGCATTGCTCATAGGCAGCATCCAGCTGCAAATAAAAATGAAAATAAACCCCATATTCTGGATTATAGAAGATTCAGGATTTATACTATATCCCACAAACTCCCACTAGATAGCCTCCAAGATACACTAGTTAGAGTGATTCAATCCCCACTTGAATTCCCAAGGGAATGTGCATGTACTCCCCAATATAATATACGATGTCTTGTTCGACTTGAGTAAATCCTCCATTAGTTAGTTCTATAAATACCAAAACTATATCATGAAGCAGATTCTTTTCATAATGGAATTATGTTTTCTGTTCCATCAAAACAACCATAGAAGTTCCCTTCCAATAGCCATAATCTCTTCCCAGTTCTCACATGCGATCTCTATGGGGGGGAGACTCATCATAAATAAACCCTAGATTGGGATCCCAATTATATGTTGAAGATCCCATAGGCTAATTCCAAACTCCCCATGATGAATATGCAATGTGTTGGATCCCAACAATAACTTTCTTAGAATCTCTAGTGTGATGTCCATGTGGTGGTAAATGTGAAATTTTGAGGACCTTTCTTCCTTGTAGAGGCCCATTTTTGTGTTGGCCTCAAAATTTCCTCATGACGTGTAGACCTAATAATAGTAAGCCCATTCGTTAGTGAAATTTACACCCTATCATAAGTTCTAGTTTTCTATCCATACCTTAATAGGATCCCAAAAAACCTCACTATGAATCATCTCATACTAAGGATGGGATGTATTATCCTTTAGATTTCCCCAGTCAATATTATTGATGTGGTTCAAGATATTTTTTTTGTGATAGGTTCGTGGACCTTCAGGATGTGTCCCCTGACTGACCTACACCACATGTATCACCACATAGTGCTGCTAAACAACTAGGACGGTTTGTATCAACTTTCCTTAGGGATGGATACATCATCCCTTAGTCCAAATCCCCATATTAGAAGCCTCTATCACTACTGAAACTCCTTATGAGTGTTCTACCAGTGAAATGTGAGAGTATCATAAAAGGGACACAGAATTCTCCTCCCAATCGTTATATTGTTTTATATTACTTCTAAATGACTAGCAACAACAATGGATCCTTGAGATTCCGTTTTGTTCAACACATTATTTTTTGGGATCTAGTTTGTGAAGCTATTTCTATAAAGATCAATTAGAATATTTCTAGTTCAGAGTGATCGATTCATGAAGGTTGAGTTCTAAATGATTTTTTTTTCAAATCAAAGGTTATAGAGAAGGAGAGCTTCATAAGATATAGAGATCAAAATCAGAATACAATCATGAAAGGTGCATGATTTAAAAAAAATTAGCACAAGATTTTTAATTTTTCAATGTCATGTGGTCCCTATAAGGGGAAATTCATCTATTTATAGGTGTAAAAACTCCCTCTAACTAGTGATAGTCTCCGATATGTGGGTATCACAAATGGGATTCATGAATGGATATTGTAAAAGGGATTTAATTTAAATTTTCAATTATTATCCCTGTAACATCCAAGGTAAATAAAGAATATAACAATTTCATATTTTTAAAAAATTGTGAATTAAATATTATTTTTTCTTTAAATGGGATTATATGTTCGATGTCATACCCAATACCAAACAACGGGTTTCTTTGAAATCATTTTTTCCACACAATGCTGATTCATACTAAAAAAAATTATAATATATTATTTAAAATGGTAGTTAACGCCTAGCCATTGTATTAGAGGTAATGGATAAATCTAAATAAAATACTGATATACATTTTTGTTAAATATTTTTATATTTATCCAATAAAATATAGTATCTTAAAATGTGAATGAATCTAAATTTTAAGTATAAATACTCTAATATTCATTAAAAGATCCATTTATCGCCTTTTGATGGAGAACCCTTTTTAAATCTAGTTTTAGTCACTTTTATGTGTTAGATTTGACAAAATAAAATTCTTTTTTAAGATCGAGACATTAATATTTACTTGGTTAAAATTTCTGTTATTTTTTTCATAAAATTCATTTTTTATGAATAGTGAAAAGTATGGTATTTTAATTCAAAACTGCCCTTTAATCTAATATATTAATACATTTATATTATCTTATAAATTGGTTTTAATGTGTAATTATATAATGTTTTTACCATTTAATTCAATGATGGTAATTATAATTAATTTCACATTGAAATTGGACATAAATAAGTTTCTATCTTTTGATAGATATTATTTCTTAAATACACGCCTTTTGTTATGACAATAGGAATTAATTTTAAATTAATTTTTCTACTTCTATGTTTTGAATATGAAAAATGGATTCCATATTTGGAATCAGGATGTCCAAATTGTGTAAAAAGGTAACTTTTCTTTTCAATCATTATGAATATTTACTTCAATAAAAATTTTATTTTTCTTGGTTAAAGGGTAAATCTGGTAAATAAGGGTAACAAAATATTATGTTAATAATAAGAAATTACCCTAACATGAGTCCAAATCTTATTCGTTGATGCAGTTCTGAACGTGGGAATTCCTGGGGCTATTTTAGTAACCATGGAGCCCCATGGGAGTGATAATGACACTTTATAGTAATTAATTTAAATTAAAGACAAAAATGACACAAAAATATATCTGTTAGTAAATAAATTATTACATGGATTTATATAAGTTATCTATTTGACTATAAATATAAATTTGAAATATAAAAATACATCCAACATCATTATTATTTTTTTTGTTCTTAGATATCATAAAAATAAAAATATTTTTGACACAATAATGATGCACTGTTTACCTAAATAATGAATGATTTAAAAAAATACGATTATAAAGATTAAATAAATATCCAAAACCTATCCCATTATTATTGGATAGTTTTATTTCTAACATGAGTCATCTTATATTCTACTTTAATGTGTTTTGGACCTTCAGAAACTGAAATCATTATATAATAAAATAATATTTTGAAACATTCCAAAAGAGACCCTCCTTCCCCTTATAAAAGGACACCAAATATAACACATTATTCCCACTTCTCAAGCCCATTGTCTTGTATAAACTCTGCCAAATTATTCTCTCTATATCCCTATCATCCTCCTAGAATCATTACCCTAGGCAGAAGGAAATTCAATTAAACCTTCTGGTTCAAACTAGAGAGAGATACTCGATTTAAAGGTGATATATTCTCTTTAGTTATTTTGTTTTATTTTACTTCTCAACCCCCATAAACATATTTAATTCATTTATTTTATCACAACACCAGTATCCTCAATATAATATATTTTTTTATGAGAATTATTAGAACTATACATACACATACCCCCTTCTAATGGTTAAGGAACAAACTGTTTCTATGGATAACAAACTTCTGCCTCATTAAACGATGATTGTTCAATTATCTCCTACCACCTATCAAGGTGGAATTTATGATGTTAGAGTATTTATATATGATATATATTATTTTTATGTTTTCTCTATGCTTCTGTAATTTTTATTTACATAAAAACCTTTATTCTTTACAATATGTGTAAATTTGATAATTTAATTTGAGGAAGTGCGGACTACTTCCCCCTCAAGGTGATATGCTTCGTTCTGGAAATTAATGGAACATATAAAGGATGGAGTTATTTAAATTATGTAACATATATATAAATATATCATATTATAATATAATTTAATTATAATAACTCTATTTTTCATTATGTATTTATTCAATTTAAATACGAAATAGAAATGAAAGTTGTGTAATTCGTACATACGGCTTACCATCTCCATGAACGGTGCATTTTATTTATTAGACCCAATTTTGTATAATATTATAAATATTTATATATACTGGATATTTACGATATATATGAAATCTAAATCATGAGTATAATTCTGTAGATAATGGAATTTTTACCACATGGAAAAATTGTAATGAAAACAAGTTCATTTTTTACTCAAGTTCTGAATTATGAAAAAATGTCCAATATGAACATAAATAATTACCTAATTGTTATAAAAAGGTAATAAATGATGTAAAATAAAAAATAAACTTGAAAAAGTTTCTCAATCAAGTGTAAATTAACTTACGTTTATTATTCAGGATGAATGAGGAACAAACAAGTCAGGTCGGACACAAGGTAAGAGATTTCTTATCTCACTTTTAATTCTGTGAGCATTCCATTGTTCGCCACTTATTTCTTTCATGTTGTGTATTTATAATGCCATTTGATATATATATTATCATGATTTTATTTATATTAATGGTGTTCTGAGATTCATTTGGTGGTTACAAACATTTGTTCATACGTCTCGATTGATTACAACATGGTAAAGGGTTTTTATCTCAATTTTTATTCCTGTGTGATTAATGCTTTATTTGTCACTATTTTCATTGTGTGGTGTATGTGATTCCCATTATTGTACTCTTAGTGTAATATAATTTAATTTCATTTAATTTACATCTTCATTGTATGACCATTATTTCATGAGGTTTATGTATCGTAAGTTAACAAATTGGTAAGGGAACCTTTCACCCTCATGATTTTAAAAGAATTATTTCTGTTATGTCTTTTAATTTACTACTTCTTATATTGGGATATGATATTATATATAATTATTTCTGTAAATTTTATTTCCATGTGATGATATACCCTTTTTTCTCTGATCAACTCATTTTTTGTATTTTAATGTGACACCGTTAGGCTGACAATTTTCTATAAGGGAACTTCTTATCCCAATTTCAATTATTTGGGTTAAACATATACTTGTTGATTATGTTGTGCTATGAATATGTGTGAATGAGTTACGAATTTTTTACACTGAATATCCAATAATATTGAGTGTATTTATATTTTCCACACATAATTATGTAATTTATTTATCCTTAATCTATGGATACTGTCTTTATTAGGGATTTTATCTAAATTTACATTCCACTATGACTTCATTGTTTTTATTCCCCAATTCACTTTTAAATGTGGTATATACTGTCCTTTGGCATAATATATCATGAATACCTTTATTCTAATGATATTGTAAATTTTTGAGTAAATGTTATTCCTCAATTATTTGTATTCAAGCAACACTTATTTGGTTAAAAACTCATTAACTAAAACGATGTTTTATTGATTATTCTTCTAAATCAATCTCATTAATGTCTATGTTTTAAAAAATGGATTAAAGTATTTTTTTATATGGACATTAATGTTTTAAAATGTTAATTATTTTAAAAGATTCAACGTGGTATGGGACACATTGATTAAAAAATATATTTATTAAATGTTATAAATGGTTTTAAAATGGTTTTGTAAAGCATTGATTATGTCAATATCATGAAATGATATATTGTGATAACAATGTTGAAATGTTACCTTTCCGTTATACTTGTTTTATGTGTTATGAATATGTTATGGTTATTGGGAATTGTTTATCTATATGGGTGACTCCATGATAAACCTAGGGAAGGTGAGCCCGAGGTAGCTCTCCAATGCATTGGGTAACGTGATGGAGGTAAACATTAATGGGTCTCCTGAGAGATATAGGGAATATAATGTGATGGGTATTCTAAATGTAACTCCCTATATAGCTGTGATAGCTACAATGTATATATGATATGTATGCCAGAAGTTAAATTTATGATTTATGATTTCTATGAGTTATTAATAAATCTTATTATTTCATGAGGTATGTTATTATTGAAAGGTATGGCTTCATTGATTTGTATTTATTGATGGGTTAATGTTTCCTTCCCTTATTTTATAACACTTACTGAGCTTTTTATGCTCATCCCATGTTTTAGAAATGTTTTCCACATGACTTAAAGATGAATTGGGTCAAGGATGGGATCTAGGAAAAGCCATACTATCTAAAACATGGATGTAGACATGTTTCTTTTTCATAGTATCTAATTTATGAAAAAATGGATACTGATTATTATTGTCTACAAGTAATTTTCAAGTTGATATGCAACAGTTAAGGCCTAATTCTCTAAAACTCTAAAATAGAAAAGATCCGCAATGTGAATTATTCAACTAACACAAGATTATGTAATGTTTTAAGGCCGGGTCCTTATAGTTGGTATCAGAGGACGGTTTACATACCTTTTGAAATTAGGGTGTTATTTAATCATAAGTGACATAACTATAATTTTTTGCATATTATTAATATCCATAGTTACTTTAGACAAATTTATTGAGTTTAAAATAACATGAATAAGTATATCTTAGTATTTAACCTCCTCATAAGATATTATATGATAATTTTACTCATATACTCACACTGACCATTTTGGTTTTAGTAAATGGCTGGATCTAGAAGGCACTAAAGTAACTGTGGATGTGAATAAAACTGTGACAATTTTTTGAATGAGTAATTGAATGAAGTGGGAGTTGCAATGAGAACTCTTGTGGTTATTCTCAACCAAATATCTAGAGTCATTATTGACCACCTAAACCGTGATGATTTTTATAAGGTATCATATATGTCAGAAAAAAACCCTACAACCGTTTAGGTTATAATCATAAAGGTAAGTATGTTCAAAAAACTATGTGTCAAGTATGTGGAAAGGAACACCTAGGAAAATGCTTCAAAGGGATGGGAAGATGCCATAGATTTGAGAATGAAGTTCATAAAGAAAGAACCTTCCATGAAAAAAGGAAGCATCTTGTTGACTATAGGAAAGGGAAATATGTTCATTCTGAGGGATCAATAGAATGTTTTAAATGTGGTGTTCATGGTCATTATACAAACAGAATTCCAAAAAAAGATGTGTCGGGAATGGGATCACTTAGATCATACAAATATATGTTTACTAATACCTAATTCTATTCTGATTGAGGAGGAAAAACTGATAGTGACCAATAAAAGGTATAGATTATTTCTTAACATATTTTTTGATATTATTGGATCATAGGAAATGATTCATGATTTTGTTTGTTGGAAAGAAGTATTTTAGAATAAGTTGCTAAGGAATTGTTAATGGATCATGAAGAACGTTGAATGAGTAAGAACTCAACAAATAAGGGATTCTAGGGATATGGTAGATTTTATGATGATGAAATACTTAAAAGTATTAAGGCCCTTTTTAGGATGTGATTACATTGGAAGACTTTTAGTAGTATGTGTAACCCAGATGTTTGATATATGAAAATGTAATTCATGGAATAATGATCTTTTCTTTTGATGAGTAATGGAAGAATTTTATTTTGGAATAATAATTTTTTTTATTATATAATTATAGTGATTTGGATTATTTATTAAAATGATTAACCTAACATAGAAAATATGTGATTTGGTTAATTACACTTCAGTATGAGAATTTATGAGTAGTAGATTTTAATTGGAGATAAATATTAATATTTACTATTAAATAATATGTGATTAAACCCTTCTGAGTTTTGGTTTAAAATCTTAGTCTGGGCTACATTGAAGAATTTTAAGTACATTAGTTTATTGAATGGACTTTTCTGAACTTTGGGTACTGTTTTCTAATTTTGGGGATTAAGAGTAGAATTTTTTTTAATAAAGTATTATCCTTTTTGGGGAATTATTTGGTCTTGTACTAAAAGTTTTGATTTTGGTTGTTGTCTACATACTAGGGAAATATATATTTCATCTTTTTTGGATTATCTAATAATATAGAAGTTGATTCTAGTTCTTTTAATGTGACTAAGTTAGTTTGAATACTCATAATTTGAGAAAAGATGAGTTTGTGGTAGACAATCCGTAAAGGATGAAAGTTGACATGACAAGTACTTATGTTTCCTTATGTTTTTAGTTAACCTCATAAATAAATTTCTCCACTTTATGAAAAGTAACATAAAACAATAAAATTGTCCAATAAATTTTCAAAACAGGGAATCTACTACCGTTTAACCCATCACAAGTTTGTGATGTTCTTGTGTTTAACTTTCTCATAATCACGTTTTCTACCACTCTACATCAAACCATGATAGTTTATTTCGCTTCCATATCCATGTTTTCCGACATGGAATCCTAGTGTGGTCTCTCTCAAGAGACCTTTTTATTTCCCTTTCTTTCTTTTAACATGATATGTTTATTGACTCATTTTTCGATGTGGAAATTTCAATGAATTTTCCAAGCATAATTTTAAAATTGCGAGGATGCAATTCCCAAAAGGGGGAAGGATGTAACATCCCAGGTAAATAAAGAATATAAAATTTTCATATTTATTAAATTTTTTGAATTAAATATTAATATTAAATTAAAGGGGATGCTATGTTCATGGAAGACCCAATACACACTAACAAGTTTATTGTAAATTTTAGGTTTCACACAATGCTGAGTCCTACAGAAAAATAATAATAAAACATTATTTTAAATGGTATTTAACGGTTAGTTATTATATTTATGGGAATGGATAGAACTAACTACAATATTAGTATACATGTTTTTAAATATATTTATATTTATCAAATAAGATTTAGAGGCTTAAAAGGTGAATGAATCCAATTTTAAGCGTAAATACTCTAATATTCTTTAAATGGTTAATTTACCAGCTTTTGATGGAGAAACCACCCTAAATTTAGTTTTGGTCACTTTTTTATTTTCAATTTGACAAAATAAAATTATTCTTTAGATTCGGGGCCTAAAAATTTACATTGAGTAAATTTTTGGTATTTTTCTGATAAAATTGATATTTTAATGAATAGTGAAAAATAATGTATTTTAATTCAAAACTGTCATTTAATGTAATTTATTTATAATGTTATATTATCTTATTAATTTATTTTAATGTGTAATTATATTATGTTTTTACCATTTACTCCAATGTTGGTCATTCAAAGTAATTTCACTTTGAGATTGGACATAAATAAGTGTATATCTTTTGATAGTTATTATTTTTTAAAAACATGTTTTTTTACAATGGTAATTAATTTCTACCACTTATGTGTTTAAAATTTGGAAAAATGGATTCCATATTTGGAATCAGGAGGTCCAAATTGTGTAAATTATTAACTTTTATTTTTAGACATTATGAATATTTATTTCAGTAAAAGTTTTATTTATCCTAGTTAAAGTGTAAATCAAGAAAATTAAGGTAACTAAATATTATTATAGTAATATTAAATTACCCTAACATGTGTCTTTATCCTATGGGTTGATAAATTTCATTACATGGCCTTCCTTGGGTCGATTTTGGGACCCCATGGTGCCACATGGAAGTGATAATGACACTGTATATTAATTAATTTAATGTGGAGACAAAAAATGACACTAACACATGTCTTTTAGTAAATCAATTATTACACGGGGTTATATAAGATATCTCTTTGACTATAAATATTTATTTGAAATTTAAAAAGATTTCATATATCATGATATTTTTTTATAATTTCTAAACAGAAAATAAATATTAATATTTATGACATAATAATGATGTAGTGTTTACCTCATTAATGAATGATTTAAATATATAAGATTATAAAGAATAAAAAAATTTCCAAAACCTATCCAATTCTCATTGGATGATTTTATTTCTAACATTATCCATCTTTTATTATACTTTAATTAGTTTTTAACCTTTATAAACCGAAAATATTTATATAATAAAATAATATATTCAAACTTTCCTAAAGAGCCCCTCCTCCCCTTTAGAAAAGGACACCACTTCTATCCCATTCCTCACACTTCTCATTCCCCATGCCTCATCAATCCTCTTCCAAATTAATCTCCCAACATCCCTCACCTCTACCTAGAATCCTTCCCATAGGTGGAAGGCAATTGAATTAAATATTTTGGTTCTATCCAAAGTGAGATACATGATTTAAAGGTAACATCTTCTCTTATGTTCTTTTGTTTTATTTTACTTCTCCTGCCCCATAAACTCTTTTTATTACTTTATTTTATAACAACACCAGTATCCTCAGTATACTATGTTGTTTTTATGAGAAGTATTCAAACTAAAATTACACACACCTCTACCTAATGGTAAAAGAATATATAGTTTCTATGGACGGTAAACTACTACCTCACGAAACGTTGATGGTTCAATTATCTCTTACCACCTCTCATGGTGGGAATTATGATGGAACAATATTTATGTACGATATAAATTATGTTTATGGTTTCTCTATGATTATTAAATTTTTATTTAAAAACAAAACTTTATTCTTTCCAAAATTTGTAAATACGATAATTTCATTTGATAAAGTGCGGACAACCGCCCCCTCAAGGTGATATGATTCGTTCCTAACATATATAGAACGTATAAAGGATGGTGTTAATAAAATTAGGTAACAAACACACACACACACACACACATATAATATTATATTATAATTTAATTAAAATATACCTATGTATCATTATGTTTTCATTCCATTTAAATACAAAATGAAAATGAAAATAGCGTTCATGCGTACGCACTGCTTACCGTCTCTAGGAACGGTGCATTTCATTTATTACCTCGAAATGTTATGTACTATTATAACTATATATTTATACATGATATATATGATATATATGATATCATAATCATGAAAATAATTCTAGAGATACTGGATTGTTGACCACATAGAGAAATTTTAATTATAACAAGTTCATTTTAGACTCCAGTTCCATGCATCAAAAAAATGTCCAATATGAACTCAAATAATTAACTAAATAATATAGAAAGGTAATAAATGGTATAAAATGAAAAATAAACTTTAAAAATGTTATTAATCAAATATAAATTAAATTATGTTTATAGTTTAGGATGAAAAAGGAACAAACCAGTTTAGTCGAACACGAGGTAAAGGATTTCTTATCCCACTTTTAATTCCATGCGATTTCCATTGTTCGCCACTTATTTCTCTCATGTAGTGTATCTTTTACTACCATTTGATATATATATCATAATTATTCTTTTTATATTCCTATTTTTCAGTGATTCATTAGGTGTTTATAAACTTTTGGTCATATGACATGATTGAGTACAATGTGGTAAAGATTTTTTATCTCACTTTTTATTCCTGTGAGATTCATGATTTATTTGCCACTATTTCATTTGTGTGTTGTATGTACTGCCCATGATTGTACAATTTGTTTAATATACTTTAATATCAGGGTATTTACATCTTCATGGTATGATCCTTATTTCATGTGGTGTATGCTTCGTAAGTTACCAAATCGGTAAGGGTACCTTTAACACTCCTATTTTTAAAAGACTTTTATTGTTATGTCATTTAATTTACATCTTTTTATGTTGGGCTATGTTATTCTATATCCTTATTGCTGTAAATTTTATGTCCAAATTATGAGATACCATTTTCTCTCACCTGAACTCATTTTCTAAATATTAAATTGATTCCCTTAGGTTTTTTATTTTCTTTAAGGGAATTCATTACCCCATTTAAATTCTATGGGTTAAACTTATACTTATTGATTATGTCATGATATGAATACATGTGAATGGATTTTGATTGTTTTACACTGAATATCCAATCATTTTGATTGTATTTATATTTTTCACACATAATTATGTAATGGATTTATCATTAATCTATGGATACCGTCTTTATAAGTGGTTTTTTCTCAATTTACATTTCATTGGGACTTCATTATTGTTATGAGACAATTCAAATTTATATGGGGTATATACTATCCTTGGTAAATTTATATCATGAATACCTTTATTCCCATGATTTTATAATTTTTTTTATTAAGTGTTATTCCTCTGTTATTTGTATTCATGCATCTCTTATTTGGTTAAGAACTCCTTAACTAAAATGTTTCTTTAAAGATTTATTCTTATAAATATGTTTCCTTAATGTCCACATTATAAAAATTGTTTTATGTATTAATTGATATGGTCATTAATTATTTAAAATGTTAATTCCTTTAATAACTACAATGTAGTATGGGACATATTGATTAAAAAAATCTCATTATTACATGTTTTAAATGGTTTTATAAATTGTTAGATAAAGCATTGATTGTGTTGATATATGTAAATGATATATTGTGTTTGAAATGTGTAAATTTAAGCTTTCCTTTTGATTTTTTATGTGTAATGTATATTTTATAGTTATTTGGAATTGTTTGTGTATATGGGTTGTTCTGCGATAAACCTAGGGTTGGTGAGCCTGAGATAGATCTCCAATGCTTTGGGTAACGTGACAGAGGTAAAGGTTAATGTTTCTCCTAAGAGATTTAGGGAATATACTTTGATGGATATTACAAATGTAAATCCATACGTAGCTGTGATAGCTATAATGTAAGTATGATATGGATGACATAAGTTACCTTTATGATTTATGATTTCTATGTGTTATTCATAAATCATAGATTTCATGAGGTGGGTTCTGATTAAAAAGTATAGTTTCATTGATTTGTATTTATTGATGGGTTAATGTTTATTTTCCTTATTTTGTAAACCTTAATGATATTTTTATGCCTATCCCGTGTTATTAAAAAAATTTCCACATGAAAAAAAGATGAATTGTGTCATGTATGGGATTATGGAAAAGTCATGTTGTCCAAAAAATGGAAGTAGACATGTTCCTTTTCAAGAGTTTTTAAATAATTAAAAAATGGATACTGAGTTGTAGTGTCTACGGGTAATTTTCAAGTTGATATGTAATCTTTATGGCCAAACTCTCTAAAGATCCATACCTAAATTGATCTTCTATGTGAATTATTCATTTAATTAAATATTATGTAATGTTTTATGCTCGGGTTTTTATAATCCCTCAGAATCATAACCTATTTTTCTCGATAGCTCTTATTTAAATGGGGAATTTTTGGACCCCATAATATGTGTGTACTAGGAAAATTAAATGTCGGAAAGGATGATTTGGCATGAATTCTTTCCAAAATGGTCTAAAATCCCCGTAAGTTGTCATTTTCATAAATCTCCCACCTTTGAGAATATTATAAGATTATGAATGCCTCAACCACATAGAGAGCTCATGGTAAGATCCATAAGGCATCAACACCAAGTTTCATATATCTTTGAGAATAAATGAAGTGACGATTCCACTCTATGAAGCATCAATCTTGTTTCATTTAGTGATTTGTGACTGTGTGGATACATAACAGTAACCGACACGCATTGAAATAATGATTCATGAATCCCATCCATTTGTGAAGCTTATAATGGATCGTGATGGGATCCCAATCATTTCATCAACCATATTTCTATAAATACCCCCTTATGTAATACATTTAAGTTGAGGAACACCATATGAAATCCCAAAATAACTCCATGTTTGTGGACCAACAAAGCTTCATGAATGCAAGTGAAAATGGATTACCAAAGGTATCAAATCATTGTGAAACCACCTCCCATGTGTTCTTAAGATACATCTACTATATTGGAGATTAATTTAATGAATTACCATACCATTCATAGAAGAATAAGGACCTTTGAGGAATATGAGGATTCATGATGCATTAGTCTGTCTTGAATCTCTCCCCCTAAGAATCAAGAATTCATTATAAGGTAGGGGAAACCTGTTTAGAAAAACCTACCCATTTCCCAACCACTTGAACTCAATAAGTACCTTGATATTTAAAATTCTCCCTCTATGATTTCCTAATAACCATGAAACACCACTCATTGTTCTCTCCATGGTTCCTCCATTCTATTGACACCCCATCATGATGGTTTAGTACCCATGGCCCCATACCAATACATGACTAGTTCAAAACACTCCAAATCCTTATGTGACTTGTACCAACAACTTTTTTTCTTCCTGCTTCACATAAGGTGTAGACCAAACACCCATCCTAGCAATTTATTCTAATAATAGTCATCATAACCCCTTTTCTTCTAATTATAGGGACCCTAACATTGTCCTCCTGATTGACCACTCCTCTACGGAAGTGACAATGCCATTTCAAGACCTTATTAACATGAGTAGTGAACACTTAAGACCTATGGGTGAGCAGTGGGTCCTTCCAACTATGAGATCAAAGACATCAAATAGACTTTTTCCACATGGTATTAATATTATGTTAAACATGAAAACAAAATCCTCAACTTGTGATGTAAAACTATAGCCTAAACATGTTTGATAAAAAACGATTACACACGTACTATCATCACGGGACACCAGCTTCCCCTCATATTTATTGGGTGAAACCCATATAGGGAAGCTTCCATGCATATAACCCACATAGTCTACCCCATATTTGGGATATGACATCCATTCCAGGTAGCTTCTATGAATAATCCCCACACCATCATCCTAGACCATCTGATGCGAATCCCATTCTTGTAATATTTTATATATAATCCCCACACCATCCCTTATAAATTCTATATTTGCAACATGATCATCCCTACCAGATGATGTTGAATTTCTTGGATCAATCCTATCACATGACCATAAATGGTGGCATCAAACTAAATTGGTTTTCATCACTCTCTTATAAATAGGGTATGTAGGATGCCTCCCTGACGGTCAATCCCAACTATGGTAAAACTATGTCTAACATCATACCACATAGGGAAACACATCATTAATTCACCTCCATTGGGAATTCAAATCCATTAGTAAACTATAAAAGTACTAACCCAAAGAGAAACACCTCCAGAAGTTGCCTCCCCAGGGAGTTTTGATCCATTGATAAAATACCAATATTCCCCCTTCTAGAGAAACACCTCCTAGATATACCAATAAAGGGAATTATGATCCATTTTTAAACTATTCAGGTGGCCCCTACAAGGTAAACACCTCCCATATACACCTCCAGAAGGTGTTCTAATCCATTGGTAAACTATCCAGGTGTCCTATCCAAGGTATGAACCTCACAAATCCACCTCTATTAGAAATTATGATCCATTGGTAAACCATCCTTTGGGTGAAATATTCCTTCCTAGGAATACAACTCCTTGATCTAGGTATATATGGAATATTTATTAACAGCGTCATCTCCACAAGATGTTATACACCTTCTTTGAATCTCCCTCCCTGAGGCATTCTAATCCACTTATAAACAATCTACAGAATCCCTCCTAGGGACACACCTCCTAGATCCTTCTCCATGGGTTGTTCTTATCCAAAATAGTATATCTCTCTCAATGATTCATTCTCATTCATTTGTAAACCAACCCAATTTTGATATCTTCCCTTATAGGAACACACCTCCATGATCTGCCTCTATAGTTTGTTATTATCTACCACCTCATCTCCAAAAGACATTAAAATCGTGTCCCGATCCATCTCAGATATATTTTTAGATCCATATCAAAATGATGTAGAACATGTTACCAGTATGAGAATACCATCCCCATACAAAACTCATGGGATTATTGAGGTTAACATCCATGGAATACATACGCCCATAGAATTAGTTACCTCTGGATTGACATGGGATGCCTTGAGTTCTACATCTACGACTCCTCATATCAGATTACCTCCCTTGGGGAATATTTACAGGTGACCAATATTCCCAATTCCCATAAATTCCAAGATATTACCAATATTATACTCCCCTAAGAAAATTTTTCTTCCCTATCAATATCTAAGTACTGTAATTAACAGGTGTCCACATAGAGATGGCATCAGGAATGAGTTCCATGAAGATGAAATAATAATTTAGGGAGACCTAGACTAGGAAGACAGATCAAAGGAGGAAAAATAAAATTATCTTGTTTTTATCAAGGACCAAACATCTTTTTTTAATGTGATGAAATCTACCCGCCTTTTGAAAGTTACAATACATGGCAACACAAAACAGCACAAACTGCTTTACATAGGCACCCCTAAAAAAGTGAAAGAAACAAAAATAATGGTGGATTTATTATTTATAAATGATATTAATGATAAAACTAATATTATTTAATTATTATATCACACATACAAAAATTATTTCCATTTAATGGGAATAAGATTATGGCAGTTGTGTGCACAGAAGAGTACCACTTCGAGAAGCTATGTGATTCGTTCAAACATTACATAGAAGGTAATAAGGATGGGTTTCAAAAAAATATCTGATATTTCTGAAATAAAAATTCTTATATACTTATAATATATCATTTAACATTCATTTATTTAATACATTAGGAAAATTGATGTAATGTTTATACATACGCTAGGCCTATCATCTCAATGAATGATCAATTTCTTTTTCTATCTCTATCATTTATAGATTACTATAATGAAATATACACTGAATATATATGATATTAATATCATGGTTAAATTTTTTGGGATGATGGAATGAAGATCAATGTTTGATTAAAAAAATTTACCAATCAAAAAATACATGAAAAACAATGTTTTTATGGCTCGAGACTAGACTTTAACATTGAATTATTTTTAAATGTGTAATAAAATCTCATAAGTAAATAATATATTGTATTATATATTTATATATTGGTTTTTTAATATATGTTTAATAACCATTTATTTATTTCCTAAAATATTCAAATATATATGAAGGAATTTGAGACTTAGGAATGGGATTTCCATCTAACTTTTTACTAATGTCAGACACATGCCATATTCACAACCTATATATATTATGTTGTGTATATGATACAAATGAATCTATCTCAGTATTATTATCCATTAAATAATTGTGATTTACAAATCCAATTTAGAATCTCTATTTCATGGGTTTTATGGTTCAAAATTTACCAAATCAGAAACATATTTTTGTCTCAATTTTCCTTCTTTGATAAATATGTTATATTACACACCCATATTATTTTATAAGGTCTATATAAGAACCCTATGAAATTTAAAATAATGAATTTATTTTTACTATTGATATATAATATTTCAATTAATGTTAATACTTCATTTCCTTGTGATCTAATGTTACCAAAGTGGTAAATATTTTATGTGACATTCTCAGAGTATATCGAGATTCTTAATGAATATCTTTCCAATGAAAGCATTTTATGATCCACTTCTCTAGAATGTCATGAAATTTATTATCCACTGATAATCCAGGATATTTTCATGTAATAGTACCATTTTTAAAATCTATTGTTTCTAAAATAAATTTTAAAAAAATTCTATGAAAATATGATATTAATTCTCTATTCGATCAAAAATACATTTTCATCCAAAACCAATTTATTATATAATATATTTCCAATTTTTTTATTAATATCTAATGAATTTTTAAATAAATTTTTACCCATGTTTGAATTTTTTCAAAGATGTTTTGAATGGAATAATCACATTTTTTCTGATGAATTCACTTTTTACTTTTACATAAAATGTTAAATGAAACATTATTTTTATCAAGTATGAAATGAAAAATATTTCATAATTTCATGACTGCTCAATGATATTAGAAATCACTTATATGTTTTTGAAGTTATTTTTCAAGAAATAATTTCTTTAGTATTTGGGATTTTTTATTTTTGGAAAATGATTTCAGTATAAAAATGTGTTTTGGAAAATGTTTTAAAATGTTTTTTTTCAAAGTGCAATTGATATTTTCCTCATAAAATGATATAAATAATTTTAAAATATTCCTATATATATTTAAATATTTTTTTTCAAGGAAGAGGATTTCCAAAATGTTTTATGTTTTAAAAATTATTTTTAAATTAAAATTTATCTTCTTCAAGAAATGTTCCATGTGATCTTTCAACACCATTCTCTATATTAGATGACTTCCTTTAAGATAACTAATTACTTACTAGGGATATGATCCAAGGATATAATTATTATTCTTTCCTAAATGGATTCTCTGAACAATATATTTATAAAACCTATTTCTATTCCATATGTTATACCATGTTAAGAGTTTTATGAAACACACTTATTTTTCAATGGGTTATAATGTGATGAAATAATGGAATTTTTATAAAACCAATATATTTTCAATAGGTAATTATCTGATTAAATGTTTAATAAACCCATTTCAATTCATGGGTTTGATATAATAAATATTTTATGATTTTGAGGCATAAACATATTTAATTTTCTTTAAGAGATAGGTTGTACCTACATCTCCCTCAATGAATTGGATAAATATAAAATTTATATTATATTAGAGGGTACATAGGTTATTATCCCAAAACCAAAAGCAAGAGTACACATGTGGTTAGCCCATTCCAAAAAAATTATGTACATTGGTGTTTATCGTATCCCGATGTTGATAAAAGGGTGTTAATCCAAAGACTAACATGTTATGAATGTATTATTGGGTATCCATGACATAATATATTCTATTATTATTTGTATTCCAAAAATGTGTGTCTTATTCCAATGATAGGAAATAATGGCTCAAGTTTATTAATTCCCATTTGATTCATATCTGATAAACTACAAATATTTATTCGACAACTCAATATTATGACCTTTTTTCAAGGTATGGGATTCAAATGTTATGTTCATGTTCCCATGAGCATATGTTCAAGATTTTCTTTTTCATCTCCCTTTTATATAATTACTAAGCATCTGAGTTCACCCCATTTTATGTTTCATTTCCCTAGGTTATGAATAAATGTATCATGTATGATATGTCTAATAAGGATGGTAGTTATGGATTTTATAGTGACCTTTAATGTAGTACCAATGGACATATATGTTATTTCTATGTTACCAAATGAAATAATATATTATGGTCCTTAGAAGTTATCTTATTTAATTTTATGAATATTCCTATAAAAGGATTTAATATTTATGTTTGAAAAATACTTTTTCACTATAGTTAGAATTAGAGGATAGATATCGCTAAAATTTAGAAACTGGGATAATAAATATCTATTCAAACACCTTGGTATATATCTATGTATATGTATACATATATGTCTACTAATAAGTATAAGGCTGAGTCAATGTATAAGAAAAATATTTGAGAATTTTGATAATGGAATGATAGAGTAGATTCTATGAAATTAAATCTCTAACAAGATATTATAAGTGGATGTTGACTTGGAACATAGGTACCTAGTTTTAATAAAAATGAAATTGGAATATTGAGATAGACATGAACATCACTTTGTTGAAGAATGTTGACCTTGATGCACACTTTTTTTGACACTAATGGGGGATATGCTTTGTAAATTCTCAAAAACATTTCAAACCATCAAGATAGATTTAAATTTATGGTAACTATGAATGACCTAGGATAAACCTATAGTTTCATATATTGAGAAGATGGTGTCAGGATTAGGACATCCTATAAGTGGTTTTTCATGATTATTTCATCCTACACAATGATTAGCTATCACACACTATAATTCTAGTTTTTTCTATGTATAAAACACAATGGAACCATGTTAACGCTGAATGTAATTAAAAATGAAATGATTATCCTCCTAAGGAACCAAACTTTATCTGAGAAAGAGTGATAATTTTTATTTATATGATAAAAAAACTTCCTCATCCTATAAATGATGTTGAACTTAAAAATTTGAGAAGGGTGAAAAAATGTTCAATTGAGTCCATCAATTGGAAATTTCCACCTTATTTTAGGGCTTCCTATGACCCACTTTCTACTAAGAAATGGACCTATACCATTGAAATGATATTTTACATTCATCAGTGCTCAGATCACGAAAAAATCATTATGGTTTTTTATTAAATACAAGGTGAAGAATACCATCGGTGGACTCTTATTAAGAATACGACGTAATAAGAAGAAATTGAATCTATAGAATAGTAATAGATTAAAAGGATTTTTCTCAATAAGTAATTATCTTGTATTGTATAAAATAAGGGTAAATAATTCCTTGAATATAAGGAAAATTTTATTGAATCTATTTGTACCTATGATGCTAATATTAGAAGACTTTAAAGGTTTGCTTATAGTTTCATATGCATCCCAAAAAGGAAAATTTATGGATTATTTGGTGGCTTAAAACCATGTCCTAGAAATGACATAGCTATAAGAGACTTATTTATCTATGAATAATTTATTATATGTGGAGTAAAGGTAGAAATATAAATTTGATATTTCATCCATTTTTGTGGTTTTGATAAGAAAAGGAAGATATAGTCTCATGAAAAGTCAAAAGGTGGAATGAAATCTCATCCATCTGTATTCTTTGAATGGGGAAAGAAGCATCAGGGGAATTACAAGAATGGAAATGTGAGGTTCATAAAATGAGGAATGGTACGTCATAATGGATATTCATTTTGAAATGAAATTAATAGGATGGTTAATGTAATGGAGGAGAAAAGTATGTAAACTAATGCACCAATCACACTCAAGGGTTTCATATGAAAGGTGTATGGTATTTTTGTGAATAAATTATCAAATATGTGGGATAATTTTGATTAATATCCATAAAAACTTATAATGGAAGAGGATTATTTTAAGGATTATTAAATCGCAATGGATTATGTTAATCATGATAATTAAAGAACACATATCCTCCCATCACTGGTAGGTAATTTCATGTTTGATTTAGTATGAATGAGACCACTAAAAACATTATTATTAATCATTTTTTATATTTCATATGATTCTATAACTCTACATGAATTCTAGAATGATGAAACAATTATATCAGTATAAGGTTCAACCCCAACTTCCAATGGAAATTATTTTTTATAAGAGAAGATCTTTTATAAGTAATTAGTGGTTAATTTATATTTGGATGTTTATATATAACCATATAAGATTTACATTAGAGTTATAGATACTTTCATGCATTGATGAGTTTAAGGTTAATCATAAGTCATTAACACCCATTTTAGGTTTTATGAGATGTGTGTTTTTTGGGATTAATGATATTTAAGTGATAATTATAGGAACACAAACCTTTGGTTTTTATATGTTATTGTGAAAATGTTCTTTAAGGAGGAAAGTATTTACTATTCTTTGACCTATGATTAAAGGTAAATGTAACGTTTTTGGTTTATATTATTGTTAATGTTATGATAATTAGCTTATGAACTCAACACACATAATTGAAATCTGAGTAGATTAATCTATAGATAATTTTTTTATAATAAACACTAAGGAAGTGGTAATATTGCACAGAGTACCACATTAATTTTTTTATTCCTGAGATATAATGTTTACCTCGATGTTGGTTGGTTTATTCCAAAATAATTTTATATATTGTTCAGTTTTAGCACTACCAGAACTATTCATACCCTAGAAAATATGATATGATAATGTTTAATTTATTTTTAAGTTGGATTGGGTCAATCCCTTCCTTAAGTTGATATTTTCTTAAAATAATATCTTTCAATCTATAATTAATTTTCATCATTATGAATAAACTTATGTAAATATGTTTATAACACCAAATTACTAGAATTAAATAGTACAAAAAATCTATTTGGACCAGATCAAGATGATAATATGGGAGGGAAGGTTAGAGCCATTTTGTAACATGTAATGACATCAAAAAATGTAAATAAATGTCATGCTAATAATCATAAACATGGTATATAATTTTATATAGAGACATGTTCATTTTACTATTTTTTCTACAGATGAAATAAGGGAAAGTTAAGACCTATAAATATTAGTCCCTTTGAAATACATGATTATATTGGGATAATAAAATTCTATTTGGAAATTCCACTAAACCTCTCTTAAGATCATGAGGTGTTCGATATATGAATCCATAGGTTCTACATACCAAATCCATCACATGTACTAAACTAATACGACATACCACTGGATCATGATATTTCATATGAGGAACAATTGGTAGGAATTCTGGCCTAAAAAAGAATTGTTTTTCCAAACAATACTAATCACATAGCCATTATTTTTTTGGAGAAACTACCAGATTGAGAAAGATACTTAAGAACCCAATTAAATAATGTGGAATAATTATCCCTATTTTTGGCACCAAAATAATGAATTTCATGTTTGATATTCATTTTATGGGAGGTAGAATGTAACACCTCATGATTTGGTGAAGTATATTTTTTGAAATAAATTTATTATTATCAATATTTTTCATTACAAGAAATATTGGGTTTATCTTGTGTTTCATGAAACACAAGTTTTTTCCTATGTTATACATAACACCAAGTTTATCATGTGTTACATGGAAGACCAATTATAGCATGTGTTACACAGAACACTGATTTTTAATAAGCCGTGAAAAATAAGTAATATTATTTTTTAAAACCAATAGCATTACTCTATAGCTACTAAATTGGTTTTATAAATAGGAAGGAAAATTTTTAAATATTATGTATAATTTTATTATGAATAAAATATATTGATAAAAAATTACTTACATTTTAAAAAATATATATATCCTTAAAAAATACGATTTTCTCAGAAAACCATTCTTTTAATTTTGATTCATGAAAAATAATAATTTTTTAGATACTTCTAGAAAATCAATTCAATAATATAGAAATAATTTTTTAAATAATCATATTTTTTTTCTATGGTTGATTTTATGATATTTTTTTGAAAAGAATCTTTATTGATAAATAGAGAAAGATAGTAAATTTTAATTGAAACTACCATTTCGTATAAATAATATATAATGTAAAATTATTCTTATACCATATTTAATTAAAAGTTATTTCAATTATTCAAAATTTAATACATATTGGGCTGTTATGTAAATATCATATTGAATTTCAATATATAAAATTTGTAAACTTTTAATCATTTTCTCTTTGAAACCACAATTTCATGTTATAATTACGAGATTATTTTTTAAATTAAAATTTTTCAATTTTTTAAGTGGAATTTGTAAAAATGGATTACATATTTTTAATTAGAATAATTTAATTCACTAATAATTTCAACTCAATTTTTTACCAAAATGAATAGTAAAAGAATAAAAATTATTTACGATAATTATGTTTAAAATGTGTTGAGTAGTGGTTAATATAAAGACATATCTAGTGATAAACTCTTTTATTCCTGAGGTTAGAATATTATTGGTTCGTTTTTTCATGAAAAAAATGTCCTTGAAAACATTTCTTTAAAAAAACTACTAGTGTGTAACTCTCCTCACTTATAAAAGGCCAACAATTCTCTTATACTATTAATACGTTCAAACCCATTTAGATTTGACAATACCTACAAAACTACATTACCAAATGACCACCTCTCATCCTATAATCCTTACATTGTAATTAATTACATCCTAATAAAGGTTTTGGAGTAAACATGAGGAGAATACCCAAAGAAGAGGTAATATACCTCAACGAGCTTTTTTTATTTAATTTATTCCTCAAAATCCATGAATTTTTGTTATACTGTTCTGATATAGTGACATAATTTCCTTAAAAATATTTATATTTTTTTACCATGATCAACAACCATCTCCACTTCATTCAAATGAATTTCGAAATCATCATTCGTGTGTACGATGAACTATCACCTCATGAACCGATGCTATATGTTTTTCGATTAATAGTAACGACCCAATGTTTTTTAAATGGAAATTACTCTATTATAAATATTTCATATAATCCCCTTAAATAAAAATATAATAAAATACTATGTGATATGTTTCTTTTAAACATATTTTTGTCACTTTGGTGACTTGAATTTCAAAAATCTAACATTCACAGTTGCAGTCAGTATGTTTTTTGGAGTCCGATAAGAAAAACATAATTTTTGGTGAATACTAACCTATCTTTATGAATAGTAATATACCCTTATTAATATTGATATACCCTAATTAAAAGTAACATTACAAAATATAGTATAAAAATAATATTCATGTGGAAGTATGATGTACCTATATTTTAGAAAAGTAAATGAATGTTTTAAAACATGAATTTAAAAATAAATTATTTGTTTTGTAAAATAATTAAATAATAATATTTAGAAAATTATTTTTAAAAAATTTATTTCATTTTTTGATTCTAGACATAAAAATATTGTTAGGATTATTTTTTCATATTTTTCTAATAAACATGAATTTTTTATGAATAGTAAATACAACAATTTTTGATAAATGATAAATAATGGATTTATTGAGTCATTGATGATGATCATGTCATGACCCGTCCTAGTGGGGCCCGAGACACAGCTCCCCAAGCCCGCCTCCAATAGGCCAGGGGCTGGTGACTAGCAACGAGTAGGCATATCACTAACATGAGAGGCATTACCTATACACCGGTACACACACACACACATCTCCAAACCCACAAAGATGAAAAGTAAAAACTAATAAAGAGGAAAAATGCATGCATACACAAAAAACCCAACCAACAGAGTACGATAGGAAGGTAAAGTACAGTATTGTAAAACCCTGGGCGAAAAGTACAAGCCCACTAAAAGAGAGTCTGTAACAAAGTCCAACCTTTAAGGAAAAGTACTAGGACTGCGATCCGTAGCTGTAGGAACACACCTCAGCCCGCCTGGTCTCACTGAGCACCGTTTGGTCCTGGTTCACCTAGAATCCTGTCAAAATCTTGCTCGTCTGCACAAGACACGACACGTGTGGGCTAAGCCCGTGCATGGGTGAGTATAACAATACCCAGTAGGACACCCTAAAACAACAAAGGAATACAACAAGGGAAAATACCACAAAGGAAAGATGTTGTCATCTCTACATAGTATATGTATACAGAACATATAACAAGAATATCTAGATATACTCATACACAATCGACTATCGTGAAGCCACTACTAATATCCAGCTCAAAGATTCCACTAAACACGTAACAAGGAGAACACACTCGTAGGTCTGAAGAAAGAGAGACCCAAAGGACTTATTCCGGGAGAACACACTCCACAAGTACTTGGGAACATGATGCTCATATGATGATCAAAACCAATAGTCATGGATTGATACCAAAAACTCAGTCTAAACTAATCCGCTAAGCAGAGGATCGATACCCGGGTAAAGTTGGTCATATCGATACCATGAACTCTACCTTGGGTTCCAGGAATGAATAGAGGATCCGGCTCTAAGTCTCACAAATGGGATTCCAACAACTCTATTCAGGAACTCGTGCTTAAGGGATCATACTCTTGTATATAGGAAATGATACCATGAACCTTCAGGAAGAAGACCAAGGGGACGAACCCTAAGGAAACTAGCCCAAGTCACATATGGAAACTGGCTCAAGCCATGTAAGATTGGTTACACGGCATGTAGTAGGGTTACACGCCATGTTCGTTGACCCTGGGTACTACCCGTGTAAACAACCCCTGTCATCCATTCAAGCTGTGTAAAACGCAACTACATAGCATGTAGAAGAATCATATTCCAGGTTCCTTGACTCCACGTGCTACCCGTGAAAATGGCCTGTGTCATTTGGCTCATCATATAAAATTAACTACACGACGTGTAGTAGGATTACACGCCACGTACGAGCACCTGGGGCTTGCTCTGTGTACGCTGGCCATGTGCCCGTACACGGTCTCCATCCATGTCCCATGCCCGTGTACCCATACACGGGGTATCCCATGTACTTGTACATGAGGTATCCCGTGTATCTGGCCGGGTCTGGTCGGGAATGGGTATACAGCTTGTGTCATTGGCCGTGTACCCAACCCATGTCCGTGTACTCCCGGAGTACACGCCAGGTGGTCTGCCGAAGAACACACGCCGTGTAGCCCATACTACACGCCGTGTAGTTGGGATTTTTCCAAAAATGCCTTCTTCCTCCTCGCGCCGCAGCTGATCCTCTGGATCCACTGTTTCTCGTCCGTTCGTCCCAATACTCCAGGGGTTGGTTCGTTTCATTATACGAACATCGAAACGAGTGTATTTGGTCCTTAAATCGGATCATAAAACTCAAACGTTCCATCTGATGAAAAACACCCGAAAACTCATATCTCACGATCCGGTCCGAAGCGTCTGCCGAAACAATAGTCGCACCTCCGTGAAATCGCTTCGGGGTTGGATCTACAATCTCGGATCGTTGCACCAACAAACGAATACACAATGATCGATTTCCTTCAAGAACGCGTAGAACGAAACGAAGAACGTGCTAGAGAAAAATAAAAAGAATCGAAAAAGAGGGATGAACCTCGATCGTTGTTCGTGATGATCTGGGTTCGTCGTCATTATATCAAAACCACAATAATCAACAGATTATAAATCTCGAGTATTTGATTTCCCGATGAATCCCCAAATCACACCGGCACGCAAAACGATCGATCTGTGGGCTAATCGGTTCGCAGATTAGTCCACATTCTTTGTAGGAATCAAGAACTCGGAAAGGAACCAAGATCAAACATCCTACCTAGATCCATGGTGTTCGTTGAAAAAAAGTCGGTCGCCGCGTCGTCATCACTGGTGAAAATCGTCATGAATGTCGTCGCCGCATTGGGAGGTTTTCTCCAGAGCCTCCAGAGCCACCAAGGGTTTCTAGGTTATGAGTTTTGTAACCCTGGAACCCTGCACAAGCCTTTATTTAAAAAGGATAAAGGATATTTTTTGCAACATATTTAAAAATATTTCACTACAGAATAAAATATTTTTATTAACTATTTTATTACTGTTACGTCAAAAAACTAGATTTCACCACCGACCTGCGCCGACCGATGTTAGGGCTCGCCTAAGGTAAAATTGTTGTTCTAAACAAAATGGTGCCCTCGTATTTCTGATCCACGTACCCATTCAGGTGTTATTCTACTTTTTCAGGAAAACCATACGTGCACATAATTTAATTATTAAATTAAATTCCAACATTTGTTCTGGGCTCACCGGGCCTCAGAACTGTATGCCATCTCGGAGACTAGTCTTGAAATGATTCCCAAATAATATTAAATTAACACATGGTAATAAAATCTGAGACATTACATCACACCCAACTTAGGGATTTTATGTCCCCGAAAAGCAAAAAAGGGCTACTAAAAAAGATGTGGGTACTGTACATGAATCTGAGCCTCCCGCTCCCACATGCTCTCCTGGAGATTCCCGTGCTGCCACCAGACATGCACCAAGGGAATAGATCACCCATGAAGGACCTTCTCCTAGAAACCCTCAATCTCCATTGGGTACTCATCAAAGGTCGCTCCATCATCGATGTATAGCTCGCCCCAGTCGATGACGTGCGATGGATCATGCATGTACCTCCGTAGCTGCGACACAAGGAAGACGTTGTGTACCCGGTCTATTTGAGGAGGTAGAGCCAAGTGATATTCCACCTCGCCAACTCTACTCAGAATCTGGAAAGGGCCGATGAACTGTTGATTCGATAAGGTTTTCCTTATGACTTTTCCATTCCATCTTGTTTTGAAAATCACAAACACCATATAAATAAGGAAATATTAATTTTCCTTCATAAGGAAAATTTACTTCTTCAAGGAAATTTACCCTAACCTAAGTTTTCTTATACATAGCCATATGTTTCTTAAGTACAAAAACCGGATTCATACCCAAAATCCCAGAGCCATATAATGTAATGATTTGGAGCATTCTGTTTTTAGGATCTGAATTCTAGATGAGAACTTTAATGAAGTTTCAATCCTAATTATGGACTCCGAACCTTCATGGGTTCGACCAAAAACTCTTATGTAGTTGGACTCCGAACTCTTAAGTAGTTAGACTCCAAACTCTTAAGAAGTTTGACTCTGAACTCTTAAGAAGTTCGACTCCGAACTCTTAAGAAGTTTGACTCTGAACTCTTATGTAGTTATACTCCGAACTCTGAAGTAGTTCGACTCCGAACTCTTAAGTATTTCGACTCCAAACTCTTAAGTATTTCGACCCTGAACTTTAACTAGTTCGACTCCGAACTCTGCAAGTTCAGATTTTGATCTCTGGTGAAACCAGAATCTGAATTCCTATAAAACAGAATCCGAACATTTCTTAACATAGACTCCGAATTTCATTTTGGTTAGACTCTGAAATGTTAATTTGCTTACACTCCTAAATTTTTGTATGGAATTTACTTACATTTGATCCATTTCAAATCGATGTCATGCATTCAGTTATTCATGGTTTGTTATAAAATGATGTCATCTTTTATGTTTCTAATTAACCATTGGTTGAGTTACACGTGTACAGGTCCCTCCGAATTTCATGGAAAATATGACCGTTGGAGGAGGGAGCCGACTGTTGGAAAATTTCTTATAAATAGGAGCTCATTTGAAAGAGCATAAAAAAACAAAATTTGATGAAAACTAGTTGATCGATCTAGAGACCACACGCTATTAAGGTGATTTCTAGAGAGAGAAGCTTTTCATGCTTTGTGTGTACTGAACGGATCGTTCAGATTTCTTCGTGCGACTCCGAATGTTGGTGATTACATTCAAGGACGTCCGGGGATAGGAAGACAGAGGTGCCGACTACTTTGAAGTTAAAGGGCTTCCTTGCTGAGGAAGAGAGAGTTTCCAACTACCTTGAAGTTGAGGGCTTGCGGGGATAACAAGAAAGAGATTCTGATCTTCGTATTTAGGGCTTACCCTGGTGTGGGTAAGACAGACTTGCTTGATAGTATAAATCAAGGGACCTTTATCCGAGGTTGTTGGATACCCTTCTCTTTGGGTTAAAAGACTTATATCTTGTTACTTGTAGTTTTACTACTTGTTTGTTTCCGCTGCATATTGTTTTGTAAGGAAATTATAACCTTCTTATATTTCCTTACACTTGTACTATGAATAGTTTAGATTCTATATGATTTAATGTAGAATCTTATATTGTTAACATTGGTTCCAATTCTCTAGTTGGTGATTAGAGGTGTTGTGAATCTGCATAGTTTAACTTTGTTAAACTTAGATTTTTCCTTGTCTAAGGAAAACATAGTTATCTATAACCAACTTTAAATGTTCCAAAGGAATTTTTAAAGTGTACGATTCACCCCCTCTTGTATATTGAGCATCAAGATCATTATTTCGATCCTACAATTAGTATCAGAGCAGGTCTCAGAAATACTTGTACTCACGTATAAGTTTTTCTTGCTCATCTTTTTCTTTGTTCTTCATCCTTTCATAGACAGAACCTTTTCGTTTAGAACTTTGTCATTCCGAACTTTATCGTTCCGAGCTTTGTCGTTCCGAACTTTTTCGTTCCAAACTTTGTCATTCCAAACTTTGTCGTTCCGAACTTTATTATTCTTAATTGTCATTCTAAACTTTGTGGTTACGAACATTTTCTACTAACAAGTTTGGTTTCCATGTTTTTTTAAGAATGGAAGTGGTCAATGTTGGTTCTATTGACAATCTAAACCCTACAAGACCACCAATATTTGATGGTAATGACTATGAGTTCTGGAGAGATCGAATGAAGACTTTTGTTATCAATACCGGAGTGGATAATTTCGCTATGCTTACTGGTGATTATAAAATTCTCGATAAGGAAGTTAGAACTTTCACTAACTAGGAAAAGAAAGTGTATTAACTCAATTATAAGGTATGCAATACTTTTCTGTGTTCAATGACTAGAAATATATATAGCCAAATTTCTTCTTGTGAAGCAGCTAATTGTATCTGGAAGAAGTTAGAAGTTACACACTTTGGCACTTCTAAAGTGATTGAGACTAGGGGAGCTATGCTTAGAGCTGAATACCATGCATTCAAGTTTCCGTATGGAGAACCAATATGTAAGGTTCAACTGAGGTTTATGACTATAGTCAACAACTTACAGTCAATGGGAGAGAAAGGGTTGGATGATGAAGCCCTTGTGGATAAGATAATTGATATTATTCCTAATGATTGGGAATACAAAAGAACAACTATTGATGAGAATAGGAAGGTCACTCAAATTTCTCTTGATGAACTATTTGGAACTCTTCTCCAACATGAAACAAGAATGAAGATAGATGCAGAAAACATCAAAAAGAAGAATGGAAATGGTACTGTTGCTCTTACAACAACATCGAATCATATGAAAGCTAAGACTCCTGAGATAGTAACTAGATCCAAGTCTAAGAAGGTGATTATTCAATCAGAATCTAGTGATAGTGAAGTCTCAGAAAATGAGTTAGTAAATCTTGCTCGAAGGATGCACAAGATAGCCGGCCAGTGAAATTTCCAATCCAAGTATAAGAAAAAGGAACGGAAAGACAGGAATGATGGAGAAGTTACTTGTTATGAATGCAAGAGATCTGGACATATTAGACCAGATTTCCCTCTACTCAAAAAAAAAATTAAAGGAAAGAAAGGAATTCTGAATAGAACATGAAGAAGTATTACAAAACCAAATCTAAGAAAGTTCTGAAAGAAAATGACACCTGGAGTGCCAGTGGTGGTGACTCTTTAGATGAATCTTCAAATTATGAATCTTCAGGACATAAGAATCATGGTCTTATATCCAGATTACCCATTGATAATCATTGCTTTATGGCTTAGGTATGGAATGATAAATCATTGACCAATGTTTCTTTAAATTATAATGATAGTAAGTATTATAACTCTTCAGATGAAGAATCCTCTTCTAATGAAGAAAATACTTCACCTACCTATGAAGAAGTGTCTAGGTTTGCTGAACTTCTTGAGATTGAGAATTCTAAACTCAATAAAAAACTTTATAAGGAAAACTCTAGTAATTCTATTCTTACAAAATAAATATTAGATCTTTCAAATGATCTTTATAGGAAAAATTCTGATTTTATAAGAATTTCAAAAAATCTTGAGGAAGTAATTTCTGAGAGGAACAATCTTTCTAAAGAGTTAAAAAAACTAATTTCTAAGAAAAGTGTTTTCGAGCCTAGATCTAGTTCTAAATCCAATGATTTTGAAGATAAAAACTTGGTTATTAAACTCATGTCTGAATTTTTTCCCTTCAAGAAGTGTTTATCAAACTTTAACCATGGTAAAGAAAATTTTGATAAAATGTATTCTCAGATATGACCTTTAAGAAAAAAATCCGGATTTGGTTATACCCATGCAAAACCAACTTTTATTAACAACTACTTTGTTCCACAAAGTGCACCATTTTGTACCAAGTGTAAATGTGGTGGTCACTGGGCAATGAATTGTTCTTTAAATAAAACCCAATCTCTTGATTTTCTTAAAGCCTATTTTTCTAAGAATGTTTCAGTTTCTAAAATGTTGTTGTCTGGAAATCTCAGATCCAAAAATGTTTGGATTCTGAAAGTATAATTATTTTCTTGTTTTTAAGAAGATAGAGGAAGTACCAACAACAATATGTGGTACATGGATAGTGGATGTTCTCGGAACATGACTGGTAACAAAAGCTATTTTGAAAATATTATCAAAACGAAAGGAGGAAATGTAAATTTCATAGATAATTAACAAGGAGAAATTGTTGGTATATGTAATATTTTTCTTCTTGGTAAAACTTTTATTACAAATGTTTTATTTGTTAAGGGTCTTAAGAACAACCTCATTAACATAAGTCAGTTATGTGATTAATGGTACCTTGTGAATTTTAGTAATGATAAGTTCTTAGTACACAATTCAAGGAAGAATTTATTCTCTCAGACAATAGGAAAGAGAATGTTTACAAATAGAACTTAGAAGACCTCAGGAGCGAATATTTACCTTTCCTTAGTGCAATGGAAGATCATTCCTGGTTATGGCATAGAAGACTAGGTCACTGTATCCTTATAAACTTATGTAAACTATCTAAGAAGAAACTAGTTAAGGATCTACCAGAGCTTAGATTTGATTCCTCTAAATTTTGTGATCCTTGTCAATATGGAAAGAAACATAAATCTAGTTTTAAATCAATCGGCGAAGTCTCAACAATTGATGCATTACAGTTAGTGCACATGGATCTTTTTGGTCCAACACAAACATGAAGCATTGGAGGTAAATAATTTGTGTTTGTTTTAGTTGATGACTACACTAGATTTACTTGGGTCTATTTTCTAGCAAATAAGTATGATGTTTTTTTTATTTCAAAAGTTTTAGACACAAGTTAATAATGAGAAAAATCTTTCATTAAAAACTATTCATAGTGATCATGGAGGAGAATTTCAAAATTCTGATTTTGAAACTTTTTGTAGTAGAAAAGGTATTACTCACAATTTTTCAACACCTAGAACTCCAAAAAAAATGGTGTATTTGAAAGAAGAAATGGAATTATTCAAGAGATAACTATAACCATGTTGAGTGAATATTCTATTGCTAGACATTTTTGGGATGAAGCTGTAAGCACTGCTTGTTATACGATAAATTGAGTTTTGATTAGACCTTTTCCAAATAAAACTCCTTATGTGTTATAGAAGGGTAGAAAACCAAGACTTTCCTACTTCATGGTGTTTGGATGCAAAGTATTCATTCAGAATACTAAAGATAACTTACATAAATTTTCACCAAAATCTGTTGAAGGAATTTTCTTAGGTCACTCCACAACTTCTAAGGCTTATAGAGTTTTTAATAAAAATACTTGTACTGTTGAAGAAAGTGTGCATGTAAAATTTGATGAGTCTTATCCTTTTATTTTTAAACTATCCTAACCTATATCCTCAGACGTGTTTTAAAAAAATGATTATCAACCTTTGATAGAAGATCCTTCTGATAAGGAAAATTTTCAAGAAGATACTTCTGAATCATTTACCCCAGATACTTTCAACCCTATGTTGATGAACATGTTTTAAAAAACCCAAATCAGGTGTTTCTTAAGAATCATCCCAGTGATAGAATCATTGGTGATGTAAATCAACCTATAAGGAAAAGAAGTTCCTTATGAAATGAAGTAGAACATCTAGCATTTCATTCCCAATTAAAACCAAAAATTACTGATGAAGCTTTAGGTGATGATGATTGGATCAAAGCCATGCAAGATGAACTAAATGAATTTGAGAGGAATAAAGTCTGGACCTTGGTTGAAAGACCTAAGGATACTTCTACTATTGGAGTAAAATGGGTCTTCAGAAACAAGTGTGATGAAAATGGAGTCATAGTAAGAAATAAATCTAGACTCGTTGCTAAAGGCTATAACCAGAAAGAGGGAATAGACTATGAAGAAACCTATTCTCTAGTAGCTGGACTTGAATCTATTCGTATTCTACATGCCTTTGTAGCATTCTTCAATTTTAAACATTTTCAAATGGATGTGAAATGTGCTTTTCTTAACGGTTATGTTCAAGAGGAAGTTTTCGTTGAACAACCCCTTGGTTTTGAAGATACAAAACATCCTGATCATGTTTTTAGACTTACCAACGGATTGTATGGTCTTAAACAATCCCCACGAGCATGGTATGATAGACTCACCTGATTTTTGCTTCAAAATAACTATGTTACGGGAAATTCAGATCCAACCCTTTTTATAAATAAAGATAAGAAAAATGATTTGATTGTTCAAATTTATGTTGATGACATCATATTTGGTTCAACTCAGCAATTTTTAACTGATTCTTTTGCATGTCTAATGAAATCTGAGTTTGAAATGAGTATGATGGGTGAGTTAGCCTTTTTACATGGTTTTTAAATTTCTCAAAAACCAGAAGGAACCTATATATCTCAACATATGTATATTAATGAACTTCTAAAAAAGTATGGTTCTAACAACACTAAGAGTATAAGTACTCACATCGGTACCTCAAACGCATTAGATATTGATGAAGCTGGGAAACCAGTAGAACAATCATCTTTTAGAGGTATGATAGGAAGTCTACTTTACATAACAGCTAGTCGACCAGACATAATGTTTTCAGTGTGCTTATGTGCAAGATATCAATCCAATCCTAAGGAATCTCACCTAAAGACTGTAAAAATAATTTACCGCTACCTAAAGGGAACCATGGATCTAGGATTATTTTATACTTCTAGAAATGATTTTGTTCTAAAAATCTTTTCTGATGCTGACATTGGTGGATGTATAATGGATAGAAGAAGTACATCCAGAACTTTTCATTTCTTAGGAGATTCATTAGTTTCTTGGTCCTGCAAAAAGAAACATTCTGTAGCACTTTCCACTGCTGAAGATGAATATGTATCAGTTGGAAGTTGTTGTGCTCAAGTTTCTGGATGCAACACACACTCACATATTATGGCATGAGTTTTACTAAGATTCAAATTTTGTGTGATAACACAAGTGCCATTTCCCTATGTAAGAACCCTGTACATCACTCTCGTGCAAAACACATAGATATTAGGCATCACTTTCTTAGGGATCACACACTTAAAGGAGATATCATTATTCAGTTTATCGGAATGCAAGATCAACATGCAGATATTTTTACAAAATCATTACCCTCCGATAGATTTCAGTACATTAAACAAAATTTAGGAATGATAACTGTAAGGTAATCATTCCTCATTAAATTCTTGTTGAACAATTCTCCTAATAGTAATAAACTCCTTTTCATAGGGAGAGTACATTTGAATGTTAATATTTCTAAAATTTTTGGAAATTTTTTTCAAACATAGTATAACTATGTTTTTCTTCTTTTGTAGTTAGTTTTTCAAACTTTTTGGAACTGAAGTTTCCAGAATGGAAATTTCTGAAACAAAATTTTTGGAATGGAAATTTCCAGAACTGAAAATTTTCAGGATTAAAATTCTCGAAATGAGAACTTCCGGAATGGAGGTTTTTCTTACTGGAATGTCCGGAATGGAGATTTTCGGACTAGAGTTTTCGTTACAAAATTTTCATACTGGAACTTTCATAATGAATTTGTTTTTAATTTCTTTGTCCTCAAGAAGAATATTACCAATTACGATCAATATTTCTAGCCAATCCGAGAGCTGTGATTTCCTTTCTTATAGTTTCGTAATCATATTTTGTTTGCTTGTATTTTCCTAATTTTTTAAAAGATCAGATTCTAGTTTTCTTCAAATCTGAATGTTTTCTTTAAAAAACCTCGAATGATCGGATTCTAGTTTTCTTCAAATCCGAATGTTTTCTTTAGAAAACCTCAAAAGATCGGAGTCATGTTTTCCTTGCGGGATTGTTCTCAACCGTCAGATCAGATCAAAGATTTTTCAACCGTTAGATGGATTTTGGAAGACCAACTGTCACAACCATTTCCTATATAAAGGGGACCCTGAGACTCGCCCCACATTGGTTTTTCAAGCTTTTGCATCTTGAAGCCCTTCTGCACTTCTTAAGGATAGTTACAAACTTTGCAAGGTCATTTCGAATATTTCAGTTTACTTCACTCCGAATGTCTGTTGAAGCAACTTCTCAAGATATGTCAACTGCGAAACCGATCTCTAAGTGGTTAGTCTTCAGGGAAAGGTTAGTTCATCCAGATTTCTATAAGATTGATTCCCTTATTTCAATGAATATTAGACTGAATGGATTGGAAGATGTCTTTGTAGCAAAGTCAGGTAAACAGGATCTGGTGTATACTGATTTGATGATCGATTTCTACGAGTCTGTTTCCTTCCAGATGGAAGACGGTAGAGAGTGGTTTTCTTTCAAGTCTTATGGGAAGACTTATAAACTATCTTACACCAAGGCTGCGAGATTGGTTGGTTTATCATATGAAGGAGAAGCTGAATTATGCTCACACAAACTTCCCGATGTGCAAGGAAGTTTCAACAATGAGAAGGCACTGAAGTGTCTTGGACTTGTAGATGATTCAACAATTAAGATTGCTCGTCTCACCCCGAATAATAAAATCCTTCAGCTTTGGGTTCAAGGATTTCTGGTTCAAAGAAGAGGTGATAAAGAAAATCTGAATAAAAGTGATATATATGTCTTAGATTTCTTGGTAAATCTTAGAATGATAAATTTGATGAAGCGTATCTTGGTTACAATCCAGAACATCAAAGAATTCAATTTGAGAGCTCAGATAATCATGTTCCATGCCTTACTATCTAAGCTGATAGTTAGGTGCTTAGAATCCTTCAAGGTTGCATGCAAATCAATGATCCAGAATTGCAAGCTCATGTTAGTAAGTGATGATACCTTGAAGAGGATGAAGATGGGTTTTTCCAGTGAATTCGGATAATTTTACCCTCCATATGTGGAAGAGTTTGAAGCAGCTCAAAAATAAACACACTCTCCGAAACCATCCAAAAAGAAAAGGAGGAAGAGAAAGGATAAGGAAGTGGTTGATGATGAAGAAAATCCTAAGGCTAAAGAAACTCCATATGCTCCCCCCAAGACGAAGAAGTAGAAAACTTATACAGATGAAGTGGCAGCCAAGTGGAAGGAAGATAAAGAAAAGAGGAACGAAGGGGATCCTCAATTCGGATTGGACCCTACAGAGGCTAAGGCCTTAAAATAAAAAGCTGATGAGGAGCTAGAGAAACAAGAGAAGGAGAAGAAAATGAAAAAGAAAATGTCTGAAGATGAAGTGGTATAATCTATGCTGAGAGCTACAGAGTTAGCTTTTGAGCTGATCCCGGTTCCGAAATCTTTCCTTACAGAGCCTTCTTTACCAGAAACTCCAGCCAAGAACTATATCACTCCAGAGAAAGCTAAGCGAAAAGAAGTAGTTGAAGAAGCCGAAAAAGAAGTTGCTGAAGAAGAATAAGTTGAGGAAGAAGAAGAAGAAGAAGAGGAAAGTGAAGATTTGGATACCCTGATCAAGCAAGTACAAGACTATAAAGATAAGGCTGAATTTGCAAAGTTAGTTACTCTAGGAAAGGGAGATGATGAAGCTAGAAAGAAACAGCAAGAATAAGAAGAAGAGAATGTCTTGTATGATGAAGAACAATCCTATGAGAGGAATTTTCTTGAGGAAGGTCAAGAAAAATAGAAACCAGATGAAGAACAGATTATTCAAGTTTCTGAATCCGAGGAAGTATTTCCTAATGAGGGACCCATTCCGAAATCTGATAAGGGGAGGCAAGCTCTCATGGAGACACCTATAAAAGATGTCATCAGGAGGAAAGAGGTTGGTGGTACCTCTAGAAGGAAGATAGTGCAAGTTGAATAAGAGAAATCTCAATGAGAAGTTTTTGATTCCGAATTGTCATCTCATGGGCATGATTTTGTGGTTCAATCTCTGAAGAAGTTGGTTGACACCATTCCGATTTTTCCATAAATAGTTTCCAGATGTCAAATGTTGCAACAAAGTATGAATCAGAAATCGGATTCCTTATCCATGGTCATGGATAAATTTGTGAAGATAGAAGCTGAACAGAAAAGTTTTCTTATCGACTATGATGTGCATAGAAATTCCTGCAGTGAAGTGACAAAGTCGTCTTAGAGAGTTGATGAAGATTTAGTTAAGTTTGAAAGTTTTCATGCTGAAGTTCAAAATGCCTTTGACACAACAGATAAAAAGATAAAGAATCTTCAAGATGAGATGATTATTGAGCAGAGTTCCCGAAGTCATCATGTTAAGGACCTAAATGACAAGGAAAATTATCTGGCTCAAAATATTATAAATGATATAAATCTCCAGATTGAGGTTGAGAAAAAAGCCGTTCAGCAAGATGAAATAATAAAGTTGCAGAAAGAAGCCATGGAGGCTCAGGCAGTAGCTCAGGAAGAAGATTTAAGAGTCCAAGAATAAAAGACAAAATCCTTGGAGAGGCATGTTGAGGAAGATCAAAGAGACCTAAAGAAGCTCAAAACCTTGTTAAATAAGCTCATCCCGAAGGAAAAGGAACAAAAATGAACCCACTCCCATCTTTTTTGTAGTTGTCTTTCTTTGTAAAATTTTTCCCAACTCTAATGAAATCTTATTTGGTTGAATATATCTTGTTATATACTAATGTTTTAGGTACCATATTTTATTTTCCATTCCCTTTAATTCTTTTAGAAAATCAAAAAGGGGGAGAAAGAAAAATGACCACTCCTATGGAGGAGAAAGGAAAAATTTCTAAGAGAAATATTCTTAAAGGAAGGGGGAGTTTCCCACTATGATGTTTTTCATTCTTACAATAATGAAAACTTCACTCCAAAAATTCAGAATACAATTCTTAGTGTTTCAATGCCTAAGAGGGAGTTAGTTGTATTCACTTTCATTCATGAAAAAATGGAGATATGTTTTAATTTCAAAGTCTACTGAAATTTTTCAAAGTCCTTATATTATTTTTCGTAAGGATGATTGTGCTTTCAAAAAAGGGGAATATTGTTGAGTCAATAAGGTTTTCCTTATGAACATTCCATTCCTTCTTATTTTGAAAATCACAAACACCTTTTACTTAAGTAATTATAAATTTTACCTTCATAAGGAAAATTTATTTCTTCAAGGAAATTTACCCAAACCTAGATTTTGTTATACATAGTCATATTTTTCTTAAGTACAAAAACTAGATTCATAACCAAAATCACGGAGCCATATAATGTAAAGATTTGGAGCATTCTTTTTTTAGGATCCGAATTCTGGATGAGAAATTTAATAATGTTTCAATCCGAATTACGGACTCCGAAGCTTCATGAGTTCGACTACGAACTCTTAAGTAGTTCAACTCTGAACTCTTAAGTAGTTCAACTCTGAAATCTTATGAAGTTCGACTCCGAACTCTTAAGAAGTTCGACTCAAAACTCTTAAGAAGTTCGACTATGAATTCTTAAGTAGTTTGACTCCGAAATATTAAGTAGTTCGACTCCAAACTTTTACTAGTTCGACTCCAAACTCTGCAAGTTCAGATTCCGATATCTTGTGAAACGAGTCTCTGAATTCCTATAAAACAGAATCCGAACATTTCTTAACATAGAATCCAAATTTAATTTTGGTTAGACTCCAAACTTTTAATTTGATTACACTCCGAAATTTTTGTATGGCCTTTACTTACATTTTCTCCATTTCAAAATGATGCCGTGCATTCAGTTATACATGGTTTGTTATAAAACAATGTCATCTTTTCTGTTTCTAATTAACCGTTGGTTGAGTTACACGTGTACTGGTTCCTCCGAATTTCAAGGAAAATATGACCATTGGATGAGGGAGCCGACCGTTGGAAATTTTCCTATAAATAGGAGCTCATTTGAAAGAGCTTTAAAAAACACAATTTCATGAAAACGAGTTGATCAATCTAGAGAGCACATTCTGCTAAGTTGATTTCTAGAGAGAGAAGATTTTCATGCTTTGTGTGTACTGAAACGCTCCTTCAGATTGCTTCATGCGACTCCAAATGTTGGTGATTACATTCGAGGACTTTCGGGGATAGGAAGAAAGGGGTGCAGACAACCTTGAACTTCGAGGGATTCCTTGCCGAGGAAGAAAAGGTTCCAACTACCTTGAAGTTGAGGGCTTGCGGGGATAGCAAGACAGAGATTCCAATCTTCATATCGAGGGCTTACCCTATTGTGGGTAAGACAGACTTGCTTGAAAGTATAAATCAAGGGACCTTTAGCCTAGGTTGTTGGATACCCTTATCTTTGGGTTAAAAGACTTATATCTTGTTACATGTAGTTTTACTACTTGTTTTTTTCTACTGCATATTGTTTTTTAAGGAAAGTATAACCTTCTTATATTTCCTTACACTTGTACTCTGAATAGTTTAGATTCTATACACTTTAAGGTTGAATCTTATATTGTTAACATTGGTTCCAATTCTCCAGTTGGTGATTAGAGGTGTTGTGAATCTGCATAGTTTAACTTTTTTAATCATAGATATTTCATTGTCTAAGGAAAACATTGTTTTCTGTAACCAACTTTAAAGGATCCAAAGGAATTTTTAAAGTGTATAATTCACCCCCCTCATGTATATTGAGAATCTACATCATTATTTCAATCCTACATAAACCCCAGAGATAACTTGCTTCCTCGGCCAAACCTCCACAATCCCCATTGAGGTGAGACATGAAGAAACACATGGTCTCCTTCCTCGAACTCCAAGGGCCTCCATCTCCTGTCAACAAAAGACTTCTTCTGACTCGGTGTTGTCTTCATCCACTCCTAGATGACCTGCACCTTCTCCATAGTTTCTCGCACCATCTCCGGGCCCATGAGGGCCGACTCTCCTGGGTCAGTCGAGCAAAGTGGCGACCTACATGGTTGCTCGTACATACCCTCAAATGGTGTCATACCAATAGTTAAATGATAACTGTTGTTATATGAAAATTCCACCTGTGGTAGGTGATCTTACCAACTATGACTTAAGTCAATTATGCAAGCTCGTAGCATATTCTCCAGAACCTGGATGGTCCGCTCAGTCTGACCGCCAATCTAAGGATGAAACGTTGTGCTCAAGCGTAACTGAGTCCCAAAAGCTTCCTGTAATCCCTTCCAAAACTAGGATGTGAAACGAGATTTACGATCTAAGATGATTGTTAATGGAACTCCATGAAGTCGAACTACCTCCTCCATATAGAGGAATCCCAAGCTCTCTACTGAATTCTGCTTCCGTATGGCTAGGAAGTGGGCCGACGTGGTGAGTCAATCAACAATCACCCAGATGGAATCATGTCCCCTTGACATACGTGGTAGAACCGTCACGAAGTCCATGAAGATCCCATCCCACTTCCACTCTAGCACCTCAAGGGGATGAGTCAAACCTGCTGGCACCTGGTGGTCAGTCTTTACTTACTGACAAGTAAGGCACCGAGAAACAAACTCTTCCACACTCGTCTTCATTCCTGACCACAAGAACTGACGTCGGAGGTCCTGATACATATTTTCCACACCTGTATGAACCGCCAAAGGGGATGTATGTGACTCCCTCAGAACCTCCTCTCGGAACGTCACTGGTACTACCGGGTGCCCTTTGAAAAGAACAACATGCTCCCCACCTGTTGTATATCCATCAGTAGCATCACCTGTGGATATCTGAGCACATAGTGTCTCATAGATAGCATCCTCGAGCTGTGCTTCCCTGAATCGCTGCAAGAGTGGTGGGGTAAAAACCATCGAATGAAGGTAAGATCCCTCATCTCTATCCATGAAGGATAACTGTACGGAGGCAAACTTCCTCGTCGCCTCATCTAGCAGTTGCGAACTGGATTTCCTGCTAAGAGAATCTGCCACAACATTCCCCTTCCTTGGTGTGTAAATGATCTCAAATTTGTAATCCTGGAGGAACTCAAGCCATATTCTTTGTCTCAAATTCAGATCCTTGTGAGAAAAGATATATTTGAGACTTTTTTGATCAGAGTAGACGGTAAACCACTCGACCATCAGGTAGTGCCGCCACATCTTCAATGCGAAGACCACCACTACCAACACAAGATCATGGGTCACGTAGTTCTGCTCGGGTGGCCTCAACTGACGTGAGCCATAGGAAATCACCACTTTCCTCTGCATCAGGGCACAACCAAGCCCATTTCCTGAGGCATCGCAGATCACTACGTACTCGATACCCTTCTCCAGTAATCTCAAGATCGGGGTGCTCTTTTGACTCTGTCTCAACTACTGGAAAGCCTGCTGGCATCTCTCAGTCCACACGAAAGGCTTCCCTTTTCGGGTCAAAGCTGTCATGGGTGCTGAAATCATGGAGAAATCATGAATCAATCTCCAATAGTAGCCTACCAACCCAAGGAAACTCCGCACCTCCTTCACGATCCGGGGTGGCTCCCATGCTAGTACTGCCTCCACCTTGGCTGGGTCTACGAATACACCATCTGTTGAGATAACGTGTCCCAGAATGTGGACCTCCTATATCCAAAACTGAGACTTCGAGAGTTTCCCATAAAACTGGTGCTCTAGGAGTGTGTCCAGAACCATACTTAGGTGTCTCGCGTAATCCTCCTTAGACGCATAGTACACAAGGAAATCATCGATGAAGACCATTACAAACCGATCTAGATAGGGTTGAAATATCCAGTTCATGAGTCCCATGAACACTGTCAGGGCATTCGTCACACCTAAGGGAATCACCAAGTACTCATAGTGATGTAGCAACATCTTAAAGTCATCTTCGGTACATCCCCATCCCGTAATCGTAACTGAAGATAGCCTGATCGTAGATCAACCATCAAGAACCATCGTGCCTCTCGCAATTGGTCGAAGATGTCATTGACTCTCGGTAGTAGATACCAGTTCTTCACGGTCACCTGATTCAAGTGCCAGTAATCCACACATAGCCTCAAGCTCCCGTCTGCCTTCTTGGAAAACAGCTCTAGGGACGCCCAGGGTGAAACGATGGGCCTTAAAATGCCCTTATTCTTCAAGTATTCTAGCTGCACCCTCAGTTCACGAAGCTCTACAGGAGCCATCTGATATGCAGATGCTGATATCGATATCATACTAGGTTGAAACTCAATGCAAAAATCTATCTCCCAAAGGGGAGATAGTCTGAGGACATCCTCCAGAAAGACGTCCCCATACTCAGCCACAACTACTGGAAACTAGAAACTCGTAACATCTTTTGTGCCAAGGGCTAGGCTAGCCAACTGATTTGATATCAGTTTCACCTTCCTACGCACGAGTCTATCCTGCGCTGCCTGGGTCTCTCTTTCACTGAAAAAATAGAACCTCGTTCCATCACTGCGGACACACCACACCCTTCGCCTAAAATAGTCGATCGAGGCATGAACTGTGGATAGCCAATCCATACCAAGAATGACATCGTAAGGCCTCAAAGCAACCACCAAGAGGTTCCAACCGAAACTCTCACCTCCAAGGGTCAGGTCACACTGTCTGAAAAGGTGTGTGATCTCTGAATCTTCTCTAGTCGGTTTTTCTAAGAGTAAGGGTCGAGTCAACGACTCAACTAGAATCTCAAGGTCTCGAACAAGATAAGCAGCTAGGAAGGAATGTGTAGCACCTGTGTCTATCAGTACGACAACCAAAGTATAAAAGACACAGATTATACCTCTAATAATTCCGAGAGTACCTGGGTCGTACGCCTCTACTGCCTGCAGTAGTCCTTGCCTCTGTCCACCAGCTCCCTGAGCCTGGGGTGGACCTCCTGGGGGTGGTGGTGGAAAAGGGTCAAAACACGAACCACCTCTAACTGCTCTCCCAGCTCCTCTACCGCATCCGCCTCCCTACGGATCTATTTTATCCACAAATTGCCTCAGCCATGGTGGTCCATCCACTGCTCCCATGTCAGTAGTACGGAGGGTTAGACAATATCGAGCGAGATGTCCACTGTCATCACATGAGTAGAATAGCCTCTCTCAAGGCTGGCTGGATTCACCCTGCGAACCCTGTACGGAAGATCCCCAATCATGGGGTCTCCTCTGAAAACGTCTCCCATGCCTGGGTCCCTAGTGTCGGATCCATGCTGCGGAGGTCTCTGCTCCCGCTCACCCTCTATTGAGAACTACTGGTTGTCCCTGCTCTTCCAAGAAGCTCTCAACCACCAAAGCCCGCTCATGCACCACAACATAATTAGGAATTCTCATAGGTATGATGCTAGCTCAGATATCTCTAAGCAAGCCCCGCTCAAAAGTCCAAGCTCTGAAGTACTGATCTCTGACCATATCCCTCGAGTACCGAAAGAGGTCAGTAAACCTCGATGAATAGTCATCCTCCGTCATGGTTTCCTTTTGGAGCTGAAGAAGCTCTGGTATACGTAATGCTCTCGGGGTAACTAGTGAAAACTTCTCTATGACGAGATGCTCAAACACCGACCATGCAAGAGTCACCTCTTCGTGAGTCTGAATTACCAAACTCCACCATCGCCCTACTGAGCCCTGCAGGAGGCTCCCTACCAGGATCACCATCTGGTCTACTACTGTCCTGACCAAACGAAAGACTCTGGCCACTGCCTCAAGCCAGTTTTCTGCTGATTAAGGGTTAGGCTCGCCTCGAAACCTAAGGGGTCTCTGTCTCTGAAACTCGTGGAGTGTGCTCAGCCTGCGCTCCTCCTCCACTGGTAAAGCAGGCACCAAACAATACTCCACAGGTGGCGGGATAACTGGCACACTACCCAATGGTAAAACGGGGGGATCTGGTCCCTGTATCGAAGACTCATCACTGAGGGGGTCATCCTCGTGATTGAGCTGCTAGATCATAGAGGGTGAGCGTCACGGAGTCATCCTTTAATGAAACAAGATGTATCTCATTCAATGAGTATATCTAGAGAGATGACTCAAGAAGTACATGGAAAACACAACCCATTCCTATATGATGCATGTACCATTATTTTCCCCTGAAACTAGTGTTCTCGTGCTCCGAGTCGAAAAGAAAGTTATCAGAGCCATGGTGTATAGATACGTCGGCCGCCCACACCAACACTGGGGTCCCTGGCCTGAAAGCCGAACTCAAAACACTTAACACTGTTTCCCCAAACCACCTCATAGACTCTCGGTCGTACGGTAGAACCGACCACCTTTGATACCACTCTGTCACGACCTGTCCTAGTGGGGCCCAAGCCGCAACTCCCAAAGCCCGCTTCCAATAAGCCAGGGGCTAGTGACTAGAACTGAGTAGGAATATCACTAACATGGGAGGCATTACCAATACACATGTACACACATACAAACATATCCAAACCCACAAAGCTGAAAAGTAAAAACTACTAAAGAGGAAAAATGCATGCATACACTAAAAAACCAACCAAAAGAGTACAATAGGAAGGTAAAGTAAAGTAATGTAAAACTCTGGGCCAAATGTACAAGCCCACCAAAAGAGAGTTTGTAACAAAGTCAAACAAATAAGGAAAAGTACTGGGACTAAGATTCGTAGCTGTAGGAAGACACCTCAGCCCACCTGGTCTCACTGAGCACGGCCTGGTCCTGGTCCACCTAGAATCCTTTCAAAAGCTCTCTCATCTACACAAGACAGGACACGTGCTGGAAAAGTCGGTGCAGGGGTGAGTATAACAATACCCTGTAAGACACCCCAAAACCACAAAGGAATACAACAAGGTAATACACCACAAACTAAAGATGATGTCCACTCTACACAGTATATGTCTACAGAACATATAACAAGAATATCCAGATATACTCAGACACAATCGACTATCGTGAAGCCACTACTAATATCCAGCTCGAAAAGTCCACTAAGCACATAATAATGAGAACACACTCCTAGGTCTAAATATAGAGAGACACAAAGTACTCGTTATGGGAGAACACACTCCACAATTACTTGGGAACATGATGCTCAGATGAGGATCACAACCAATAGTCATGGGGTGATACCAACTACTCAGCCTGAACAAATCCACTAAGCAGAGGATCGGCGCCCAGGTAATGTTGGTCACGTCGATACCAAGAACTCTACCTAGGGATCCAAGAATTAATAGAGTATCCAGATCTAAGTCTCATAGAGTGGATTCCAACAACTCTATTTAGGAAGTCCTGTTGAAGGGATCATACTCCTGTATGTAGGAAATGATACCGGGAACTTTCAGAAGAAAGACCAAGGGGACGAACCCTAAGGAAACTAGCCCAAGTCACAGAAGGAAATTGGCTCAAGCCATGTAAGATTGGTTACACGGCGTGTAGTAGGGTTATACACCGTGTTCCTTGACTTCGAGTACTTACCGTGTAAACAGCCCATGTCAACCGTTCATGCTATGTAAAACTCAACTACACAGCGTGTAGAAGAATCACATGCCATGTTCCTTGACTCCGGGTACTGCCCACGTAAACGGACCATGTCATTTGGATCATCATATAAAATTAACTACACGGTTTGTATTTGGATTACACGTCATGTCTGCGCACCCGGGGCTCGCTCCGTGTACGCTGGCCATGTGCCCGTACACGGTCTCCGTTCATGTCGCCTGCCCATGTACCAGTACACGGGGTATCCCGCGTATCTGGCTGGGTCTGGTCGGGGAAGGGTATACACACTATGTCCTTGGCCATGTACCCAACCCGTGTCTGTGTTCTCCCGGAGTACACACCAGGTGGTTCGCTGAAGAACACATGCCGTGTAGCCCATATTGCACGCCGTTTAGTCAGGATTTTTCCAAAAACGCCGTCTTCCTCCTCGCGCCATGGCTGATCCTCCAGATCCACAGTTTCTCATCCGTTCGTCCCGATTCTCCCGGGGGTGGTAAATTTCATCATATGAACAGTGAAACAGGTGTTTTTGGTCCTTAAATCGGATCATAAACCTCGAACGATCCATCCGAAGAAAAATTCCTGAAAACTCATATCTCTCGATCCGCTCTGAATCTTCCGCCAAAAATGTCGTCAAACCTCCGTGACATCGCTCCGGGGATGGATATACAATATCAGATCATTTCACGAACAAATGAATGTGCAACGATCGATTTCCTTCAAGAATGCGTAGAACACAATGAAGAACGTGCGAGAGAAAAATACAAAGAATCGAACAAGAGGGACGAACCTCGATTGTTGTCCGTGATGATCTGGGTTCATCGCAATTAGATCATAACCACAAAAATCAATAGATTATAAATCTCAAGTATTTGATTTCCCGATGAAACCCCAAATCACACCCGCCCACAAAACGATCGATCCGAGGGCTAATCGGTTCGCAGATTAGTCCGCGTTCGTCGTAGGAATAAAGAACGGGGAAAGGAACCAATATAAAACATCTTAACTGGATTCTTGGAATTCGTTGGAAAAAATCTATTCACAGAATCATCGTCGCTGGTGAAGATCATCAAGAATGTTGTCGCCGCATTGGGAGGTTTTCTCCAGAGCCTCCAGAGCCGCCAAGGATTTCCGGGTTAAGAGGTTTGTAGACCTAGACCCCTCTGCAAGCCTTTATTTAAAAAGGATAAAGGATATCTGTTGAAACAGATTTAAATATATTTCAGTCCAGAATAAAATATTTTTATTAAATATTTTATTACTCTTACATCCAAAAACTAGATTTCACCACCGACCTACACCGACTAATGTTAGGCCTCACCTAAGGTAAAATCACTGTTCTGAACGCAACGGTGCCCTCAGATTTCTGATCCGAGAACCTGTTCAGGAGTTATTACACTTTTTCAGGAAAACCATAGGCACGCATAATATAATTATTAAATTAAACTCCAACATTTGTTCCGGGCTCATCGGGCCTCAGAACTGTATGCTCTCTCGATGACTGGTCTCGAAATGATTCCCACATTATATTAAATTAACACAAGGTAAAAAATCCGAGACATTACAGAACAACTGATGTATAACCAATTGGTTAGAATTAAAATCCATTTAATCATATTTTTGGTCTTTGAATCATCACTATTTTTTATCATGAGGTAAATTAATAAACTAATGATTAAAAATTTATGAAAACCCTCATCTCCTCCACTATAACCACCCTCACTCCCTTATATCTTCACTACTCTCAAGCATTATTCCCTGCCAATATTCTACCAAAATCTCTCCCCAAGCTCCTCCCTAACTTCCAACAACCCCTAGACTCTTAAAAATACCAAAACCCCTCCCTTTAAGATGTTTTCAAAGGATATAAACTCAAGATGTAAATTCCCCTATCAAATTCTTCTATTTCTTTTATGTTCTTTTCTTTTTGTATTTTGTTTCTCAAATTCCTTCACCCAAATAGTATTATAAATATAGTAACATACATGTATTAGAATATGTTTATTCTAATGGGATATTTCATTATCATCTCTCCTTTCCACATCATTTATGTGAATGAAATGAAAACACCGAATGAGATGTGTAAATTTAACACATTTAGGGTCAACTATTTATCAATTTCATTTGTCATATTTAATTATGGTCTTGAAACAATTTATTTTATGGTTGAAACATATTATTATATATTTAATATATCCTTTTTATGGTCTTTTTGAACTAATGTTATTATTTTATAAAGAAAAACACGTTCTGTGTAATTAAATCCACCAATTAACCAAAACGGTTATCACTATGTTTTTATATAATAACTCATCATCACTCCCAATAATCGAATAAATTTTTATAAACATGTAATATCTTGGATGTTCACTAATAACATACAACTTCAATTATGGAAAACCACTTTTATCTTACAAGTTTATCCAATCAGGAATATTATAAAATCGATCATTAAAACCAAGTAAGCAAACAAGCCCAAATAATGAAATTGAAACTTATGACCAATAAAAAATACATAGAATTAACCAGAATGGTTATAATAAATCAAATAAATTTTGAAAAGGTTCAGGATTTATTAATTAATAAACCTATTTTTTTTATTTAGGTCATTAATAATGAGTAGATAACACCATCAGATTTATAGTAAGGGATCATCTTTATTTCTCTCTTAATCAAGATTATCTTCTATGAAATGCTTTTTTATGTATAATCCCAAATGAAGGGGTTTGTTATCACACCTCCCCCATACTACCCTAATGATTTATAAGTGAAGATAAACCCCTTATCCCTCTCATAAATCTCTCTTTGTTACACCTAACACTATGCCAATAAACCGTTATGAATTCTACCTGAACCTTCATTGTTCTTTCGTGTTGCCTTATCTTTATTTATTTCAAAATAGAGTTATAATATTATTTTATGTGAATATTCTAAATTCCTTGTAAAAAAAACTCATTTATGGATATCCTTTCATCTCTCTATTTCATGGAAATACATGTTTTTAAAAGATTACCTCCTTATAACTTTCTGAAAAGCAACCCAATTTTAAGAGTACTACCAAAATTTTTACACAATTTCAAGAGAATTATCTCTACTATTTTAAGCATCCATTGTAATTATAAAAATAGTATTTTTATTATTAAAACCCTTTTGGTTCAATTATGGTTTTAAATAAAATATTTTCATCCTTTCTATTTTAAAATCTCTATACTATTTTCCATAAAACTACCCAAAAATGTTTTAATGCTAATGTTTCTAAAATACATTTCTTATATGTTTTCACTTCTTTTTGGCACAAATTACATTTTTATATACCTATTTTGACATCATGAAATTCAATGCTGGTTCTAATTCCTTTATCTCAAAGAAACTTTCATGATATTCCCATTGGTTATGCTTTATGTCATTATTGTGGTACCCAATTATTTCCATGGGTAGCCTATTGTTTATAAATGGTTGATTATGTATGATTATTGTTGTGGCAAGAAGATTCAAGAAACTTTTGAGATGGCTGTGACAGGATAACACTCCAATTCATTGGGTAATGTTATGTCTCATGAGATGTGATGTAAATCAAGATTGGTGGTTTTCCTTGACCCATACTAAAATGGGAAACATGATTATCGGTTAGCCTTGACCCATCCTAAAGACATGTTTTATGATTATATATCATTTATATGATTCCATGTTTATATTATCCCATGGTTATAAGATATTATTTAATATGTTCCATGATTTGGTTATCATTATGTCTTGCCTCCAAACTCATGTGCTAGAGATGTATCCTTATGTTCATTCCTCTACTCGGCTTTTTAGCTCATCCCTTCCTTCATGTGTTCCCTAGGGTACCCGATGCATATGTGAGGTATCAAATGAAGTGAGGAGATATTTATGGATATTAAATAAATAAGTGTTTTTTAGCCCCATGTTTTATTCATTATGTACCTAGTGTTCTAAGATAGTAGACTTAACGATCCTTGTCTTGTACTCCAATATATTATTATGCTTAAAAACATGTAATATTATATATAAAATTCTAGGGTCACTACAGTAACACCTATTACCGTTGGAATTAATTATTTATTTGTTTTTACTATATTAAATTTATGATATTGTTATTATTTAATTATTTTCTCACACATAATATCATAAATTACTTTTTTTGTGAATACGATATTGTCACTCATGTTTTCGATAGACTACCACCTTACGTTGCGATGTGATTCATTCATTATTTAAATAGAAGTTAATAAGGATGGTTTTAATGAAATTATGTGATATATATGAACTGAAAAGTATAATATAAAAATAATATATAATTTTACTTTCTTTCGTTCAATATGTCATGAAAATGGAAACAATGTTCATACGTCCATACGACCTACGATCTCTATGAATTTCATATTATGTTTTCTACATTTATCATTAATATATTTTTATAAATACATATATAATGAATATATATGATATTTATATAATTTTATATCAATTTTTAGATGATCAAAACAAGATCAATGTTTGAAGACAAAAAATAACCAATAAAAACCGACACGAAAATAATGCATTTATTGACCAGACCCTGATATTAACATGGAGTTATTATTAAATAATTAATAACAGAAAATATATAAATAATATATGGTATGATATATATATATATGTATTTTTCCATAATATACTGTTAATAATATTACATTTATTGTAATGGAGTTTAGAACATGTACAAAGGAAGTTTATACTTAAGGTAAGGGATTTCCATCTTACTATTTAATTTTGTGAGACACATGCCATATTCGACACTTATTTATTTTATGTAATATATATACTATCCAAGAGTATCATTTATGATTAATATCATAAATATTATGGGTATTAACATATAAAATTTATGATATCACTTTCATTGGTTTTATGGTTTAAACATTTCCAATGTGGTAATATATATTTGTCTCAATTTTCATTCATTGAGATATATGTTATGTTATGCACCCATATTATTTTAAGAGGTGTTTATAAAACCCCTATGAAATATAATAACATGAATTATTTTTCCTCATGATATTTTATGATTTATTTTATTTTATTCCTTTATGGGTCTTATGATACAATGCTACCCAAGTGGTAAATATTTTATAAAACAATATCATCATTTATTTTGATTAATAATGATTATGTTTCCAACAAAAAATTATCATTATAATTATATCAAGAAACTCATGAATATTATTATCCTATAGTTATTCATGACATCTTAATGTAAATTTACCATTTTACTAATCTTTTTTAATTAAAAAATTGAGAAATTATTTTTATGAAAATCCACCTTTATTTCCCTCCTCATCGAAAATCTGTTTTCTTCTGAAACCATGTATCGTAAAAAATGTTTTCCATTTTTTTAACAATCTCTTATGTCTTTTAAAAGATATTTTTACCCCTATCTTAGTTTGTACAAAATATTTTATTGAAGGAATATTCATGTTTTTTCTAATCAATTACCATTTTTATTTTACAGATAACGTTAGAATACAACTCATTTTTAACATGAACATCGTATAAAATATTTACTACTATCATGTTCACTTAATAATTTCAGTATTCCCTTATTAAATTTTGATATTATTTTCAATGAATTTTTTCATCATGTTTTGATAATTTTTTATTTTGAATAAATTATTTTAAATTAATAAATGGATTTTAATTTTGTTTAAATGAGTTTTTCAAATTTGAAAGGCTATTCTCCACATTAAATGTTTTAAATGATTTTTAAAGCCATCCTTTTTAGTTTTCATGTTTATTTTCACATTAATTGATATTAAATTTTTTATTTTATCAAATTTTATTTTCAATGAAAAGTTATCTTCCTCAAGAAATATTAAAAGTAATCTTATAAAATATTTTTCCATGTAAGATGATTTCTTTGATGTTACTTATTCTTTTCTCTAGATAAAATCTAATTATACCATTATTATTCTATATATGAATGGTTTATCATCACATGATGTTTATGAAACATATTTCTCTCCCATGGGTTATTGTGTTAAAAAACATATATTGAAACACTCATATTTTCCCATGGGTTATACTATTATGAAATGATAAAATGACTATGAAACTTATCACTTTTTCATCATTTATGATAGAATTAAATGTTTATGAATTCCATTTTATTTCATGCGTTATGTTATGATGATTTTTATGATCTTTTCGAACGAATATTTATTATTTTTTAATGTTATGGGTGGGACCTATAAATACATATAATTAATTAGTTAATTCTAAATTTTCTATAAGCTCAGAGGGTATAGAGGTGGTTATCCTAGGCCGTAATAGGAGGGTACACTAGTGGTTAGCCGTTTTCAAACATGTTAAGAATGTAATTGTGGTTATACTTTGTATAATATTTTATATACATTGGTTTATGACACAAATATATGTTTTACACCAATGTTATTAACTAATGGATCATGTTCTATAAATACCTTATTATTCATTTCTTATAAACTACAAATATTTATTCTTTGACTCAATATTATGTTCTTTTATGTGCAAGGTATTGTTTTCAAATGTTTTATTCATGTTCTCATACCATTATGTTCATGTCATGCCTACGTATCTCCCTGTTTACCCCTATAGAGAATTTCATCTCACCATTTCTTATGATTCATTTACCTAGGTAATAAAGAAATTCAATATATATTATTTGTCTATGAAAGGTTATATTTGTGAAGATCATAGTGGAAGATGATATTTTTTACCTATGGACCAGTTTTTGGTTTATATGTTTCCAAAGACAATAAACTATTACAATCCCTATGTGTGTGTTTTTGAAATGTAATGAATATTAATAAAAAATATATTTATTATTTATGTATGTAAACCCTAGGTTTGTATACATTACATGTTTGGGATGAGTTATTTAATTCCTTATGAGTGATATATGGAGCACATCATTAACATGATCTGTGTTTGGTGGAACTGCTAGCTGATAGGCCACTAATCCTATGTGATCATGGTTTCCAATGAGGGAAATGTACCTAGGGATAAGTTTTCCATTATTTTAAAACATATTGACTACGTTCCATGGAAATATTCAATGGAAAACCATGTCTCTAATATAAAACTATATGTCCCTTTCCTGCTATAAGTATTTATATTCTGAGAACTCTAAGATGGTTTTAGGTGTTGTTGGATGGATTGAATCATTTCTATTACCCTTTCAAAAGATCGAATAAATATATAATCCAATCAACAACTAAAAAAAATTAGGAGTTATACATCACATCTCATAAAGATCAACAAATTTAAACACATTCATACATGATTAAAAGATGTTGTAGTATGAGGACTCTACTAATGAGAGATATTGATCTGATCCACATTTAATTTCCACTGAGTAAGCTCTCAATATGTCTTCATGTGTTTGAATGGTTATTTTATATTTTCCATCATTTGGGGGTGATAGGCCTCTCTAAAATTAAATTGATTATTTATGTAAAGATAAATACTTCTCTAGAATTTTGAAGCGAACCATGGATCCTGATCCAAAACAATTGAATATAGTACCCCATAAAGCCTCACAACTTCTATTTCATATACCATGAAGTATTTTTAAAGGGAGAATTTTTTTTAAATTTCTATTTAAATTGATATCTTGGTGAGTTTATCCACCAAAACCCATTTCCCATTTTTTTCAATTTAATTATTCAAATGACCAGTGATGAAGTCTATGGTAATGATATTACATTTCTATGAATTTATGGGAAGTGGTTGCATAATACCCATTACGTATGAGACTCTATGATAAATTGCATAAATACGAAGAAATATTTGGTATATTTAGTTGTGATCTCCTAGACAAAGATGCCAGTTAAAAGGTGCCCTGAGTCTTATGGGCCACAAGACCTCAGGAACAACTCAATAAATATCAGAGGCTAAAAACTAGCAGGGAGGGCCAAGGGTGTGTACATGGGGAGACTATGCCCTCATTACAAGAGTTTAACAAGATAGATAAATAATAACAGAGGTAAATAGTAGAATAAATATATGGAAATAGCAGAAGAAGACAAAATTAATAGATTGAAAAACATAACAATAACTGAATCAACTAAAATTACTGAGTATTTTTTTCATGTCACTAAAAAATGGAAATCATGGATACAAGAAAAAATGCATAACATATTACAAAAAAGTATAATGTAAATCAAAAGACTATACAAAACATCCACAGATCTGGCTCGATCATCTACTAACATTCTCCATTATAAATAGAAAGAAATCGTCTTTTAAAGTCGTATGCCTCCCTTTATCAACACATGAATTCATGTAATCTTCCCCAAGTACCAAATAGTGCATGTATATGGTGCTAGATAACACTCATTGGGCCACCACCAATGATTTATATAACATAAGACCCATGTAATGGAAAAGTAATAGTGTGAAAGAAAACCTATATAAAGTATAACAATACAATGTAAATAAATACCCAAGTACCTACTTCATCCCACACCTTTTGTATGAAAATTTAACCAATTGATTATTTTATTATAACAAATTTATAAATAAGTCACCCATTAGAATTTTTAAATGTTCAATGATTTAATAAGGCAACGTTTAATAATATTAAATAATATTTATCCATGGTAACAACCAAGGAAACATAGACCTCAAGGGTCGCTGACTCAGTAATGAATATATCCTAGAAAAGGATAAGAGTGTAATACAAGGATCATAGTCCATGTCATTCCAAAACAATATTCCTACCGAGTCCAAGGTGTTTTTCAAACATAAAATGAGGATAACCAATGACTGGGCCCAATGGGCTTTGGTCAAGACCCCTACATTTCAAGGATGGATACAAGGAGTATAAGTCCCCAGCCTTAAACATTACGTAATATTGAATTAAATGAATAATTCAAATTGAGGATCTTTTCAGGTTTAAATTTTTAAAAAATTAGATCGTAACTATTACATCTCAAAAGATTACACAGTAGACACTTCTACAATGTTTTTTTTACAAATCAAGAACTCGTAAAAAAAGAGTCATGTCTAGGTACATGTTTAAGACAACACGAATTTTCATTGATCCCATCCTTGACCCTATTCCACATTATGTCCTGTGAAAAACATTTCAAAAAAACTTGGGGTGATCATAAAAAGCTCAGTAAGGGATATACAAAGAAGGAAAACTGTTAGTTTCTCAAAACAACAAGTAAACCATGAATAATTTATTGATGTAATACTTTTCACCTTTATGAAGTAGTACAAACTCTTCACAGAATAATAGATCATTACATACCGTTTTGTAACCAAAATATTACCATAAAACCCATATAAAGAACACATAACATATAATGGTATGTTGGGACATAAACATACTTAAATGGAATAAACATATGGTCGACTTCCACACATATCACTAAATGTAATAGCCATACGACTGACTTCCATACCCAATGCATTGGAGGTTATAACGAAACCACCCATCCTGGTATTCACAGCACCACCCGTCATATGGTTTATCACGTAACCACCCGTCAAATTTCCAAGTATCATTATAAAATCATAAGACATAAAACAAATATAAGGTTAAGCAAACATTTTCACATTTCGATCACAATTTATCACTAAAATATATTGACATAAAAAATCAACTATAAAAATCATTTTCAATACCAAAATACATAAAAGAGTATATGGACTTTATTTCATTTTAAAAACATTACGGCTTTTTGAGGAAGCCAAAGAGCAGATAATACTCGTGACACCGGAAAGGTCATTCTCACCGTGTAGGTTAAAAGAAACATTACTTTTTGTCGTTTAGTAAAAAACTTCGTAAAAAATATTCCTTTTTTATAAAATTAAAATTCAAAGGGTTTTATACACCGTATAAAAGGAAGTCTTTTATTAGAACAAAATATGCCTCAATGAAAGGAGATTGAGACGAAGTCTCTTACCTCGTGTCGGACTTAACTCGATCACCTTTAATCTCCTGAATAATAAACTAGTGTTAATTTCTAATTTCTAAAGAACATTTTTAAACATTATTATTCCTTTTATATCACTTATTTCCATGTTATAAACATTATGTAATCATTTAAGTTAATAATGTCCATTTTTTCGATATGTGGTACTTAAGTCAAAAATGGACTTCTTACAATTACATGTTGTTCATGTGGTCAAAGGTTAATTATATCCAGAATGATATTTATGATTTTGATATCATATATATCATCTATATCCAGAATATATATGTATTTATTATAGTATATAACATTTATAGGTAAGAAATGAAATGCAGCATTCCTGGAGACGGTAAGCCGTACATATGCATGAACGCTACTTTCATTTATATTTCGTATTTAATGGAGTGAAATCATAAATATATATAGGTATATTATAATTATAGTATAATATCATAAATAATATCATTAAATCCATCCTTTATACGTCCCATATATGTCATTAATGAATGAAATCACTTTGAGGCGACGGTAGTCCGCACTTCCTAAAATTAAGATATCGCGTTTACCCATAATGGAAACCATAAAGGTATTCCATAAATTAAAAATAGAGAAGCGTAAAGAAAACATAAACATAATATATATCATATATAAATAGTGTGACATATTAATGGCCACCATGATAGGTGTTAAAATAATATTGAACAATCATCGTTTCATGAGGTATAAATTCGCCAACCACAGAAACATTATGTTCATTAACCATTAGACGGAGGTGTGTGTAAGTGTAGCTCGAATCCTTCTAATAAAAACATCATAGTATATTTAATATACTGGTTTTGTTACAAAATAAAGGAATAGAAATAGTTTTGGGGGTTGTAGAAGCAAAATAGAACAAAATAACACAAGTGAAGACATTACCATTTAATCAGGTAACTCCTCTTGGTTTGAACCAAAAGGGATTCTTGAAGATATTTCTGCCTAAGGTAAGGATTCTAAGATTAGGAGAGGGATGTTGAGAGATAAAATTATCAGATCATGGCTGATAAAATGGATTTAGAGGTGTGGGTAAGGTGGTAGAGGTGGGGGCCTTTTATAAGAGGGAAGAGGGGCACTCTTGGAAGGTTATAAAATGTTACTTTATTATAAAATGAGTTTCGGATTTTAAAGGACCCAAAATTATATATTTCTAGGATATGGTGATTATATATATAAATACACCAATCCAATAGGTTTTTGACAAGTGTAGGTCTTTGATTTTACATTATCTGTTCATTTTATTTAAATCGTTAAATAACGAGGTAATCGCTGCATCATCATGGTGTCATAAATAATTTAATTAATTTAATGTCTAAAAATTTAAAAAAAACTATCATGATGTAGGAAATAGTATTATATTTTTAATGAATATTGATAGTAAAATATATGACTTGTATAACCCCATGTAAATTTTTTTTAGTAAAACAATACAAGTTTGTGACATTTTTATTTTAACTTTAAATAAAAAGTTATTAATGTCATTTTCTTACCCAAGTGGCTCCATGGGGTCCCCATGTTGACCCATGGATTTTTTTGGTCTGCCATGACACATCCAAAAATGGTAGGAAATGTGTCAAGGTAATTTCATATTATTATAACATTATTTTTACCTTAAATTACACTAATTTCCTTTAATCGCGATTAATAAAACTTAAAAGTTACTATTCACCAAAAAATTATTTTAATCCCATTGAACCAAATTTTACTTCATAATGACAACCATGTTTTTTTGATTTTTGAAATTCAATTCATATAAGTGGTAAAGTTTCATTTAAATGAAAAATCAGTTTTTAACTACCAGTTTGTGGTTTCACTATTCATCAAAAATTGAAGTTTTTCAAAAAAATACCAAAAATTCACCCAATGCTATATTTAATATTCTGAATTCAAAAATGATGTCTATTTTAAAAAATTAAAAACATATAAGTTGCATTAATTATTTTAATAATTAATTCCCGCTTTCAAAACAAATAGCGTGTTTTTAAGAAGCAATACCAATCAAAAGATTGCCACTTGTTTAAGTCCAATTTCAAAGTGAAATTAATTCCAATGACCACAATTGGATTAAATGGTAAAAATATATTCTAATTTAACTTTAAAATCAACTCAAAATATAATCTAATCATATAAATAAATTACATTAAAAAGAGGTTTTGAATTAAAATACAACATTTTTCACTATTCATTAAAAAAATGAACTTTATCGGAAAAATACCAAAAATTTACACAAAGTAAATTTCGATGTCCCAATTCTAAAGAATAATTTTATTTGGTATAATAAAATTTACAAGAGTGACCAAAAATATATTTAAAGGGGGTTTTCCATTAAAAGGCGATTTGTCAACCTTTTAGTGAATATTAGAGTATCTATGCCTAAAATTGAATTCTTTTCTTATATTAAGCATTTATATTTTATTGTATAAATGTAAAAACATTTAAAAAAAATATATAATCTTATTTTAGTTATTTATATTCAATCCCTCCAGTAAAACGGCTACGTGTTAACTACCATTTAAAATAATATTATTATATTACTAGTGTGCAACGTAAGATTTCAAAGAAACTCGTTGTTGCGTATCGGGTATGCTATCGAACATAGAAATCCATTTAAAGTAAAATTAATATTTAATTTGAAAATATTAATAAATATGGAAATTTATTATTATTTATTTTCCTGGGATGTTACATCCTTCCCCCCATTTGGGAATTGCGTCCTCACAATTTTGTTCACTTATCAAAATAAGTGTGGTATTTATCCCTCATAGCATTTTCAGATTCCCATGTTGCCTCTTCAACCATATTAATTTTCCAAAAAACCATTACCTGACGAATTACCTTATTATGCAACACTTGCTCTATACGGTCAAAAATCTAGACTGGTTGTTCTTTATAAGAGAGATTCTTCTCCAACTGAACTACTTCTGGGCTCAAAACATGAGATGGATCTGGCATATACTTTCTCAACATCAAAACATGAAAAACATTGTGTACCTAAGATAAAATCAGAGATAAAGCCAGTCGGTAAGCAACTGATCCAATTATATCCAGAATTTCATATGGTCCAATGAACCTTGGACTCAACTTTCCTTTCATACCAAATCGCATCACACTTTTCCATGTTAAAACTTTGAGGAAGACATGATCACCTACCTCAAAAGAGAGATCCTTCCTCCTATTGTCTGCAAAACGTTTCTGCTTGCTCTGAGCTATTCTCATCTGTTTCTGAATCAACTGAACTTTTTCTGCCATCTCTTCTACCCATGTTTGGTCCCATCAGCTTCCTCTCACCTACTTCATCCCAAAAAGATGGAGTTCAACACCACTTCCCATATAATTCTTCAAACGGAGACATCTGTATACTAGAATGAAAACTATTATTATATGAAAACTCAACCAAAGAATGATGTTGGAACCAAAATACCTAATAATCCATTGACCAAGCACGTAGCATATCCTCTAATGTCTGAATTGTTCGTTCTGACTACCCATCTGATTGAGGATGAAAAGTTGTACTAAAATTTAATTCAGTACCCAACGTCTTCTGAAGGACTTTTCAAAAGTTAGAAGTAAACCTGGGATCACGATCAGATATAATGGATAGGGGAACTCCATGCAACCTGATTATCACTCTAACATACAACCGATGAAGTTGATCTAGAGACAAAGTATCTTGAATAGGAAAAAAATGAGCAAATTTAGTCAATCGACCAATAATAACCCAGATTGCATTATTACCTCAAGATGACTTCGGTAATCCCACAACAAAGTCCATTGATATATTTTCCCATTTCCACTCTGGAATCAGTAAAGACTGCAGCATCCCTTTCGGTAACTGCCGCTCTGCTTTAACCTACTGACAAGTCAAACAATTCATAGTAAAATCAGCAATATCTCTTTTCATTCCATCCCACCAGTAATACTCCCGCAGATCACTGTACATCTTAGTACTGCCAGGATAAACTGAAAATGGGTAACTATGAGCCTCACATAACAACTCATTCTTCAATAGTGAATCACAAGGCACACATAATATCTTCCCAAACCTCAAAACACAATCATTATCAATGTTAAATTCAGGCAACTTACCCTTCTGAACTAGCTCTACCTTTTTCTGCAACCCACTATCTTTCTTTTGCGCTTGATTAATTCTTGTCTGATAGAGATGATCTCATTGACACTTGAAACAAAACAGAAGAACTTACTACACCAACAACTTCTATGAAAAAGTTCATCAAATCAAAAACCAAAGGCTCTCTTTCCAAACGTATCATGGTTAATGAAGCATTACTTTTTTGACTCATGGCATCAACCACTTTATTTTCTTTTCCCGGATGGTAATGAATTGTACAATCATAATACTTGATTAATTCCAGCCATCTCCTCTGTCTCATGTTCAATTTTTTCTGATTGAATATATACTTTAAACTTTTTTGATCAGTATATATTGCACACTTTACTCCATACAAATGATGCCTCCAAATTTTTAGAGCAAAAACAATATCAGCTAATTCCAAATCATGTGTAGGGTAATTTACCTCATGAATTTTCAACTGACGTGAAGCATATGCAATTACCAGTTCATTCTGTATAAGGACACAACCATGTCCCTTTAATGAAGCATCACTGTAAATAACAAACTCACCATTCCTAGCAGGAAGTGCCAAAACTGGAGCATTCTCCAATATTCTTTTCAACTCCTAATACTACTTCATTTGATGGCCCAACATCTACTGATGTAGTTGCAAAGGATTTCACCACCAGTTTCTGCTTGTAGTCTGGCTGATTTTGCCCAGATTCATTCTTCGTTAGACACTCATTTGCATAATAGCCCATTTAATTACACTTGAAACATCTTACCGCTGGATTTTCATTGCCTTCTTGATCATCTTCCTTACAGTTACGAGTAATATGACCAGACTTACCACACTGAAAGCACTTTCCAGACTTGGATAAACATTCTCCAGGATTCATTTTACAACACTTCTTATAGGATGGATATTTGGTTTTCTTACCTCCTAGCTTCTTTGATGAATTCTTCCCCTTTACCTTCCAACTGGACCTCTTATTCTGTTGTTTGTCAAAGAACACCTGATCATCAGAAAATTCCATTTCGACCTTCTCTGCACATCGAAAAAGTTTACAAAAATTTTGAACTCACGAGAAGCCAAAGCCTTTCGATACTTTGGCTTTAACCCTATGTAAAAATTTTTGATTTTACTATCAAGATCTCATAAGATGTTTGGATCATACCATTCCAATTGAGTGAACTTTGCTTCATAAGCAGCCACTGAGTCATCCTCTCGCCTCAATTCTAGGAATTGTTTTTCCATCCTAAGACGAACCACCTTAGGAAAATATTTCTCAAGAAACATACCTTTGAATTCATCCCAGTGAAGATCATAAATCACATCACTATCCCTGATATTTTTCATCATCGACCACCACTAGTCTACTTCACCTTCAAAACGATAAACAACAAGACTAACCTTTTGATGTTCTAAACACCCCATGACATCAAAAATCTTCTCTAGTGCTTTAATCCACCCTTCAGCTAGCACAGGGTCAGATGATCCTCTGAATGATGGGGGATGTTTCCTCATCAAATGTTCCACCACTGACATGTTCCTCTACGGATGATCTATATGATCTCATGCATGGATACCACCACTATTTATAGCCCGAGTCAACTTTGCCATCACTGCAACAAACTGTTCAGTTCCAATTCCGACCATCTCATGTTACAGATTTGGAAGGTTGTCTTCCTCCTGATTTCTTCCCAACATATTTGCCTTGTTTCCTCTGCGGAAAACCAATTTTAACACAGAAATATATTAGGCGAACCAACATGGTAATCTTTAAATGCTATATCATTTCAATCATACCCTAAATTAATTTACAAATTTAACAATTTTCTAACTCCTAAAGTTGTCTAAACCGACCATTGATACCAACTATAAGGCCCCGTCTTTAAACATTACTTAATATTGAATTAAAAAAATAATTCACATTGAGGATCTTTTCAGGTTTAGAGTTTTAGAGAAATAGATCAAAACTATTACTTCTCAAAATATTACACAGTAGACACTTCTACAAAGTTTTTTTTACAAAGCATGAACTCTTAAAAAAAGAGTCATGTCTAGTTCCATGTTTAAGACAACATGAATTTTCCTTGATCTCATCCTTGACCCTATTATAGATTATGTCCTATGAAAAAAATTTCAAAAACACTTGGGGTGAGCATAAAAAGCTCAGTAAGGGATACAGAAAGAAGGAAAACTATTAGTTTTTCATAACAAAAAGTAAACCATGAATACATTATCAAAGTAATAATTTTCACCTTTATGAAGTAGTAAAAACTCTCTACTGAATAAGAGATCATTACTTACCCTTTTGTAACCAATAGAGTACCATAAAACCCATATAAATAACCCATAACATATAAAGGTAACTTGGGACAAAAACATACTTAAATGGAATAACCATATGGTCAACTTCCACACATATCACTAAATGGAATAGCCATACGGCTGACTTCCATACCCAATACATTGGAGGTTATAACATAACCACCCATCCTGGTATTCACGGCACCACCCGTCATATGGTTTATCACGTAACCACCCGTCAAATGTCCAAGTACCATTATAAAATAATAAGATAGAAAAAAATATAATGCAAAGAAAAATTTTCCACATTTTGATCAAAATATATCACTTAAATATATTGACATAACAAATACATTATAAAAACCATTTTCAATACCAAAATACATAAATTATTATATGATATTTATTTCATTTTTAAAACATTACGACTTGTTGAGGAATCCAAAGACCAAATAATACTGACGATGACAGAAAGGTCGTTGTCACCGTGTACATTAAAAGAAACATTCCTTTTTTTCGTTTAGTAAAATATTCATAGAAAAAGATTCCTTTTGTATAAAATTAAAAGTCAAAGGGGTTTATAAACCATATAAAAGTAAGTCTTTTATTAGAACAAAATATGCCTCAATGAAAGGAGATTGAGACGAAGTCCCTTACTTCGTGTCCGACTTGACTCGATCGCTCTTTAATCTCCTGAATAATAAACTATTGTTAATTTATACTTGCTTAATAATCTTTTTCAAATTTATTATTACTTTTATATCACTTATTTCCATGTAATAAACATTATGTAATCATTTAAGTTAATAATGTTCGTTTTGTCAATATTTGGTACTTAAGTCAAAAATGGACTTCTTACAATTACATGTTGTTCATGTGGTCAAAGGTTAATTATATCCATAATGATATTCATGATTTGGATATCATATATATCATATATATCCATCATATAAATGTATTTATAATAGTATATAACATTAAGAGTTAAGAAATGAAATTCACCGTTCATGGAGACGATAAGCCGTACGTACGAATGAACGCTACTTTCATTTCTATTTCATATTTAATGGAGTGAAATCATAATGATATATAGGTATATTATAATTCCAGTATAATATCATATATAATATCATTAAATCCATCCTTTGTACATCCCACATATGGCATTAACGAATCAAATCAATTTGAGGGGGTGGTAGTTCGCACTTCCTAAAATGATGATATCGCGTTTCCCCATAATGGAAATAAAAAAGGTATTCCATAAATTAAAAATACAGAAGAATAAGGAAAACATAAACATAATATATATCATATATAAATAGTGTTAAATCATAATGGCTACCATGAAAGGTGTTAAAAGAAGATTGAACAATCATCGTTTCGTGAGGCAGAAATTCACCAACCACAGAAGCAGTATGTTATTTAACCATTAGACGGAGGTGTGCGTAAGTGTTGTTCGAATAATTCTCATAACAACATCCTAGTATATTTAATATACTGGTTTTGTTACAAAAGAAGGTAATAGAAATATTTTAGGGGGTTTGAGAAGTAAAATAAAACAAATGAACACAAGTGAAGACATTACCTTTTAATCGGGTAACACCTATTGGTTTGAACCAAAAGGGTTTCTTCAAGAGCTTTCTACCTAAGGTTAAGATTATAGGATGAGGAGAGGGATTTGGAGAGTTAATATTATCAGAGGTTGGCCGAGCCAATGCCTTGAGAGGTGTGGGTTAGGTGGTAGAGTTGGGGGCCTTTTATAAGAGGGAGGAGGGGTGCTTTTGGAAAGTTATAAAATGATACTTTATTATAAAATGAGTTTCGGATTTTAAAGGTCCCATAATTATATATTTTGAGGATAAGGTGATAAGAGTTCGAAATCCACCCATCGAATAGGTTTTTGACAAGTTTAGGTCCTAGATTTTACATTATCTTTTCATTTAATTTAAATCGTTAAATAATGAGGTAATCACTGCATCATCACGGTGTCATAAATAATTTAATTTATTTAATGTCTAAAAATTATAAAAAAATATAATGATGTAGGAACTATTTTTATATTTCTTATGAATATTTATAGTAATAAATATGACCTGTATAACCCCATGTAAAAATTGTTTTTGCAAAACAATACAAGTTTGTGATATTTTTATTTATATTTAAATAAAAAGTTATTAATGTCATTTTCTTACCCAAGTGGCACCATGGGGTCCCCAAGCTGACCTATGGAATTTTTTTTCTGGAACTGACACATCCAATAAGGGTAGGACATGTTTCAAGGTAATTTCATATTATTATAACATTATTTTTACCATAAATTACACTAATTACTTTTAATCACGATTAATAAAACTTAAAAGTTACTATTCACCAAAAAATTATTTTAATCCCATTGAACCACATTTTACTTCATAATGACAACCATGTATGTCTTATTTTTTAAATTCAATTCACAGAATTGGTAAAGTTTCATTTAAACAAAAAAACCGTTTTAACTACCACTTAGTGGTTTCAGTATTCATAAAAATTGAAGTTTTTCAGAAAAATACCAAAAATTCACCCTAAGTTATATTTGATATTCTGAATTCAAAAATGATGTATATTTTAAAATATTCAAAACTTTTAAGTTTCATTAATTAATTTAACAATTAATTCCCGTTGACAAAACAAATATCGTGTTTTTAAGAAGCAATATCTATCAAAAGATTGACACTAGTTTAATTCTAATTTAGAAGTGAAATTAATTCCAATGACCACCATTGGATTAAATGGTAAAAATATATTCTAATTTGACTTTAAAATCAATTAAAAATATAATCTAATCCTATTAATAAATTATATTAAAAAGTGGTTTTGAATTAAAATTCATCATTTTTCACTATTCATTAAAAAAAATGAACTTTATCGGAAAAATACCAAAAAATTCGACAATGTAAATTTTGATTTCCCGATTATAAAGAAGAATTTTATTTGGTCCAATAAAATGTATGAGAGTGATCAAAACTATATTTATAGAGTGTTCGCCATTAAAAGGTGATAAGTCGACCTTTTAGTGAATATTAGAGTATCTATGCCTAAAATTGCATTATTTTCTTATTTTAAGTCTTTATATATTATTGGATAAATGTAAAAACATTTAAAAAACATATATAATAATATTTTAGTTATTTCTATTCATTCCTGCCAATACAATGTCTACGTGTTAACTACCATTTAAAATAATATTATTATATTACTAGTGTGCAACGAAACATTTCAAAGAAACTCGTTGTTGCGTATCAGTTATGCTATCAAACATAGCAACCCCTTTAATGTAAAATTAATATTTAATTCGCAAATATTAATAAATTTGAAAACCTATTATTCTTTATTTACCTAGGATGTTATAAGGAGAGTAACTGAGGTATCCTGTAGTACAACATGAGGGATCCTACGATGTCATAGAGGGCAACCAAAGTTAGATAAAGATTAGGTTCAAGGAGGGTCTCCCCATATGAAAGCTATATCATTGATTTCAGAAAGAGGTCCTCTAGTGCTCAAGGAATTCCCTTGGGATACTCTGGTTATCTTGAGTTAGGCCACTCCTATTTTTTATAATGAAGTCATATATAATTCGTATAGTTCAAGCCATTAGCTTTCATTAGTGTGATAAGGATAATGGAGCATGAAACCATTTAATCACATCATAATTTATCAATAAGTCAGTTTTTTCAAGCCTTGCCTTTCATTAGTGTGACATAACCAAGTAGCATGATACCATTCATTTAATCCATTTACAAATTTTTTCATAAATCAAGATTCACTCTACTACCATACATTAAAATTATATGGGTTGCTACGTACATGAAACATATTATTCAATTAATTTTAAAAAAGGCCATGACATATACATTGTATACTTTCCAATTCCTATTTCACATTTCATAATATAATTGCGGAACATACCTTTAGAGGGTCATTTCGTGAACATATATGGTACAATCCATTATTAAATTCACAATATAAATAATTCCATTTAATATATAAAAGCTTACCTTTATAATGGTCAAGAGAAGGCACACACGAACGATGTATCAAATGTGCCAAAACACTAAAATTATAAAAATGAAAAAACATCCTACATGTTGTGGATAGAGTTGTGGCCATAAACACTTTAAAATTATTACAAATTTGGAAGGAACATTTCAATATAGTTCAAATGATTATATTAATGGAATATAAATTCAACAAAACAAAACCTGATGATATAGCTGGTCCCCACATGTAAAGTCAAAAAATGAAAGAACTTGAAGGAGGAGTTATAGACTGCCCACCATAGGATTTCAATACTCTAATCATTCTGTATTAGCCTCTAATTTGGATTGGAATAGAGTAGATATAATTAATGTTAAAAACACATACACCTCGATAACTAGGTTGAGAGAAAGAGAGATGAATAATGGATCAAATAGACGAGAGTAATTAACTTTTCACATCCAATATGACAAACAAAAGCTCGAACGGATCTTGGAAAAATGATATCTCCAGATTTCAAGGTTAGGACATAAAATTAATTAAAATAGGAGAAAATATTGGTTCTTTCTGCTAGAATTTGAATTAGGTAAGAAGGATGGATTAGTTAGATCATTATGGTTAAAAATTTAAAATTACCTAAAATTAAGTCTGTGCACGATTTTCCACATGGTTTCAAAAAACATGCACAAACCAGAGTCGAATATCTAGTGAAAGGGGTGTACCACATGTTGAGGCCACATTGTTAGGGAAACCATGTGCCAACAATGTGAGATATTTCTTCCCAAAATAATACCGACCATCTTCATGGATAGATCTTACAGTGTGGCCTACCTTCATGATTTCCTCTAACCATGAAATAAACATACTTTTCCAAACACATTGTGTTCCATGATTAGAAAAATACCTATAAACCCATGGGTCCTTCGATAGCCCATTATCATCCATAATAAGTCCAAAATAAAGAATTATATGGAAATATAAAGGATCCATACTGGAGTGAAAAAATGGGTTCATACATTTGTGAGCATATTCATTATACATGTCACAAAAAATTCTCTCAAAGATCATGGTACATTTTTGTACATAAGATATGGATTGATAAAGATGAAATATGTGTATTTTCATATAGCTTCTTCTATATGTCAGAAGATGAAGGAACATAATTTCTAGTTCAAAACTATAGGACACCAACATCATTATTATGGTAATCATAACGATTCATCACCCGTACAATCTTCACCTTATTTTAAAGTCCCAGTTCATACTTCTGTGACTTTTTGGTCTTCTCTTTGATACATGGTTGGGATATAATTTGGTCCATGTTGGATTTATTCCATATTATTTTAATTTTCGGTTTCTTAATTTGTATATCCATGAAGATTAGGTCTTTTTCAAACTGTGTCATTGTTAGAGTAGTGGTTTCTTTTCTTATAAGAGAAAAATCAACCCAATTCAACTTTCTAGGATGGTATTAAATTTAAAAATCATTGTCCTTTATTATCTCTCACAATATTCTCATACACATGTTTAAATCCTTATGTAGGAGTATATTCTTCATATATTGGTGGTCTGTGTATATATATCACATTTTTACACATAAAGATATTGTCTCTATATATTTAATCAAAATATAAAAAATAAAAAATTTATATCATTGTTAGGATATTTATGTTCCTGAGGATTTAATTTTTAGGATGCATAAGCGATTCCCCTATCATATTTCATGAGTACACATCCATTTCATTTGAAGGATCCACTACTAAAAATGAAAAATAATTCCCCATTGGATGGTAATGTTAACACAATATCAATAACCAAACACTACATGAATTCATTAAAACACTCTTAACATTCCTTTTTATAGTTAATAATTACTCCCATTTGAGTTAATTTGGTTATGAGAATAGAAATAAATGAATAATTATTAAAAAACATTATATAGTATCTTGTTATAATAATGAAAATAAATATTTAGTTATATTTATTGGAAATGTACACTACTACATGGATATTTTCATTACAAGTTCCAGTGATATTCCTTTAATTTATATGATGTGTCATAATAGTCTGACTTTTTTGAATAAAAAGTCACTTTTACTAAATTTAACAAACAATTTCTCTTTCCTAAAAGTTTATAATATGTCCCTTAGTTGAATTTTATTCTCCTTGTGGATTTTGAAATATATCATTATATAATCAATAAACACCACCACAAAATTATCAAAATAATCCAGAAAGAATATATTAATCAAATACATAAATATTCAAGGGGAATTAGTCAAGATGAAGGTCATAAAAATAAACTCTTAATTCTAATATCTTGATTAAAAAGCAGTCTTTATGTTATCTTATTTACATACCATCAATTGATGATACCTAGACTAAAGATCAATCATGGAAATGAGTTAATCTATATGATTCTAATAAAAAACTAATAAATCAATAGAATGGAATATTTTTTCTTAATTGTGATAACATTAAGTACAATATAATCAATGCATACCCACAATTAATTATATTTTTTATTTAAAAATAGAATTGGTTCTCCCCAATGAGACACAGTTGGTTGAAAAAATACTTCTCCAATAGATTTCTTAGTTGGTTATTTAATTACCCTAACATAAAATATTACATTCTATATGGGTGTTTTGATATTGGAGTTGAACTAGAAAAGAGTTCGATTGAGAATAATACATCTTATTTTGGGAGTGTTCCTGGTAACACTTCAAGAAATAAAAAATTTATTCCATAATAATGAGAACATATCATATATTTTGACTTTATCTTTCTTCATTATCATCTTCTTCACCAATCATTTACATAAATATGGAAATAAGAGTAGGTTTATAGAAAGTATCATGCTTGAAATACTTACTTTTAAGATTATCAGTGGTTTTCCCTTCATGACTAATAATATCTCTTAGAAACTATTGTTTATCTTGGAATTATTCATTGACAACCAATCCAACCCATTTATTATGTACAATTTCACCACCAAAATTACCACAAAGTTTGTAGAGAAATTATAATAACCAAATATTATAGGGGAATCCCAATATATCATTGATAGTTTAGTTATTCTGAACAATGCTTCAATAGAGTAATCAATAACTATAATTTATTGGATTAACCGTATGTTATTTAGAAACCTGAATGAAATAAAATTGTGCAAAGAATCAAAATCCAACAACGTACTTTATTTCATTGAGTGTATAATTAATGTACTTACCACAACCTCATTTAGAGAGAAAAATTTAGTCATCATAATTACGAAAGAAAAACCATTATCACTAATAATATTTTTCAGTTGACAGTGGTTTCCATCTATTTTCACCTAATTTGGACATTAATTAGTAAAATTCCCAAGAGCTTTGGACTTTTATCATTTCATAGTAGGTTTTGCTTGAACCTTCTTCCCTTTATCAAAAACCTTTAAAAGATGGTGATTTATATCTCTATGAACATGTCAAGATATATTGATATCTCATCCATACATTTAAAACATTCTATTTAAATTCAAAATATTCCAAAAATTAATCATTCTATATTCATTGCACATGGGATGTTTTATATTCTTCTAATTATGATTACACCCAAAATTTCATTTCATATTTATCTTATTTTAATTTTAAATACAATTCTAATAGTAAAAAACGACCTTTTTTTATCATTGGGGGAACATCACACTATATTTTGACAAATAAAAAAGCCTCAAATATCCATTGGGTTCCATAGATGCGATCTTAGTCTTCAAATGAATCAATCTATCTTCTTGTAATAACTAATGACAAATATTGATGTATAATAAAAAATTCCTTCTAATATTTTCCTCATAATTACAAACTGATTCATTTTTTATTTTTTAAAATTGAATAATTCCCTCTCTATTTGGGACTACTGGGTGTGAATAAAATAATTTACAAAAAAAACTTTTCTGATGCCTTGTCATCCCAAGTATACTTCCCCGACTATTTGCTTCATATTCTTGATTAGTGTCCACCACTGATAAAATTCTACATCTAAGTGATAAAAAACAAGGTAATTATCTATTATTCGTAATAATGGAGTATATAAAATATATTTTCTATAGTGCTGATCCATTATTATATAATTTGTAGATTAGAGGATGCACTAAAAACAGGTGGTCATTGATGCATGAAAGATTAAACTATTAATTATTCCTTCCATATTGATGTTTGATGCTCCATATGGTTTTAGTTGTTCTTTATTGATGGATTTACATGTTTCATCATCATGATGATGTTGTCAACTCCATCTCTCACCATTGAAGTTATGTCTTCATCACATTGTCCATTGTGTCCATTGTTTTCATGAATCCATCTATTTCCAACTATTTTTATTGAATAATAAAACCTTGTTTCAAATATGTTACTATTTGTAATCTTACAATAACTATTCATTAAAAAATAATATTCCTAAAATATTATATTATTCTAGTATGATATACTTTTCTCATAATTTATATATTAAATTATCAATATATCCTTTATAATTGTATGTATAATCTTGTGAACAACCAATTCATATCCTTAGTGATTGTCAAACCAATTTCTTAGTAAGGTCCCACTCACTATGTTGTAGAATTATGGTCGACATATACCCCACAAATTCATTTCTCTGTTATAATTCTTAGATTCATATAATATAAATCCATATCAGCATATAAAATAAAAACATAGCTGCACCTTATTAGAAACAAATTACTTAATATATCACCAAAATAACAAGATGTTTTCATATATTTTAACTTATCCCTTGGGGTTTTAATAATGTTTTCAAATATTTATTTGAAGAAATTACTAAACCGTACTTTGATACCATCTAATGAGAAATGATTTTATATTTTATAAAAAAAATCAATAATTAGTAAAACATTTAATAATACTATGGATTTTTTATTGTTTAGTGTCATGGAAATAAGAACATAATACATGGAAAACAAATATCTTCCAATCCACATGAAAGTATTATTTATAGGTCAATCCTAAGTTATATTTACTTCATCTCATATATTGGGATCATAATGTAATGAAATGGGTGAACATAAGGCCAAATAATGAAATAAACGAAGGATATACTACGAATGTGACCATGATTCATATCAATATGGAATGAAAATTCATAAATAAGAAATGTAATAATATAATGAACATGGATCGTAACACTTAAATGTGGATACAACATATAAATTAGACATTAATATCCATATCACTAATGTTTATTTCTAGGGAGTCATAAATCATAATTACCTAGGTTATTCACCATGGTATTATAAATCATGTTATATCCCGAAATAAATTATTCATCCAATGCAATAGATAACTATAGAGGCAAACCATTCATATTTATTAATACATGTTATCCATATTGATCATAATAGATCAACTTATCAATAACCAAAGAGAATAATGAATAGGTTTATCATAAACTCACTGAGTAAATATGTTCATAAGGAATTCAGAATTACATCATTTTACACCAAAAAAATTTAATGTGGGTTTCATAAATTTAAATCCTTGAATAAATATATTATATTTAAATCTAGATTAATTAACATTGGTAAGAGGTAATTTGGGTATTCACAATATAATAATATACCATGAATAATAGTATATTTCATAACATTATTTTATTAACATGATGTTATACAACATGGATTTCATAAAATGCATAATGCGAGAGAATTTTGGTCTTACATTAATAAGGTAAAATTTTGAAGTTAATGATATGATAAAAATTTCATAAAAAGAACAATTATTTGACATTAAAAGAATTATGAAAATGTATTTACTTGAATAAAGAAGAAGAAGATGAAAATTCCTTTACCTTGAATATTTTCTTCATAAAATGTATGGGGTGGAAAAATTATACCTTTAGGGAACATTTGATTGAATCTTTGGGAGAAAAAATGACATAAAAATAATGGTTTATGAATTTTTGAGTGTAGAGGAATGGGTAATGGGTAGTATTTATAAGTGAGTATAGGGTTTTTTAAAGGATTAAATATTTTTTATATTATTATATATGCTTATAGCTGGTGGGTGAAATCAATAAAAACAAATTTATAAATTATTAATGAGAGGGAGAATGTGTGTGGACATATAAGGAATTACCAAAACTATAAACACCTCCCAAATAACCCATTTAATGAATTGAATCGTAAAATAATGTTTTTAAATAATAAGTACTTTTTTTCATAAAGTAATGTATAAATTTGTTAATTTAAATTAATATTAATAAATTAATTTTTATATTTATTAAGTGCATTTTTATTGAAGATAATGTTTTATGAAACTTTTAATCAAGCTGACGAACTAATAATGTCATAAAATCATATTTCATCTAAAGTGGTAATTTTCACTGATTTTCCAAAAAAATCAACTTTGCCCGAAAATTTCCAAAAAATAGCGTAAACTAATATTCATGTTAAGAGTAAAAAATGAAATTTATTGCATGAAAATATTTATAAAAAATTATAATTTTTTCTCTTAGATAAAAATTACTTATTTAATTAAAATTTTCCATTTTATAACAAAATAGAAAATCTAACTGTTATATGAATTATTTAAGACATTGTTAAAATAAATTATCTTTTTAATATGTTTATCATAAGATTATTTCATGAAAATAAAATTTTATTTAAAAATTAAAAATTTATTATAATATATTTTTAATAGAATAAGTTAATATAAAATAAAAATAATAAAATATTTATTTTATAATTTTGTAATCGTGTCGATCACCTAAATGAATATACATGTCCATTATTAATTAGGAACAACTATTTTATTAAATAATTTTCATTCCAATAAACCATATTTTATGAAAGGATTAATAAATTATGATCAAATTTCCTTAAAAATACAACTTCATTCTTACATTTATTCATTTACATAGATTTTATCAAGGATTAATATCATTTAAAAAATTAATATTGTTCTTCTAACACTCAATTCCTATATTATAGTGATACATATGGGTGAATGTATTCTAGTGGATCAAGGTGACACAAAGTATTACATTGAAATTTATTTAGTCTATATTTTTTCCATTTTTAATATTCATTATGGTATTTGGTGTTTTTTTTAAATTGAATATATCATTATTAAGTAATGATATAATGTGTTGTTGGATTCTAGTAAGTGTTTTGTATACCTTTACGTTTACTAGTTGTATTGTTCATATAAATATATTATTTTTAATGTTTTTAAGATATTTAAATGTATTTCTATTTTATAAAATTTTAAAACATAATAAATAATTATAAAGAGTTAAGGGAACCATTATTAAAAGGAGAAAAAATTTCAAGACAATACATATGTTATCAAAGAAACAAGATTACAAAAGAAAAGTATTTTGTAAAAATATCAGGTATTTACATTATTCCCCACTTATAATGAATTTATCGCTCCTATAATCTCAATATGGTACATAAATATGTTGTTAATTATTACACATCACATCCTCAGGTTCCCACATAGCTTCCGCAAAATGATGGCTTCACCATAAAACTTTATTCGGGTGGGTTGTATTGTCTCGTAGCACATTGTCTCTATTATCCATAATCTCTACATGTTATTAATAATAATACTGATCTTTTTCAAATGGTTTAAACTCTATTTTTAGTTCATGTGATGGATTAGTTTTTTATTTCATAAGGAGAGATACATGGAATACATTATGAACTCAAGTGAGATTTGGTGGGAGAATCAATCGATACAGTACAATCCAAATATGATAAAGAATTTCAAAAGGAACAATACATATAGGGATTAGTTTTACCTTCATTCAAAATTTCAACACCCAATTCCTGGGTGATATTAATTGGAATACGATGTTACTAACAGCAAACTCTAGTCCTTTCTAATAATTGTCTCTTTATTTTTTATTCACTATGATTATCCATTATGAAATGTTGAATAGATTTAAAATTATTTCATATTTCCTCAGTTAGTTCAGGTCCAAATATATTTATTTGTCCCCTTTCACTCAAAAACATTGGATTTATACACTTCCATCCATATAGGTCTTCATAACGAGCCATTTTAATGCTAGAGTGAAAGTTATTGTTGTAATAAAATACCACTAATGTTTTTGATCCCAACAACATTTGTAATCCATAGGAAATCTATCAACATATATTCTAGTGATTTAATTGAACTATTAGACTATAAATATATCTAATGATAATATTTACCGTTATAATATAACTATATATCCAGATCATACCAAATAATTATCTAAATCCTTGTGGAAATCCTCAGATCCCGATCAGATACAATTTATAGTCGAACAACATGTTATACTCCCACTTACTTAATGTATAACCTAGTTAGTTGATCAGAATTGAAATATTATCTAATGGTAATGATTTGTGCTGACATCTTATGGAATTAAACTATATATCCCATAGAATTATTCCCTTTAGATATATTTTGTTGTTTGGGGAAAAAATACAAGGTGATGTTTTAATGTATTTATTTTGGTGTGGGAAATTATAATAAAATCCCCATCAACAAAAATCCCCCAATATTAAGTTTATGACATACAATGAATTATCAAACATAATATGAAATATCTCATTTCACATCATCCCATAAAAATAATCTTTCAAATATCTATACATATTTGAACTTCTAGGATGAATAGATAATAAAGAATTGTGATCTTCTTCCAAGAACTCCTTAAAATATGATACATAAGGTAAACATACATGGTTCCAAAAAATTATTATTCCATAACAATAATGGTTCACCTTAGGAAAATTTATCACCACCTTTTATATATCTATATATTATTTTTTTCTTTATCAATTATTTACTTCAATAGATGGTTAAACACTCATTTTTTCCAAATAATATTTCTCTCCATCCTTAAATATTTTAGGCTCTATCCAATAACAATTAAATAATATTTTTTCTTTTCTAATTCATATATTAGATAATCTTTCATTATACATTTGACTTAAAGAATATTGAAACTTGTTTGATTTTCCTTGGTGGTAATGTATTGTGAAGTCCTAATATTGAATTAATATCAACCATCTTCATTGGTTCTTGTTCAACTCTTTTCTTTTAAATAAATTTTAAACTTTTTTGATCTATATATATGTCACAAATATTTCAATAATGTTTATTATTCAAAATCATTAATTGAAAAATTACAACTTCTAAAACAAAATCATATACTAGTTAATTATTATCATTAAACATCAATTTATAGGAGGCATAAGATATAACAATATTTGACTTTTGTATGATGTATCCCAGTCCATTAATTGATTATTATTTATAGATTACAAATCATTATATACTATATGTTAGTTTAGCCATTGGGGAACTGACTATTTTTCTCTTCAGATCCCCAAAGCATTGTTCACATTTGTACATCCAATGGAACTTGGATCCCTTATGACATAACTTAGTTAGTGTATTCTACAAACAAAAAAAACACTCCATAAAGATGATTAAATATTGATTCAAACCAATAATACTATAAATTCTAATAAAAATGGTTTTTTGGGCTAATGTTCAATAACATTGTTTTGGAGTTTCTACTTATATACCCACACTTGATAATATTTGACATATGAATGAAACATTACAAATCCAAAATTTAGGAATGGTAACTTTTCTATAATTCTTCTCCATCCTCAAGGTCATCAACAAAATCCATATGTGATCATCATGCTCTCCCTTTCTCTTTCAATTAATAATATTATCATCTATAAAGACTACAAAAATTTTATTAATGTAATATGTTAATACTCCATACATTTAATCTATGATGATAGTTGTGGAATTTGTAATACCAAAAGGAATCAATATAATTCCATAATCTCGATACATTTTATGATATTCCATATTGGGTATATCCATATTATTGACCCTAAATTCATGATATTCAGAATGAAGACCAATCTTAAAAAATTATTGAGATCCACATAATTGATAAAAATTTGATTATTATAAGGTAGATGATATATTTTACTTACATTTATCTTTTTATGTTCTCGATAATCAATACCGAGATGAATGGATACATCATTCTTCCTAAATAACATAATAGGAGAACCCCATAGTGACACTTATGGTTGAATGAAACCATTTTCATGATTCTATTGTAGTTTATTCTTTAGTTATTTTAAAATAGTATGTTCCATTCTAAATAGGGTCATGTAAATAAGTGTGGAACTAGGTATGAGTTGTATTGAATACTCAACTTCACAATTATTTTTATTTAAATAAATTATTCTTGAAGGAAATTAAAAAACATTCACACAATTGGAATATATTCAATGTAGCATTTCTCCCCAACCATCTAACAGAAATAAACATTTTAATAGGAATCATGAACCATTAAATGATTATAATTTCTATTTTATGTTCATTGTTTTCATCACACATGTAGGTGATAATGGGTTGGTTGGAAAAAATAAACATAACTTCCCTTCCATATAAATTTAATTGTAATTTTTATAAATAAGTCCAATCGATTCCCAAAATGACATTGAATTCAAATAGAGGAATAATGATAATATATATTAAAAAACATTCCAAAAACTAAAACTGGAAATGAGTCATCGAATTTGTAAATAATCAACATATCATTATGGGATTTCATTACTAATGCAACCTTTATTTTTATGGTGGTACTATGATACACATATAAAAAACACTAGATATAAATGAGTGGGTAGATACGAAATAAAATAAGACATTAACACATATTGGTTGGACGGTATGGTTACCTTGAACCATGTAATTATATTACCACTCAATATAATTAGTGATCACTGATATTTTAATTTGTCTCTTGGATTATGTGGTTGTTCAAATTGATCATTTTCGATAACCATGGGATTTGGGAACTGGATAAAAAATGGCCATACTCTATGAATTTAAAACACTTGGGTGTGAATGATACATTCTATAGTACATTCTCTATATTCTCATCATCAGGTGACTTCTTCTGATCACATCAAAATTTTATCTCATGATGACCTTAAATTAAAAAAATGATATATTTACCAATTACTCTAGGAAAATTCCCTCATTGTTTCATCCATATTTCAAGAATAAAGGACGGTTTATCTTCTAACCACTATGGATTTTAAAATTATAATTCAATTTAATTTTTTATTTTCATATGAAAAACTAAAATAGTTATGTGTAACTATAAACACATTTTCCACATTGAGATAACATCAATCAATTTATTCATATATACAAAATCCCATAATGGATATTTCCCTTTCGGAGTCAAGGTTATAAACCAATTAATAATCGATCATCCTTAATTTATAGTTGGATGATAATACCGCAAGTTTACGTGACTTTTTTTGTAAAATTTGTATTATAACTACCAAAGTTATCATAATCCTTCTCCATTAAATGAAGGTATTATTTCCCCATTATCATATAAAGAATTTGAGGAATATTCTTATTAATAAAACATTTTAATATTTTACCACTATATTGATTAAATTTATTCTTATTCTATCGTTCTTTTGATAAGAGTGCCTCACTAATATTCGTCCCATTCAAAATGATAAACAAACATAATAACATGATCATGCTCAAAACACTGAAGAAAAATATATATATTTACAATGGTACTCATACTTTTCTTGGTGACCAGTTTGTTAGTGGACCCACTAGATGATGGTAGATGTTGTCTCATGGAAGGCTCAATAGAACATTGTTCCCACCTTTTCTTGGATGGAAGCTTAGTGTGATTCATATGATGAGAAATTTATGTGACAATAGTAGATTATTTTTCAGTATTGATCCCATAACATTACATTTTTATGTAGGAAAATAATTTCATTATCGATAACATTCAACATCAATGCATTTAATTTAGGTTCTACCCATTGAATAAGACCAATAAGAATTGTGTGAGAAATAATAAAAATGGAAGGAAACCATATAATCATGAAAAACCATTTTTATGATTTATAAATCAAGACACATTATTCTCTTTCCATTTAGGTTTAATCTACATCATCACCAAAACATTGGGATTTTATCCTTTAAATAGATTTATCTAAAGGGTTATTAAAAATTTCACTCATCATAGTTTCTGAAGGATAACTAATCATTTCTGTAATATTAACCATATTGACCCAAAATTAGCATATATATATATATTATATTAATAGATTAATATTCATTACATAATATTTTCATACACACTATAATCATTTAGGTCTATAATCTACAGAAATACAGAAACATAAACAATTATTTTATATGAAATTTACATCTTATCCCCTTAATATAATCATAACCATAAACCATATTATACATATCAAACATAATACCTTTATTCATAAACTAGGTAAAGGTAAAAAAAGATAAGGGTGAGATCAATTTCTCTATAATGGTAAAAAAGTTTGATCATTGATCACTACAGTATAACAAGAGCACAATGATATATGAACTTGATTATATCATTTAGAAACTATACCTTGAATATCAATGATCATAATATTATGTGATTAAATAAGTCTTGGAAGTTCATAATACATGAATGATAAGGTAACTAATGAAAATGAACCATGAAAACATAAAATTTGTATAAGACATTGATTTTTAAAATACACATAAGCATATAAAATCATTTCCTTAGTAACTGAGGATACTTTCCAAGACTATCATAGTCGAATAAGTTCCCTCAGAAACCAATCCTAACATCTCTTAAGATATCGGTCTTTACCCAATAATTTGGAGTGAGATATAGGTCCCACCCATCATAAAATGAAAATCATAAGTATGCATGGACCATGATCATAAAACATTAACCATATTAAAACCCATGAAAATAAATGGGTTTCATCCACATTTCATTACAACGTAAACCATCGAAAAGAAATGCGTTTCAAAAATGTATCACAATTTCATCAAAGAATAACCTATTGAAACGAGTTTTATTTCATTAATAATGTTTCATCATATTCTAAAATCACCTTGAGAGAGTTAACGATGGTATTCTCAAAGCTTATCCCCATTAAATACTAATTTAAATCAATTTTTGTTATGTTCATTGAATATTAATAACATTGTACTATCAATAGAACATTCTTGATGAAATCAACCATTATGTTTTGAAATAATATATAAAAATTGAAAATAATATAATGTAAAATTTATTATTTGAATATAACCATGAAAATTTTAAAAATAAACCATCAAAGTAATAGTTAGACCTGATGATAATAAAATACCTATAATTTTTATATGTTAAATAAAAATCATTCCATACTTTTGTATCAAAATTAACCATTACCTCATTCAAAAAATGAAACAAATATTCCGTTCAACCCATTTTTAATAATCTAATCATGGTTAAAAATTACTTTATACATTCAATGTAAAATATTAATATTATTTTATAAAGCATTTTAAAAAAATTGATAGAGAATAATGGTTTTTCATAGAAGAGATATATGAAGTCTATTTTTCATAAAAGCATAATATTGTTTTATTGAGTACATATGTTATGGAAAATGTAATGAAATACTGTATTTTCAATAAATAAACATTGCAGAGTAGAATTCATAAATTTCGTTTTGGTTTACATCATAATTTTTCATCATCGAAGGCATAGTCATAATCAATCTCAATAAACAATGAGAGTGTGACATAAAATCCTAACATCGAGTTCTCCATTATTCTAAGGAACTCTAACATCCTATATAATAAATATATGTTAATTATAATTATATATTATTGTGTTTTTAATTGTGATAGTATCATATATTATCAATTTTAATATTTTAAAACCCATGTTATAAATAAATCCTTATTTAAATTTTCATTTGTATGTGGTAACTGTTTTTTTCCATGTGTGTCTCAATTTAGTAGTATTGGTACTTGTATATTTATCTAGGTTCAACCTCTCCAAAATATTAATTTTTATATAAATATCATATATATTTCTTATATACATATTTATATTCATAAAAAAATGTTAAGGATTGAAATATGTATTACCCGATTCATGGAGATGGTGGGTCATTTGAACACATGAATAATGTCTTAATTTTTCAATTGATGGAATAAAACAGGGGTAAATTTTAATTATAACTTACTAGATTGTTTTTATATCATATATATTGATATAATTCCTCATCATTTTCATCAATGTAAAAATAAAATGAAAAATGAATTACATCATTTCGTGGATGTGGTATTCCACATGTCCGCATGATCCATGTTAACGTTTCCCAAAGGATTTGATGAAAATAAGGTAGACATCAAATTATCATTAAAAAGTATAGTTTTTTAAAAAATATTGTATATAAATATCAAACTCATCATAATAATCATCCACAAAATATATTAATAGAAAATTAATTCTATCCCAATGCGGAGATGGTAAGCCACACAAATGCATTAGTAATACATTCACTTATCATTAGTTAATAAAGAGGTGGTAAAATGGTGTTCTAATAAAAATAGTAACATTTAATTTTATTTAGGTTAAAGAATTTAATATCTTTTTAAAGATAATATAGACTTATAGGAGGTAAAGAAGACTATAAAAAAGTGATCGGTTAAGGTGATTAGCTCTTATTTCATATGTATCCTTTTGATATCCTCATTATGGCTCTTGGGATGGTCTTTTGAGAATAAAAAAACATATTGGATCTATATATGTATGTGAATAAGATAAATTTTAAGAGTTTTTTCATGATATAAGGATAAATGTGGTTTTAAGTAGTCAGAGAGGAGGTGGACTTTAATAATTTTAGTGAGGGGGTTGTTTTGGAATTTCACCAAAGTTTAAATTAAAATAAATTCATTCTTAATGAAAATTATTATGAATGGAAATTTATTCAAATATAAAATAGTATTGGGGTTTAATACCATCATATAATAATATATATATGTTTGGGATTCATTTTAATCACTATCCTTTTGTTGGGCCCTTAGTTAACTATTTATAATTATAGATACAGTAAAAACATTTTGAATAATAATGGCTATTAATTTGTAAATAGACGTTAGAAATTGGAACATAATGGAATCATTATTATTATTCAGACCATATAGTATCCAAATTATCTACTTTCAATATTATTATTCTTTTTTATTAATTTAATAAAATATTATGTTGATAAAATATTTTTATTGTCAATTATGAAACTAAAAATTTGATTTGACTTAGAATAGATAAAAAAATAGTTTAAATTCAAATATAATATTATATAATATTAATATTATGTTAGTATGAACTATAAAATTATTTTAACCATATAAATTACAAAAATTATATCACTTTAAATATTTTAAGTATCATTTAATTTGATGTTAATTAATTTAATAAAAATTGTTTTGGGACTGTGAAAGAATTTAATGTAATTAGACAATACCTAAAAATTATTAATAAATTACCATAATTAATATAATTACATTTTAAAAAAAATATTATTTATATTTATTCATAATATTTTTTTCCCTCTATCAAAACATAATAGATATTTAAATCTCCAAGACTGGAATTTTATAACTTTAATTAATTTAAAGATTATATGGGCCATTTTCAAAGACCAATTTACATGAAAAATATTAATTTGGATCCTAAGGTGATATGTATTGAATAATATTTGTCTTATAATATTATCTATAAAAAAAATTATGGCCTTAACACTTATTTGTAAATCAGATTACCTCGATTTACCCTTTACCGAGGCGATAAATTTTAACAGAATCACTATTCATATTAAATAAAAACTAAAAATTGCATATTTACCAAATTTGAACCACCTTATTAATAATATTTAGTTCTATTAATATCATTCAATACTTAGAAATACAATAAATCAATTTTAATGTATGTGTACAAAATGATGTAAACAATTATTTTGTGAAAAATTTATTTTTAGAATAAAACTCAATTTATTCTAATACATTTCCTAGAAAAATATTTATTTGATTTATAAAACATTTAATCAAAAAAAAATATAGATTTAATTAAAATCATTCACCAATATTTACAAATTTTATTTATTAATATACACATCATGTATAAAGATTTTTTTATAAAAAAACATCAGTTTTATTTTTAAAAATATATATATTAAATTTTAATCATTTGATATATAATGAATTAATTTTAGAAAAGTGTAGAACATGTGGTTTTCATAAATTATTTATTACTATTAATACACACGAAGGCAATGTCTAGGATATAAGAGATCGATATAATTTTAGTAATGTTATGTGGGTTGTCCAAACTCATTGGTGTGTGTATCACAATATATCGAAAAAATAAAATTATTTAAAGAGAAATATTTCATAAAAATAATAGTGTGTCACAATATATGTAGATATATATTTTATAATACATCATAAATATTATATTATTATATATTATACCTTGGTAATAAAATATCCATCAATTGATTTATAATTTGATGATGTGTTCTCTTGGAGATTGAATTAAAACATTAGTAAGTGAATTATATATAATCATATTTATCTATTTCTTAAATGAAGTAATTTTATACCTAGTGTCAAAAAATGTTATTATTATAAACAAATTTTATGAAATTAGTCATATATGATGAATGGAGAAGTATATTTTTATTTATATAAAGGGGAATGTGTTACAACATTGGAAATGGGAACATATGCTTATACTATACTATTTAGATTATTTATTAAATAATAATTTTATTACAATGTTAAAGTGACATGTAATTTATTAATTTCTATATCTTTTTTAGATTGTAAGGGATTTATATTTATGACTATTAATTAGAATTATTCTGTATTTTGGAATGAAATATTTAATTTATTTTGGAAATTTGTGGATAATTTATTAATTCGTGAGACAAATAGAGTGGCATGATATATTAATGATTAATAGTTTAATACAATTGGTTATAATGGAGAATATCCTTCTCAATGTTTCTATCGACTTAAAGATATGAAACGAATCCAAAGACACCGAAGAGATGGATTATTATACTCAAATAACTATGAATCATTTGTCAATATTTTATCATATTTATATTTAAAATATGTATAAAAACTTGTATCATAATAGGATATAAGGAGAGTTTACCACTAAAACATCCAATAGATGAAAATTATTTTATAGGTAAAATGACATATAAACTACAAAAAGATCTTTTTTTGATGTAAATATATATTAATATAAGGTTTATTATTTATAGAACACAATGGGTTTTTAGATTGTATTGATGGTTTCATTGAGAATGATTATATCGCTAGGGGTGGTTTGGGGAAATGGTAAACCAATAGATATGTTATTTCCTATGATAAAATGTGACTTATTTCTATTATAGTTTTTGTTAATAGAACTAAATCAGAAAAAAAGAACGCGAGGGTTTGGAAAGATTCATTAGAATCCTAATAGATTTTAATTAATTCTTAAAAACAATGTAGATATAATTTTTATAGGGGATAAAAATGTTACCTACAATGAGAATATTTTGATATTGAACTATGAGAAATGGATAAGGATCATGATATTTTAGAATGAATATTTATATTCTATCCATTTTTATGAATATTTATATTCACTTCACGGGTTGATTCATATAATGTTCGTCTGGTTTTTCCGAAGTTACATATTATCTATATTTGTGTTATCACTAATAATGATGTACTTGTGGAAAATTTATATAAATAAAATAATGATTTATAATAATAAGATATTTTTCATTGATTGGAATGATGAAGTATATTAACATATTTCATTCCATAATAGGACATTTTGGTAATTTATTATATAAAATAGAAGTCAAAACCACTTTCTATAATATGAATTTAGTGATGAAAAGGTATATGATATAATTAAAAAGTAATATCATTTCGAATGATAATCCTATGGTATAAAATTTATAATAATTTTTTTATTTAAGAAATCTTCACAATTTCTGAACATCATATTTGAAGACATATGAAATCTTTTTTGGTATATTATTAATATGGACAAATGATATAATCAATTTCCAGATTGTGGGATGGATGTAATTTTCCCAGTGTTGTATGATTATGAAATACGACTTATTAGAAATGATATCCCAAATTCAAATTATATTATACTATAGTTTGAAAAATAATTCTCAATGAAATATATTATTGAATAATTATATATTTAGTGTATAAATATCTCTTTCAGTTTATAGAGAATGGTACCTTGAAAAATTCATTACATTTATATTTGGAAATTCGAGAAATAATAATATGAAAAAGAGAAATAAAAGGTGTATTTCCCAGTGGTTAATAAAAAATCAATAATAAATACCATTAAAATATTAAAGAATAAGTGATAACATATCATATCAGAATAATTAAATTATAAAAAATTAAATTATATAATATCATAATAGTATAATAACAAACATCATCCTAGATCTCTTATAATTTGATAAAACTCTTATTAATACAGGAATTCTACTAGGTATATACAAAAATGGAACGATGAGTTTAAGGACTAATAATGGAAGATAAATTTCATCCTAAATTATAAAAACAATAATAATAACATTAAAAGATTATGTTATAAGAGATAACATATCTTATGAGAATCAATGAGATGAATATATAATTCATGAAACTATAACACTGAAGTAATATGGGAAACATTATCAGAACTATTGAATGGAATTTGTGGATTATATAGATGATTGAAACATTGGACAATAAAATAAAGGAAACAAGTGGAATAAAATAGGAAAATGGAAAATCATTGTAAAGAAGGTACAAAAATTGTTATATGAATACTATTAAATAATTATATTCCATATCTCATTTCTATGACATCCTTATATAATGAGAACATCTAAATATATTGTGTCTATGCAGAAAAATATAGAAAAAGTTTACTACATGATATCTAATGATAAAATTATTAACAAATCCAAATGTACAATGTTTATTCATAATGACCTCATGAGATATAATATTTTAGCCAATGAATTGGAAGTCCATATCAATTAATCACCCCAAAAATGTTCAAAATCATGTGTCATACATTGATAAAGAAACAATATAATGATTATAGGAAAATCTAGAAGAATAAATTATGAATCCCATACATAAAAATAAATGGGTTTTATAAAAATAACATAAGTCATATTTATCATTAATAAATAAATATATATTTTAACAATAGATAATTCCCATGAAAATTATAGTAATATACTGAAGGTGTATTTGACAGAAATAAGAAAAATATAATTTGAGTCAATATTTGAAAGTATAATCTCGTCACCATGTAACTAGATTCGTATATTGACCTAAAAGAGTTATGGTAAGTGTTTCTTTTTGATTTTCACTAGAAGAAATTATAAAAAAATATGTATATCAAATAATAAACAACCTAATAATATGTTTTATAGAAAATAAAGATAATAATTCATATAATGCTTCTAAAGGACAAGAGAGAAGAATAATTAGTTTCATAAAGAATAATAAAGAATAATTAATAAAATTTCATAGTCCATGAATTCTAATTATGATAAAGAAAATAATATCCCCAATAAATTATAGATTTGGTAATGAAAATTTACTAGATAATATCTTAGTAAAAAAATATGGATGGGGAATATAAGATAACTCAATCTGAGATGAGAGGACATTTGGATGGGAAGACCCCTTTGAAACCTTTTATAGTACGACTTGAGATTTTTTTTGAGATTTCTATAAATTGGCATGTCAATAGACAAACAATAACAATATTAAAATATATAGACGAATTGGAGAAGAAAATACATACATATCTTTTAATATTTTATTGAATAAGAGTAAAAATATGAATGAGTAAATATGATTAAAAACAAAAACCTTATCGATTAGAATTAAAATAATAGATCAACCATTGGGTGAAAATGGAAGGGACATTTAAATATTCTAAAAAAATAGAAAATATTATTGTCAGTTTTATATAGTAGAATTTTCTCATAATAAAAAATATTAGATAAAAAATAGGTGTAACCCTAATGAGATGAGATTGAGTTATGAACCACCTTACCACTTGTCTATTTTTCCTTCATGAAATTCACACAGACTATATTACCACATTATGTTTATTAAATTGACTCTACAAATTTAAAAGTACAAGAATATATGAATATATATTATATAAGCTTCATTAATTGATCATGAATAGAGATACAATTAAATAGTTGACAATTTCATCAAAGGTGGTTAAACAGAAAATTAATGAGACATATCAAAAAATTAATATAGATATTATACATATTTTAAATAGGTTAAAAACTCTCTCAATACATAATTGAATTTATTCTAATTTTATATATAGAATAATTAATTTTAATAGGATTTATTTATAATATTAAATGGGAATATAAGAATAGAATAGGGGAAAATAAATGGAAGAGTATACAATATTACCTCACCCTTATAGTGTTTAATTTACATATGGTGAAAATTCCGTGGAGGATTGGAGTGGACCCTAATATCTATAAGAAAATTAGAATATTTAAGAGGAGGGATTACCAAAAATATTGAGAGAAATATGGACTTGAAATGTGACTTCACATGGGGGTGAAATGGGGTAATTCTACATTGAGTAGAGGTATATATTGTGTTAAAATATTGTATAAAATAATATTTTTAGACCAATACATGAAATTAAAAACATATTTAATACTATGAAAATTACATATTTAAAATTACATGTTTCTAATAATTTTAAATATTTCTAAAAATGAATTTATTAGTTTACAAAAAATAAAAGAAGAAAAAAATAAAATTAGTTTTCAATAGAATAAAATATATTTTTTGACATTTGAAATTTCTTTTTAGGTATGAGAAAATATTTTAAATTTTAAATTCATTATCTATCACATTAATACCAATTTTATTGGTTTATCCATTATATAATTTATTAGATCATTAATAAATGATTTTTCTATAAAAAACATATCTTATTTGAAATCACTATTTTACCTATTTGTATAAAAATTACTTTTTTTAAAAATATAATAAAAGTTTGTTCTTGGATAATTTCAAATTCCTGATTCCAAAAAAGGAATTAATTTCATTGTGATAATTTTCATTATTTTTTAATTTAACTATTTATATATTAATACAATATTCAGATTTTTATAAAATATGTTTGGGAATACCGTATTAAAAATATATACTAATATTTTATTTTTTTTACCCAATATGATGTTTTTTTAAAATAATTATAATAATTATATTAAAATATTATATTCTTTGTAAATATTACTTACATGTCATTGTATTTTTCTAATTTTCATGTTTCGTTTCTAACTATTGGGTTACTATTCTAATGGTTTGGTTACAATTTTAATAGATATATTTACTTTTTTAATTTGTAAATATTTTTCTTTATTAACTCATTCCTTTTTCACATATATTTATCTAAATTTTATTGACATATATTTTATAGTATTCCAATTGTATTTATGATTCTTAATTTATAATTTTCTTTTTTGGCTTTTTATTTATTGAAGAACAAAACCCTATGGATATATAAATTATTGTCACATTTAATAATTATCATTACTATCCCAGTGTAATATTTTAAAATTTATTGAATTTTTTTATTTGGCACATGTACTTTTATTTTATGGTAAAGTTAAATATAGAAAATTTAATTATGTGTTATTAATAATTTATTTTTGTTGTATATTTAACCTGAATTTAATCTTTGAATTAAAACATTTATAGAGTAAATATATATTTAAAATATAATCATATCATAAAAAAGAAAATCACTATATATATAATTTAATATATATAATATATAAATATATATATTTGAAAATATTGGGGTAATACACATAACTAATTCTGATATCCTCTGAATTATTATTGATATTTGGTGTAGAAGAAAAGATAATTTTGAAGGGTTACTGTAAATCCCCAAACCCAATTACCCAGAGTTGGTGCATTATTAAGTAACATTTCCATGATCACAAAATATCAAGTCTCAGAAGACCGATTAGTTTAGTAGCCTTGAAACACGAGATACATTCATAAGTTTTACATTACATCATGAAATAAAAACAACAACACATCTTTTCCCCTTTGAACACACTTATCCCTCAGACTATCCCTACAGGTCAATCATAATACACTTCTTCACATCCTGGGAAAATAAAACATAGAAAGGGGTGAGATCAGATGATCAGTAAGGATAACAATATAGCGAAAACCTTCATAAATAAACATAAATATTTAAGGAAATGTATAACTAAAAAAAGACTTTTAAACTTGAACTTCAGCATAATATCAGAAAAATAAAATGAAGTAATGCCATTTACTTATTCACATGGATATTATACTAGTTGAATAATCACATGCAATATCAATAACCACTTTCATAATGATGGAGTGCATAATGCGAGAATATCATAACCACGTAGCCAAGGTCTCGTGCCAAGACTACAAATAAGATTTTGTCAAGGACTCGTCCCAAGACACTAGTTTGTCTCATGAGACGTACCGATGCATTGGGGAGCTATAGTGGACTCCACCCGTCACTTACTAAGTTCAATACATTCCTTATATTAAAAGGTTTAAACATATCATAAACCATAACATAATCATATCACATAAAACATGCATAAAGGAAACATAACATTTCACATTTCAATCACAAGATATAAATACAATAAATTAATGTAATAAAAACATTATCAAAACCATTTACAATACCAAAACAAAATAAAAGTAAAACATGGTATTTATTTTAATTTAAAAAAATTTATGGCTTGTAGAGGATGCCGAAACTCAAATAATGGTCACGGCGGCGGAGAAGTTGTTGTCGCCTCATACGTACGACAAAAACTTCCCCTTTCGTCTTTTAGTAAAATGATTCATATAAAAAATATTCATTTTGAATAAATGTAAAAGTCAAAGAGGTTTATACACCCTATAAAAGAAAGTTGTGTATAAAACAAAATATGCCTCAATGAAAGAAGATTGAGACGAAGTCCCTTACCTCGTGTCCGACTTGACACGTTCATTCTTTAAACTTTTGAATAATAAACTAGAGTTAATTTATAATTTCTTATGAACCTTTTTCAAGTTCATTATTCCATTTATATTACTTATTACCATGTTATGAACATTATTAAATTATTTAAGTTAATAACGGTCATTTTGTCGATCTTTGGTACTTGAGTCAAAAATAAACTTCTTATAATTACAAGTTGTTCATGTGGTGAGATATCCATTATATCCAGAATTATATTCAGGATGTATATACCATATATATCATACATATCTAGTATATACATTCATTTATAATATTACATAACATTTAGAGGTAAGAAATCAAATGCACCGTTCATGGAGACGGTACGCCGTACGTACGCATGAACGCTACATTCATTTCTATTTCATATTTAATGGAATGAAATCAAATGATATAAAGGTATATTATAATTCCAGTATAATATCTTATATAATATTATTTACTCCATCCTTTATACATCCTATATTTGGCATTAACAATTCAAATCACATTGAGGGGGCGATAGTTCGCACTTCCTAAAATGAAATTATCTTGTTTACCCATAATGGAAATAATAAATGTATGAAATAAATGAAAAATACATAAGAATAAGGAAAAAATAAACATAATATATATCATATATAAATATAGTGACATCTTAATGGCCACCATGAGAGGTGTTAAAAGAAGATTGAACAATCATTGTTTCGTGATGCAGTAATTCGCCACCCACAGAAACAGTATGTTATTTAACCAATAGACGAAGGTTTGTGTAAGTTTAAATCAAATACTTCTCATAGAAACATCCTATTATATTTAATATACTGGTGTATTTAAAAAATAAAGTAATAAAAAGAGTTTAAGGGGTTGGAGATGAAAAATAAAACAAAAGAACCTCAAAGAAGACATTACCTTAAAATCAGGTAACTCCTTTTGATTTGAGCGAAAGGCTTCCTTGGGAAGACTTCTGCCCAACGTGAGGCTTCTAGGAGTAAGAGAGGGAAGTTTAGAGAGTATCTGGGTAGAGTTTGGCCAAGCCAAATGGCTTTTATGGTGTGAATAAGGAGGTAGAGGTGGGGGCCTTTTATAAGAGGAGAGGAGGGGCACTCTTGGAATGTCATGAAATGTTACATTATTATGAAGTGATTTTCTGATTTAAAAGGTCCCAAAATTATATATTTGGAGTATAAGGTGATAAGGGTTCAAAATCTACTCATCCAATAGGTTTTTGACAAGTGGATGTCTTAGATGTTACATTATCGTTTCATTTTATTTAAATCGTTAATTAACGAGGTAATCAATGCATCATCATGGTGTTAAAAAAAATTATTTAATGTATAAAAACTATAAAAAAAATAAACATGATGTAGTAATTATTTTTAGATTTCCAATGAATATTTATAGTCTAAAAGTCAACTTATATAACCCCATGTAATAATTGTTTTAGTAAAACAACACATGTTTGTGACTATTTTATTTTTACTTTTAAATAAAAAGTTATTAAGGTCATTTTCTTACCCAAGTGGCTCCATGGGGTCCCCAAGTTGACCCATGGATTGTATTGGTCATATATGACTCATCCAATATGGGTAGGACAAGTGTAAAGGTAATTTAATATTATTATAACATTATATTTACCTTAAATTACACTAATTACCTTTAATCGTGATTAATAAAACTTAAAAGTTACTGTTCACCAAAAATTATTTTCATCCCATTGAACCACATTTTACTTACTAATGACAACCATGTATGTCAAATTTTTGAAATTCAATTCACAAAAGTGGTAAATTTTCATTTAAATGGAAAATTAGTTTTTTAACTACCACTTAGTGGTTTCACTATTCATCAAAAATTGAAGTTTTTTCAGAAAAATACCAAAAATTAATAGTAAGATATATTTGATATTCCTAATTCAAAAATGATGTCTATTTTAAAAAATTCAAAACATATAAGTTGAATTAATTAATTTTATAATTAATTCCCGCTATCACAACAAATAGTGTGTATTTAAGAAACAATATATATCAAAAGATTGACAAATGTTTATGTCCAATTTCAAAGTGAAATTAATTCTAATAACCACCATTGGATAAAACGGTTAAAATATATTCTTATTATACATTAAAAATACTCAATCATATAATTTATCACTATAAATTATTTTGATTAAAAAAGTTGTTTTAAAGTATTTTCCACTATTCATCGAAAATTGGATGTTCTCAGAAAAATACCCAAAAATTCAATATGGGCTAATTTCGATATTCTGAATCCAAAAATCAAGTCCATTTTGAAATATAAACTTTATATAATTTCGAAAGGTGGGTATTACTATTCATAACAGCTATTTTGATTGGTCGCGGTGTGTTAGAATCTCGAACTTGCATACAATGCAAGCTATTACATTATTGAAAGAGAAGCGTATCGTGGAATCTTGGGGTGTTACATTCTCACATCCTTAAATAAATTGCATCCTCGTAATTTGAAATTGTTCTTCTAAAATAAAAGGTTCAAAGTATAAAATACCTTTGTGGAAAACCCATATCGGAAATAGGGTTAATAAAAATATAACATTAATTGAAAGAAAGAGAAGTTCAACGATCACCCGAGATAGAACATACTAGGATTCTATGAAAACATGTATATGGAGGAGAAAAAAACCATCATGGTCTAATGGAGAGTTGTAGAAAACATGATTAGGAGAAAGTTAACTAAAATAAAATCACAAACTTCTGATTGGTTAAATGATCATTGATTCCCTGGTAGGAAAAGTTAACCAACAACGTTTTTGTTTTACGTTTCCTTTCATAAAGTTGAGGAATTTATTAAGGAGATTTACTATGAACATAAGGAAATATACATAATTGTAATGTAGACTTTAATTCTTTAATAAATTTTTACCACAAACCCATCTTTCACTCAAAAAGATAATATAACTCAAAAATATTATATTTATCCTAATTGTACAAGGTTCCAAATGATAAGACATAATATTTAGATGAGGAAAACTAGTTTGTAATAACTAGGGACATCCTGTAGGCTAGTGGTACGTAATAAAGGCCTGTCACACTATGGTTGTGGGTTCGATTCCTACAGCTTTGTCCAACGCGACGGGTTATCCCCCGACCTGCAGGTTTTCCTTTTCCTAAAAATATAGTATTATAATATTCCAAAAATAATCTTTAGAAATGTTTTAACCTTAAACAATACTATCCAATGTTAAACTTAATACATTCCAACATTTATAGTTATCCAAAATACCTCTATCTATACTTTCTCTAAAAGTCTCTAAATTCCAAAATCAATTCATCAGATTCCCCAAACAATGTAAAGACACTCTTATTGTAACATACTAAAAATAAAATTACCTTCATCACATTAAAACCTTAATGAAAATAACAAGTACTGAAGTATAATCCTTATATATATCACATTATTCTTATAACCATAATATTGTTCTTGAGTCCAAAAACACAAATACAATAATTATTCAACTTCATCTGTAGTAACAACATAATCTTGGCTTTGCTCCCTTGGCCTTTTATAAGGTAGGTTTCCTTGGTGATTAGGGCATTCATTTGCTCTCCATTTCTCTATAATTGTATAATTAAACATTGATAGCCACTTTCTTTCCCTTACAATAACGAGCCTGGTGACCCTTTTCTCCACATTTGTAAGAAACTACCATTCTCTTTAGGGATGTACCGGGGTGATTCTTCCCACAATTATCACATAATGGAAAATCCGTCTATCCTTTTTCCCTTAATCTATCTCTTGTTCCACCGTTATCTTCTTGTCTTGATTTAATTTGTTGTCATAAGACTTAGAGAATTCCTTTTCTATCTTGATACCACATGATACAATATCTTCGTACTATGAGAAGGATTTTGATACTAAAGCTCGATGGAGAAATGGTTTTAAACCATCAATGAAACGATCAATCTTACTTATTGGGTTACGTATATAATCTGCAACATGTCTCACAAACCGTGTAAAGTTGGCCACATACTTTGTGACATTCTCATCCCTCTTTTATCTCAGACTTAGAAATTGCCTTTCTATATCTGCTCGATGGGCACAAGGAAATTATTTTTCTAAAAACAGATATTTGAACTCCCTCCATTCAATATTTGATACTTTATCATCTTCCTTTGTGTTTTGAATCAATGACCACAATTGATCAACATCTCTAGTGAGGCGGTAAACTGCCATGATAACCTTTTCCCTTTCACTACTCCCCAAGGCATGGAATATTGTCTCTAAAGAATTTATCCATTGCTCAGATACTAAGGGATTTGTACTCCCATTGAATGTTGGTGGTTGCTGCCTCATGAAGCGATCTAACATTGATCCTCTATGTTACGGATCAGGGTTCTCCAGACAGGAAAGGTTATTATTCATAACCTGAGTGAGTTGTCCTGGTATGGTGATAAGGTGATCAACACCAGTTGTATCACCAACTCTATTATAATTATCTTGAGCAGGAGGGAAATCCCTACATGGAGTGCGTGCATTGATACAGTTTCCATTCCTTCCACTTGGCTCCATTTCTAAACAATGTCATAAACTAGATTCGTTTATGAATCAAAATACACAATTCCATACTTGTAATACACATAACATAAATTGAACAGTTTATGGATATAATCCATAATCATAAAAAAAATCTTTGAGGAAGTATATACTCACTAACCATTCATAATGGTTTGTAATGGAAATGGTAATTGTTTTAAGAATATCCCTCGGGAGTGTCGTAACCAACAGTGCAGCAAGGGCCGTTGTCGTGCACCAGTTCCCGTTCAAGTCTAGCTCAAAGCGGTGTTTTTGGGTTATACCCCTATGTACATCTGTTCCAGAGCTTCCTCTACCTGCTCGTATCCAGAAAGGGATGTATATCTTGGAAAACTCACAAAATCTCTATAATACCAAAATTCTAGGAAGTTCTTCTATAATAATCCTCAAAGTGTATCTTAGGGATATGTGATCTAATTAGAGTTTGTCTAAATCTAGCTTCCAAGGTTAGTACTAAACTGTCTCTGATACCAACTGTAATGCCACGAACACAGTTAACCAGATTCGGTGCATTGTTACGTAAAATTGGCATGATCACAAAAGATCAAGTCTCGGAAGACCAATTAGTTTAGTTGCCTTGAAACATCATATACATTAATAAGTTTTATATTACATCATGAAATAAAAACAACAACAACATCGTGTCCCCATTGAACACACGTGTCCCTTAGACTATCCCTCCGGGTCAATCATAATACACTTCTTCACATCCTGGTAAAATAAAACATAGAAAGGTGTGAGCTTAGATGCTCAGTAAGGATAACAATATAGTAGAAACATTCATAAATAAACATAAACATTTAAGGCACTGTATAACTAAAACAAAAGCCTTTTAAAATTGAACTTCAGCATAACATGGCAAAAATAAAATGAAGCAATTCCATTTACTTATTCACATGGATATTCTACTAGAAGAATAATCACATACAATATCAATAACCACTTTCATAATGATGGAATGCATAATGGGAGACTATCATAACCACGTAGCCAAGGCCTCGTGCCAAGACTACAAATAAGATTTTGTTAAGGCCTCATCCCAAGACACTAGTTTGTCTCATGAGACCTACCGATGCATCGAGGAGCTATAGTGGGCTCCACTCGTCACTTAGTAAGTCCAATGCATTCCTTATATGAAAAGGTTTAAAAATATCATAAACCATAACATAATCATATCACATAAAACATGAATAAAGGAAACATAACATTTCACATTTCAATCACAAGATATCAATACAATACATTAATGTAATAAAAAATTTATCAAAACCATTTACAATACCAAAATAAAAGAAAAGTAAAACATGGTATATATTTTAATTTAAAAACAAGTTATGGCTTGTAGAGGATGCTGAAACTCAAATAATGGTCACGGTGGCAGAGAAGTCGTTGTCACCGCGTACGTAGGACAAAAACATTCCCTTTTGTCGTTTAGTAAAACTCTTCATATAAAAAAGATTCATTTTGAATAAACATAAAATTCAAAGGGTTTTATACTCCCTATAAAATAAAGTTGTGTATAAAAAAAATATGCTTCAATGAAAGAAGATTGAGACGAAGTCCCTTACCTCGTGTCCAAATTGACTCGATCATTCTTTAAAATCCTGAATAATAACCTAGAGTTAATTTATACTTTCTTAAGAACCTTTTTCAAGTTCATTATTCCTTTTATATCACTTATTACCATGTTATGAAAATTATGTAATTATTTAAGTTAATAACGGTCATTTTGTCGATCATTGGTACTTGAGTAAAAAATAAACTGCTTATAATTACAAGTTGTTCATGTGGTGAAATATCCATTATATCCAGAATTATATTCAGGATGTATATACCATATATATCATACATATCCAGTATATACATGCATTTATAATATTACATATCATTTAGAGGTAAGAAATGAAATGCACCGTTCATGGAGACGGTAAGCCGTACGTACGCATGAACGCTACTTTAATTTATATTTCATATTTAATGGAATGAAATCATAATTATATAAAGGTATATTATAATTACAGTATAATATCATATATAATATCATTTACTCCATCCTTTATACGTCCCACATTTGTCATTAACGATTCAAATCACATTGAGGGGGTGGTAGTCCGCACTTCCTAAAATGAAATTATCGTGTTTACCCATAATGGAAATCATAAATGATTGACATAAATGAAAAATAATGAAGAATAAGGAAAACATAATAATAATATATATCATATATAAAAATAGTGACATCTTAATGGCCACCATTAGAGGTGTTAAAATAAGATTGAACAATCATCGTTCGTGAGGCAGTAATTCTCCACCCACAGAAATAGTATGTTCTTTAACAATTAGACGAATGTGTGTATAAGTTTAAATAAAATTCTTCTCATAAAAACATCCTAATATATTTAAGATACTAGTTTCATTACAGAATAAATAAATAAAAATAGTTTAAGGGGTTGGAGACGAAAAATAAAACAAAATAACCTAAGAGAAGACATTACCTTAAAATCGGGTAACTCCTTTTGATTTGAGACAAAGGCTTCCTTGGGAAGACTTCTGCCCAAAGTGTGGCTCCTAGGAGTAAGTGAGGGACGTTTAGAGAGTATTTGGGTAGAGGTTGGCCGAGCCAAATGGCTTTTATGTTGTGAATAAGGAAGTAAAGGTGGAGGCCTTTTATAAGAGGAGAGTAGGGGCACTCTTGGAAAGTCATGAAATGTTACATTATAATGAAGTGCTTTTAGGATTTCAAAGGTCCCACAATTATATATTTCGAGTATAAGGTGATAAGGGTTCAAAATATATTCATCCAATAAGTTTTTGACAAGTGGATGTCTTATATGTTACATTATCCTTTCATTTTATTTAAATCGTTAATTAATGAGGTAATCGCTGCATCATCATGGTGTTAAAAAACAATTAATTTATTTAATGTATAAAAACTATAAAAAAATTAACATGATGTAGTAATTATTTTTATATTTCCAATGAATATTTATAGTCGAAAAGTTAACTTATATAACCCCATGTAATAATTGTTTTATTAAAACAACACATGTTTGTGACAATTTTATTTTTACTTTAAATAAAACGTTATTAATGTCATTTTCATACCCAAGTGGCTCCATGGGGTCCCCAAGTTGACCCATGGATTGTATAGGTCGTCCATGACTCATCCAATAAGGGTAGGACAAGTGTAACGGTAATTTCTTATTATTATAACATTATATTTACCTTAAATTATACTAATTACCTTTAATCGTGATTAATAAAACTTAACAGTTACTATTAACCAAAAATTATTTTCATCCCATTGAACCAAATTTTACTTACTAATGATAACCATGTATGTCAAATTTTTGAAATTCAATTCACAAAAGTGGTAAAGTTTCATTTAAACGAAAAATCTGTTTTTTAACTACAACTTAGTGGTTTTACTATTCATAGAAAATTGATGTTTTTCAGAAAAATACCAAATATTAACCCTAAGATATATTTGATATTCCTAATTCAAAAATGATGTATATTTTTAAAAATTCAAAACATATAAGTTTAATTAATTAATTTAATAATTAATTCCTGCTATCACAACAAATAGCGTGTTTTTAAGAAACAATATATATCAAATGATTGACAAATGTTTATGTCCAATTTAAAAGTGAAATTAATTCAAATGACCACCATTGGATAAAATGGTTAAAATATATTCTTATTATAATTTAAAAACACTCAATCGTATAATTTATCACTATAAATTATTTTTATTAAAAATGTTGTTTTTAAGTATTTTTCACTATTCATCGAAAATTGGATGTTCTCAGAAAAATACCCAAAAATTCAACATAGGCTAATTTTGATATTCTGAATACAAAAATGAAGTCCATTTTGAAATATAAAATTTATATAATTTCAAAAGGTGGGTATTACTATTCATAACAACTATTTTGATTGGTCGCGGTGTGTTAGAATTTCGAACTTGCGTACAATGCAAGCTATTGCATTATTGAAAGAGAAGCATATCAGGGAAGATTGGGGTGTTACATTCTCCCCTCCTTCAATAAATTGCATCCTTGCAATTTGAAATTGTTCTTCTAAAATAAAAGGTTCAAAGTAGAAAATACCTTTGTGGAAACCCCAAATCGGAAATAGTGCTAATAAACATATAAATTTAAATGAAAGAAAGAGAAGTACAATGGTCACTCGAGATAGCCCATACTAGGATTCTATGAAAACATGGATATGGAGGAGAAACAAACCATCATGGTCCGATGGAGAGTTTTAGAAACCAGGATTAGGAGAAAGTTAACTACACGAAAATCAAAAACTTCTGATTGGTTAAATGATCATTGATTGCCTGGTAGGAAAATTTAACCAACAACGTTTTTTGTTTTAAGTTACATATCATAAATATAAGGAATTTATTAAGGAGATTTACTATGAACGTAAGGAAATATAAATAGTTGTCATATAGACTTTCATTATTTAATAAATTTTTACCACAAACCCGCCTTTCACTCAAAAAGATAATAGAACTCAAAAATATTATATTTATCCTAATCGTACAGGGTTCCAAATGATGACACATAACATTTAGATGAGGAAAACTAGTTTGTAATAACCAGGGACTTCTTGTAGGCTAGTGGTAGGTAATAAAGGCCTGTCGCACTATGGTTGTGGGTCCGATTCCTACAGCTTTGTCCGACGCGACGGGTTATCCCCCGACCTGCAGGTTGTCCTTTTCCTAAAACTATAGTATTATAATATTCCAAAAATAATCTTCAGAAATGTTTTAACCTTAAACAATATTATCCAAAGTTAAACTTAATACATTCCAACCTTTATAGTTATCCAAAATACCTATGTCCAGACTTTCTCTGAATGGTCTCTAAATTCCAAAATCAATTCATCAGATTCCCCAAACAAAGTAAAGACCCTCTTATTGTAACATACTAAAAATAAAATTACCTTCATCGTATTAAAACCTTAATGAAAACAACAAGTACTGAAGTATAATCCCAATATATATCACATTATTCTTATAACCATAATATTATTCTTGAGTCCAAAAACACAAATACAATAATTATTCAACTTCATCTCTAGTAACAACATAATCTTGGCCTTTCTCCCTTGGCCTTTTATAAGGTACGTTTCCTTGGTGATTAGGGTATTCATTTTCATAATTCTCCATTTCTCTACAATTGTAGCATTCAACATTGATAGACTCTTTCTTTCCCTTACAATCACGAGCCTGGTGACCTTTTTCTACACATTTTTAAGAAACTCCCATTCCCTTTAGGCAAGTATCGGGGTGATTCTTCCCACAATTATCACATAATGGAAAATCATCCTTTCCCTTTTTCCCTTTCTCTATCTCTTGTTCCATCGTTCTCTTCTTCTCTTGCTTTACTTTTTTGTCATAAGACATAGAGAATTCCTTTTCTGTATTGATTGCACATGAGACAATATCTTCATACAATGAGAAGGATTTTGATACTAAAGCTCGACAGATAAATTGTTTTAACCCATCAAAGTAAGGATCAATCTTACTTATTGGGTAACGTATATAATCTACAACATGTCTCTCAATCCTTGTAAAATTGGCCACATAATTTGCGACATTCTCTCCTCCTTTTATCTCAGACTCAGAAATTTTCTTTCCATATCTTCTCAATGGGAACGAGGAAATTATTTTTCTAAAAATAGATCTTTGAACTCCCTCCATTCCATATTTGATACTTCATTATCTTCCTCCGTGTTTTGAATCAATGACCACAATTGATCAGCATCTCCAGTGTGGCGGTAAACTACCATGATAACCTTTTCCCTTTCACTACTCCCCAAGGCATGTAATATTTTCTCTAGGGAATTTATCCATTGATCAGCTACTAAGAGATTTGTACTCCCATTGAATGTTGGTGGTTGCTGCCTCAGGAAGCGATCTAACATTGATCCTCTATGTTGCGGATCAGGGTGCTCCATATAGGTAAGGTTATTATTCATAACCTAAGTGAGTTGTCCCAGTATGGTGATATGCTGATCAGCACCAGTTGTATCATCAACTCTATTATAATTATCTTGAGCAGGAGGGAAATCCCTATATGGAGTGCGTGCATTGATACAGTTTCCATTCCTTCCACTTGGCACCATTTATAAACAATGTCATAAACTAGATTCATTTATGAATCGAAATACATAATTCCATACTTATAATACACTAAACATAAATTGAACAGTTTATGGATATAATCTATAATCATAAAAAAATTTCTTTGAGGAAGTATATACTCATAAGCCATTCATAATGATTGGTAATGGAAATGGGAATTATCTTAAGAATATATCCCGGGAGTTTCTTAACCAAGAGTGCAGCAAGGCCCGTTGTCGTGCACCAGTTCCCGTTCAAGTCTAGCTCAAAGCGGTGTTTTCAGGTTTTATCCTTAGGTACATCTGTGCCAGAGCTGTCTCTACCTGCTCGTATCCAGATAGGGATGTATTGCTTGGAAAACTCACAAAATATCTATAATACCAAAATTCTAGGAAGTTCTTCTATACTAATCATCAAAGTCTATCTTAGGGATATGTGCTCTAATCAGAGTTTATCTAAATCTAGCTTCCATTGTTAGTACTAAACTGCCTCTGATACCAACTGTAACGCCCCGAACACAGTTACCCAGATTTGGTGCATTATTACGTAACATTGGAATGATAAAAAAAGATCAAGTCTCGAAAGACTGATTAGTTTAGTAGCCTTGAAACACCAGATACATTCATAAGTTTTATATTACATCATGAAATAAAAACAACAACAACATATTGTTCCCTTTGAACACACTTATCCCTTAGACTATCCCTCCGGGTCAATCATAATACACTTATTCACATCCTGGTAAAATAAAATATAGAAAAGGGTGAGCTCAGATGCTCAGTAAGGATAACAATATAACAGAAACTTTCATAAATAAACATAATCACTTACGACAATGCATAACTAAAACAAAATCCTTTTAAACTTGAACATCAACATAATATGGAAAAAACAAAATGGAGTAATTCCATTTACTTAATCACATGGATATTCTACTAGTCGAATAATCACATGCAATATCAATAACCACTTTCATAATGATGGAATTCATAATTCCAGACTATCATAACCACGTAGCCAAGGCCTCGTGCCAAGACTATAAATAAGATTTTGTCAAGGCCTCGTGCCAAGACACTAGTTTGTCTAATGAGACCTACTGATGCATCGAGGAGCTATAGCAGGCTGAAAAAGTCAATTATTAAGTCCAATGCATTCTTTATATTAAAAGGTTTAAACATATCATAAACCATAAAATAATAATATCACATAAAACATGCATAAAGGGAAAATAATATTTCTATATTTCAATAACAAGATATCAATACTACACATTGATGTAATAAAAAATCATCAAAACCATTTTCAATACCAAAATAAAATAAAAGTAATACATGGTATTTATTTTTCATTTAAAAAATAGTTATGGCTTCTAGAGGAAGCCGAAACTCATATAATGGTCATGGCGGCGGAGAAGTCGTTGTCGCCGCATAGGTACGAATAGAACATTCCCTTTTTTCATTTAGTAAAACACTTCATATAAAAAAGATTCCATTTGAATAAATGAAAAAGTAAATGGGGTTTATACACCCTATAAAATAAAGTTGTGTATAAAACAAAATATGCCTCAATGAAAGGAGATTGAGACGAAGTCCCTTACCTCGTGTCCGACTTGACTCGATCGTTATTTAAACTCCTGAATAATAAACAAGATTTAATTTCTACTTGATTATGAAACTTTTTCATCTTCATTATTTCTTTTATATCACTATTTACCATGTTATGAACATTATGTAATTATTTAAGTTAATAACGGTCGTTTTGTTGATCTTTGGTACTTGAGTCAAAAATAAACTTATTATAATTTCTAGTTGTTCATGTGGGGAAATATCCATTTATACTAAATTATATTCATGATTTAGATATCATATATATCATCCATATCCAGTATATACATGCATTTATAATATTACATAACATTTGGAGGAAAGAAATGAAATGCACCATTCATGGAGACGGTAAGTCGTACGTACACATGAATGCTACTTTCATTTCTATTTCATATTTAATGAAATGAAATCATAATGATATAAAGGTATATTATAATTCCAGTATAATATCATATATAATATAATTTAATCCATCCTTTATATGTCCCACATTTGGCATTAACGATTCAAATCACTTCGAGGGGGCGGTAGTCCGCACTTCCTAAAATGAAATTATCACGTTTACCCATAATAGAAATCATAATGGTATGACATAAATGAAAAATACAGAAGCATAAGGAAAAAATAAACATAATATATATCATATATAATTTTAGTGACATCTTAATGGTCACCATGAGAGGTGTTAAAAGAATATTGAACAATCATCGTTTCGTGAGGCAGTAATTCGCTGCCCACAGAAACAATATGTTCTTTAACCATTAGATGAAGGTGTGTGTAAGTGTAAATAAAATAATTCTCATAAAAACATCCTAGTATATTGGAGATACTGGTTTCATTACAAAATAAAGTAATAAAAAGAGTTCAAGGTGTTGGAGAAGCAAAATAAGACAAAAGAACCTAAGAGAAGACATTACCATAAAATTGGGTAACTCCTTTTGATTTGAGCCAAAGGCTTCCTTGGGATGACTTATGCCCAAAGTGAGACTTCTAGGAGTAAGAGAGGGAAGTTTAGAGAGTATTTGGGAAGAATTTGGCCGATAAAAATGGCTTTTATGGTGTGAATAAGGTGGTAGAGTTTGGGGCCTTTTATAAGAGGAGAGGAGTGGCACCCTTGGAATGTCATGAAATGTTACATTATTATGAAGTGATTTTCGAATTTAAAGGGTCCCACAATAATATATTTCTAGGATAAGGTGATAAGGGTTCTAAATATACTCATCCAATAATTTGTTTAAAAGTGTAAGTCTTAGATTTTACATTATATTTTCATTTTATTTAAATCGTTAATTAATGAGGTAATCGCTCCATCGTCATGGTGTTATAAAAGATTTAATTTATTTAAAGTATAAAAATCATAAAAAAATTTACATTAAGTAGGAAATAATTTTATCTTTCCAATGTATATTTATAGTCGAAAGGTTAACGTATATAACCCCATGTAATAATTTTTTTAGTAAAACAAGACATGTTTGTGACAATTTTATTATTTCTTTAAATAAAAAGTTATTAATGTCATTTTCTTACCCAAGTGGCTCCATGGGGTCCCCAAGTTGACCCATGGATTTTCATGGTCTTCAATGACTCATACAATAAGGGTAGTACAAGTGTAGAGGTAATTTCATATTATTATAACATTATATTTACCTTAAATTACACAAATTACCTTTAATCACGATTAATAAAAGTTAAAAGTTACTATTCACGAAAAATTATTTTCTTCCTATTGAATAAAATTTTACTTACTAATGAAAACCATGTATGTAGGAATTTTGAAATTCAATTTACAGAAGTGGTAAAGTTTCATTTAAACAAAAAATTAGTTTTTTAACTACCACTTAGTGCTTTCACTATTCATAAAAAATTGATGTATTTCAGAAAAATACCAAAAATTTACCCTAAGCTATATTTGTTATTCCTAATTAAAAAATGGTGTCTATCTTACAAAATTCAAAGCATATAAGTTGAATTAATTAATTTAATAAATAATTCCCACTATCACAACAATTAGCGTGTTTTTAAGAAACAATATATATTAAAAGATTGACAATTGTTTATATCCAATTTCAAAGTGAAATTAATTCTAATGACCACCATTGGATAAAACGATTAAAATATATTCTAATTATAATTTAAAAGAACTCAATAGTATAATTTATCACTATAAATTATTTTGATTAAAAATGTTTTTTTAAAGTATTTTTCACTATTCATCGAATATTGGAAGTTCTCAGAAAAATACCCAAAAATTCAACATAGGCAAATTTCAATATTTTGAATCAATAAATGAAGTCCATTTTGAAATATAAAATTTATATAATTTTAAAACGTGGGTATTACTATTCAGAATGGCTATTTTGATTGGTCGTGGTGTGTTAGAATCTCGAACTTACGTACAATGCAAGCTATTTCATTATTGAAAGGGAATCATATTGTGGAAGCTTTGGGTGTTACAGTTACACTATTGTTGAATAATAATTTGGCATGGATGATATGGGATGTCAATTTAGTTTCATATTTATTATTATAAATAGTCGAGTTGTCTCTTGGATGAGTTCGAATAAATTCATTATAGAGGACTAGATAAGATATTTTAAATAAATCAAGCCTTAATATTAATGGAATGAATAATTTGTAATCAAATTTTAATCAATTAACATGAATTTATTTAAAAAAAATTATTAGAAATCATGGATTATTTTAGAATATAGATATTATACTGGGGGTAAGAAACCTGATCTCTAAAAATAACTAAACAAATCCATCAAAAATAAACTATTATTTGAGAAAGCATTAAGAGGGATGGAAAAAAATATATTGTTTAATATAGAAAATAATTTAATAGTTCAATTAATGATGTCATTATGACAATAAAATCCTTATATTCATATAAAATTTATAGGCATTGGATATGTGATAGAAATGATATAATGTTTTTATAAATATAAAAAATATATTTTATTATGAAAAATACATTATATATTTTCATTCGTATATATATGATGTTTATTTTATATGAATAATAGAATAATCGAACAACAAAATTATAAATTTTTGTTGTCCCTAATCAATTATTATCATATAGTGTTATTCTTTGGGATGACATTCTATGATAGTCATGAGTATATTATTATATAATATAGGGTAAAATTATTATATAATAACTGGAAACATATTTTATTAATTATCCCACTAAATTATATCATTTATAATGTCATATGATCATCAATATAATTTGGGTTGCAAACTTCCCAATACTCCACATTACATAAGGAAGATGATATATATAGAATATAAACCTTCATATTTTGATTCATATTTTTTGATATACTTGCTATAGATAATTTATGGGATAAGAGGGGTGTGGTTCTAGTAATTACATAAGTTGATTTAACCTAGTGTAAAATTTTTCCAATTGTTTTAAAATTGATAAATTTGGGACCCGGATTGACAAATCATAATTAAAAAATGATAAATTATTTATTATGTGACATGTGACATGACAAAACACATTGATGTGTGACATGCGATTAAGTTATACAAATTAGTTAGTTTATTTAAAATAAATAATGATATATGAGATATAATACATTATAATTACATATTCCAGGTTTAGTAACCATTTACTATATTGAAAAAAGGAATAGCATAAAGAATTAAGATAATTTATATAAATATATCTGGTGGTGGTCATTCTCTATATGGACATGACTGTATTTTATTATTTTTATTCTAGAAAAGTTTTAATATTGAGATGTACTGATATTTTCTGTTGTCATATTATTGTACAATACTATGGATAATGGAATATATATTTTTTTATTATTGATATAAATTTTCTTTGTGTCACACTGTAGGACATAACATATTCATTATTTTCTATATAATTTTTTTTTCCAATATTAGAGATTTTACACGATAATAATTTCAAAATGTGTCTTAAAAGATACTGAAGGAGTTATAGTGTTTTATCATAATGTTGATGAGGAGTTCTTATATATGGGGAATTGTTATATATATTTTTGGTAAAGTATAAAAAATTATTTAACAAGTAACAACTTATTATTTTATATGTTATTTAATGGTTCTTGTTTATAATAATGATTATGTGATACAAATCAATAGTCTAAAAATTGATTAAAATCACATATTTGGAATGTGAGGCATCATGTAATGATATATGAATGATTTTATAAAATTTTTTGGATGTTAATAAGACACTCAATAATTTAGGTTTGTTTATAATGATAAAATATATGAGAAAAAGAGTGATTCATTTGATACAAAAATTATTCATTTATTCTCCTTGATACATTCCAATACAATGATTATGTTCTATATAATTGATTTCATGAACATCATTTTCCGAGATAGGTGATCATTCCAGAATATTTAAATCCCTCTAACACCATTTTCTTTATTTAACATCGAAGATAAGGTGCTAATTAATATTTTAAAGAAAAATGATCTGATCGACATATTTGGTTATTCCATTTTTAATTATGAAAATATTTTGAGGATGTATTTTTTGACTTCGACTTGGAGATCTAAATCAATGTTACTGTTGTGAAGTATTTCACAATGATTTTATGTTATTACCATTGTTGAATTTTTTATTTTCCAAGACATATTGTTAAATTTAGTGGATAATTATAATGATAAATGTATATATTTTGGATATATTTTGGAATTTATAAGATCATATGATGAATAATTTTGTTAAAATTTAGTAAAATAATATTTTCTACTCAATGATCTATATAAAATATTATGATTTATTATAAATATGTCAATTTCATTCTACATTATATAATTCTTTTATTGGAAAATTTTCCATTTAGACCAGTTTTTGATAACGATATAATAGAGGTCATAAATTGATTTGAGGTTATATGAATATCAAGACTTGTCAATAAAAATCATGTAAATAATATATAGAATAATCCTTTATCTTCATTATGTTAGATTATAAATTTCTATGAGACTATCAAGTGTTACAGAAAAATGGGTTCAAAATGAGAAGTGATTTTTAGTAAAATATTGTTAAACCTATGGAAATGAAGAATTTATTTTTTTAGATTATATATCTTTTGGAACATATAATACATATAAATAGGGATAATGAAAATTTCTATGCATTTCAAATTTTTATGTATATTAAAACTCCATAAAATGTGGTTGATTTGTGGATGTTTTTTGTTCAGGGATATGAAATGTTATTAGAACAATTTATAGAGATTCAATATTTTCAAGATGATTTTTACGGGAAGTCATTCAATTTTTTTGAGTTTAATAAATGCATATAGGATTATAATTAATTAAATAGAAGAATGTATTCCTGGTGAGAACACAACATCTTAGGATAGATATGTTTTGTAAATTTTTTATTTTTGAGATAAAATATTAATGCATAAAAATTATTCATTCAAATTAATGGTGGTAAAATTAAACATTAACAAACATTGATACATAGAAAATATTATATACATTGATAGGTAAATTACGATGTCGTTGACTCATACAATAGATAAAAAAGAATACTTGGACCAATTTTGTTCTAGATAATTTAAAATGAATCCTATAAATTGAGTTTCTAGATTTCATCTAGTATGTATAATGGTGATGATATATCAATACCAATAGTGTAGGTAAAGGTGGTTAGACCCCTTAATAGTTGGTATAAATTTATAATGACTTCACATGTGTATAATTTATTATTTTTCACTTTCAAATGAAATTCTATTAGTTAAAAATTCATATGGGGAAATGTTTATTATAGCGGGGTGATAATTAAAGAGAGTGATTTTATTTGTGATTTTAAAAACCCACCAGTAGAGAATTTCCATATATTCTCTCCTTCTATAATGAAACATTTCTCAAACCAACTAAATCCTAGTGTTTATTATATTTTCTATTTTTATATTCTATAATTATGATAAAATGTGTCATAAAAGACTTGGTTTAACCTATATATGATGTGGATTAAATAACCAGGTTTTGACATTGCGATGATAATGTTGGATCTATAAATTTATGTACATCTATTATAGTGTGCTATGTAAAAATTTAACATGATAAAAATGATCAGATGGTGTGTACCAGAGATATAAAATGGACGTATATGATGAATAGACATGTTGAATTATAATTCAAGATAAGGATAAAATGAATCATGTCTAGTTTTTTTAATATATATTCTTCAGAGTATTATATTAGTTAGGAATTTGGTTCTATGGACCATTTTTGAGGTTCCAGGGAACCCAAAAGAGTAAAAATACATTTCTAGTAATAAATGAAAAATTGGTAATGGGTTTTCCTTACACGATCCCACAACCACTATGAGAACATAATAATCAATGAAAAAAATCATAATTTGATGCCTGAAAGTAATAAGATAAAACTCAATATTGAAAATAACTAAAGTATATTTGAAGAATAGTATATTATGTTTCAAAAATATATATAACTCAACACATTAAATAATTGGGAACTATGGTAGAACTACTTTGGATAAAAAGGCATGAAAGATACCCACGCTCCATCTCTAACCATCTAGGATAGTATCATAAAAAATATTCTCTAGTAATGTTTTAAATCCTCCAACTAGATATGTCAAACTAAACATTGTCTAAATACACACCAATATGTATATATATAGAGTGAGTTTACAACTCAGCAAGTAAACCCTGATACCAACCATGTACACCACTTTGATAAGAAAAAGTTAGCTCAAAATTTGATATATATCTTGATGGAAAAATATCAATATGTTTTTTTAAAAATTTATACTCAAACAATTAGTGTAAATAATTATTTTTTATGGAATATAGAATCCATAACCCACATTCCCTTACATGAAACCATAATTAGTAAAGTCCAAACTTGAAAATGGAAAACCCATTCATCCAAACTCATGTTGTTAATTTGTTGTGAAGAAATGATATCTTTCAGTACTAGTGACCAAATATTAACCAAAAAGACCCCATATATATATATGAAAAAATATCACACCAATCATGTGTATTTGAATGTTTCACACACATCACTACATAATTAGAATAAATATTTCCTTTTTATCATTTAAAAGAATACTTTGTGGGTGTAATCGACAATTTCGGATTTAAATGCATAAAAATAATATTGGGGTTTACAAAAATATATTTATCATGGTTTAAATTGAAAATGAAATAAATTAATTTTAAAATCCCGACATTAATGTTCTAGGAGAAATTAGAGAGAGAGATAGAGATAAAGAAGCCACCTACCTAAATTATTTTCCATTCTCAAATAATCGGAATACGATCTAGTTAGATTGGGATTCCTCATTTATTTAGATCCATTAATCACCAAACCATATCATAAAAAGATGATAAAAACCCTATATATGAGAATATCAGACCTGAAATAGAGATCCATTCATGTTGAAATAATGATATATTGAAGAATAGAGTAAAACAATATTATTACCATTGATTTTATAAATCCAATGATCTGAAATTAATTGAAATAAATATCTAAATGGAATAAAATAACTAAAAAACTCCGGGAAGTGGGATAAGGGGATATTGAAAGTTAAAAAAGAGAAGGAATTATGTTTTCAAGGGAGATTCAGGAAAAAAACTAATTTTTTGGTTTAACTAATGTATATAGTTAGGCTATATGGAATAAAAATGTGTTCTCTAACCATGTGAATTATTACTACCTCAAAAATTTATATGTCATATAATTACCATATGGTTTCACCAAACTATACACCAACATTTAACCTACCCATATAAGACCTCCTTGAATCACATGGGTTCTCAAGGATATTCACATGGTTTCCCAAAATGATTCTCAGAACATTCATCCTTAAAACCACTACAAAACATTCCAAAACTATCTAAAAATATCCCAAATATAAACTCATTAATTATGTACATAAAAATAAATAATAAAATATTTTTAAATAAAAACTAATGGGTTTCTCAGGATCCATAATATATGTATTTCAATTCATAGAAAGGTAGTTATGGATGGTGTTTTCTAAGAGTTCTAGATATTTCTCCAAATTTAATTCCTCTTTATCTTGAGTATCTTATGGAATATAACCATATTTAAACAATACTCTGACCCAAGGAATATATTTTACATGAAATAAATCATCTCTATTATCCATGATAAATATATAAGAATGAAAAAATGTAGCATATGGCTAATTTATTACTTGAACCCATCAAATCACATGTCTAGGATTATACTTGTACATATTCAATTCAGATACATGAATTAAATTTTTAATTAAGATGAATCATGGTGGAAAATACAACTAAGAAGGAAAAAATACAATAAATTATATTATCTAAAATGGTACAATGTGGTGAGGATCCAAATTTCCTTAATTTCCAATAGGATAATGGCCTTGCCAAGGAGAATCTTTGAAGAATAAATGATCACCGAATTTAACTAATAATAAGAAACTATTTAAATATATATAATATTTTTGAAATATTTATTTTATTTAAATCCATTTTATAATGATCTAAATCTTCTCAGTCATCTCAAGAATAAGGAATGTTCCAATTTGTAATTTTTCTCATGATTCTACCTATAAATATGTTGATTAATCCGAGATATTATACAATTGTTTCTTCTATTTCTACCTAAAAATATATGGATTAACATGAAATATTTTCTAATTCCATGACTTTAGCCATACTTTTCATTGTTAGATAATTTTAATTATTATAAAAATACACAAGGGAAAAATTATATTCCCATGAAACAACAAAAAATTTATACCATACAATCAGAGAATGACTTCACATTTATGTATACACTATTCTAATTTTTTGATCATTTTGGGATGTAATGGAATTATCTTGAACAATGCAGTTACAAGGCCCTATTGAAAGGACTACAAAAATCATTTCTTGAATCCTGGTTCTTCATCAAATACATTAGAAATTGGAACATTATAAAATTCTACCACATACCAAATATAGATTTTATAATATTCTTCCACCTAATTGCATTATTGAATTAGAATTAGTATGTCTAAAATCACCTAAATAGTGCCATAATTTTTAAGTATTTGTGGTAGATTTTTGAAAACATCCATGTAAATCTATTCCCATTTCCATATAATTATTTTTATTGAATATAAAATACATTATATTTAGTGATGTTAACCCATTTCAAATTAATAGGCGAAATATCTCAAAACACAATGAAATATCTTCCACTTCATGTCTGGCCATGAGAGATGATCCTTTTTAGCTATATTAATTTTATAGATACTCGAATGGAAAACACATTAAGAATTGCGTAATTCTTATTGGAGTTTTTCTTAGAAACATAGAGGGATGAAAACACTATCTCAAAAGTTTAACATAGATCTTTCATCCATAGTCCATCTTCAATGGTCTCACAATCCTTTAGGTTTAACCTTGTCAAAAGGTAGTTAGGATATGGTCATTAAGCCTCCATAAACTAGTCAATAAAGTCAAAACAAATCAACATTGAGAATAAAAAATCATCGTCTTATTTTACATAGTCTAGAAGTATGCCATTAATTACATTCATCAACTAAATTTGTTCTCATTCTTCCCAAATTACATGGTTATATGACTTTTTACATAGTTAATCAGATGCTAAATGTCAATTCCTGGGTTCATATGACAAATCATTGAAAAAAAATATTGGGATACTTTATAAATGTAACTTACATGAGTTCCTATCCCTCTTGAAATATATATGTTTCATTATCTTATGATTTGGTAAGACAGTGAACTTTTCCCCAATATAATTGTAACTCCACTTCCTCCACTCAAGATCATGAATTATATAAATATTTTCATGTTTTAATGATTTTCATGTTAAATATGCTATGACCTTTTCTATTTACAAATGAACACTACCAAAACCAAATATAAATTCTGCAAAAAATACCACATATACAAGTTATATTACTGATAATATAGAAATTAATGTGGAAGTATGTAATACCCTGAAATTATAATATATAACTATATATATATTCAATTAATATTGTTGATAGCTTGTGATACATGAAACCCTGTGTCTAAATAGACCATCAAATATTACAATAACATAACATTACCGATAAATTGGTAGTTATGAATAGTAAAAACTAAATTATGAAAACTTTTTGTATAAAATAAATTCACTAATTACAAATTGATTATAAAAATAAATAAGTTACATTTGAACGTATATGATTGGTTTATTTGAAAATAATATTTTATGTTCCCAAAATGTTAATATCTTAATAAATAAATTTAATCACTATGAAAAAATGAATTAAATGAAATTTATATTTCATATACATAATAAAATGTTTTTACATCCATCTAAATTTTTTATAGTCCTGCTATAAAAAAATATAGTTTTATTAAAATTTAATATCTACCTTCTTGCCTTTCAATTAATTTGAATATGATAATGTTGCTCGCATGTTTGGGTGGAATACATTATCCATGAAGAATTGTGATACATTTTCCATTTCAATTTTATATAGATGTTAAAAATGATATATTTAGTAAATATATATGATATATATGTTATAATACTAATTATATAATAGTGAATTAATAAATACATTTCTTTTGTTCAATGTGTGGAAAAGTTAATACAACATTCATTTATACATATGACATGCTCTCTCTATAAATGGTGTAATTCATTTTTCTATTTATATCCATTGTCTATTAACATAAATACATATACAATTAATATATAATATATGTATACAATTTAAAAAAAAAATTATCGATCAATGGAAAAAGTGATCGGAAAAAAATACCAAACCAAAACTTATGTGAAAACATATGAAGGATGTTGAACCAAAGGTTAGTGTTTATTTTAGAATAAATATAAATTCATTGTACATGATGTTTAAAAACATAAGAAGGATGTTGAAACAAAGGTAAGTGTTTATTTTTAAATCTCACCATTATTCAATACTGTTTATATTTATTACTATACTGGGATATATTTTTTATATATCTCTCATAAAAATTTAATATTTGACTATACTATGGTTATTTAAAGAAAATACTTGTTTTCCCATAATTTTACTCTAATTATTTCCTCATGATAATGAAACAATATTTTTATAGAAAACTATTCTTCTTTTTTATACACTGTTCGGAATCATTCCCTTCCATGTACATATTTTATTTGAAATGATAAAATGATTTTTTACAATTAGAAAATGTATTTTTAAATAAATTTTGAATTTTTTTTAATTTTTTAATTAATTTTTTAAAAGGAATATTCTTTTCATATTTTGAATGATTATGTTTTTGAAATTTTAAAAAGAGTGTGAAATGATTTATTTTTAATATATATTTTCTGAATAAAATTTCACATCAAGATAAAATATCATTACATTAAATATATGTTTAATTTGTTACAAGTTTACATACATTTATTATGTTTTCTATACTATTTCATATACTTTTAAATTTTAAATAATTATTTTTGAAGTGAAATACTATAAATTCCTTAAAAAAATTCCCATAATCATTAAAAGTATTTTATTCTATATCAACATAAATTGTTGAATATTATCCCTTAGAAAGGTTATTCGATAATGATACCATAAAAACAGTTATATATATGGTTTATGATCATCTTACTTGGAAATTTATTGATATTTTTTATGCCTCTTCTTCCAATATTGAAAATAATTGATTTTAAGGGATTTTTATTATGATATGTTATTTAGTCATATAATTACTGCATTGGAATGATTTAGTTAAAATTGGGGAGTTTAATTACACAACCTATCCATGAATTAGTAGGTTAAATGAGAAAATATATATTTGTTATTTGGTTGAAAAATTAATCATTTATGTAAAATTATTGTCACGATGACGTCAATGTTTTTTGGATGTCTTCAAATATTACCTCGATGGTAGGTTTCATATTCCCATCATTATAAATTTCATTGTTATTAAATTATTTATTAATTTTCAGGAGTTTAGTAGAATAATTTTTATATCCATTTATAAGTTCCAAATCGATGATATTGTTTTATGAAATTATTTAATAATCAATTACTCTATCCATATTATTAATTACTTTTTTAGGTTCCACAATATGTATTCCCATTTTTAGGATCTATGTTCACCCCATTATTATGTTTTATTTTTCAAGGAATATGTTAAATGATTTATGATTCATATATGGGGATATTATTGATTTAATAAAGAGGATCCTAAAGAAAATATGATGTTTTATATTATTTTATCAAATATAATGTTGGATTCATATATGTATATAGTTTTGTAGGACTACTATACTATTAAGTCTTTTGGGATTTTTTTTCAAATATTTAGTACTAATAAAACAGATTAACCACTGAATCTAGGATACTAAGTTTTTTGGTCACTATTTTCTAGCAAAATTAATATTAAATGATGGAAATTGAACCATTATCACCTCATGATTTAAATTTATTTGTTTAGGGGACTCTTGTCTATGATAATGAAATATATAAAATTTAAAAAATGTTTCTAAAATTATTAAATATAATTATTAAATGAAATAAAATAAATGTGAGTTTTTATGATCCATGAATTTTTTAGAAAAAAATAACATATTATAAACATTTTAAAGGTTTATATTCAAATTACAAATTTTAATTGATGTATATAAAGTCTAATAAAATTATACTTGTGAAAAAATAAAATAATTATATTTTACTAAAACACTATTTTATTTAATTATTTTAATTTTTTTGTATCCCAACATATGTGAAGTGGTTTAATATATAGTCTAAAATTTCATCAATTATCCATTTTTATTCCTTTTTCACCTTGTAAGTAAAATTATAAACCATAAATAGTTAAATTGATGTTACCATAGTTAAGATAAAAATATTTCAACTAAGGGGTTAAATTTAAATATGATAATTCAAATAACACTTATGTATGTATAAGTATTATTGAGTTATCATATAAAAACCATATAGTACCTTATTTCTGAACATATTTCCTTTTATAATAATTTCTATTTGAATGAATTAGTATTATTTTTATGTTTTTTTATAATCGCACTATTTCCACAGATAGAAATATCCAACACCTTGTCAGTAACATTACCTCAAAATGATCAGGATGTAGAATGGGAAGGAAAAAGTCGACTGACCACCTTTACCACGAGAGAGAATGACGTCAGACCATCTAGAGAACCTCCAGTAAATTAAAAAGAATCTATTATCTATCCATGTAGAGTCTACCTTTCATACACTCCTGTTTCTATGGTGTAAGACCCTTCGGTCCGAAGAGAAAGTCAAGAATGATTATCCTTTATAGAGGTTGCTAATTCATCCGGAATGCATGAAAAATCATGCTCTTTAAAAGGATGGATAGCAGTAGGTCCTCTTTGATAATTCTCACAAAAACTTTCCACTTGACATCTCCCAGATTTCAACGAACTGGGAGGAAAACCCCTCTCTCAAATTATTACATTCTAGATGCTTGCCTCTCTCCTTGACCCATGGATACACTTATGTACATTGGGTGAATTGGATCCCTCCATGGTTAGAACTCAAACTAAACATATACATTTCATGTATCCCGTGGGTTGTGCGCGATGGCAGTGTGGTGCATGAATTACTAGGGTTTGTCATCTTTGGCTTCTCAATATTCATTGTCCACAGTCATTCCCTCCCTGCTGAAGGTATGGCCTTTCTCACCGGTCTTTATCTTTTCATATACCAAATAATTTTCCTTGAGGTTATTGAGATGGACTCTATGATTCTCTATAACTCCATTGGCAGTATGAGAACCAATCCTTTTTATGTCCCTTACAACTCCCATAGGTTCTAAATAATGATACGCCCAAAGTGAAATCCTTCAAACATGGACGTAAGGTAATCATGTCGCATACTAGCTTATCTCCTCTGTGGATCTTTTCATATAAATCACCTATTTTCTTACATTAACTTATTCCCTCCAATTTAATGAATTTTTTATGGGTGATTATCTAGAGTTAAACCATTATAGCCCTGCATAATTGTCTCTGTTTTTTGTGCTCTTATGTTTTTAATTCATGAATATGATGACGAAAATTCCACATGTTTCCATTCCATCATTTATAAAAGGTCACCCCATTCATCTATTATTAACACCACTATGAGAAACATAGAATCACTTTGAATTTACTATATATTATATAAAAAATACTTTATATATTTTATTGTTACTATTATCCTTAAAATAAAAACCATGGGTTTTATAAGAAATGATTTAAAGGAGGTTTCCTGTAAAAGAGGTAATCATCTAACCTAACCTATTTTAATTTATTTCTTCTTTTTACTCCTTTAAATATATGGTATTTAACATAAAATAATAACTATATTTTGATAAATAGTTTCAAATATTTTTAATATTTTGAATCTAAAATTATACACCCATGTTTCTATCAAGTTTAGAGTGAATCTATCGCTTTGGAGTACGTATGACTTACCTTCTCCAGATAGCGGAAAAATCCATTATTCACAAAAATATATTTTGGATGGGTATTATGATGAATTTAAAGTTTATATATGATATTTTTTACTGTAATATTATTTTATAACTCTAATATCATATATTCATTCTTACCTTCCAAACCATTGGAATGTGATATTGTCCCTTCTACGTATGTGTGGACTGTCAAATCCAAAAAGCGCTGTCATCCCTTTTTTATTTCTGATTTATATATATTAAAATAAGGATTGATTTAATATATATATATATATGTATATATATGATATATGTTTTATAATAATGATTTTGCAAAACTGAATTATTATTTACCGGTCTTTTATTCCATCCATAAACATGTGAAAACATCTTCCATTAATATATATAACCCACCATAAAAATGGTGTACTTAATTTTTTAATCAATATAATTTATGGATTAGTATAAATAAATATATAATGTGTAAATAATAAATTTATTCCATGTTTTTAAATTTTTATATGATGGAACAATGGTAATGTAAATTGGACAAAAACTACCAAAACAAAACATACATGAAGATAAAAGTGGTTATTACCCCGAATAATGATTTTAATGAAGAATTTTTAATAAACATGTAACAAAATATTATATGTAAATAAACTATATATATGGATGTCGATGTATATTTGATTTATAATAAATATATATTCATTATATGGGTAGTCTAGATGTAGATAAAGGATGTCGAACCTAAGGTAAGGGTTTATTTAATAATTTCATCACTATTCTGGATTGTTTTTTCTTTTTGTCTCTACTAGGTTAATTTGTTGATCATCATTTATTAAAAAAATTACATTTTACATATATATTTTTATTTATATAAATAATATTTTTTCATTTCATTTTCCACAATTTATGAACTCCTAACACCAAAACACAATTTTGAAGGAAATTAAACCTTTTTCTACTCAGGTTGGAATCATTATCTTCCATTTTAGTACAGTCCGTAAAATATATAAACTATTTTTTAATATTATATTATTATTAATTAATGAATTAATTATAATATTTTCTTTTAAATGGATTATAATTAATCTTCATGTCATTTTTTTAACGATGTACTTTTTTACCATTTCATAAAAGTGGGAAATGAATTTTTTAACATATATGACATGGATTATATGTAAAACTATCAAGAAAACTAATTTTCTTTGATGTATCCATTTCATATATACAAGGGTCATTTTAAATAATAATTTTCCCATTAATATTTGTAATTTTATTGTGATTTTAAATATGTTCTTTTTACGTGATGATGGATTCATTTTCAAAAAAAAATTCAAATGGTATTTTGAAAATTTTTCTATCTATATCAACATAATTACTAAATTTTACACATTAATGTGGATATCATATTAGAACTTCATCAAAAATATTTATCTACTTAGTCTTTGATCATTTGTAATTGGTAATGTATTGATACTTTGTATGTTAGCTCTTATAGTATGGAAAATTATTGACTTTTAAGGACTATTGATTATGTTATTTTGTTTATTAATATGAAGAATGCATTGAAATTATTATGTGATGGGTAGGGAATTGTATTATATGGCCCTTAGATACATTGGTAAATCTCATGATACAATCTAAATTTTTTATTTGATCTCATACCTTACCCATTTATGTAGATTTCTTGGGATGAGATCTTGATGGTATTTTTAGATGTCTTGGAACAAGGCCTCAACCATAAGTTTCAGATGTACAAAATTATGGATTCCAACAATATTAAATTATTAATTTATGTCTATGATTTTATTTCAATTGGTTTTATATCCATTTATATATTTCAATCTCATTTGATTATTTCTATGGAATTATTATATCATCATCTATTCCTTCCATATTATTCACACGTTATTTTGCTTCTGTTATATGCATTACATTACTAAGAATCAGATTTCACACCATTACCATGTTTATTTTACCATGGATCACAATAAATTTTTTATGATTGATATATAGGGATTATATATAGGGTATATATATAATCCCAATGAAAATACTTTGTTTTATTTTAACATTTCAAATTTAATACATGATTTAAGTATATATCTAGTCATCCTAGAATAATAAACTATTCGGTCCATCGGTATGTGTTTTAATTTATTTAGTACCAATATAATTAATTAACCAGTAGATCTAGGATACTATGGCCAGAGAATTTATAGTCACTTTTATAGTAATACTAGTAGAAACACTAGGAATGAGATTTAGGAAAACCATGATTAGGAAATATATCCCCAGAAAGGGACATGAGAATCCTTCTATAGAATCCATGTTTATGATTTTGATATTATATTAGAATATATTTTAAATGTACGATAAGTGTTTCACTAGTTTCAATATAATTAATTATGACTCAAAATCCTATGATATAATTTATTATGTACCACTATATAGAAATGAAATCTAGAATAAGGAATGTAAATTGTATCAATGAACATAATCCATGTAGGTATTTCAATCATGGGGAAGATAATGAAACTAGTTTGATAAATTCATCCTGATTATGAATAATTATAAATATACTTTCAAAAATAAAATATGTTATGACCTATAAAAATTATGTTATGGATTATCGTATTGATCATTTTTTTTGTAATAATGATAGACTACTCTGTTTATTAGAAACCTCTATCATCCTATGGGAATAAAAACACATTTAAATTTTTGAAATGGATATGTTTGTTATTGAATTTATTTCTCTATATAGGATGTAATAAATTAGAGTAGGCTGTCATTGTAATTTATAATCTATCAGGGGATGCAGATCAATGGGTTTTAATGATTCAAAAAATTATGTATTAGATTGAAATAGTGAAAATGGAATGGAATGATCTAGAGGATATTTTCTTATAAAAAATAATCCCCTTGAAAACCTTCACGATATGGAGTGAAAATTACTTATTATGAATAATAAATAAGACAATAATATTTATAGGTATTTATTATATATTAAAATGGTATAAATTCATGTTGTTGACTATGTAAATTAACTAAACACTAATATTGATCATTTTGTTGTAGGGTTATTGACAATAATTCTAAAGGGACTAGTCTCCAAAAATTCTCATGACATTAATATATAATATTATGTGATTTAATGATAGATAATTAATTCTATAAGTATTATGGGTTTGAAGGAAATTAAGGTCATAAGAGGATGGAATAAAAAATTTATAAAGGGATTAAGAGAAATAAGAATCTTCAAACATGGGATACTACTGGAACGAAAGAAATTGATTCATGGTAAAAAGAATATTTTTTTCTTCATGAATGATGCGAAATTAAATAATTATAATGAATTCAAGGGTATGAAAGAATATACCAAATTAATGTCATCTAAATCTATGGATATGGGGAACTATTATAAAATATTTTAAAAATAATAATGGATGTTACAAAAAAATAATCGATAGGGATAATTACTTTTTTATGAAATTAATATTGTCACCATGGATGTTCTATGTGATGGGGAAAATGTAAAATTTTAATCCACTCTCGATGTGGAAATGTTTTATATGATTTTTTTCTATCCCACTATTTTATATCTGACGATTTTTATAAGGGTTACATTTGACCAACATAAAAAATAGATACAAAGCTGTTGATAAAAATTCATAATAGTAGGATGCCCACATCTCAAGTCTATAAATCGAATATAATATTTTTTTGGGATGGTTATCCTTGTAATTATTATTATTCTATGTCTAGTTGAATTAGATATAATATTTTGTATTGATTGGATCTATGAGTATAAAGTCTATATTAATTTTCAAGGAAGTGATGTTAAATAATAAATTTCATAACTACCTCAAATCATCTATCAATTCAATGATGAACGTAAAAGCTTAACATAAATTACTTCTATTATTTGGTATTTTCTAGCTATTTATGTTGGAATATTATCTCAAATAGTGTGGACAAACTAAATATTAAAATTGTGTGTATTATTCTAGAATATGCTGATGTGTTTCTTAAGAAAATTCCATGTCCTCCTACTAATTTTCAATTTAATTTTTCTATAGATCTCATACTGATTATAGGCATATTTTAAAGAATTATATTGTATAGACCTAATTTTTGTGAAATGAATTGAGTAAGAAACCTTGGGAGAGTCTATATAATGGAGTCATTCATCCATGTTCATCTCCATGGGGTGAATCTATTCTTTTTGTCTATAATAATGATGGTTCAATGCATCTTTTCATTGATTATCCCGAAAAAAAATCAATATTAATAAAAAGTACCATCTACCCCGTATTGATGATCTATTTGATCAATTACATGAATGTATATTCGTTTTAATGATTTATATTAAATCTAGATATATCAAACTAAGGATCATGAAGGATTATATACCCATTAAATCCATTCATATGAGGTATGGTCATTATGAATTCAAATAATTCCATTTGAACTTACTGATTATTGTACAATCCTCATGGATTTACGGTCTAGAGTCATTTTAGATTACCTTAATTAGTTTGTGATAATATTTATAGATGGAATTCATATAAATTGAAAGAGTGAGGAAGACCATGAAGATCATTTGATAATTGTGTTGAATAGCTTGAGAAAGGAAAAGATCTATGCTAAAATTATTATATATGAATTTAGGCTTCATGAAGATGCATTAATGGGTCATAAAATAAAATACGAGGTTATATAATTGGTACATTCACACATGTATATTTTTGAGAAATGTTATAGATCCCACATTGTAATATCCTATGTTTTGTGGAACATTTTGTCGACGAAATTAAAACATTCATTTATATATTGCTATGCACTTATTCAAACATTCCTTTCACACTAAATAAACTTGTCATATGTCATACACAACACAGAGTTTCCATATCATACACGCAACAATGAGTTTAGATATTCTTCAATGTATAAAATAACTATGTTTTTAATGTGTTATATATAACACCGAAGGTATCTTTCACTACACACAACACTGACTTGGCCTGCGTTACACGCATGTAGGACCTTCCTCGACAGCATGCATTGTACGTAATACCGAGTTTTAATAAACAATGATATATTATTAAAATATTATTATTTTATGGGATATACATTAGCTATTATTTATATTATTAAAAACATTTTTAATAATAAAAAAAGTGATTATATATTAAGTATTTTGTAGACATGATATTAGAACAAAATTTTTTTTTGGATAAAAGAAGTCTTTTTATGAAAATGTAGTTTTCCACCTTTCGATGTCACTCCCATTTTAAATATATTTTTAAACAATTTTATATAATATATTTAAAATATATCTTATTTCATTGGAAGTGTGACTTCAAAATTTAATTTTTCTAAATTTATGGTATTTTTTGATAAAATTAATATCTTAATGAATAGTAAAAAATAATGTATTATAATTCAAAACTAAATTTTCATATAATTTATACATATAGTTAGATTATCTTATTAATTGGCTATAAAGTGTAATTATATTATGTTTTTATCATTTAATCCAATTTTTTTATTGAAATAATTTCACATTTAAATTGGCAAAAAACATGCCAATCTTTTGATAGTTTTTAGTTCTTAAAAACACGATTTCTGGTTTTAACGATGGGAATTAAATTTAAATATACAAGTGAAACTTTTTTGTTATGAATTTAGAAAAATATATTCCATATTTTTAATTAGTGGTTCCAAATATGTTAATAGGTTATTTATAATTTTTTATATTGTGAATAGTAACTACGGTAGTTTTTATTAATGTGGATAAATGTAAATCAAGAAATTTAGGGTAACAAACAATATAATAAAGATAATAAAATTATAATAACACATGCCAAAATCCCATTGTATGAATAAAATTAGAATAATATCACATCAGTGTTAGAATTGATCCATTTAATTGACTTTTTCTATGAATGTGATGTAATTATTATTAAAACAAAAGAATGTGACACTATGTAACTCTCATATGTCTTATAAGTATAATAATTTTAATGTAGTGACAAATATTATAAAACATCAAACCTATATAGTCGAAAAAGTTACTGTTGGTATTAGAGGATAGTTAAGAAAAAGTTAGAGATTCAGTTGTTTTCTTAAGGGTTAATGATATCATCATGGGTTTATAATTTTAATGTATATACTAAGACCAATGTCCTAGTACCACCTCCTGAGGAATTATTATCTAGATTATTATGGTGACTAATGTTATTTTTGGTGACATTAACCTTTGATGAAATTATGGGTTATTAATATTTTGGATGCAAAATTGGAGGTTTTAGATAACCTTTGATGTTTAACTATGTTATGGTTATTTTTTAGGATATAATCTCAATTTAGAGAATTTTATAAAATTAAATAGTTTTTGAAAATGGAAAACACACAGACTGTGTGAAAACCCATATCATCAGACAATGTTGTGGTAATCAAACCCACAATTGAAGTGCTATTGGGATATGCCGCCAACCACTAGCCTACATGATGTCCCTAGTTAGTATTACTTATTATTTTTTTGTAAATTATTTTATGGTCCCTGAATAAGTTGATTTTGCGAACTTATGTTTTTTCAAATCGATATTCTTAGTATAAGAAAATTATTTGTTTATTAAGTGATACATGATATTTTAAAATACGTTCACTCTTTTTGGAATACTATATTCCCAATGAAAAGATAATACTATAGTGTTTCATTTGAGAAGTAATGGTTCCTTTTTATTTTGGAAGAATCAATGTTTTTATTGTTGAAATATTGCGATTTGGGTTATTTATAGAAATGATTTTTCTATCTTGGAAAAAATTCATTAGGCTAAATAAATTTAATTATGAGACATTAAAAGTAGTCGATGTTTTTTTGGTGATAATCATAATAATTTATCTTCGAAGACTATTTTATCAAATCCATATAAATTTTGGGTTTCTATCTTATTTTGTGTCATTATGAATAATTTTAAGGAAAATTGTTTATTGAATGGTCATTGTAGACTTTTGGGTATTGTCTTTTTAATTTTGGCTATTATTAGTAGTATTTATTTTTATAAAGTATTATTCTGTTTGGGGATTATCTGATCTTGTACTAAAATTTTTGGTTTTGATTAATGTTTAATGATAGGTGAAATATATAGTTTATCTATTTGGGTTACTTGATTCGGTAGAAGAAGATTCTAGAACTTCTTGTGTGACCAAGTCATCTTCAATACTCATCGTTTGGAGAAAATTGAGTTTTTGTTATGTATTTATTAATGGATGAAACTCTACAAAACAATTAAGAATGTTTCCTTATGTTCTTAGTCATTCTGGTAAATATATTCCTCAAAATTATGAAATGTAACATAAAACAAAAATGTTTTCCATTTACTTTTCCTACATGGAAATAAAATACCATTTAGCCTATCGCGAGTTTCTAGCTTTCTAGTAGTTAACTATCTTTTAATCATGTTTTCTATCACTCTCCATCAGGACAAGATGAATAGTTTCTCTTCAATTTCCATATTTTACTACATGTAATCCTATTATATTTTATCTAGGGTGACCAATGTACATCTAATTATTTCATTTATAGTGATAGGTTTACTGAGCCTTTTACCAGTATGGGATTTTCAATTAAATTTACAAGCCCAATTTTAAAATCGCCAGCACACATTTTCTAAAATAGGGGAATGATGAAACATCCCTGTTATTTATAGAATAACACAATTTCATATCATTTAATATTTTGGAATAATATATTTATTTTATTTTTAATGGGGACACTTTTTCCAATTACATATTTGACATGCAAAAATGGGATTCTCTGAAATATTACATCTCACACAACGTTGAGTTATACCAAAAAAATAATACAGAAATATTATTATTATTATAAATGGTAGTTAATTCTTAGTAATTGTATTGGTGGGAATGAAAATAACTAACTAAAATATGATTACACATGTTTTTTATATTTATTTTACATTTATCCAATAAATTTTAGTGGCTTAAAATAACAATGAGTCTAATTTTATGCATAAAATACTCTTATATTTTTAAAAGGCATTTTTACCACCGTTTGATAGTGATTCCTTTTTAATTATAGTATTTGTCATTTTTAGGAGTTTTATTTCATAAAAAAAATATTATTTAGAATAGAGACAAGAAAATTTACTTTGGTTGAATTTTTTGTATTTTTTTGATAAAGTCCATCTGTAAATGAATAATGAAAAATTATGCATTTTAATTCAAAACTGCCTTTTCATCTTATTTATTTATATTGTTAAATTCTCTATCTAATAGGTTTTAATATGTATTTGGATTAATTTTTTATCATTTAATACAAGGATTTTAATTAGAATTAATTACACATTTAAATTGGACATAAACACATGTCAGTCTTTTGATTGTTTTTACTATTTAAAAACACATTTTCTAGTTTTGAAAACAAGAATTAATTTTAAATTAATTACATGAAATTATATATTTTTAATTTGGAAAAGTGGATTCCATATTTTTAATCATATGTTTCATATTATTCTAATAGGTACCCTTTATTTTGTTACATTATGAAAAGTTACATTAGTAATTATTTTTATTTAGCATGGTCTGGGGGTAAATTAGGTAAATAAGAGTAAAAAATAATATTATAATAATATAAAACTACCCTAAAACATTTCCTAATCCTTTTTGAGGAGAAATTTATAACCATGAGTATCCTTTTTCCGAATGTTTTGAATTTGGGAGCCACATGGGTGTGAAAATGACATTTTATAATATTTAATTTACTGAAAATGAAATATAACCTAAACATGTATGTTTTACTAAATCAATTTTAATATAGGGTTATATAAATGATATCTTTTACTATAAAAAATAATTATAAATATAAATATATTTCCTACATCCTCGTATTTTATTTATTACTTTTATAAATTAAATAAATAATTTTATTTATGACACAATGATTATGTAGTGATTACATTATTAATGAAAGATTCAAATAAATGAATTTATAAACATTAAAATATATATAGTTTGAATATTTATATTACATCACATTTTTTTGTAGGATTATATCATATCATATTTGATTTAATTCATTTTTTTGAATGAATCAATTGGTTATGACGTTAATAAAATCAATTAGCAAATAGTGAAAAAATTGACATAAATGAGTTTTTAAAAAAATAAAAATTTTGTTAAAATATTTAATAATCCAAAAAATATATGAATCGTCCAATAGACTTATATAATGTTTAAGTTTTTCTTAATAATCCCATTGTGGTTCTATTGGAATTTTATCGTCAAATATTAAACATATATTATGAAAATATAAGAAGACATGGTATGAGTTAATGTTTTTATCTTAGGGTTAAAGCCAAATGATAAGGTTAATTTTATAAAACAAACTAGTCTAAAACCAATTTTTGAATGTATTTTGACCAATAATCATCTTTTACTTTAATTATATCACTTCTTATTCATTAAAATTCTAAAATCAGTTTTTAATACAATAATATTTCAAGACTTTCCTGACGTGCCCCTCCTCCCTCTTGTAAAATCCCACCAATTCTAACAACTTAATTTCACTTTTCAATCCCATTGGATCATCCAAATTCAGATAAAATATGATCATAAAATACCTTATTTCATCCTATATTCCACACATTCAGAATAAATCCATCCTACGAAGACCTTCTATGAAAATAAAAAAGAGATACTTGAACAAAAAGGATTTGTTTTATCACCACTTTCAAACACATGTTCTTCTTACACTTCCTTTTATTATTTATTTTCCATAATAAAGTAAAAAATACAATAACTTATACTGGATTTTAATTATTATAACTATGGGATAATGATATACCTCCTTTTATCCATCCTACAGATTACAATATCATCTTTTGTGCGTACGTACGACATACTATATCCATGTTGTAGAGTAATTTTATATTCAACAAGACCTAATTTACATGGGTATAAATATGATTATAATGGATGTAAATAATAAATATAACATGATTATTATTATTTATAATTTATATAACATCCAATTCTGTACCATTTAACCATTATGTGAATGATATCATTGCTCATGCGTACATACGGCCTACCGTCTCCACAAAGCGACACGATTCATCCTACAAGATATTCATTAAGCCCTGATTATATAAATGATTTTAATGAATAAATATGATATATATTATATTTATATTGACTCCACACTTCTGTATTATTTATTAAAACCATATCTATATGCATTCTATAATTTATAAATATGATAATTTCATAGGAGGAAGTGTGGACTACTGCCCCCTCAAAATGATATGAATCATTCATGCCATATATGAAATGTATAAATAATGGAGATAATGAAAATATGTAACATATATAACATATATATTATACTTTAATTATAATATACCTATGTATCATTTAGTTTTAATTGCATTAATATGAAAATGAAATTAAATGAGAGTTCATGGGTACGTAGGGCCTACCATCTCCATGAATGGTTCTTTTTATCTACTTTATCCAAATAATATAGAATATTATAAAAAAATATATTCTATATATATATATGATATTTAAATCATTAATACTATTCTAGGAATTAAGGACTTATGACCACATGGACTAGTGACATCTTTTTATTTTCATTTTCGACTCAAGAACTGATAATCGACAAAACATCAGACTTGAACACACATAATTAACTAATTGTAATAACATGGTAATAAGTAATATATAATTAATAATAAACATTAATTTTTTTTTGAGTCATATAGGTATTAACCTATGTTTATTATTTCTAAAATTAAATAATGAATGAGACAATCCATACTCAAGATAAGGGAATTCCAAAACTCAATTTCCACTCATTGGGTTTAACACATACATCATTGATTATATTATGAAATGAATATATGTGGAATCATGGTATATTTTTTTATTTTTTTATTTACACTTCCATTTGTGTGGATATACTTTTGGTAAACATAATCACCGCATTGATAAATTCTTACACCATTTATATGAACTTTTTATAGGAAATCTTAACTCAATTTCCATTCACTGAGTTAAATATCAAGGTCATTGGTTTCATTTTTCAAAGAATATTTTTTAATGACCTATGATTTTTTTACACGAAATATAAAATTATATTTGTTGTATTTATATTTTTCACACATAATGATGTCATTTATTTATCCTTAATCTATTGATATGATCTTTGTAATGGATTTGGTCTCAATCCCTTTTCATTTAGGAATATATTGATATTGTGTACCTTTTATCTTTTAAGGTGTATATATGGCCTATTTTATCATGTTATATCATGAATTACTAGATTCTCATTATACTTAATTTTTTTATTGTTATTCAATAATTATTTTTATTCAAAAGTTTCTCAAGTGGAAAGGTACTCTTTAACAAAAATATCATTATAAATGTTCAAAGGATTTATTATTCTAAATATATCTCACTGATCTCCATTTATTAAAAATGGTTTTAATGATTTATTTATATGTACATACATTATTTAAAATTTTAAATTTGGAATTTCTTTTAAAAGTTTCAAAATGGTATAATACTGTTGGATTCAAAAATCTATTTGTTCGATGATTTAAATGATTTTTTGAAATGGATTGAATATTTCAATACATTGAATCGATTTACTCATATTTTTGAGTGAAATGTTGATACTTTTATGCTTTTATGTGTTAAGATTATATAATTGTAATTGTACATTTGACGGGTGGTTACATGACAAACCAAATACAGGAGGTTCTGCGATAAAACTAGGGAGGGTGAGCTCATGATAGCTCTCCAATGCATTAGGTAATGTAACAGAGGTAATCATTGAGGTTTCTCTAATGAGAATTATGGAATATACTATGATTGGTATTCATAACGTATCTATGATGGTTACTCCCTATGTAGTTGTAAAAGCTACAATGTATGTATGTTTTGGCTTCCATTAGTTACATTTAGGATTTAGGATTTCTATGAGTTATTCATTAATATTATGATTTCATGATGTATGTTAAATAGATTATGTTTTCTGAGTAAAACGTATGATTTCATTGATTTGTTTATTTTCACAGACTAATGTTTTATTTCTTTATTTTATATACCTTAAAAATCATTTTATACTTATCCAATGTTTTGAAAAATTTTAACAGGACTTAATTAAGAATAGATTCACGATTGGGATCAAGGAAAATTTATGCTATTAAAACAAGAAACGTTACCTTTTTTGTTTTTAAAGGGATTTTGTTTTATGAAAATATTGGACAGTGTATAACTGCTTACTTTGTAATATTTGAGATGTAATTTATTAATAATGGCATATTTCTCTAAAACACTAAACCAGAAAATACTCTCGATGTGAATTCTTGACTTATCTCAATGTTATGTAACATTGAAGACTGTGGACATACATTTATCCTTAAAACAATAGATGTATATTGTATTTATTCTATCATTATTATTCTTGTAGATGGTTTATGGTGATTTTTCCAAGAATAGTATCGACATTCAATTCTTAGATTCATTTTTAGTCCCCATGAAATATTAACTTTCTAGTGATCATTGAACATTAAATTTTATCCAAATATCCATATCATTTAACCTCGATATGATAATTTTCTAAAAATTATACCATCTTTAAATATATTGTTTAATATGAATGATATTAGATATTTGGGGAAATATTGGTAGATTTATATATTTTATGCAATTCTAATATTTTATAATGAATATTATTCGTGAATTAAATTAATTATTTGATATATGAGGAATGATTTGAAAAGGTATGACATTAGTGGGTCTTAGTTATAGATTACCCTTTGATACATCAGTAGTGTTATGGGAAGATTTAATTGGATATACTTTTTAGGATTTTCACCCATTTGTTTTAAACTGTCTTGTAAAAGATCTTTAAGGTAATAGTTTCATGTACCTTGGATTCAATGAATACAATAATTAAGATTTCCCTTAATTAATTATTTTCTTACTGTTATCCCAGATAGTTTCACTGTTAAAAAATCTATGGATGCATTTCATTCTCAGGTTATTGATTAAATGGAATTTTTTTTTGGTTTTTTACCTTTACATATTGATTATGCTTTATACAGTTATTTAGATGGAAAGTGTTTCTAGTTATTACTTTTCCATATTGGTTTTCCACTTCTTTTTTAGTTTATTGATTATATGGAATGTGTGTTAAATAATTTAACATGAAATATTGTTTATGTACTTCCTTGTCAGTTTATTGATTATATGGAATGTGTGTTCATTTTTTACCTTACCATATTGATTATGCACATTGATTCATTATTTATTACAGTATACTTAACACTTACTGAGCATTTTAGATCAGAATAATTTTCCCATTACATAAGATTCCATGATGTCGAATATGAAAGACATGCTCTCACATACTAAATGGAATAATGTTATCCTAAAAAGAAAAAAATAATGTTGTAATTGGTGTATTCAAATTTAATTTAAGTCTCATGTATGTATTTTTTTCAATTCTATTAAACCAATTAATCATTCCGGATTTGATTCCTTATAATAAGGCAAATTTAATGGTAGTAGAGACTAGCTTCAGGTTGTTGGGGTTAGGATGCTATAGGTGATATTAAAGGATATTTAGTAACAACCATGAGAAATATATTAAGGGTAATATAGATTACGGATCATAAACCAAATATATACATTTAGGATTAACATTGATTCACATATGTATTTCTCAAATTCAGAGTTATAGATACCATCACAAGATAAATAGATTATGGTTGATTATATGTTTTATTTCATAAAAAAATGTTTTTATGTGATATGTTATGGGTGTCTACCAAAATTAAAGAAATTTTAGAGAAATTTATTGAAAGTATAAGTTTTAGTGGACGCAATTATTTGATGAAAATTCCTTACATTTTATAGAAATAATATAAAGGGTGTAGATAAACATTAGGGTTGATATATTAATATGATTGTTAGAAATTAAAAAAATGATTGTATTGAACACCATAGTAAAAATGTTATTTAATGTTTAATTTCTATTCAAGGATTTACATAATATTTTTACAAATTTCATAAGAATTAAATTAATGTAGTTTAGAAAAAGTAATAACCTCTTGTAGGGTTAAAACACATCATATTTAATGAGGTGGTGGGGCGTGAAACCATGACCAATAGATGATAATGGTTTTGCACCAACCACATGAGTAAGTGATGTCATGGTTAATATGGAATTTTTAGATAAATAAAACCGATGAATAATTATTAATAATGAACCAATACTATTACATTTTTGGTTAACATATTATGTAATTTTTTTTTGAAAATAGGTAGACAAAAATGCAAGGACTTGTTTTATCGAACATATGACAATTAAAAGTGAATATTAATGCTTATTGAATAAAAATCGGTTCATTAGAGGATATAAAATTCAGGGAGTGAGGAGTGAATTAGAATTTTGTTGAATAGCAAACCAAATATTACATTTTTCTTAGGAAATTGAAATGTTTAATGCAAGTATATTTCATTATATATTTGTCTAATAAAATAATTCCTCAGCATTAGTAAAATGATTTTAAAACATAATTGTTATACTAATACCATCATTTCTGTTGAACTGATAGACTTTTAAATCATCACATATTTATGTATTTTAGGACATCAACATTCCATTTATCATTCAATTTTTTATGATCAATGACCCCAATCACCCCTAAAAATATTTTTTTGTTTTCTTAAAGTCCATATTTTCTCTTTCCACTAATATTATCTTATGTTATAAACTAGTTATATGTTATTCCATGTGACCTTTGTACATCACATTCTCTATTTTTAAGATAATATTTTAAAAATTATTTTATGATGTGGGATTTACAAAAAGATAACTTTCAAATATCAAACCCTAGATTATCGTGATCATGTATAAATTTTGAAGATGCAATTTAATTAAATCATAGAGCATGGATTGCCCCAATATTCTATGGTCAGAACATTGTATGTGATGCCCTGTATGATACAAAACAAATTGAAGGGAATTTAAAATCATGATACATTAATATATATTTAATATTTTAATCTATTACATATCTTTTAATGTACAAAAAATTGAGTTAACATTCATCACACACAACAAAAAATTTATTCGATAGATTGTTTTACAAACAAGATATAGTATTACCGAACAATAATATGTTATTAAAATATTATTTTCAAATATAATAATATTTGACCAAGAAATTAAAATTGTAGTTATAAATTGTATTATCAAAAATATGAATATATATTATTTATTTCCTTGGATAACAATTATTTTTAAATAAATATTAGAACCAATTGAATATAATGGGGATGTTTTTATAAAAAATAATTTTATGCACCAAAGATGATTTATCATTATAAATTAAATTAATTAATATTAGTGAATTATATAAATTGAATAAATATATATATTTATTTTATATTAAATAATTTATTAGTATTCATCTAATAGATCCTATAAGCATAATATAAGAATAGATCTATTTTTATGGTCCAAAAATTTATTTTTCAACAATTCCAATATTGTCTCCTTTTAATGGAGAACCTATTTTAAAACTAAATTTTGGAACTATTAAAAATTACATATGAAAAAAGAAAACTAATTTTTTAATCTGGGTCATAAAAATTATCTTAGGGTTATTTGTTTCTATTTTTCAATGATATTTCATTTTTTGATGAATGGAAAAGAATACTGAATATTAATTGAAAACTGTTATTCATATAAAACATTATATAGTTAAATTCTATCATTAATTTGTTTTAAAGTAATATTAAATCAATTATTCATAAATTAATCAAATTTATTTCATTGGAATCAACATCACATTGATATTGGATTTAAAAACATTTCAAACTTTTGAGCTTCTTTACTTTAAAAACCCACTTTTTTATCTCATTCAAGTGATTAAATTAAAATTAATTTATTCAAATTATGTAAATGGAATTTGGAAAATTAGATTTCATATTTTTAATTTGAAAAAGATATAATTTTAAATAAGTTCATATTTATTTTTTCCCAAAACATTTTGTGAATGTAGTGAAAATTAATTACAACAATTAAGAGAAAAACATGCATAATAAGGGACTAAATATTAAACATAAATTAAAATATTACATATAAGGACTTAATGTTTTTTTCTATATCTTGCCATATTATCCCTTTTAACAAATTTGGTACATTATTGGACAAAAATTCTATAAGGGAGACTAGTCAATAGTGTTTACATTTATATTTTTACAAGATTGAAACTCCTCCCCTACAGTTAAGAGGCACACAATACTCACACTTATTAAAAACTCTCAAGATATTTGGTTTATCCATAACCTAGAAAAAGAATCTCCCAATATCCCCACCCTCATCCATGAATCCTCACAATTTTTAAAATGTAAACAAAGGAAAATTTTTGGTACAAACCAAATGGAGTAACCCAAATAAGTAGTAACACTCTCTAGTGATCTATTTTGTTTTGATTACTTATCCTCACCTTGAATTATTTTTATATCAGGATTATATAATAAACAAAATATATTAAATATAATTATATAATATTTGGCTAATATTTCAACCAATACATACTCACACATCAATCAAATGGGATACCCAATCAGCATCGGTGTGTACGAAGGACTACTACCTCGTGAATTGATGTCATTTGTTATTATATTAAAAAATTCATGTATATAAATAATGAAGGATTTATAGTTATATTAATAATTAATTTATTATTCTTGAATTATTTTATAACTCATGCCTTCATGATTTTTGTTTTATGGGAATACAATAAGGTCGTTTGTGGATGTGTGCACTACCTCCCAAAGTGATGTGATTCGTCCAAACGTTACATGGAATATATTAAAGATAAGTTTAATAAAAATATGTGAAGTATATTAATGTTTTTTAATTTTATTATAACATCCATATATATAATTTACTTTAAATTATTTTAATAATACAAGAAAACTAAAACATCGTTCATTTGTATGTACGATCTACCATTTGAATGAACTATGATTTTCATTTATATATAAAAATTAATGGATTAATATAAATAAATATAAAATTAATATTTATGATATTTTAATTTTTATATACATTATGGAGAAGATTAAAACATGTTCTATGTAATAGGAACTAAAAATTATAGTCAAAACATACTTGGACAAAATGACAATCAATACACGAAAAAATGATAATAATGAATGATTATTAACAAAAAGATAATAAAAGATAATAAAATGATCATATATTTTATTATAAATATTATTTTGGTTCTAATATAAGATATTTCCATCCATAAAACCTTTATATAGGTGGTAAATGTATGTTAACACAATAGGAAACACAAGGTAAGATGTTTCTTCTCAATTCCATTTTATTGAGGCATATTTTTATGTTATGAACCCTATATCCTTTATATGGTGTTGATACAACCATTTGACATATAATATCAGTAATAATTAATTATTCAGGTTATTTTGAGTTTCAATTAGAGTTATATCATCTTAGGGTGTTTAAACATAATGATTCCTTATTGTAACGAAATTTCATAACTCAATTCATTTTCATTTGGTTATATTACATCCCAATTCTCATTAATATTTTAATACCATTTGTATAATTAATTTTAATATCTATTGATTTATTTCCACTCCTCATATAGGGAATTAAATTTCATATTCATATTAAATTAAATTTTTAATTATCACTTTGGCGTTATGATTGTTTTAAGGGTTCGTTTGACAAAATCTGTCTAATTGAGATTTATTTTCATGAAATTAAATTAAAGCATGTTATATGATTTTTGTACAATAAATCGTATAATTTTCCTCTCCTATGGTTATTAGTGATATCTATCATGTAATATTACCATTTTCTAACTCTTTTGTGCACAATATTTTTTATAAAATGTTATTATAAATACCCAACGACTTTATTTTTTTTTGAAATATGTTTCCTCTCAAACCATGTACTCTTGAAATGTTTTTAACCTATTGAAAATGATATTTTAAAGAATATTTACCCCTTATATATTTTACAAATTATTTTGAAGGAATCATTCTGTCTGTTTTGGAACAAGAATGTTTCTAAATATTTTATCGTGCAGAAGGAATGTTCTTTTTTACCTTGTATTCCATGTACATAATTACTCGATGTCATTTATTTGAAGCTTAATTATCAATTTTCAAAGATATTTAAAAAGAATTTTTTTTAAAAAGTTATTTTAATGTAAAATGGTTTTTTAAATTGACTTGTAAAATGAAAGGTATTTTTTTGTTTCTTTTTATAGTATTTTTATTCATCAACATTAATAACCCTTTATTTTTACAGCACACGGAATATATTGTACTCATAAAATTCTTATTTTTCCTTTTGATAAATTACAATTGATTTAACCATGGATTTTTTTGGAATTTATATCCCTGATTCTTTATATTTTACCCTTCAAATTTTCACTATCTAGTGATCATTGAACATTAAGGTTTCTCCCAAATATCCATATCATTTTACATGGATATGATTATTTCCTAAACATCATACTATTTTTACATACACTGTTTAATATGAAAGTTATTTGAATTTTATGGAAATTTTGATAAATATGTATCTTTTAATCAATGAGGATATTTGATAAGGCACATTGTTCTCAAATTTAATCAATTAGTCAATATATGAGTAATAATTTGTAAATGTATTAAATTGGGGGGGGGGGTAATGGTTATAGATATCACCTTGATTCATCATTAGTCTCATTGGGAGAGTCAGTTAGATACCCCTAGTTGGGTTTTCACCTAGTATGTTTTATAATATCTTTTGAAAGTATTTGATAGTAAATTCATCTTGTACCAATAATCATGCCATAAAATAATTAATAATTACCTTAATAAACTATTCAAATATTTTTATCCATAAGATATTCAATATGAACAATAATCGGTGGATGAATTTATTTATCATTCTATTGATAAAATTTAATGCTTTTCAGTTATTTATATTTCTATTTTGATTGTTCCTTATCTAGATTTTTGATTCTAATGTATTTCTAATTATTAAATTTCCATATTTGTTATCCAGTTCTTTCTCAGATTATGAATTATATATACTGTGTGAACAATCATTTAACTATGCATAATGTTCATGCACATCCTTTCTAATTTATTATTTATATGGCCTGTCTGTTAATCTATTATATTTCCTTTTTTATTATACTCATTCATTAATTATTTCTTCCACTATAATTAACCCACAAAGATCATATGTTCTCACCCTAATATTTCTTCACTTCACATTGATTCCATTAATTTTACTATGAATGGTATATAAGGATTTTATTGTTGAAAAAATGTAATCAATAAAATTAAAAATAATTATTTTGAAATTAGTATATTAAATTTTAATATAATTCTCATGTATGTATTTGGTTTACCAAGACAAGTAAAATGACATGTCATTCACAAGAAGATTCCTTGCAATCATGCTCATGTACTTGTAGTTGACATTTTCACTTGGACTATTGGGGTTGGGGTGTTACATTATGTGAATGCCACAATAATATGTATTATGACAATTACTTCATTCATGGCATATGTTGTTTGAGTCCCTTATAATTCATATATTATATAATAAAATTATTTATACCATGAATCAAGATAATTATATTTAATATACATGGTATGGTTTTCAAATGTTATGATTACATATTCTTATCCTTTTGCTCATGTTATTCTTACATATATCCATTGTTTACCCATATTGATCATATGAACTCACCATTTAATATTTTCCATACCTGTGGTTACAAATAAATGTTTCTAATAATGTGTACTAATGTGGAATATCTTTATGCGATAAATATAAGATCTCTAATCCACTAAGATGATTTTATTCCATTTTTAAAAATTCATTAATCAAATATGATCCTTAGGATTGTGCTTATATGATTTAATAAATATTCATCTAAAAATATGTAATATCAATGTATGATAATTCTTTATCTCAATAGTAATACTCGTAGAATCATGAGTCATATATGTGTCTTACTCAAACACACAAAAACATGAGAAAACTCTCAAGAATGTTCAATAAGGATACACCAATACAAGTATCATATAAAGAAAAAAAATGTTATACAAAAACCCAAATTCAAAGGGACATACTACATTTATCTTATACATGAAAATATCAATGACATGGAGAAGATTGAATCCCTATTCAAAACCGAGCCCTAATAGGATTGTGGCCATACACCCATAACCCCAATAATCTATCTGAGATAATTACATGAATCTGCATGAATGGATTTGAAGAATATTATTCAACATGTAAAATAAACCAAAACCTCTTAGGATCCAATAATTATTCTTGTTCTAAGATTCTTCTAGGAATATTTTTTACAAGATATTCATATCACCATTCGTGAAAAAATCAAATAATTCATCATTAGATGGAACCAGAATCCATAGGTCTGTCCATGGTGTGTCATATACAAGATTAATCTTGATATAATAATTGTAAATATAGTTGAAACACGATGAAAATATGTTTTTTAATTTATTCCTTAATTCCCTAAGAACTAAAATTCTTGGATCCACCAAAATTATTTTTGGGATGGTTGTAAATTACTAATAGAAGGTTCTGTAGTCTATAGACTTAAGAGGGTTGAAATGTGTATTAATTATGGACAAAAGTGTGGTTTATAGATATTAATTTTAATTTTAACTTAATTAATTCATGTAAACATGGTTGGGGTCCACATGTTGAAAAACTGTGTGCGAACTATTTTATGTTTACGTCCTTATCCTGACACCCACATAGTTTGGTCACATGAATAGTTAAACCATTGAGATATAATGATATTTCCACTAGAATGAATTTCATGGATTTAGAGGAGAGTTTTAATGGCTTCATAAAATTATTCAAAATACCCATTAACCACCATAAGTTCCTCTTCAATAATATTTGAGATCTCCTAGTGAATCAAAACATTTGTAGTGAATCATTATCTAACCATTCACCATTAGAATTGAATCACAAACTCTCCAACAAAATTAAAAGCACACAAAACTCATCCAAAACAATTAGTTAGAAAAAAATTCAAGAATAAATCATAAATTAACTTCTAGTGAACAAAAAAAATCAATCATTATTATATTATACCCCTCTATTGAATTCTCAACATTGATAAGATTTTCTCAAAATAAAGGTAGAATAACTCCGAATACAGAAGATTCAAGATTAGACTTACACTACAAATATTCCTCTTTAATCAATCGATTCATCTATGGGATATAGAGAAGTGGAACTCTATACTACCACAATAACATCATTCAATGTTATATAATCCACACCATGTGTTCCATGTATGATGAATTATGAACTGGCTCAACAACCTTGTGGTTGATCACATGCATTGGACTGATCATTTACCTCCAAAGTTGACACACATAAAACAAATATTACATACAACCATATTAATAAGGAATGTTCAGACAATAATATTTAACTAAAATACTATTAGAAATATCAAATGAAATAAAAAATCCTAGAACTATCATTCCTCTCTTCGAAAACTATTTATTCCATAATCAAGGAGTCACGTACAAAAAAAATGTTTCCAATAGATTACATCAATGGTTGAATCCTCACGTTGATCTACGATCATTAACTACTCCGAGAATTATTTAGCCTCTTACAGATAAATTTCACTCTCCTAAATATATCCTAGTACAATTTTTATCCCCATCATAGGTTTCTCACATACCTCATGCCAATATAGTGGTCACTGGACCTGGTGGAGATAGAGAGGATCAAAAGGTTGTATCCAAATAGAATCATAGAATCTGTTATTCTGTGAACAATCAATATTTTATAAGTTTTTATATTAATCTATAATAAAATCCAAGATGAATTTCTTCCTCATATCCTACAACATTTAGCTTATTGTTTCTGATTGACGATCAATCTATGGTGAAATGGTTGCACTAATTTTTAGTTATGTACCAATGGACATCTACAAGACCTTCGAAAGCACTTACATGAATGGTGTGTATTTATATTATGTAATCCTTGAGGGAGATACATGTTGGAATAAAATAACTCATACATACATCTTTCTGAACTCATCCATGAAATGGGTCTCCTATATTATCATGAAACGAGAAACCATTATTTTCTGATCAACCGTTACTAAGACCACATCATGAATCCTTGAGGATTGGGATTACTGTATCCTGAATTCCATAATTACATATTCCCACATCCACATTTATTACTATAAGTGGATGAAGAAATCCACCTAGATTATTATTCTTTCTCTTTATCCTATTTCATGTAATGTAATTTGAATGAAACCAATAATTTCCCTCTTCATAATAGGCCTCTAGAACTGATGTCAGATGTTATGGTACCTCTTCATCAACCCAAAATTCACTGCATATTTTGAAGCGTTGTACTCTCTCATCAGTTTCCCTCTAATGGAATTCATAACTACAATCCATCCATGTATATTGAACATGTTTACATCAACTACATAACTTCCAGGGACTGAATAACCCCTTCTAAAAATTCTCGCATCATTGAACATATGGGATCAAACCCTTATACCATATTAAACCATGATAGTTATGATGATTAGATGAATAAAAGTATACATGGAATTCATATATGATCCTCAAAATCATCCATAATTCATTCCTCCATAAAACCAATTAGTCACAATTACCTTGATAATGGATACTCACCAATATCCAAGCTCTCCGATGATTTCCTACTAAGATAATATTCAAATACCATCCCCACCATAGATATTTGGCCATAATGAAGTCCAATGTTTACATTTAATCTATCAAACACCTCTACCTCAAATTAAAATCCCTCTATGATGTGATATATTAGAGGCCTTTCTGGTTTATGTAATTAACAAATGTCTCACATAGATATTATATCACCTACTATTTAAAAAATATACCAAAGGAAAAAAATATGAGTCTTTTGTTGGGTATTTCCACTCATGGGGTTATAGATGATATGACCCATGAGAAAATACAAGGAATCTATTCATTATTAAATCTCATAACCCAAAACCAAAGTTATCAGAGTAAAATATATCTGATCAAAATCTCTAAAATAATCCAAATCAGGGCTATCATCTATATAATCTTTATCTCTATGAAAATCCCTTCAAACTGGTTATACCAATCTAACATTTCGCCATTTTGGCCAGTTCTATCATAATTAGTTAACAATTGAATAATTCATGGAGGATTAATCGATAGTACCTCATAATCCCAAGGAAACTTGTGATCTTAAACTTACTCCTAGGATGATCCCAAAACATCAAAACCTCTACATTCTACTGGTTCACTAAAAATCATGCCTCAGAAATAAAATTCCAATGAAACCAATACTCCTAAATATATAATTGAAACATTTAAATTTTGGAAATAAATTGATGCACTCAAACTTTACTAATAAATTAGATGATTCTAGAAATATTACCAAATGACTTGGAATTTAGCATGATATCATCAATGAATATAATGATGATGGGGTAATGATGATGATATAAAATAATGTTTATAAGGACCATGACTATCCAAAATGAACATAAATCCTTGGAAAAGGGTAAAAATTATTCATTGTTTCTAATTCAAGTTCTTATAGTCCACATAGATTGATATAATATCCTATAAATCCTATAAAATAACACAAGTGTGGCGCAATGAGATGTGTACATTCTCATAAATCCAATCACTTGAAAATCCTCTATCTACACATCCAACCCTCTTAAATCAAATTATTCCATATGATATGGATGAATCAATTTAGGTTTCACTATAGGTACTATATCAATCTCGATATCAACTCCTCTATTTTGAGGAGGAATGGGGAAGTAATCTAAGAAAATATCATGATAAATATCCACTACTGAAGGGATGATATAGGGAATTCTACTGACTCTACTACAAGATGAAATCACACTACATGTATTGTGATCAATCTAATCCAACTCAAGTCACGTATAATTAATTTATATTGAATAACCCTCTCAATGATCAACTAAATCCCTTCACGTCAAGGAATTGTAAAATATGAACAATATAGATAACAATTTATATGGGTTTGATAATTGGTCAACTAGTCTATTCTAAATATCACCTCAAAACTAGTACTATGTGTGACCAGGAATTCCCATAAATTTATATATCCATTATAAATCATGAGACATTCATGATGTACCAAAAATGGTAGCCACCATAACATCTAAATTTCCATAATCTTAACCACTATAAGTTAGAAGGAAACTTGTAACACAATCTTCCTCATTAAATTTCTCAATTCTACAGGTCTTGGGAATAACCTATGTGTGTGTCATTAGGCTGATGCCACTAACCTGAAATTTTTTCTATAGATGCAGGAAACATTAAGCTTTATATCCTTCTGCACCACATTCTTACTCAGTAGAGGATAAAATTATAGAAACTCCATGGAATAGTCTGAGTAAGAAGAAACTAACATTTTCCCATACTGAAGCTCTTTAAACTCTAGATCGTAGTCTGGGTTCTATTTGTTTGGATATAACTTGATGAAGAATATATAATTATAATCCTCCCATGTAATAACCTAATTCATACCTACCTATCCCATGATTCCCCCCCACCTCCTAGTAACTCCATTAAGTATAATGTCAGTTGGATTCAAGTTTCAATCACCGATAGTCTCTACCACCAAAAATATTGCCTCAAGGATATCAATAAAATATCCTGATTCTTGTGGAACTCTTGTTCACTATAATATTAATAGATGATAGATATGAATGTCTCCCATGTAATTAATCATCTTCATATATTACCCTTCATCATGATCAGAAGAAATCAGTAATACACTATGTTAGGGTGGGATCAATATGAAAAAACACAAGACCCGGTATAGGATAATTCTCATTTGTATCCCCTTACATATCCTATTGTGAAAAGGGAATATAATCTCATTTGTGAGGAATCAGGAATTTTTGTGGAATTGTTTTCCCAAAATCAAAAAAAATTACAGTACCTATAACAACATTCTTATATGAACAAATAAAATTGTTATAAGGAAAACGTATTGGATCCATATTAGATGATCTATTATAGGAGATACCCACATGAAATGTATAACCATCCTAGTTGAAACCAAGTATGAATAATAAAACTTTATAGTTCTAAATTTTTCAAAATAAAATCTTCACAAAACATAACAACATTACCTTGTTCACCTAATGAATTTTATTAGATATATCACAATAGTAGTGAAGATAGATATATCACTCAATAATTAGATCAAATCGTGGAAGTAAATTAAATAAAGAGCATACATCACAGAATTAGAATATATATGTAACATGATTATATGTCTGTAAACATGATAAATGAACAGAACAAAATCCCATAAAACTAAAATAGATAACCAATCACTGGTAACTCAGTGTTCTGTTACACCCAATCTGGTCAGGAACATGGAAACTACCCCATCCCTTTTTGACATAACCTATCTCATTCCAACCATGTCCATGAACATGGAATAAAAAAAGTAAACTCAATTTATGATACCATTTTTCATCTTTCAAACCTTGATTTCTCGAACTACACTTGACTGGACACTATATATGGGGACATGAACCCATCCCTCTATGTAAGAGGGTGTTGACTAGATTTGAGGGTCTAACAGTGAAATGAGAATACTATATCCTCAATAATCCTGGACATTCTCAAATAACATTACAATATATAACTACATAGAATATCATAGTTGATGAAAAAAATATCATAATTTAGTAAAAATTCCACAAATGTCATATAAGTAAAATGATATATGTTCCCAATAGGGAAAGACAAACTAGACTATATAAAGTGTAAGTAAGTAAATAAATAAACTTTTATGAAAATACTCTAGAGCTAGTCATGGTACTACTACTAAATTCATACTCCATACATCAATTATCTTCTATATATCTCTTTCCATTAACTGGGTCTCTAATCATGATATATTCATTAAAATCGTGATTCTCAGTATGGTTCTATGTAATAAAACCCAGCATGCCTCCATCAATGAATCCTTGTCATGATTACACATGTATAACTAGTGTATACCATGATAAATATAAATTTTATAGAAATAAATAAGAAATATATATCAAGATTTCATGTTATAACGACACTATCAAGAGCCTCGACCATACCTTCATTAAATATATACCAGAAGGGTAATTGTAACGGATGTTAGTAGTGATCAAGAGCTATCCATAGGGATGGTGAAAATTTCTCTCAGTATCCATAGGGAATCAAGTCAGATCATGCAACAAGGCTATCATATCTTGTCTCTTTCAGGGGTTATTTCACAATACCTTCAAATATCATCATGTCTACAGGCCATGCCTCAATGTTGTTGTATCATTTCTATATAGTGGATTAGGACACAAGGAAACCATCCACATGATGTTTCTACATCAAGAATACACAAGAATTCTATGCCACTTCCCTATGTTTTGGTCAAATGATTTCATCATTAAATGAGGTGGGAACTCCCCCTCTAAAGGATATAAATTTCATGAGGTTCCACGAGTCCCAAATACCAGTAGTAATTCCCTTAAAGGTATAAAAATCACACATAATATGGTAGATATTAAATAAAAAAAACCTAGCATGTCAACATGAGATTAATTTGCAACATATAAGTAAATGTGATTAACATGAATCATGGTACCAAGCTATTTAGGAATACTAGGATAATAGAGCATCATATATGGATCTCACAGGTCACACACACACATGTGATCACTATCAAACATGTTCAATCAAGATAAGTAAATACATGAATCATATCAAGGAAACATGGTTATATATGTCCTTAAATTTAATTTAATATCATACCTTTTTTTCAATGAAAATCATTGATAACTATTGAGCAGTGATACCGAAGTCACACAATAGCTCAAACCTGATGAACCTCACACACCAACAAAACAAAGATACAATCCCAATTAATCATATTAAGTTAATAAAATGATGTTCAAGAATGTTATAGTCCATGAAAAATAATCCACCTACCAATCAAAATCCACAAAAAACTTTAGATGAATGATTTTTTAAATAGACACCACTTAAATTCTTGATCTATCATACTTCTAGAAATAATCGTGGAAGTTTTCATTTAATGGAATCAAAATCTGTAGATCTATCCATAGTGTGTTTGATATAGGAGTCATATAATGGGTAGAAGGGTATATCAACAAGAACCATGATGAATTGAGGTTATGGATCACCAATCATAATTCCTTATTCACCATCATCATTTAATTCACTAGAATCATTTTCCAAAGAAGTTAAATTTACTGTGGGAAGCTTTTAGAGTCTCTAGATTTTATAGTTTAACAATGAGAAGAATAATTTATCCAAATATGTTGTTTATAGTCATAAATAACTATTTTCGAATCATTAATATAGGCTCACATGGCTTTGTCACAGAGTTGAACACATGATGTTCCAATTGTGTAACACATACTACCTTATTGAAACACATTCATGGTTCGGTTTCCCAATTGTTTAAACAGTGATTCAAATATTATTTTTCCACTAGAATCAGTAAAATAGTTTCTAATGATGGGATTCAATATTTATCATACTATGGGTTTTCACCATTTTGTACCATAACTTCTACTAAAATAATCCAAACCTTTTTCTAGAGAATCCACACATATTAGAAAAACCCATGATCTATCTTTGAACCCCCCTAAAGGCCTCAGCAAGTTTCCAAAACTATTTAGATACAATCAAAACTCTACCCAATAAAAACAAGTTCAATCAATTAGGAGTAATGCCTAAATATAAATCATAAATTACATGTATAATAATATGTTGTTATATTAGAAGGATCAAAATTCAAGAATAAGTTTAATGTGGATGTATCTTTTTATAATTGAGGGAGAAGACAGACATGTAAATACATATATAATTTAAATAATATAATTTCATTTTATTTTGAACGAATATCCAAATTTATATGAATTCAAAGCTAAAAAAAGTTAGGGTCAAAATATATTCATCCAATAAGAGAAAGGAATGTTTATATTGAAATATTACCCTTAACATCTATGTACATAATCTTAAACATTAAATATTCTAGTGTGTGTGAACTATAATTCACATTCTTTCAATCCTAAATTTCATTTATGTATAGCGTTTTGGAAATTTGTATCACTAATCTTAAATTTAATACCCATATACGTACAATGTGGAAAATTCTCTTTATTATCCAGTATTCTGATAATGTACAACTTCTAGAATAAAACGTGACATAGTTTCCTGAAAAATATTCATCACATTCACCATGATATCTTTCTTTCACTTACCCTTCCTTTCACATGTGATGTTTTTTAAAACATGATATGAGTAAAAAAATCACATTAAGGGGAATAAGATAAATAAACATTTTATTCTTGATAGAAACATGAAAACCAATAAAAACACACTTCTAAACATATATATTTTTTTAGAAAAACGATCACAATTTCATCCAATAGAGAGTTTAAATATTTTCTTTTAAAATTAAGTGATTTATTTAAAAAATAAATATATATAATTGAAAAGTCATGTATATTTATTTGGTAATAGACATCATAAAACCATTACACAACCCTTTATATTTTAATAAATTTTTGATTGACCTAAAATATAATTCTTCATGGAATATAATAATTAACCAATGCATTTGAGTGCTATCTATGTGCACCCAATTTCTAATCTATATCAAAATCATTGATGAGATATAATTGGGATGAAACGTTCATTTAATATGTATTGGGATCACTCATGTTCTATAATGGGGATCTATGCATCCAAAAATATTTCCATGCACTATTTCACTAATAAAACCTTCAACATACCCTTTTAGATAAGTGTTTAAGGCAATTTAGATTTTAAAATACTATTTCTTATTAAAACATTTTTTAAATACAATAATACATAGAAAAAGTGAAACTTGGTATTTAATTTAATAAATCATGAAATCTATTTTAGTTATACAAATAATTAAATAATGTTTATAGTGGTGGGAAAATTCATTTTTGTCGTATATGTTAAAATTTGACATATTTTATTCATTTTTAAAAGAATGTAAAAAAATTCATGAAAATAATATTTTTGAAAACATTTGAATGAAATTTAAAAGTTTCATAAAATTTAATTTATAAATCATTTATTTACATATAAAATCATTTATCAAATAACATTAAATTATGGATATGAAAGATAAATAGTGTTTTATGGGAAACACTAAAAGTGGTTTTAAAAAAAAGTATAATATATTAAGTCTGATTTGTCATGAACATTTAGTATCATCCTAAATAATAAATATAAGATAATTATTTAATTTCCTAAGAACCATTATTATTTATATTATTCCTTTTATTTTATCTCTTTCCATGAGATAATTAATTAATTAATTAATTTAATTCTCATCGAATATTTTGAAGATATTATTTTCATAATAAAAAATTGAATGGATTTGTAAAATATGGAAAAATTTATTATAATTCTATCATCCTCATAATTATAATCATAGTAAAATTAAAATTTTTATAAATCAATTATTCTTTTAAAAATTGTCATTAAAAATGTTTATGTAAAATGATTTATGTCACAATCATGGAAAAGGTCTGTTATATGTACACATGACTAAGAATTATATTTTCCAAAATCCATTATGGAATGTAGTTAAGTGTCATTATATATTTACATAATGATAAGAATATCATAAACACTATTTTATATTTTTAATCAAAATTTTTTCAATGTGATGTGGTGATTAAAAAAATAACATCGCTTCGTGGAGGTGGTAGTCCATAAGTCCGCACGAACGACATTATCATCATTTAGTCAATAGAATGGTAATAAAGTAAATTATTTTTTCCATTAACTGATAAATATATAACTAATATGACACACAAAAATATAATAAATAATTATAAATTTTTTGATAGGCGGTGATGGAAATATAATAACATAAGTTTGTAAGGCTATAGTCCACTGTACACATGAATGATGGGTTTATTTCACATTTCATAAATGTAGGGATGGATATAGGTGTCATATGACCATTTTAAACGTGATTATATGGAATATTTTGTTTCCATCATATAATCATTATTATGGAATATTTTAAGTAGGTGGAGGGTGAAATAAAATGAAAACATGCGGTTAAAACTATACATCTACTTCAGAAATTATGATTTGATTAACACCATAATCACTTTAGGGTCAGTATGATGCATAAAAAATACCTCTACTATGAGTATAAGTATTATATTATGGTATTTAGTTACATATTTTATGATATACATGTTTTTTCATTGTAAATTAATGGGATGAAGATATGCCATTTTATAAGAGAGGGGAGGTCCACTATTGGAAATTCTAATAATATTAAATTATTATAATATTATTTTTAAATAAATATATCTAAAATATAATTCAGATATAATATAAGATGTGTATAGATCAAAATAATCTCAAATAATATAAATTTGGAATTTTTAAATCACATTTTACCCTTATCATTCTGTTCTAATCCCTCATTAACCCCCTTTAAACATTCCATGACAAAAATGATTTTTACTCTTCGAGGGTAAATATTCTTACTATAAATACGTAACATAAATGGACTATGGTTGATAAAATAAACTATATATATATATATATATATATCTTTTTATAACATTTTTTGGAATTTTATTTCATTTAATTAAATATAATTTATTTTAATTTGTCAATAATTTCAATTTTTTAACAATGCATTACATTGATTTTAATAACACAGATACAAAAAATACTATCATAAAAATATTTTAATACATACATAAATTTTAATTTTCATCTATAAAATTAGTGGAACTAATTAACAACTTCATAGTATTTTTATTTATGTATTTTTATTTTTATGTATATGATTTTTCAATTAAATGATTAATTACTGCATTAGTGTTTTATAAATATTTAATATATTTAATTCATTATTATGAATAAAATATAAATTACCTGATGAATATAAATCATATATATGATTCAGTAAAATATAAATAATTATATTCAATAAATAACTCTATTTTTAAAACATTATATTTATTGAAAATAATAGTGTTACATTTTTTACTTATCATAAATAAAATTTTACAAAGGTTATAATAAGATAAATAAAAATTATAATAGAATATTAAATGAGAAAAGATAATGTTTACAAATAAAATAAAATTTGTTTACTTTTTATGGTAATTTTATAATCCTTATCAAATAATTTTTAACCATTATTTACCTGATTTTCCCTTTACCATGGTAAAAAAATTACTATGGTTACTATTTATAATGAAAAAATAAGGAAACCATTTACCAAATATTGAACTCTATATTGAAAATATGGAATCCATTATTGAACATTAATTTTTTTTCCATAATCTAATTTAATATTAATCATGCAAAATGTAATAAAAAACCTTTTATCAGAAGAATTCCAATTTGAAATATAAATTGTTTTTTAATAAATTCAAATGTAAAATCCATTTAATAATGTCAAATTGAATTTTTTTAAAATAAATTCAACTGATCATAATTTAAAATTATTATAATATATAATTTTACTCTAAGAATACAATAAATGAAAAGAAAATTTAAAATAAAAATTAGTATATCTCAATATATATGGAATAATAAATATTTTCAAAAACATTTCAAAATTTCAACATAAGATAAATGTTTTAAATGATTTCAGATATACTATTTATTTTTATCAATTATTATTTCACATTTTCCCCTAATTTATTAAAATGGTATTCTATTCCAAAAATTTAGGGATATTACATTCTCCCATATAATTCCTTGTTATAATTTTGTCATGTATGTTAATTTTTTTTATTTTGGTTTAATTTTTATTAGGTTGAGTTATTATGACAATAGAATTGGTTGGATACCAATAATGGGGAAGTTAGGTATGAGTTTGAACTTTTAGCATTAAACTAAATTTTCTTCTATTAACTTAGTTTATAGAGAAAATTTAATTTGTTTAAATTATTTATATTTCATTCGAGATAGATCTTGTAATACTATGAGGTTTTTGTGAATTTTTTTTGAATTAATTTTATCTTTGTGATGTTTTTCATTTTTTACTACATTGAATATAGATTTTTTATAAACAATTACAATGTTTGTATTTAGTTATATGAAAAACCATGTTAATATTGGATAGCAATAAAAACATATATTTTCATTTGATACATGAAATAATATGTTGGTCTTGTGTTACACACAATACAGAGTCCCTTTGATAGCTTGTGTTACACTCAAGTCAGAGTTTTTCCGAACTACACTATACTTTTGATATTGTTATAAAAATATTATTATAGTTACCACCATACCATTTGAATGAAAGTTGTGAATAATATTAACTAAATTTGTGAATATACTATTTAACCATGTGTTCAAAATGAATCCTTTTTTTATTAATTAGTTATAAATGAATGTAATAACTATTTGAAATCAAATAAGTTACTTTTCATAAAAAAAATATTTTTCGATGTAAAAACACAATTTTAACTCAATAAATTAATGAAACCAATTTTAATGAATGTTTTAAATAAAATTTATATATTATATATTGAATTAGTATTTTTTATACTCATGAAATAGATTTTATAGTCATAAGATAAAAATAAATTCCATTTTATGAATAAAAAGATGTATTTTTTAAAGTTAATATTACCACCTTTTAATAGAGAATGTATTTTGAATATAAATTTTGACATATTCAAAAAAATTATTGGAAAAAATAAAAATTAATCTTTAAATTGAAAAAATATTAATTTTGGTTAATTTATATTATTTTTTTGACAAATTACATTTTATGATGAAGAATAAAAAATACTGAAATTTTATTGAAAAATGATTTTCAACTAATTTAATTATATAGTTAAATTTTATATTAATTTTGTTTTAAAGTATAATTAGATCTATTTTACATGAATAAATCCAATGTAAATCATTTTAACCAATTTCACATTGAAATTGGATATAATTGTTGTTCATACTTTTGGACATCTTTATTTAAAACACTCGCTTTCACGACACATCTAATAGATTAATTTAAAACTAATTTTTGCCACTTCTAAGTTTTTAATTTATAAAAAGGGAAACCATATTTGAAATCATCATAAATTATAGTATCTATTAATTTAAACATATATTTTTATTGAAAATAGTAGTGAAAGTAATTAAAATTCATTATAGTGATTAAGGTAAAAATGGGTTTACATAGTTTTTAAACATTCTATTAAGGGTCAAAATACCCTAGAATCATGTTATGAAGTCTATTGTATTCTTTTATTTAAACAGTATTATTCATTTTATTAAAATAAACAAATTATTTGAGTCACATCATCTAAATGGGATCTCTCAATAATGTTTACCTTTTTATATTAACAAGAACGCCACTTGTCCTCCACCAAAAAAGGGCACTCACCCCCACACATATTTACACAACTCATGAATTTTGTGATGAAATAACCCCTACATAATAATCTCCTAAAATATATACTCTAAACATAGAAGCATTAATTTGGTCATAAATATATCCAAGGAATCCCTTTAGTGAAAACCAAAAGGAGTTATCCAAAAAAGTGGTAATGTACTTCAACATGCTTTTTGAATTATTTATTTCCCCAACTATAATGTTATAATAATTCAATGATTATACAATAAATCCTGTATAATAAAAATAATGATAATTTTTTTAATGGTTATACATATAACTACACACACTTCATATAAAGAGGTAATGAATTTTTACTTCGTGTGTCGGGTAGACTACCGCCTCATGTGACGATGTCAATCAATTTTCCTTTACCACATTTCATGGATTGAAAATAAGGTCAAAATATTTTATTTATAGGATATATATAATATTTATGATGAATTTTTTCTTTTATAATTATTATATAAAACATAACATCATAGTTTCCATTTTATTAAAATATGATAACAACATTTGTGGACGTGTGGACTAACGCCTCCTCTAAGAAAAGAGATTGGTTCAAACATTACATTGAATGAATTAATTATGTTTTTAGAAAGCATATATGATATATATGAAATAATAATTATACAATAATTATAATATGTATATATATATATATTACTTTATTTCTTTCCAAATGACGATAAAACAGAAGTAGTGTTCATGTGTACGTACGACCTACCATCTCTGTTATAGTGTATTTAATTTCATAAATCCATATTTTATAGATTATTATAAATATATATATAATGAATATATATTATATTTAAATATATTTTTATAATATCGAAATATGTAAATTATTATATCAGTAAGATGATCAAGAATAAAAATTCAATGCATATATGAAAAAATAAGAAGACATTACCCGAAATATTACATGAACATGACATTTTAAATAAACTATTAATATAATGTCACAATAAAAATAATTATATGACTACGGTTACATCTTATATTTACAATAATCTAAGTCTTATTATACATGATTTTTTAACATGTATAATAAAATTCATGACTTACGGTAAGGGATTCCTCAACTCAAATTTATAGGATGATAATTTATACCATGGGGAAAACTAGTCAGAAAGTGTTATTCAATCAAAAATTTTATTGGTTCACATTTTGATAATGATCAATCATCAATAATATGGATTGTAGTTGTCACGACTCATCCCCCGGGGCCTGTTTCATAACTACTTATAGCCCACCTCCGATAGGATATGGGTTTACAACTAGTGAAAAGTTGGAATATCCAATAATGGGGAGGCATTTTCCTAAGAACCTGGGCACACACACCTATCCCCAGAAACCAATACTGAAACTAAAAACACTATGTACACATAAATTCATCCCAATAAGAAAAAAACTACGTGTAATAGTACTACCTAAAATGTAAATGGTCCCAAATATAAGCCCAACTGAAATAGAAAGTACAATCTTTGGGATAAAATCCCCAGAAATACCTAAATGAAGGGTAGGTATAGTAAGTTTTCGGAATATTGCTGAAGCTTACCACATCTGTCAGGTCACCCTGACGCACTCCTGTCTCCTGCCCACAAAAGACCCCATCAAATTAGTCGAACATTTGTAGAAGACATTACATGTAAGGTGAAGCCAGTGTAGTGGTGAGTAACATAGTACCTAGTAGGGATATTGAAACCAAAAAGGTACCGACCTTAAGAAAACACACGATGTACACAAAAAAGAAATCATGTGAAGTATACCAGAAGGGATCACTAAGAAATATACCACCAATGAATTACTGCGAAATATTCCACAATGTAATCACTAATAAAAATAACACAAAGGAATAACTAAGAAATCTACCACAAAGAAATAACTATGAAATGTACCGCAAAGGAATCACTATGAATTACACCGAGTAGACTACCCAAGAGGCACACAAAGTGTAGCCTCTATAAAGTATAATCAAAAGAGTCACTATATTTATATAACATAGGTATAAATCTATAGTATGAAAATAAATACTATTAGATGTAATCAAAGACCACCCAGTATATTGTGTCACATTAACCCACTGAGTCACTTAGACCTGTTGAGTCACATAGACCCGATGAGTCCCATAGTGCTGCTTAGTCACTTTGACCTACTGAGTCACATCGTACCACTGATTCACATTGACCAGCTGAATAAATTAGACCAGCTTAGTCACATAGACCTCTATTTATAGTATTCTCGTTATAGGCTTCCATTGGATTCTTTCTCATAGCATGCTTATTCTGGGAGAACGTACTCCTCTAGACAAAGGTCATATTTATACATCCATGAAAACCCACATGGAGTATCCGAATATGATGAACTCTTCAAAAGGGTCCCAAATCTACAAATGAGTCATCAATTAGATGTATTGGTTGAGAGTTACGATTTTTGTTGGTAAAAATGGGTATGTCGAGTCCAGGTCCGGAACGACCCAGTCGGGCCAACCCGACTCGACCAAACCCGATTCCAACTTTCCCTGACTAACCTGGTTGACCTAACCCACTGCTAGTCCAACCAACTACAACGACCCAGTCAGGTGCCCATCCTGGCCCGCTGAAGCTGGTTGATTCATCCTCTCGAACATGGTGGTTTCCTAGTCCTCATTCGGTCAATATTGTTGACCACTACGTAAAACACAGTAAGATATTGTGTGAATTTCCCTACGTGACATGACTTCATGACATGTACATCCAAGCCCATCACGACCACTATTTTGCAGCTACTCTCTTATTCACCATGTATGTTTCAATGAGGATCTATACTTATAACCATTATGATAACGACCATTTTTTTGGGTGGCCATGCTGGCATGCGCCACCACCGACGAACCTCCTTCTTGTGGGTCACCACTATTGCCATGGTGCCCTATTTTCTGAACCGCGAGCACCCTTTCGATACTTGGGATGCAACATCCACTTATATTTTCTCTAAAGGGTCTCATCATCAATCTTAGGGTCCATCCTCATTTTGAAACTCACAGTAAGAATCTGACATAACCATGGGGGTCCGTCAACGATGAACGCATGAGAGTGAAAGTGAAAATACCATGGAATTATAAGGTATGAACGTCATCCAATTATGATTGGCCTTAATTCATCCTATTTGAAAAAGGGGATCTAAAATATACAGTTATCTATTATGGAATAACCCCATTTAATATCATAGAAATTGTACCCATCGAACATAAAACATCAAACCATGGATCAACATTTTCATGGGCTGGTCCACATTAGTCCTTATAATTAATAATGGGGAAAGAAAAAAAATAGATTTAAACCCCTTACTGGAATTGTATGGCTCACTGGCTTGGATTATGTTTCAGTGATGATCTGATGAAGAATGATCTCAATTCATTATTTTCTGATGTTAAATTTTAGATCTGATATCAAAAATGTCATCGCTGGTGAGAGAATGTTTTTATGGTTATAGAGAAAATATCTACTGTTATGAATTCTAACACTGGACCATGTCCCTAATTAATTGAGGAAACACATTTACATGTTACAACATTACAATTTCACATTGAAATAGCGTCTCTATAATATTTCATATATGAATATTGAACTGGTTGCTCTATTATTTTTTTGTTGCATCACCACTCTATGAAACGATAAATGAAAATATAATAAAGTTCATTAAATTTATTTTGTTCTCATTTAAAAATTTCAAAAAAATAACATTCGCAGTCGACCCGTGTTGGTCGATGTTAAGCCACGCCTATGTAAAACACCTCATTTCATAGTCAAATGTGGTCATAGGTTTCCAATTCGAGTCACCATTCATGATTTATTAATATATTGAAATAAAATAATTTTTATTTAATTATTTTATTTATGGTTACGACTATTTAGGGGTTTATCACTGGATACTCACGCTGACTAATGTTAAAGTCATTAATTGGGTAAAGTTGTTATCCTGAACACAATTATCCCCTTAGATTTCTAATTTGGGAAACCATTTAAGAGTAATTCATCTTTTTTATAAATTTCATTTCCATGTTGTATTGAAAAAACATCATTTTTTGTCGAACCATTCACGGAAAACTGGGCCTGCGAATCACACACTGTCTTTGTGCCTAGTCATGGAACGTTCCAATAAATTTTCTAAAAAACATATATAATCAAAGTGATTACATTCTCCCCACCATATTGTTTTATGTCCTCAAAATCCAATCCATGGGATACCCATGTAGTTGAGGGTAGAAGCATAAACCTAGGCCTTTCAGTCCCATGTACTCTTCTATAGATTCTCATGCTTCCATCAGGCGCACACTAAAGTAATCAACGACCCATGGAGTTTCCTCTCATTCCGATCATAATTATCTTTGACAAATCTGCAAAGAAATAATCTTGATTAGAAACTGCTGTCCTTGGGATTCCCTAGAGTCACGCAATCTCTTACACAAAAAAGGAATCTGAATCTCCCTACAGAACCATTCTCATGAAAATCTAAGAAGTGGATGACTTTGTGAGTAAGTCGATGGTCACCGTAATGGTTTCATTCCCCTTATATTTATGTGAAAAAACAACCCACATATTCAATCAATGTACATTTTAACTATCTTCCTAGAACCCCAGGGATGAAAAGATAATCCCATTCGATGCACAAGGGCTTGACACAGTGAGTTTACAATCCAAGAATCCGATTAAAAAAATCACTCATCTTTTTAAATAATAGGTAATACTAGCTTCATCCAGTTCTTTCATCCCCGGTATCTTCCTCTCCACCCACATGAATATCCTAATACATCTCTTCACTCAAGGAAACCACTTCTTCTACATTTCATTCTTTGAAAGGAACAAATTTCTCACCTTCTTCAGAATATCCATCAAGGTATTCCTCAAGGACAAATGAGCACATAAAGTATCACTATTTGTAACACTAAGTCATGACTCCCTGACTCACCATATGACTTTATGGGTAAGATCCACTGACTAGAGGAAACCTTCATAATCTATATCCATGAATGATATCGATAACGAGGAAAAATGATTTTCTTTCTTGATCAAAAAATATAAAGTGGATCTCATGATAATAGTATCTGCTACCAAGATTATAATACCAGGAGTGTAGACTATCTCTTAGTCATTAGTGAGGAGGTACTCCAGCCAATGCCTCTCCATCATGTTCTGAACCTTCTGATAGAAGATATACTCAAAACTACTATTGTTGGAGTAAATGATAAACCACCTACCCATCAGGTAGTGTCACCATATATTCAACGTGAACACTACCTTTTCTATGTCATGATCATGGGTCACATAGTTTTCCTCAGATGGTATCAATTGATGTGAACCATAGCCAACAATAGTTTTCCCCTGTAATAGGACACAACCAATTCTGGTCCTTGATGCATTGTAGAACTCAACATACATGACTCCCACCTCTTGAAAACTAAGTATCTAGGTGCTCGTTAAATTATTCTTTAACTAATAAAATGCTTATGGGAACCTTTACATCCATGTGAATGGATACCGAATTCAAATGATCGATGTGTTCATTTAACTGTTGGTAGTGGATACTCGTTCTCTATGAGTACTAGGTTAAAGTGCCTATAAAATGCACATAACCTTGGACACTGGTTCATACTAAGAACTTCTTCTGAAAGTCCCCCACCTATACCCTCAGCTTGCGAATCTCTATGATAGCAGTCTGATATGTTGATGTTCATATCAATTCCATCTCAATGTGTATAATGATGGAGATTTTTATCTACCCATGTGGAGGTATTCCTGGAATCATCATCTTGAAATTGTCCACATACTCTCTGACTACTACTGGGAACTAAAAACTCAAAACATCCACTACCACAACGGTATGGTTGGGTGACTCAAAAGTGATCTGCTGCTCCCTCATATTCATGAGTTTATCCCATGCTTCATGGGTTTCCTTTTTCATCAACCAAGGAAATCTGTATTCCAATGCTGCTAAAATACGTCATACTTTATACAAAATTACTTAATCTGAGAATTAACTTTTTATAACCAATCCATACCCAAAGTAACGTCATAAAGCCTCGATGATACCACCAAGAGGTTCGAATTGAAATTCTCCCCTCATGGTTCAGATCATAACATCATCATAAGTATGATTATTATGTTTCTTCCCATATAAATCTATACAGGTAAGTGTAAAGACAATGGTTTAACTTGAAACTGTAGGTATAAAACAAGATTCGTGGCAAGGAAGAATGATTATCATGCATGTCTATTAATACAACAAGTAAGAGTAGACACATATCGTCTCTCAAGTCATTCCTGGAGCCATTGTTCATATTCCATGACCATATGTAGCTGCCCATTCTTATATCCACTAGCTCCGTCATCATGCTATAGACAACATGGGGGTGGTAGTGGTAACGTGTCGAAATGTATACCAAATCCTACTACTCTCTCACCGCCTCTACAATGTATTCCAACCTATAAATCCATCCCTTACTTTCACTATATCTACCTTTTTGTCCCATCCATCATTTACCTATTAGAAGTAGAATGGGATAGACAATCTCTAGCAAGATATCCTCTGCCATATCATGAAAAGCATTTCATATCTCTAGGATGACTGGACACATGCTATGAACCATGATCTGTAGATCCCCTATCATGGGACCTCCTCCTAGAATGCCTCCTAAGTCCATGTCTCTAAGAATCATGTCGACTTCTTGCCCCTAATGTCTCTAGTCCTGTCTTCCCACTATTGGAATCCACTGGCTGTATTCGCTCAGCCAAAAAATTTTAAACCACAACGGATCTATCTATAACACTAACATAATTAGGTATTCATAGATGAATAGATTTATCATATATGTTCCTAAAAAAACATCACTCGATGGTTCGATCCCCAAATAACTGGTCATATCATATTCTTCATGTAACTAGAATGGTCGATATGCCTCAATGACTACTCATCTACCGAAATGTCATCCTGTTGATGATGCAGAATTTCCTGGGAATGCATAGCCTTTAGATTTTATTTTGATATCTCATTCTTTGATAATGGTTCTCAAACTCTATGCATTGAAAAGTCTCCCAATTCTATGATTGAGTAATCAAAAACCTTCCATCACCCTGTTGAGCCACAACAATGGCTCACCGCTTTAACCATCATCTGATATAATGGTGTCCCAACTGGTTGGAAAACTCAGTCACCACCTAAAGCTTATCCTTAGACACCTATGAGTTGGGCACACCTCAGAACATGAGGACCTATGTCATTGAAACTAGTGAAATTCAATCAGAATGTGCATCCCATCTACGTGTACCATGAGTACCATTCACTACACTACATGTGGAGGTATATCTGGTGCACCACCTATAGGTGTTGTCTTCGATAAAAATCTATATACCAAAATCTCATTACCCCACAGATCATCCATATGATCATGTAGTGGAATCCAGGCTGGTTTCTTACCAATAAGCATATTAAAGTAAAACTAGATGTACCAATGTCAATAGAGTATACCTATTTAGATAAATCTAACTTAAGAATGGCAAGAGAACACACTCAATTACTATATGATGCAGGAACCATTGATATCCCATGAAACTCTAATTTGTTTTTACTGAGATGGAAAACAGAATTTAAGGTCCTGGTGTAGGGATATGTTGACCACTACATCAACACTAGGTTCCTTGGCATGAATGCTGAACTCAAAAAACATAACATTATTTCCCCAAAGAATGAGGAAAATTGGTCGGCCTTAAATACCACTCACGACTGGTCCCTCAGGTCCCATGTTTTGATGAACCCATTCCCTCCTCCCATAGGATATGGAATGGTGACTATAACTATGTAGGAATATCACAGAAATAGGAGGTATTTTCCAATGATCCTGTGCACACACACACATCCCCAAGAACCAGTAATGAAAATGAAAACACTGAGTTAAAAGATATGGATCCCACTAAGAAAACCACTGAGTTTAATAGTAAAAAATAATAACTAAATGGGATAGAATGAAATCCCAACTAATATAGAAATGTATAAGCTCTTAGATGTCATCATCAAAAACCTTATCTGAAGGGTCGATACAATAAGATGTCTTAACGTTGATGAAATGTAACACGTCTATCAGGTCACCCTGAAGCACCATTATCAATGTCCCACTATAGATTTTGTAAAATATTATGATCATCTTCAATAGACATGACATGTGCAGGAAAATCCCATGCATGGGTGAGTAACAAAATACTCAATAGGGACCTCGAAACATTAATGGTAAAACCATTAAGAAAATACATGAAGTACACCACAAATGAAACAAAAATAGTATACCACAAGGGATCAATATGAAATATACCAAAAGGTTATCCCTAATAAATATAAAAAAAGGAACCACTAATATATACACCACAGTGGAATCAAAATGAAATATACCCCAAAGGAGTCACTATGAAATGCACCGAGTAGACTACCCAAGAGGTTCTTGAAGTGTAACCTCTAAAAAGTGTAATCAAGAGAGTCACTAGAGTCATATAAAAAGGTATAAATCTAAAGAATGAGAAGGATGACTATCAGATGCAATCAGAGAATACCCATTACATTTGAGACACCTAGCCTCACCAAGTATCTTATTCCGACAGATTCATGTAGAGTTTCTGAGTCACATAGACAAGCAGATTCACGTATACCCAATGAGTTACTCAGACCCGATGAGTACATTAGACCCAATAAGTCACTTAGACATGCTATTTCAGTTAGAATCATTTATTCACTTAGAACCATAGTCATAGTCATCTCATCACAACCATCAATAAGATTCCCACTTATAGTGTGATTGTTATTGGAGAACATACTCCTCAAGCCATAGGTCGTATGTCTACTTCGAAAAAAAATAACCTCATAGAGTCTCTTAAAAAGAATGCCTCATGGTGAGGTTACCAATCCAGCATATGAATAGAAAATCAGACATATGATTTTCGAGTTATGGGATTTGTTTTTGTAAAAAATAGTTGGTTGGGTCCGGGTCTGGTCTGACTCGGTTGGACAGACCTGACCTGACCTCGGTCCCGCCAAACTCAATCAGCCGGGTTGAGCCAACCCACTACAGGCCTAGCCTAATATGGGTCTGGCCCACTACACTGACCTAGTCGAGTGATGGGTTTCCCTCCCAACATGCTCCGCTGGAGCGGGCCGGTTGGTCCTCCTGTGTGCAGTGGGTTTCCTGCCCTTGTCTGGTCAACGCGGCTAACCGCCACGTTCATTTTGGTCGGTCGTCACATGATCTGCCACGTGGCGATTACCGCAGGGTCTCCCTAGGGTCATGCTAGAATGATGTCATGCACCTTGTGATGTGGATTCTTGCCATGTCTAGCCGAGCCCACCACCGGCCTCCGGTCGGTGACTCCTATCTGCCACCCCATTAGGGTTTATTTGGGGATCTCTACTACCATCACCCCTTTTTCTATGGGACTCTGTGGTGGCTCATTTTTTGAACCACAAGTTCCCTTAAGATCATTGTGTCGTCGTCTCCACTTCCATTTGATCTATATTTTCTCGTAGTCATTCTAGTGGCCCTTCCACATTTGGAACCTCCGGACTAGAATATGATGCAACCACGGGTGTCTGTAGGTGAAGAACGCAAGATGGATAAATATAGAGGACCATGAACACCCAAGTAATGAACATCAGCCTTTTCATTTCACCTTTGTTTATCCCTATAGAAAAAAGTTACTAAAAGATACTATTATCCACTAAGGTATATATAACCCCCTTTAATCCCACATCAATTGTACCCATCCCACATAAACGATGGAATTATGGATCGACTTGTTTGCTGGTTTTTCTGCCTTGGTCTTTGGAAACATCAATGAGAAATGGAAATTACAAAAAATTAAACCCCCCTACATGGGATTGGATTGTTGGATATCATGGATTGGTTTTCGTTGATGATTCGATGAAGAATGATTTTGATCAATAATTTTTCGGAGTTCGATCCATGATACAATATCTAAAATATTGTATCCACTGTGATATCTTTTTAGGGTTCTAGTGAAATTGTCCGTCATCATGAATTCAAATGCTGGACCCCTCCCTTTAGTAATGGAGGAAACACATTAACGTGTTAACACATTGAAGTGCTACTCTATTTCAATGAAACAACAATTCCATACTATTTTATTTATGAAAGGATAATGGGTTGTTATGTGGTAGTGTCACAATGATGCCACATAGTGTAATGTTTAAGTGAAATAAAAATAAACTTCTTTAGTTTTTTTTATTCTCCTATAAAATTTTCCAAAAATTAACATTTGGACTCAACCTGCATTGTTCGTTGTTAGGCCCCTGCATTGTTAATCAGCTCATTACAAACTCAACGGTGGGCTAATATTTCCAATATGAGTCATCAATCATGAGTTGTTATGATTTTAAAATAAAAAAACAATTTAATTATTTTATTTATGGTTATGTTATTTTTTGGGTTTTATCACTCTAGTCTTGTGCCAATTAATGTTATGTTGTGCCTATGTTAAATCCACTCTCCTGAACGCAATAGTGCACACATATTTCTGAATCTTTTACCCATTTAAGTGTTATTACCCATTTTTAGAAAAGTCGTGCATATGTGCAATTAAAAACATAACATTTTTTGTCAAACCATTCTGAGCTCACCAGACCTCGAAATCACACTCTGTCTCAGCGCCTGGTCTCAAAATATTCCCATAAATTTTCTCAAAATAATACCTAGAAAATATCAACCAATATATGAGTGAATTAGTGATCTATATTAATTATTGTTTAATATATATTTCCTATCCCTATTCATTTATATGATTGAGTTCTAATAACAGGGCTCACTCAGATATCATATATAGGCAAAACAAAAACACAAACATTTTATAATGTTCAATACTCAGTCTAAGTATATAGATCATTTTGGGTTATGATTTTATTCCACTTCAATTGAATGAAATTTTGTTATCAATACCAAACTTAAATATTCATGGGATCGCCTTAAACCCTTATAGAATATATCATAATATAAATATGATTTTCCCCCAAAAAAATATAGATTAAGTATTGATTATCAAAAAATACCATTAATATCTAAATAAAAAATTTGACTTATAAATTACTAATTATTTATTGTATAAATAAGTCATCTTCATATTTATCCTGTAATTGTTTTTTAAAAAATTATATTTATTGATATATATTTATCATTATATTCTTCAAATTATGTTCTATTTTTATAAAAAGTAAATATAACCTTGATATTACATTGTAGATATTATCCGAGATAGTGATATGGTTGAATGGTCATGATGGTGTGAATTGAAAAATATATAAATTTTTAATGGTTATATCAATGTTAACTTTATTTTTCAGTAGAAAAAAAATAAAATTGATCACAAATATTTTTACACAAATTTGGATAAAAGTGGTGATATATCTACTATACACACACACAATATGAGAGTATGTAAACAATAATAATGTGACCTAACTTTTGAAGATTGGTAAAAACCGATTACACACTCATTATTTCAACATAGTATTTTGAATCAAATCATAATTGTTTCTCACATAGGGACATAATCATGAACCATCAATTTAATGTGGAGTAACAATCAATATTTACTTATTTAGACAATTAGATAACAAAAAACCCATACTTTTACCACACCAAGGCACAAATAGCGACATCGGTTTTTGTACTAAGAAGAAAAACCTCACATGCCATTTTTAGCAGTAGTATAACCCATATTTCATGATTTTGAATGAAATATCATAAAGCAACTAATACAGACGTAGAAATAAGATCGTAAGGACTAAAAACACCAATTCTATATAAATACTAATGATTTTCAAATTGAAGAAGAGGAAAATTTTATGTCCTTTATAATATATACATTAAAGATTAATTTCAAGGAAATGGATCACATAATGGGAGGAACAAGTTCACAGTTATTGTATTAAATGGTGAAATTTGTATATTTTCAATGTTCAATCAAAATATATATAATGAGTTTCCTCAGGAATAAAAACATCAATTGTGAATAGAAAAATATTCAAAAAATTTATATATCATTTTATCCCTAATGTATGGAGTCATGAATGTAAAATTAAAGAACTAATTTAGAGTTTTTAAATGATGATTTAAATGAAATTTCGTCTCATATTTTACCAAATTGTCACAAATGAAAACCTTGATTTATCTTATTGAAAACATATTTTTATTTCATCAATCAAATTACCAATTAGAAATTTTAAAATTATATATTACCATAATTATCATAATAAAAACAATATAAATATGGAAAAATTATTCAAATAAATCAAACAGTCTATTGTAGACATTATAATGGGTTTTTATCACTATAGTTGTAAACGTTATAATGTATGAGTACCTTGTTTGATTCATTATGATTACAGGGTTCATCATTGGAGAGTATATTTTGATTGTAGGGTAAATCCTCTTCATATGGTTCATTCATCCAATGGTTATGTCATTTATAATGGTTTAATATTTTTTAGGTATAGATTCGTTGAATAGTTTAATATATAGAAATATATCTACTTATTTGATACCATAATATCATAACGTACAAGCTGATAAAGTTCATGCGATCTTCGTACGGTGAACCTTTTTTATAAAATATCCCCTTTCTATGTTAAATTATATATATCATTAGAGACATGAATATGGATTTATATGGTATAGTGGTTGACTGATATTTTGAATTCATATGGTACAAAATTTGGGTTTTAGATGGTGAAAGACTTAGTGTAATTTCATTTAATTTCATTTAGAATATGTGTCCTTCTTTAACTCATAATGATATAATTTTTTCTCCAAAAATATTTCAGAAAAACCAGAATAAACATGAAGAAAAATTGAATAAAAATAATCAAAACCGATATTATTTTTTCTTTTATATGAATTGAATGATTAAAATATGGAAAATCCATTGATTATTTTCAAAACACATGTCAGCAAAAATTAAATCATGATTTTATAAATAAAAAATAAAAAGAATGTGGCCAGGAGATACTGTATAATCTCCCAAATTTTTAATGACAAAATAGTATTTAATTAATAAAATAATCAACACATTTTTATAAATAAAAATAATGATGATAAATTGTATTTAGATTTACATATTTTATTTTGGGAAAATTTAAAAAACAAATTATATGAAAATCATGTCTCTTGCAAAAGCATCCTTATCTATATTTACAAAAGAAACATATATATTTTAAAAATATTTTTTTATCTAAAATTTTTAAACAAAAATTACAATTGAAAAATATTTTTGTATTCCATAAACTAATTTATAGCAATAACATCACCTAATTTCTTATATACTAAATATAAATACATATTAAAATGATGAGATATAGAAAATATAAAATCTACCTTTTAAATTCCAACTTATACCACATGAATTACACAATAGTGCATGTAGATTTCTTAAAATAGCTTAAAAATAATCACATATTTTATGTGAACATTTTCATGGTTCAATGAAAATATTGTAATATATTCATGGAATAGTATAATGATATAAACGGTATTTGATAAAAAACAACTGGAAACATATTATATATAATGAAAATGGCTTTCCAAATTAATCTTAAACACTTTCCAAACCAAATGGTTATTTAAGTTAATTTTATTAAACAATAAAATATAAGTCGATTAATTTTTATAATCGACTAAATAGAGCAATATGTCATAAAAATGATGAATAAAAAACTAATAGAGTATACATAAAGTGTGATTCTGTGGGTAAATTTTTTTTCCCATCAATAAAGACACTTAACTCTGTATAAGAATAGATTGGGCATCAATAGATTCTTTTAAGGATTAAAATTAATCCACACTACCTTGAATAAATAAACAAACACATTTCCCTTATTACATGTTTTAATAAATTTTTTTCATCTCAATCTACATCAAATAGTTTTGTGAAAATATCTTCTAATTTTTCAGTAATTATAATATATTATGAATATATTTTACCCTTTTGAACATGTTCAAAAATAAATTAAAAACAGAATACAATGTTTTGTTCTATAAAGTATTTTAAAGGTATCATACAAATATAAATAAATGAATAATCATCATATAAAATAGGTAAAAAATAAACAAACTAATTATTTATATTTTATGAAACCATATTGATTTTTGAAGATAACATAGAATTGTAAAATACTTTACATTAGATATAGATAAAAAAATAATTTTTTTGTGATACCTAAAATGGTTGATACTCTCAGAAGGGGGTTGAATTAGTGGTTCACTTTTTCAAAATTTCATTAACATGATGTTAAAATATAAAATTTGTTAAGATTGTGAATTTTTTTTTTATAAAGACTCTTTCTCATAAAATGAATTATAAAAAACAATAACATAAAGATCATGAAATTCTAGAAGGTTCATCCCAAATGATGGAAACCACTCCATGTTTTGATATGGACATCAATGTCATATATTTTAATATATGATCAATAAATATTTATATTGGAATACGATGGGAACAACCCATACCCAATATGGAATTCCACCCTTAATACACATCAATAAAAGATTATATGACTTCCCACCATTTTATAGTTTCTGACATATCACACTGGCATCCAAAATGTTAAAGAATCTTATGATCAAAAGATTCAACCTCTACAACATCATTATCCGTAATATAAAAATATAAGTAAACTAAACTATAGGATTTCTTTTATTTAATGAATGAGAATCAAATGCTTTGTGATTTTCTTCCATTATTCATCATCCCGAACATCATCATTAAAATTATCATTATTCAGGTAAACTCCACTATTTCATTTCCTTGTCTAATTGTATGATGGTTGGATGATGAATGATCTTGTTATAATTAACTGAATCAATATAATCTATGAAAAAATTATCCCCAGAAATAAATTTTAATTTAATGATTTCTCCCTCTAAATACCAATATTTTCTTCAATAAATGTGTTGAATATATGGGCTCTAATTTATAACTAATGATAACAACAATTATTTATTCAATATCCTAGGAAACTGTCAATGATATTATGGTTTTACATTCATTAATGCCACCAAAAATCATAGATTCAACAACCTTCAACTTATCTATTGTTCACTATTTTTATCATGAATATTACTTTATGAATAAAAACCATAATCATCCAGATTTGCATCATCAAATTGGATGCTAACTAATATTTACATTATGGTGAAACTTATAACATTGATTTATATGAATATCTAACCAGTTTACTTCCAATAAATGTAAGTCAGGTGAATATACTTTCGGTGAATGTACGGTTCGCAAATGTAAATCAAGTTAATGTACATTTGGTTAATGTACTTTATGTAAACATAATTCAAGTGAACATACATCATGTGAATATCCTTACTGTGAATAAAAATCAACTAAAAATACATTAGGAGAACATACATCTTGGGAAAATACACCACGTTAATATACATCATGTGAACATATATAATGTGAATGTGTCTTAGGTTAATATACCATGAATGAACCCTTAGAATTATATCAAAACATCTTCCTATAGCCTTCAAGAATGTGATAATCGTTAATTATTATTGGATTTCAAATAATTTGATGTAAATACATTAATTGGTTAATATACCATCATCTATCTTATTTAATAAGATCTTTATTTTTCATAATTCAAACACTTCATAACTTCATGAACATCCAATAAACTAAAAAGAACCTATGAATTTACCTCTTTGTATTCTCAAAAATTAATGCGCCACTCAAAATAATTTTCTCAAATTCTGTTTATAAAAAATGAAAGACCATTAAAAAATAATGTAAAAATAAATCCCCCCATTAGATATGTTATAAACACCACTCCTTTACAAAACTAAAACCCTTTCAATTCTATCTAATCAAAGTCTTTTCTCTATGGAAAAACTCTTGACACCACTCTACATATGGTAGCTATGTTTTTTAGGTATTTCGATATATCTATTAGAATAAAATTTTGGATTATTGATTTTTTATCCTCATTAAATTATTATCATATCTATTTTATCATTGTTTTTACGAGATCCATATCAATAAACAAATAGAAGGATAAGTTTTAGAATAAAATTTATAATAATGTGTCTCCCTTCTCTCCCCTTTTATCAAAATAATCCATGGAAAAGTGGGAGAAGTTTCTAGAACATTGACAATGTATAAAAAGAAGGGAAAATCAATTTTCATCCTTAGTCCCTAAATCATTTCCCATAGAATATAGTTTGTAAAAAATTATCAATTTCATCCCTTTCTAAAATATGATCAACCATAACTTCCTTAGAGGTAAAGTTTTCATTGATAAAATAGAATTTTATTTCAAAATGAATCAATATATACTATTCCAATGGATTCTATGAGAGATCAATTACAATTTTATTAACATAGAAAATTATCAATGGATGTTCAAAATTAACTTTAAAGTCATCAACATGAACATTCATCTATATAATTTGAGTGAAATAACGGTTGAAATTGATATATTCTAATTTTTTGGGAATCAATTTCACTAAATTTTTATTCTAATTATTCTATCATACATAACATTCTCCCATGAATAATATGACACAGGATATTAATTTATTGTCACAAAAATCCATAGGGAAATCATCTTTTTTTGAATCCAATTAAGTTCAATTCATTACTTATTATATTAATCAATCCAATTTTCAATGTTCCATTGATACAGATTGTTATTATTTTCACATCCATTAGTTGGGACTCATTGATATCACATTTATATCTACAACACAATGTGACTACATAATCTATGTATATTCAATATTTATGAAGATAGATTAACCATCTAACTAAATTTTGGATGTTTTTTTTCATTAATTATATTATTATATGTGACTTTACACAACATTACTTCAACATAGATAATGTAGAAACATCCTTAGAATTTTCTAGGTCAAACAAATTCAACATATCCATCAAATATATTTTCTATAATAGGAAGATGTTTCTTCGATTTTGTACAACCTATATCATAGGAAATAAATTCAATTTCCCATGAATTGAAATTTTAATAATTTATTTAATTTATTCCGAGAAATCCTTATAGGCCTAATAATTATCAGCAGTATTGATTATATCAATATTTTTGAAAATTATTTATAGTGATGTAAAACTCTCCTCCTTCAGAAATAACATTTTATAAACATATCCTTTAAATATTTTTATTATATTGAAGTATCTATAATGATTACAATAACATACACACATGGCATGATTCAATCCATTTAATTATTTCTATAGTTTACATACCATACTACCATACATCTAATCTATGAATCCCTCTATCAATTCTAGTTAATTATATTCATATACATTAGGATTCAAAAAATATTACAATACATGAATCCTATAAGGCTTTTATATATTAAGATAAGATACTACCAATAACATGAAAATAGTACCAATTATTTTATTAGGATAAAATGTTTCTCGAAAATAAAAAACTTCCACTTATTAGTATAATTAGAAACCCACCATTCATTGTTTCTTGAAACATACCGCATTTCATGAAAATTTTATTAAACACTCAATTATTTCTGATGATATTTTCTTTTCTATTCTCTAGACTAGTTCTCAAGTCTCATTCCTTTCAATCTGATCTACTTTCAAATTCTTGGAATTTATCAACTTCCTATGGTCAAATATTTTTGATATTTATTGATGTTCAATATAAGAGATTGAAGCTGTTTGATTCTTTACTCTTGTATTTATACATTCTAAACAAGATATTTATAACATCCATTGATATTACTTTATTCTTCCCTCTTTTTTAAAACCGAAATTTTTTTATTTCTATATCAATTAGATCTGTCTTTATCACTAAATTCATCAAATCATTTTTTTAAAATGTTGTACACAGGATTAAATTCTTCTTCACTGGTGCTTCTGATTTATAACATCATAAGATTCGTTATCTCATATTCCTTTTTATACTTCCATTATTGTAGAACTATTTTCAATTACTTTAACATCAATTGTATTTATATTTTTAGTGTATGAAATTTCCAATTCCAGGACCTCATTCTATTACTAATTCAATCCTTGAAAGTAACATCATAAATTTTTTATCCTAATTTTCCTATGTTTTCATTCATGATCTTCATTAAGAAAGGAAATTAAAATAGTTGAAAATATTTTATTGTTTTTTAATATAGTAAAAAAATAGAGTTTAATTTCTATTAATGATGTTATAATACATTAATTTTTAATATGTACACATATATATATGGATTCTCCAAAAAATATCTTAGGGATAATAAATTCTACATCCATGGTCTTTCCAATTTCATAAAAAAAATCATTATATAACCCCATTTTAATGGGGAGTGTATGAAGTACTATATTGAGGTTTTAGTAAATGTTTGTACTAACAGGTTTTAAAATAATTATATTTATACTTCATTCCATTATCAATTTTTTATCTTTCTGATATGTGACCCAAGTTGTTTTTTAGAATCACTCTTATAAAACATAAACATTCCCACAATATCAAATATAATTTTAAAAATTATAACACTTGTCATTTAAGTGAATTAATCAATAAATTGTATTGGATGGAAATAGGACATCGTGATTTGATACCACCGTAGTAAAATAATATCAAAATGTATATGTTGACTCTTTTTTGATTAATGAATTATAATTTTAGAATATATTATTTCAATAATCTTCCCTTTCTAACATGCTTCACAAAAAATGGTTTATTCTCGTTTTACTAGAGGTAAGAATATTACATATTCATTATTGTAGATATTCTAATTTTTTTGATATGTTTTGAAGACCTATTTTTCTATATATAATTATTGAAATTATAACATAGGTAACAGGAGATACAACTTTTTGAAATCTGAAAAACATTTCCTTTAGTTTTTAATCCTATAGAAATAATTATTCTATCCATCAAGCATCAAATGATGAAATGATTTTGTAATATATGACCATATTTCCATCATCACAAATAAAATTTTAAATTACAATGTTATTCTTATGTCCATCAACAAAATGAACATCAGAATATTTCAACTTCCTATCTTATATAATGGTTCTTACTCATCCATTAAATTTTTTGGAACTATAATTTTCAATTGTAATTGCCCCTCCAATATTAACATAAGATATTCTATTTTTTTCCTCCCCATACATAATAATGTAACATCTATTATCTTGTATAAATGGTTTTCTTTAGGAAAACCTTTACAAGAGATTTAAAAAATTTCAATGTTTTCATTTTTTCCATTCTCACACTGTCTTCAAGTTAATGGATACTTTCTAAGAAGAGTTTACATACATTATTTACAGTAATGACATGTCTAATCCTATCATCAATATGTTTATTCCAACAAGTAAAAATGATTTCTTGTTGAATAATTATTATCCTTTGATTCTATATTCCATAAGATATTATATTTTTATCTTTGAATTGATATTACATTTAAATTAACAATAACCCTATCCAGAAAAACCCTATTCCAAGATGTATCATGTTGTCCCCAATGTTATAGTCTTTATACCAATAATTTTTTCATCACAAATAATATTTTATGCACCTATATATTCTTGACTAATAAAATTTATAGTTATAGAAATTTTAGGGTGGTTAGTCAATAGATATTGATTCCTTTCTCATTTATTAAGGTGATTCCACTTTTTTAAGTTTTTTATAACTCTCATTATTGCAATGAATGTATTTAAACTATTCATCATGATTCATAGATTCCCATATTTGGTTGATATAACCTTCCTTTTATCGAATATAAATTTATATACACCTATATTGGAATGAAAATTTTAATATTTCAGAGATATATTAGGAAAATTTAACATCAACCTATTTTTGATGAAATCATCTTAAAATTTCATACGAGTTATTTCAAACACAATGAATATTGACTGTATATTTTTTTATTTCATATTTAATTATAGCATGATTCTTAAATTTATCCATTGGGAAATATCTTATTTTTAAACATTAGATAGAGGATATTGATTTCTTTTATATATAAATTTTCATTTCTAATAGAATATTCCCCACAATGAAATTTCAGGTCTACTTTACTTTTTTATAATGTGTTATTATTTATTGAATTTAATATTATTTTTCATTATAAGTATCATTTTATGATTTAATATTTTGTTCTATGTAGATTACATAACCTTACTATTATTTTCATGAGGATTCATTGGGTTATACATGATCTATGATGTTTATAAATTTGACCAAAAAATTGTTATCAAGTGATATAGTTTATGATGACTTCCATTCATCTATGTAGTTGAAGGTAAATTAGGATTGAATCCTATACATGACACTCCTCTCTGCTTCCCTATATGGAAATGACATCTGAACCAGTCCCTCCACCCATTAGTAGGGGAGGGACCTTTGTCGTCTTTCTAGGGAGCCTGACTTCACCCATTCTCCGCCTTCTCTCACATAGATCTCCTTCTTCCCTTCACTCAGATCTTTCTTTGCCTTAAATTTATCAACCTATTTGATGGAATTAAATATATTTCAATCTTATTATTAGAGTTATTCATGGATTGTTGTATTATGAAATTGATGATGATTTCATGGTTCAAACATCATCACCAGTCGGTTGATTCATTCGACATATTTATTTTTTTTGTATCTTGGGGGGTTACAAGATCGATCTACGATGAGTCTTATTGACACCAAGAACATCATGATCATATTTTCTTCAGAGGATGACCATATTTGGGTATGGTCTATTAGTCCTCTCATGTATAATAAATCCATATTTTTCCTACTCAGTCTGAAATAGGATTTACATATGAATCCTGATTCCCCGACCCTGACAATTTGGGTTAATTTTCCTAAAATTACACTCCCTTTTCTAAACACCTCAATTATTTTTTTGTCAGGGAACGTTTTTGGAAGATATATGTTGTCTGATCATAGAACCAATGGTATTTTTCATCCCTTTTCCCCATTAATAATTGTTGAAATAGATGCATGTAGGTGCTAGCTTTTTTATTGATGTTGGAGAAGATTTTTGTTATGCGAAACCATTTTTAATTGAATCATGGGTGGATTTCTATTTTTCTTGTATGAAAATGGTGCATGAATTTATCATGAGAATGTGTGGGGATATAAATTTCATTCCGAAGATGGATTCTAGATTATGAAGGCGTGTCTTATAGGGAAGTGAAATGATACATTGATTTCCATCACATCAACAAAGAATGTCATCATCTATAAGGAGGCACAATGGTTTCCTCTGGAACCGAAGGTTGTTAATGTATTTGGAGGATTGAACTATGACTTGAAGGTTGTTTCTAAAACATAGATGGTGGATATTAAAATGACAATAAGTCCAATTGTTTTCCATGTGGAAGCTCATTATGGATCTTTGGGCATGATGGTATCCCAGGAATTATATACGGGAGAGGTAATCGTAAACAGTTCTAGTGGATACATCTGGGAGTGGGTGAATGATATAGGTAGGGTGAGGTTGAGAGGGACCAACCTAGACATTAAGGTTAGAAGTTGATTTGGGAAAATATAGGCTAAAGTGTTGAAACATGATAATTGGGATGTGATATAAGTAAACATCCAGACCACAATTCCAACATAAAACCACATGAATTATCACATTTTTTTAGGGGAATGGATTAGAGGATGGGGTTTATAGGCATGTCTTAGTGGGATGTGTTAATGAAGGCAATGTAAGTGGTCTTCAATATCCTTTATGTAATAAAGTGAGGAAATAAAAAAGGGATATAGGTAATTGTATTATTCTAAATGGAAATAATATTAATGGCCATAAATTTTTCTTTTATCTCATAATGCCGATGGAAACGAGGTCACTGAAAAAGAATATTGCAATGAATAGTGACCCATGGACCCATATTTAGGTATTCTGAGAAATTTCAATTACAATGAATGATAATAAAATGATGAAGTGTTGTGAAGTAAAGGAAGTAAAACAAGGTGATGATAAGTTGGATGATCTGATATAAGAGAAGATGGGACACAATGATACAGTCAAAGTAATGAATGATATGCTCTTAAAAGTAATGGAATCCTGGGATATCATCATTAATTTAAATGAAGAGATTTTAATGGAGGTATTTGAGTTCAAAATCACATAGGAGGAATATGAGAGGATGGTTGAGATAATGATTCGAGAGAACCTCATCATGTAACAGTCTGTTTGGATTGATATTAAAATTATTATTTTTGTGTGTGGTTTCCAAATTAAGAATACTATTGTTGATGAATTTATTCAAGAGTGTGAAAAGATGGACTATAATTCTAAAGAACTCATCATGAATAACATAGACATGGAGGTCCCTACTTTTCATTGGAGTCTTTATAGTGGTATGGTTTCTAGTCGACTAAAACAATATTTTAATAATCTTGTAATTTTTTTGGTATAGATTGATTTCATGTCCTCAACTATAATGGTTTACCAAATTTTCCTAAAATGTGATTTAAGTAATAAAATATATATTTATTAGTCAATTACTCTATGTTGTAATTAAAATTTTTTTTATTATTCAAAGAGACTTATTTTTACTATAGATGTTTTTATATATTTATTTTAATCCATTCACCATGTTTTCATTTGAGGATTTTAATCAGTATAATTATTTATTCTTAATTAATTGTCTATTTAATGGAATTCCATAGAAATGTTTCCAACTCCACCATACTCAAAATATTTCAAGATAATATTAATATTGTACATCCCTTTATGAATTATAAAATTATGATTGATAAGAGTCATTTTATTTTCATATTCCTTATCATAATTTCTAATTTGTTACATTTTATTAGATGATTTAAAATCTATTGATTTATGTATCATTTTACTCAAAACATCAAAATCCATCTCTACATTACAACTACACATAAATACTAGAGTAGTATTCCATATTCCATAAGAATATTTTAATTTTCATCTAGAGTCTAATCATATCTATCTTATGGGTTTGACATAAATTGATCAAATATATCTAGGATGATCCTCATTATCATCAATAGAGTAATTGAGTTGGTTATAGTTTCTCCAAATACATATATGTTACTGATGATTTCGTAGAATATTTTGGAAATTTATTCTATGATTTCTTCATTATCCATATTCAGGTCCTTAAAATGACTTATCGTAATATTATTGTTTTACTTCATTAACATTAAAATAACTTTTAAATGAAAATTTCATCATTTCCTATGTTTTCTCAGTTATTGAAGATCCATAATCGTGGTGTAATACTTTTCTAATAAATAAGTAGGAATTAAATTATAATACTTCACTTAATAATTTGTTTTACTTTCACTACTAGAATTCTAGATATTTGCGACGGGTTATTTGAGACAGGATCCCGTTGCAAATACGTTTTTAGGACGGGGTCCCATCGCAAATAGCCCATGGAAGAAAACTGCGTCGCAAAAAATATTATTTGCGACATGCCCGTCGAAAATAATTGTCCAATTATATACTTTATATATATATATATATATATATATATAATTTTTTGAAATGGGCATGTCGCAACAAGTATTTGAGACGAGCTCGTAGTCCCGTCGCAAAGACATTTAAAAAAAATTACATAGACTATTTGCGATGGGCCCGTCGCAAATACTTTTTGCGACGAGTCCCTAACCCCGTCGCAAATACTTTTAAAAAAAAATTTATTTAGACTATTTGCGATGGGAACCCATCACAACAGATCCCGTCGCAAATAGTAAATAAATTTTAAAAAAATAAATTTAATAAAATTATAATTATTGAAAAATTAATTTTAATATTATTAAAATAATTAAAATAAAAATATATTAAAATTATCAATATTCTCAAATTAATATTAAAAAATCATAAAATATTATTTTTATTTTTAATATTATTATTAAAATAAACAAACATTAAAAAATATAATACTGAAAAAATATATTTAATAAAATTGTGATTAATGAAATAATAATATTAATATTATTAAAATAATAAAATAATAAAAATTATAAAAATTATTAAAAATCTCAATATTCACAAAAAAATCATAAAATAATAAAAATTAAATTATCTAATATTCACAACAATATGAAAGAAAGAAAATTTAAATAGTTTATATTACAACAAATGTTAAATTAAAATGTTTTTAACATAAAGAAATCCTTGGGGGTCGTCTTTTAGAGGAGTTGGATGAGCTGAAATAGATGGTCGGGAAAACTCCATCCCCAAACAACGAGTCGGATGGCCCATGTACTTCATCTTCTCCTGATGCTGCTGCTGCCATCCACACATCTCCTCCTCATGCTGCTGCTTCTGCTGCTGCTACTAGTGACACATCTATTCTTACTGCTTCTGCAAACTCTCTATAATGTCATTCTGTGCTCGTAACTGCTCCTAATACTGTGAGGCAGAAGATGATGCCTCTCCATGAGCTCTTCTACTATTGGATGCCGACAACACAACAATACTATAATAAGAAGCAGGAGTCACATGGGAGCTGATACCAACTACCCGGTCCTTCTTAAATCCATACTGAGTCGCCTGCATCCATGCCGCCTCGTCGAAATGGTGTGCACTTGTCTGATCAGTTGCCTTTTCTTGACCCTCGTCATGTTTCTGAGAGGTCTAAGCCACATATGACTCCTTCAATTCCAATTTTAAATTTAAACTATGAAAATATTATATACAGTTAATTGTCAAACTGAAAAAATAATACTAACCATAATCTGACGCTGGAGATCACCTCTAATCTCTCGAGTGGATGGATCACTATGCATCCTTCGATAAACGTCGAACACCATATTATTGGGATTCTTGACTACCTGCATAAATATAAAATAAAATATTTATATTTAATCTTATATAATTTTTTTAAAAAATATACCTACCATATGCTATCTATGTTTACTTAATGTATGACTACCAGCTCGATGCGTCACCTCCTGTCTCCCCAGGTTCAGCCAACCCAATGAAGACCTCCTCTAAAATCCACCACCCAACCAGTGTGCACATAATCAATCCCAAACCTGAGATGAAATGTACTCTAGTCAGTGGGCTCTACACAACTCATCAAATATTGGCACACTTTCTTTCTTAATGGACATCTTTCTCAAATTGTGCAAAAACTGACGTAGACGCTCATGCATAGCCACCTCCCATGCTGCATGGATAGTTTCATGCATGTTATCCTCGATGGGATTCCATAAACACTAAAAATAATTTATAATATGAACTTATTAATAAAATAATTTTCAAAATATATATTATTTATTTACGTACCAGCCAATGATTGTACAGGGTGAGGTGCACATCAATGGGAATATGTTCCCATTTAATCCATGGCTATGAAAAATAATTGCGCAAGATAGAACTCCCCTGTCCATTAGATACATGAACAAAACTATGAAAAAATAATAAATAATCAAACAATTTGTATATATATAATTAAATTAGTGATAACGATCACTAAAATATACAGGTTATCATACCTCTGTGTGCATGGATCGAAGCCAAGATGTGGACATTACTCGGGGATAGGTTCATGAATCATCAGTCATGCAAGACCGCTGCCCCTCTGAGTACCTCCTGAACCACTAGCAGGCTGAGGGTCAGATGATCCCACACCCCCCTACTCCAAAGGTAGATTAGCCTACTGAAACTCGCGAAATAGATAAGGATCCATCTGAAAAAGAAAATGGTTGTTGTTAGAATATTGTTGAAAATAACTATCATATATAGTTATATATTTGTTATGATCATAACCAGCATTTAACCGTGTCAATGTTCACATTCATCATAATCTTCATATCTGACAATGTCAATGTCTTAATATTCCTCCTCGGCATCATCAATATCTATATGAGTTTCACTTTCACTATCCCCTGTTATTTTAAATTAATTTGTAAAATACTTAACATCATCATCACTGTCGACCCTTAATTGTGGGGATTCATCGTCGATATTCACATTTCATTGTAAAAAAAGATTGATTTTGAGTAGCCTCTTGAAAATTTTTAATTCCTTCCACATCAGCAGAACTACACTCAGCTTGAGTAAATTGATTTCCCCGATATTTCGTTTTTATTATGCTCCACTAATCAACCAGGACTCTTGAAGTAGCACAGTACTTTGCGTAATAAATTTTATGTTCCTGTTGAGAAAGTAAAAATGGTTCATTTTCTTCAAGAATACTTTTATATTTAATATTGACGATTCCATGAGTCGGATAAACATGCAATCCTCTCTCAGTATCCAACAACTAACATTTTAACAATGTTATGTAATTCTGTCGAAGCTAACATAGCTCAATAATTTCATCCAGAATGATGTAAAAGTCAAATTCAGTTTCTCTTTGATGAGATCCTCTCAAACAAGCACTACTATTAATTGTTTTTTTGATTCCCCATATGCACGTGTATGAAATCGAAAACCATTAACCACATATGCATTATAAGATTTAACAATTTTGGATGGTGGGTTACTTAATATACACAGTCGCTTATCATTTTTATCAGCATGTTGAGAGACCTGAGAATTTTTATAACAATTATCAATATAATAAATAGTAAACTGAATTGATATTAATCCATAAATAATTTATATTACTAGTTTTTGAAAACATTGAGAAAAAGTTTTTTGTCGGCGTTCTTCAAGAGCAGCTGCTGTAATTTTGGAAAGTTGTTTCTTGATATGATTATCATATAACCTAAAAATAAAATAAGTTTACATACTATAATAGAATTTATATATTAAGTGATAGAAGAAATCACAGTACAACTGATTTCATTTATTCATAGTTGAGAATAACATATGTATGATCTCTATGATGTTCATCATCTAAAATCCATCGTTCTTGAACTCTACCGAAGCCAAGATTTGGTCGATTAAAAATTGATAATTGATTTTCCATTTCATCATTAACATCTCCCTCATTCCAACCCATGGGGATTTTTTGACGGACATTCAGATTCAAAATAGTGAGAGCAGAAAAAAGAAATTTACTCTTTTAAATAAGCTTCAGAAATTGAGCCTTCAACTGATGCTTTGTTACGTACTTTTTTCTTCAATTTCTTCATGCATCTCTTAAATGGTTAAATACATCGAAACTGTACTGGACCTCAACATTTATCTTCATCTGGAAAATGTAATATTAGATTTCCATTGAGTCAAAGAAAGTAGGCGGAAAGAGTTTTTCCAGTTTACATATAATTACAGGAACATCTTCTTCCCGATTGTTTAGTGTATCATAGTCTGTTGTTACTGCAAAAATGTCTCCAAAAAATATGATATGTCTGTTATCGAATCCCAAATCATAGAATTTAAAAAACCTTTGAATCCAATCACCATAAGTCATTCCATTATAACATGACAATCATGACTTTTTAATTTGGTAATATGATCATTCTTAACACATCTGCCCAAATTGGAAGCATAGCCATCTGGAAGTCTCTAATCTACAATTCACTGAAAAAAAAAATCAAATCTCTTTGGACAGTGTATAAGATGATTTTGTCTTCATTAACCTCTGTGATCTGATATTTTCAAATAGTTCAAGTTCTGGTCTCCAGAAAATTTGGGAAAGATATAATCATGATTTTATAGTATCTTTGGTCTAACATGGTGTATCCAAAATTGTATGAAATAATCCTCAAAACAGTTCTTCTCAATATGTATGACATCCAACATGTGGAGGACCAAAAAATCATAACAATTTGGGAGATAAAAAAAATTCTTCGTTTTATCAAATTATGTTCTTTACCAAGCCATGAATTTTCTATTGGTTTATTGATTACCCAAATGTGATGGGAGGTAATGAAAATAAAATAGATTGTAACTATGTACCTGAGATCATTTTTGGAGGTTCATCCCATTCAATTTGGCCTTTTATGAAATGAGATTTGTTCCTTCAAAAAGGATGATCTGTTGGAAGAAATCTGCGACGGCAGTCCAAATACAATGTTTTTTTCCACTAACAGACATAAAAGATTTTGTGTCTTTTATACTGTAAGGACATGATTTCAAACCATGTATACTCCTGCTAGATAACATTCCATATGCCGGAAAGTCACTAATCGTCCACATCAATGCAGCTTTTAATGTGAAATTTTGTTTCACAGTAACATCATATGTACTAAAACCATTACTCTAGAATGAATTTAACTCATCAATCAATGGTTTCAAATAAAAATCAATATTCTTTTTCAGATGCATTGGGATTAATAAGGTAAAAAAGATATAGGTATCCTTCATTAACATCAATGGAGGTAGATGCTACAGATTTATAAAGACGGGAAAACATGAATACTGACTACCATAAGAAACAAACGCATAGAAGCCGTCAGTAGAGATACCCAATTGCACGATTCAGGCTTCTAAAGAAAAAGATGGATGCAGACAATCATAATGTTTCCATGAATCACAATCGGATGGATGATTCAAGATTTTACCAGTTGTAATATTAGTTTTGTGTTATGACATCATTGACACTTTGTTATGAGACATAAATAAACGTTGCATCCTGGGTGTAAGAGGGAAATATCCCAACTGTTTTACCGGAATCGATCCAAACTTCCCTGGTTGAGCTTCTTTATACCTAGATTTTCCACATGTGGGATAACTATCCAATGACACATTTTCATCAGAATATAAAATTCAATAATTTTCATATGCATGAATCATCTGATAACTAAGTCCCAGATTACGAACCAGACTCTTTCTCTCATTGTAATTTGCATGAAACAAATTTCCTTCAGGTAAAACTATTTTAACCAAAGATAATATCTGATCAAAATAGTTGTTTGACATTGAATTATCTTATTCAATAGCCACAAATTTTTCAACTTCTTCTAATTTTCTTATCTTGCATCTAGCATATTATGTATCCTCAGAAGACCTCAACAAATCATAAAATTCGGATGGTGCAAACTCAGGAGTTAAATCGTTATCACTGTGATTTTCAATTTTTTGAAGAGATGGACCTGCAACATCATGTAAAAAATGTTGGAACCATGGTGAATCCATAATCAAGTTATTAGTATCTTCTATGGAACTTCGTTCACCATGTTGATACCAATAAACAAAATCATGTTGAAAATCAAATGCAAGAGATGTCCCCCAACCTTGTCAAATGTGTCAAACATTCTCAGAGCACTTTTTTTACAAGGACACTTAATTGTGAATTCTGAAACATATTCTGGTTTTGATGATGGAAATGCAAAAAGCTTCAACACTTTAAATATATATATGATTTAAACTAGAACCATTTGGATTTCTGCACTAATTTATCCAAGCACGATCATCTAATAATGACTGATGTCGACTTCCATGTTCCATATTTTTCTACAAAATATATAATCATCCCTATTTTGGAATAATTTGAAATTATAAAAACACTATCTAAAAAAATATAACTAATTTCTACTACTTAATAACTTCCATTAATTAAGGGCGCCACAATTTCTACAGGATTGACGACTACTCTTTTGTACGACGGCTCATTTACTTACAAGTTTGTCACACTGAAATCACAATGAAAAATCTGGTTGGAGGTAGGCATATTCATTCTTGTATGCATGAGAATTAATATTCATAACTCAGACGAGATTCTTCTTTATGATCTTAGTGTGACAAGATGCATGTAAATGAGCCGTCGGACAAAAGAGCCCCCTTTTTTTCGATGAATCATCTTCTTTCAATTTTCACCGCCTGAAGACATTATAATAATGTGATACTACAAATTCATATCCAATCTTGTGCATACAAGATTGAATATTCCTATATAGCATAACATTTTTCATAATGTTTTGAGTCAGTAAGAGTTGAAAGGAGAAAATTCATCAGGCAAAAGGAGTGTCGTTAATCCACTAGAAATTGTGCAATGTTCTTAAAATTTATTAAAACTTATTAAAATTTCTTACTAACTGTTCCTACCTGTTCCTACCTAATTATTCATATTTATTACTAATTATTCATATTTATTGCTAATCATTACTATTTATTACTAAATATTACTATTTATTACTAACTATTACTATTTATTAATAACTATTACTATTTCTTACTAACTATTACTATTTCTTACTAGCTATTACTAATTATTACCAATTATTACTAATTATTACTAATTTTTACTAATTATTAATTTTTATTACAAATTATTCCTATTTATTACTTATTATTCGTATTTATTTATAATTCCTACTAAGTATTCAAAATTATTTGTATTTATTCATAATTATTAGTAATTATTAGAATTTATTACTAATTATTAGTATTTATTACTAATTATTACAATTTATTAGTAATTATTACATTTTATTACTAAAAATTACAATTTAATACTAATTATTATCAATTATTCCTAATTATTATCAATTATTCCTATTTATTATCAATTATTCCTATTTATTACTAATTATTCCTAAATATTTCTAATTATTCATGTTTATTACTAATTATTTCTCTTTATTACTAATTAATTTTAATTATTGCTAATTATTACTACTTATTGCTAATTATTGCTAATTATTTCTAATTATTTCTAATTATTGCTAATTATTGCTATTTATTGCTAATTATTTCTATTTATTCCTAATTATTGATATTTATTGACATTTATTCCTATTTATTAATATTTCTTTCTATTTATTGCTATTTATTGCATATTATTTATAATTATTAGTATTTATTCATAATTATTAGTATTTATTCATAATTATTAAAAATTATTCCTATTTATTGCTATTTATTTCTATTTATTCCTAATTATTTTTAATTATTAGTATGTATTCCTAATTATTACTAATTATTCCTAATTATTTCTAATTATTCCTAATTATTCTTAATTAATCTTAATTAATCTTATTTATTCCTAATTATTACAATTTATACCTAATTATAACAATTTATTACTAATTATTACAATTTATTACTAATTATTACTAATTATTACTAATTATTACTAATTATTACTAATTATTACTAATTATTACTAATAATTACTAATAATTTCTAATTATTACTAATTATTACTAAATATTTCTAATCATTTCAAATTATTAGTATTTATTACTAATTATTACTAATTACTACTAATTATTTATAATTAATACTAATTATTACTAATTATTACTAATTGTTAGTATTTATTAATAAATATTACTAATTAATACTAATTATTACTAACTATTACAATTTATTACAAATTATTAATGTTTATTACTAATTATTAATGATTATTACAAATTATTAGAGTTTATTAGTAATCATTACACTTTATTACTAATTATTACAATTTATTACTAATTATTAGAATTTATTACTAATTATTCCAATTTATTACTAATTAATACAATTTATTACTAATTATTAAAATTTATTACTAATTATTATGATTTATTACTATTTATTACTAATTATTTCAATTTATTACTAATTATTACAATTTATTACTAATTAATACAATTTATTACTAATTATTACAATTTATTACAAATTAATACAATTTATTACTAATTATTAAAATTTATTACTAATTATTACAATTTATTACTAATTATTACAATTTATTACTAATTATTACCATTTATTAATAATTATTACAATTCATTACTAATTATTACAATTTATTACTAATTATTACAATTTATTACTAATTATTACAATTTATTACAAATTATTACAATTTTTTACTATTTATTGTAATTTATTACTAATTATAACAATTTATTACTAATTATTATAATTTAGTACTAATTATTACTATTTATTACAATTTATCACAATTTGTTACCGATTATTACAATTTATTACAATTTATAACTAATTATTACAATTTTTTAATAATTATAACTATTTTTTACAAATTATTACAAATTATTACAATTTGTTACTAATTATTACAATTTATTAATAATTATTAGAATTTATTACTAATTATTACAATTTATTACAAATTATTAATAATTATTACAATTTCTTACTAATTATTACTAATTATTACAATTTATTACTAATTGTTACAATTTATTACTAATTATTACAATTTATTACTAATTATTACAATTTATTACTAATTGTTACAATTTATTACTAATTATTACAATTTATTACCAATTATTACAATTTATTACTAATTATTACAATTTATTAGAATTTATTAGTAATTATTAAAATTTATTACTAATTATTACAATTTATTACTTGTTATTACAATTTATTACTAATTATTAAAATTTATTACTAATTATTACAATTTATTACTAATTATTACAATTTATTAATAATTATTATTATTTATTACCATTTATTAATCATTATTACTATTTATTTCTATTTATTCGTCATTATTAATATTTATTACTATTTACTAACAATTATTAATATTTATTACTAATTATTAGAATTTATTATTATTTACTTCCAATTATTATTAATTACTACAGATTAATTATATACATTACTAATTATCTTTAATAATTACTAATTAATACTAATTATTAAAAATTTGTAATAAAAATTTCAATTTATTAGTACAAATAAATAGTCAGGACTAAAAAATTAAAATTCAATTTAATTACAACTGATCAACAATAATAAAAATTAACATAAAAAATCGAAATAAATATTAAATTAAATAAAACATAAATACCCTTAAACTTGATTTGTTATTGATGTAGACGGCTTTACAACTTCTTCGTGTCCAAAAAAATAACTTAGAAAAATTTTCTCTCGGAAATCAGAGTTCAGAGAGAAACAAGATCTAAGAACAGAGTGGAATGAGAAAAAAACAGATGGGGTATATATAGGATAGATTATTTGCGACGGGTTACTCGTCACAAATAGTATTTTTTGCGACGACCACCGTTGCAAATAGTATTTTCTGCGATGGGCCCCATCGCAAATATCTACGCCCGCATTAATTACTGTTGGCAGTTAAAACTTTATTTGTGATAGGAACCGTCGCAAATTGTCCCTACCGAAACACCTTTTGTGACTGTAGGACATCCCATCGCAAAAAGCTATTAACCGCCGCCGGGTATTTGCGGCAGGGGATCTCCCCGTCACAAATAACATTCACGCGGTTTGGCGCACTACCCGCGACAAACATTTTGCGGCGGGACACGAAATCTCGTCGCAAATAATCGATTATTTGCGCTGGGTTGTTACCCCTGTCACAAATAACCACTTGGATGGACTTTTTGTGACAAAATTTATTCCCGTCGCAAAAAGTCCTTTTTCCCGTAGTGTTTTAATAGAAAAATAATATATTTATCTTCCCCCCATTAGAAATCTTTCTCTTGAAGCATAAAATCCCACCAAGCCATGAGATCAGAGATATGGCATCGTCATATTTTCTATCCTTTAATTTGTTTACCATAAAAGGTAATAATAAAACATTAGATCATAGAATTCAAATTCTTTATTCAATCAAGTTTATTATATAGTGGGAAACATCCTTTGAATCCACATATGATACACATGATGGTGTTGATCCACATTGTGGAACTCTCTATGAACCATCTAATGCATCACCAATGGAACAAAAATCCTTCCCTGAAATAAAACTTATTGTTTTTCACCATCAGAACAATTCTTTGGGGCCTCACCACAAACAACTTCATCTATCTCGAACATCAACTCAAGATCCTACAACTGGGATTCTTTCACCTACTACACATGAGATGATTATACTATCACCCAAAAAAGACATCCTATACCCCTGAATTCTCCGATATCAAGATATAATGCTATAATTTCTTCCATGACTATACATGAATAACCATATTCATGCACTTCATCACTATGAGACTTCTTAGTTAGCATATTGGCTATAAAATTCCCCTTTCATGGTTCATATGAAATATATGAGTCGTAATCCTACAATAACTCCAACCACCAATGCAGGTGCAAGTTCAATTCACAATGTGAGAAAACATACCTCAGTCTCTTATGATCGGTGAATACCGCAAAATGTTAACCAATGAGGTAATGTATGCCCATCATTAGGGAAAACACCACCACCACAAACTCGAGATCATGGGTGGTATCGTTACAATCATGGGGACATAACTATTGAGACCCATAAGAAACTAATTATCTCTACTGCATCATGACATAGTGCATCCTCCATGGTCACATGGAGCTGGAAACGCTAAAGAATGAAACTGAACACTACCTGCTCCATGACCTCTTGAACCATGATGTCAGCCACCTCCATGGTCGTTTTATTTATCTTTGGGGATGAGGAGATTCTTGGGCCTGTCATTTTCATGCCCCATCTACTCTATAATAATCCTAAACTAGAGAAACATGATGCTTCTCCCTCAACTAGAACATTCTATAATGGGGAACCTGAAGAGGAACAACTAGAGAAAGCTGACTACATAGAAAGGTTGGGAACTCTCACAAAAAATGAGGTCATCCTCTATAAGAAAATCATGTGTATGATCCCTTAGCTTAGTCGTGAGAGCTGTTTCCCCTTTCGAAACAAGACATTGAGGGGTGGGACCTACCCCGCCGTTCAGAACATGTTCTATCCTGGAAATTAAAAACCCCTAACCTAAGATCTTCTTCATGAGGAATCATAACAACTCCCCTATTAGGATAATCCAGTTTTGGATAACCTCCTCTATATGAACACTTCTCTTTCTATCACCTCAAGATATGTCATCATAATAAATGGGTTAACATGTTGTTGGATCTCTAGATGCTAATACTCCTCAAAATGCCTCTCCCTAGCCTCTTAATCTACAAATAGTTCTGAAGCATATCGTAAAAGGTTCATGAAATGGATCTGAAACTCTGGCAAACTAGAGCTCCCCAACTGATGGGTAATCATCTTTTGACGACTGGATGCCTTCATAGTTGAAGAAAGAAACTCAACTCTAAATGGGTATTTGAACTCCTCCACTGAGAATACAGAATTCTCATGATCTCCATGGAATATGAACCACCACTAACTCGTTTCCCCACACATTATCATCACAACCAATGATCCCTAGTGCTCCTTCAGAGCACAGACCGAACTGAAGGATATATCAACCTCCTACAACTATTCTTCCAATATTGTATTTGAAATAGACCCATCATACCTTGAAAAACTCTGGTGTTTGAACTACTGAAGTGTCCTCTATGTGTTAATATCATCAGTAATACCCTGAAGTGATTTGTTGGTGAAACCTGTTGAACAAATTCTATGCAAACCTGCTGAGGAATTCAACTTAGAGCCATACCTACAAAATAAAAAAAAACATTATGGCTACAAAACCTTTAATATAGATGATGTTAAAATTAATTAACTATTTTCATTTTTTAATTTTATATTAACATATCCCATGGTCTACACATTCAAATAATGGTGAAAACAAGAATGATGCATGATCCTTTCCAAGGTCTCTCCCATTAAACTAGTATCACCTCATTTAGTAGCCACAATAATCTTAATGGTCCATTAATTAGATCATAGTGGGTCCTAAATAATTGTTTCCAAGCTTGTATCCCCTGTTTACAACACTTGATAAATTTTGCTGACAACATTTCCACCCCAACACATGAATCCTGACCTATTCCTAACAATAAACTCCATCATATCCCTCAACCAGAAATCTGGTACACCTCTATAACAACCCCCTTTTCACAAATTGTACACTTTTGGGCCGACTATTAGATAAGAGATATGGTGACACCCATGTCCCATCCCATTATGCTTTGGGTTTGTGACTACAACTGAGTGTATAGTAAACAAAAAGATGGGAGTCAATACCCTCTAAGAGAACACATGTGAAAGAGAGAGATAAGATAGACCCAAAACAAATAATACTTAGGCAAAAATAAAAAAGAAAACCCATGTCGACAAATGTTAGGGAATCCAATAAAATCTAAAAATGAATGGAAAATTGCAAGTACAAAAATAAAATTAATGAAAACAATGACAATAAAGCCCAAAAAACATTTTCTAAACCCCAAGATAGTAGAAACTAGACTAATATATAACATTTTTCTATGGAATGGAATATATATATATATATGGTGAGTATAATTGTATACTCTGTAGGATCCACCTAGGATCCTCTAATGGAAAATCTAAATAAGACATTATAAATCACAATAAATAACAAGTGAAACTAAATCATCACCAAATTAGGTATAAAGCATTCCTAACCCCACCATGAAACTCTCACAAAATATCAATTATTAGAGAATTTAATATAGTATAGAATATCAAGGGTACCACAATACCACTTCCCTATTTGTTTTCCTCTCTTCCCTAACATCAAATGTCTTCACCATATCTCTCCAAAATGCTAGCCCATCGACACCTAGGCGAACACAACAATATGGACGTCATGCATCTCACCTCCATGTCAACATAACCAAAAGTAACAGGGTATTTTCTAGATCCACCACATCCCACATAATGTGTTTCATACATCGAGTATTATACCTCAAGACATCACAACCCATACACTAATTAAGAAACCTCAATCCATCAGAGCCCACACACATTCTAGAGTTTCCATTATGAAACTATATCTAGAATAAATGTGTGTAAAAACAACCAAAATCTATTTTAACCCTATACACACATATATAAAAAATAGACCACTGTACATAACAATATTGGTAACTACCAAGAGAATATAGTAGAGTAATATGAGTATTCATCCATCCATTGTCTTACTTGTTTGTTGGAGAAAACACCCTCACGGCTCAGAATCCCTAGGGTGTTAGTTTACCTAACCAATAGAGAGAAGTATAATATAAAAACAAAAAATAGATATGATCTAATATAGCTCCAAACCACACTATGTGAATAACCTTGGATTAGACTCAACTTCAGCTAACATCTCTCGGAATCCCAACTACATCAGCTTAGACTGGTAATTCTATAAGCACACAACCATTTAAATGATACTATATGTTATTTTATTCCATTTCACCCATTTCAATTTTTGTTAATTAATTCAATATAATTAATTAACCATTTACATTTTCTACATTACATTAAATTTGAATCCCAAAAAAGTTCGACACCCTCTGGGATAAAGAAATCCTAGTATGTAGATTCTTAGAGTTATATCCTCGACATTGCATCCCATCAATCTACAACCACATGGGTTATACATTTATTCATTTATTAACAATGTTCCTTTCTATATTACCAGGTAATATAGGAAAATATCATAAGATACAATGAAAATTGAACAACCATGCACATCCACCAACCTCAAAAAGTGAGCAATGTAAAATAGATAAATACATTAACCTAGCTGTCCGCCAAAAAATAGATTAAAAAACATCATGTTTCCATTTCAATGGGTATGGCCAAAATCAACACATTAAATCATCCTTGGTGTCCTCTCTAACTCCCACATGCATATCCTGATGCATATATCTATCACAAGAATCAATTATTTCGTCATAAACATGGCCTCTTACCCCACAAACCCCCAAAAACTCTCCAGGATTAGCCATCCCTGGCTCACAACACATCTGTTTCTTCCCGACCCATAAACCACAACAACCCTCCAAGATCAAATCATATCGCAAGTAGATGAACAGACATAGAAATAAGGCTATTTACACTAATGAAAGGAATTAAGACTTCACACACAGCAATACATTAAGACACCACATCAAAAGGTACTCAACGTTTATAAGAAATCCAGAAACTCATGTCCTATAATGGAATTATATTTTATCAAACAACCTATTATTATTCCATATTAAATTAACTTATTCATTATTTATATGTTTTAACCAATGAAAATAAAAGTAGAAATATCTCAAAACTTGTCACAAAGTAGATAAAAATTGTATTTAACATGCCTTTAATTATTTTATCAACAAGAATCATCATGCATCAGGTTCATTAACCTATTAATTTAAACATGCATATTTTCATCAATTTGATTACAATGAAATTATAATTACACTCAGATTCATTAAACTTTCATCTATAATATTTTATCCATATAATTAACAATTAATTCTAGCATTTTATTCTTTAACAATTTCATATGACAGTCCAATCATAGTATGCACTTAAAATATATCACAATATCGACCACAATATAAGGAAAAATTTAACATAGTACAAAAAACAACAACACCATGTGATCAATACCAATTATTTAAACCAGTTCAAATAATTGTTAGGATAATTTCATTGTGATACAAGGGGCCAAATCATGATGAATTAATGATTTCTCATATATAAAAGTGATGTAATGAATCCCCAACATCAAAAAGGGTTTCAATGTTCTTCACATGACAATGGACCATCGCAGCAGATCATGATCACCTATCCCATTGGAACTGTATCCACTATGAGGATGCTGATCCATAACCAAGCCAACAGACAACCCAAAAAATTTATATGAAATATAGAGACCAAGTTCCATCACATGTTTAAGATTAAAGAGATAAAATTTATTGAAGAAACCGCACAAACGTAGGTAGAACATACCTTATAATAAATACAGATTGCAATAGATCGAATGAGGGGTTCTAGATAACAATCCCCCAAAAACACCAAAGTCGGGGATATAGGGTCTTCTTGAAAGAGAGATATGGGAGTTGTAGCCATAGGGTTTGAAAACCAGAGTGTCTAAAAAAATTAAAACATATACCATCATGGATTTAAACATCAATTAATCAGGTTTCTTGTTGTGTAATATTCAATGATTGGTTTCCACCAAATAAACACATTACCCTTTCATTTTATTTATTGAATCCCAGATTTATTATATGCAGTGAAACATACTTTTATGTTGTGTAAAATATCTACACTATGTGATATCTCTCTGATTCTAGCTTTTTGTAGACGAAGTTATCTAGACTACTTCCGAGATTCCTCTAAGAAGTTTTGTCTTCAAAAACATGCAAAGGGTTGATCCATCTGTATCCAGGGCCTTATGTAACCTTCTTAAAAAACATTTATTCTTGTTTGATTATATATTTATATTAACTTTATTTAAAAAAGTGTGAATGTAATCTTTTTTTAATAAAAATTCACATTTTTAATTTACCAAAATTCCTTAATTTTCTATTTACAATGAATTATTTCCATATTTTCATAGTTTTTAAATGTAAATTTTACTCAAAATATTTTATAAATTATTTATTTGTAAAATAAATGTTAAAAAATATAAAGGAGATTTATTATTCTATTTCAAATATATTATCTAACTCTCTTATGAAGAGGTGTTTTATATTCCAAAATACATTAATGATTCTTATAAATGACTTGGTGTATTCTATAATTATAAAATACTATATATTTTATTGGATTATCTATATCCATTTATTTTGGAAGTCATTAAGAAACCCATTTCCATCACACATTTTACTTATTACATGATTGAATTATAAATGTTTTATTATTCTTGATGCCCACATATTAATGGTTTTTCATTTTGTGATGTATAGAAGAAAATATTTCTATAATACAAACTGATTAAATAATAAAATTTAATGAGATGATATGGAATTATGAGTGAACCTAAAAACCCAATGAATTATAACTATTTTGTGATGGGTAGGCTAAGAATTAAATTTCCCTCTAATGCACTGGGAAAAGCCTAATATCACATGAGTAGATATGTCAGTGATTGTGAAGTGAACCTAATCCTCTATAGGATATTATAATATATATTATTATATAATTGATAGCTATATTTTAGATATGAAATTTATTTCTATTCTTATTTTATGCCATATTTCACTATAATTTAATATTCCAATGTTATGTATCAATGTCTTGTGATTATTGAATCAGGTACTCAAAATCTATTGACACATTTATTTGGAAATTTTAAATAATTATTAAATGAAACATGATTTATGATTGATGTTATATTGGGTGTGATTTTTATATGTTATATTCATTCACATTGATTATGTTTTGATACTAAAATGTTCACCTCATGCTAAATTATTATATTACATTTAAATCATTAATGATTTTCCTTACTATGAATCGGATAACTTGATTTTCATATGATTCCATTACCCATGAAATGAAGAGGATTATTTTGTGAAATATTCAACAATCATAATATATTTTGAATATTAGTTTTGGGATATGATTATAAATAGATTCGATATATAGTTGAAATGTTTTTAGACTACAATGAAACTAAATTTATTAATAGTGGGGTGTTATTTATTATGATATGTAATTAATATGTCGGTCACAATCTAAACCATATTTTAAGCACTCTAAGATGTACAATGATAATGAGTGTGACCCCTAATGATTTGATCTAACATAGTATAGGATGGTAACTAGAAAAATTGGAATAAAACATCAAAATAAGCGGTACTACCCTCAAGAATATCAATATATAAATAAATTAACCACTGATAAACTCTATAGTATAAGAAAATATAATATCCCATAGTACATGAAATATATTATTGAAAAAATTACCTATAAATGAATTCCTAAATTAAAATCCAATAGAAGAGGCTCTTACAATAGATCCAATACTCAAACTGGGGATTCTGAACTCAATGACTAAATAATTCAAAGAAACCTGTAAAAATTAATTAAATTTATAGGTTTTTCAATACATGTATTCTATGTATGATTTACCACCTGATAAATCATGAAAATTTATATGAAAAATATTAATGCTTTATAGAATAATCAAAGGAATAACCCTACATCTTCATATGGTTATCTATCAACCAAACATGACAACTATCACTCACTAAATATCAAATACAAGAATAAAAATAATAATATAGTTTTAATTTATATAAAAAAGGAACCTCAAAACCACATTCCCATTTGTTTTCAACTCTCAGTTCCTAACATAAAGTTTTTATTCTTCTATTGATTTCACAAACATACAACAAGAAATTATGTCCCATATTAAAATTTTGATACAAGTACTACAGACCTTATTGAACATTTTATAGATACCACCAATAAAACACACTATATGTCCTTATAAATTTAGGTAACCTAATCTAAAGAACATCAACCTCATGTCCTCCATTTACCATGCATGACCCACACTATATAATATCATTAGAACCACATGACTGATTCAATCAATATATTACATAATGTAACATTATGTTATCATATTCCATATGGATATAAGTACATAAATAAATAAAACTATATACTACACTTGAAAGGGATAGTGGATAAGAGGGAATAGTTAGTTATTTATTCCCTCTCCAATATGGGTAATAGATAAAACCAAGAACAAAATACATTTTTTCTATTAGATAGGACATCCATCTTTGGTGGAGTACATATATAATCAAAATGATATTATACACACATATATATAGCCTCACACAATCACAAACCAAGTGTTCCATCCAAAAAATACACTATCAAATTACTAAATAGTTACCATGTTGGAAATATAATAAATGAAAATTAGCTACTAGTAGTATAACACAAGCCATACAAAACGTTGACACAAAAAAATCACAATAACATTCACAATTTACCATTCCATCTTAAAATTCATCCATTTCCAGATTTATCATTTTACCAAAAATATTAATATCATAAATGCATTAATTTAACCATATCTAATGTCAATCCATTCATTATACACCACTCGTGTTTATTCTACTCATTATCTACTCATATCAACCATTATATATTCATTAACAACCAAATTTTTTTAAATTATATATCGTCATTATATTCATAATACTAAAAATATTTCTATCCTTTGGGAATATATAACACATCATTGTAACAAATCCAACTTCCCTACCCACATCTAATCAAATAACTTTTTTCACCCTCTCTACATTCCCAATAATTCCATCATTTTCACCCCATAAAAAACCAATCCACAACAACCATATAAAAAATAACAACCTATTTCCACAAAACCATTCAAGAAGGAATAAAAATAAATTTATAATTTAATCAAAACCTTGATCTCCAAAAATAAAAATAAATTTCCCCCTTTATTATAATTCGTATTATTTTATTACTTCCTATGAATACAACCCTAAAAACAAATTCATGATTCTCAAAATAGCACTCTTCATTGTAAAATTTCTGTAATTAATTCATTGAAGTATTTAGAGTATTCAAAATAATAACTCCCAAGTTTATCACAAAAAACATTTCCACCAAATATATTTTTAATAATTGACAATAAAAAACATATCAAAACATAATATCAAAAATTAGTAGAACACAGTAAATAATTACACCTTATTCTATCATTTAATTTTAATTAAATCATTTCCTTCATAAACATCATCCACAAAATAAATAAATCCAAAGAACCAATTCATTATTATCTACAAATGTTTAACCTTTTATGTGATTTAATTCATTAAATATCATCTTTGAAAAAACACATAATCTAAAAAACTCAAATTTGTTACTCCAAACAACTATTAATCCATATAAAATCATAAAAGAATATAAAAATTTAGAATCACTCCATTCCTTCAATTTACATATTTTTAATTAATTATCACGATTTTTTAATCGTTTTCATCATACCAAATAAAGAATCATACTTATATAATTTCTAAAAAAATAAAATGAATTCTTTATTCTCCCCTACCTTAACCAAAGCATCAGAGTAACTATACAAAAATAAGATGGAATTCAATTGAATCCCATAAAAAACATGTGGATAAATATTATGGAATATAATTTTTTGTTACCTATAATAGAAATTTATTATCAACACCAAACCCAATTAATACCACTATCACAACCTCTCTATGAATTAAGGTAAAGGGGAGAAAAAATAAGGAGATAAATCTATTGGTATTTTAAAGAGGTTGAACAAAAAAATATAACATCCAAAACCAATAAACTGTCACTAAACTATATATAAAGATTAAATAATGAATATCTTAGTTTCATAAAAATATGTATAAATTATAATATATTTTATGAAGCTATTTAATTTATAAAAAATTGTTTTATTAAATCATATATTGAAATAACCTAGTCATGTAATGATAAAGAAAAAACCAAATATTCATAGAAAATACAAGAAAAATATATCATATCTTCCCCAATTAAATCTTGGTAAACTCTTGAAATTTTGATACAACTAATGGAGTTCATGATTCCACCAATGTTTTGAAACATTTATTGTATTGGCCATTAAAATATGTAGCATAACATTGAATAAATCCATGATATAATGAAGGAAACCTGGTGAAATAAAATTCAATGGTACGAAACATATTATAAAAAACCCAAGTATTATTTTCTGGATTATTGTTACCATCACATAATGGACACTTTTGGTAAATTTCTAAAAACTCTAAAATAATCAAGATGAAACTACATACTGAAATATAATTGTATACACTTCCATAATATTAGATATTACACTTATAAAGTAAATTTTGATTTTAATGTCTCTCCACCTAATTAATGTCACATTACAATCCCTCCACACCCTGATTCAAATCAATATACCATAATAAGAAATCTCACTTGGAAGAGTGTTGTAAATAACTCTCATTTCATAAAGATCATGGAATGAAATAGTTATCATTTAGTGACCAAACCCTTCTACTTATGACAGACCAAACTATAACACATCCTGGTTCTCTAGCCATCCCTTTTAACTATGACTCTGAAGGGCACATTGTGACATACTAAATCCACCCAAAATCTCATCCATAACTGTTATTTTCTTTATCAAATACTCCACCATTACCCCCAACCCCAAAAATAAAAATAAATGGGTTAATATGTTTTTGGTTGTTACATTATATACATATAAAATCCTTATTTTCCTCAATAATTAAAACTGTATACTAAATAGTAAAACAAAAAATATTAAACAAAAAAATTCAAGAGGGACCTCTCAAATAGAGGCAACACAAATTCTAAAAAAATGTGTCCTAAAGGGTAGAATCCGCACTCATAACAGAATAGATTCAACCAATATACCATAACACAATATAGGGGAAGAAACGTCCTGAAACATAACTACTATATAATATATTTTTCTAATGAAACCACACTATAATATCAAATATGGACCCAACAAATCAGGAAACCACATTTTAATTACCATTTATTAGTACATAAAAGGGTTGAAATATACTACAAAATTACCATCCTCCATTGAAGAAGATTACTAAAACTATGACCCAACCTTAATATATAATTTTGTACAATCGAATAACCATGTGATGTGCCTATCAAATATTAATTTACATTAAAAGGAGCTTATTATGATGTGGAACATTGAGGAAAACATCAACCACTATAGTGAAAAACATAACCTCTCTCTTGAATTTTATTTTCGTATCATAATTAAGAGATAAGTTTTATAATTTTTTAAAATCAAATATTTAAAATAAATATGAATCAATGTTTGCAAATATCATTATTAATTTGAATAAATAGGAAAATATCTTCCATCCTAACATATGAAATTTGTTAGGTATAAATTTTGAAACCTCTATAAGTCTTATTGAGTGAAAACATAAAAAATGAAAAACCTTGAAATAAATATTATTAAAGATAATTTAAAATAATTTTATTTATGAAAGGAATGTTTTCACTAAATGAAAACATAGTAATGTATGTGAACTAAATAGCGATTCAAATTTCATGTCTCTTTAAATATGTATTGAAAAAAATGTATGATATAGAAATTATACCCTATGATATTCTTATATTATGAAGTAGGTATGATATTATTATATTTCATATATTATAGATAAAAATAATCCTTATGATATAGCTATATGACATGTTTCACAAATAAAAATAAACTCACCTCATCCTTTCCTTTGATTTTATTCCGTGAGATGGATTATTTTTTACAATCACAAAATTCATGGAAGTGTAAAATAAATACAAACTATTCGGAGGTAAAGAACATGTTATTTGAAATGGTACCCAATATATTTAAAATAATATATTATCTAAATTAAATTAATATTATCATGGATGTCTATATCAATGAAATAGTTCCCCATAGTTCGGGGCATTAATTGTATGTATATCTTTTAATGATCTCTATTCCACTTTTAGAATATATTTTATTGATGTAACATGTAACCATTCAGTGCCTTAGGGAAATAAAAAATAAATATAGGATCCATTGGTTGATATAATTCCCTAGAGGAAGGAAGTAATTTTTTACTTATTCTATGATATTCATAATGTTTTATTTTCCAAACAAAAATTAGTGGGTCATTATTAATATTATTCGTGTATGTCATTCTTCTCATTTCATTTCATTTTTAATGCATGAAGATAGATTGGGCCATATATGGGTTTATATCCACTACCTAAGGACATTATTATTTTAGTTCCCTTTAAAGGGGTTTTCAGAATTATTTTCCCTTAAATAATATCTATATTTCTTATTAAATATAAATAATTTATAATTTATATTTATATCGTAAAACACTGTATGAGGAAATCATATGTTTTTATTATTTATTGTGTACTACAAGGCTATATCAAAAAGTAATATATATTGAAAACCCATGATCTTATATTGCTTCATAATAAACAATATATAAAATCAAGAAATATTAAAAAACGAACTTCAATAAATTTATGGATAAAATAAAAAATAAATTAAAATCAATCATTATATATGATATGGGTATTATGATGGGAAATGATGTATTCCTTGAGTATTATTGTAGAGTATTATTGAATATATATCATATAATCAAATAGGTTCATTGATTACTTTTTTCTTATTTAGTATATATATTTTTTAACATTCCAAAAATTAAAAAAATTAATTTATTTTTAATGTTTTTAATATTAACTGATAATTTTTTTATAAATATTAATTTTCAGTTCATTAAAATTATATATCCAATTCCTAAATAAAAATTTTAATGCCCATATTTGTGTGTCATGTTTTGGGAAAATAAGAGATGTTTTTATTTATTTGGCTATTCTTTTAAATTCATTTTTATAAAGTTTTTTCAAAATATGAATATTTTGTATTCTAAATTTATTTTATAAATTTCATTTATAAGTGAGATTCAATATTAACATAATTTACATTATATAATAATATATATTATTCATATATATTATGATATGAATATTTTTAGAGTTCTTTACCCCCTAATAGTTATTTAATATAGTGTGTGTATATTTGGTTTTATTTTTTCCATGGATTTAAATATCTCTTGAGTAAAGTCTCCTTGCGAAGAACGACTACGGATTATACTTACCACTATCTTAAAAGACTTTAAATTGGACTAGAAAGGTGAGGAGTAGGATATATATTGATATAGGATAATACATGTGGATGTTTGAAATCTCATATAACCCTATTACATTAAATTAAGAGTCATCATTCCTTATGCATGCGATGAATTCATATATGTGTGAATATTTTTGGAATATGTTTTTTGGGGAAAAAACACACACTTATGGGTTTGGTATATATTTAAACGTTAATGTGATTTTAATATATTAATTTAGTTGATAATATTGGTAATATAAAACTATATCTATAAAATCATGAACACATTTTGAGAAATTAAAAATGAGAAAATAATGACTGCATGAGATGTAATGAGTTTAATTTTCATGTGATGTATGTTTAATAAATGTAACATTTATATGAAATTCTTGAAAACTATGTTTGATATTCCTTCTAAATGAGAACATGACATTGCCTCAATTATTCAATTGGGTAGGTTTTTCTAATTTAGAGTGCCCATTGATTATCTATTCTATATCTTGGTTGTAAAGGATAACCCTAAAATTTAAGTAGCCATATCCGATTATTTGATTTGGGTGATGTTTATCAAGGAAAATAAGAGTTTTAAGATGTTAAAGGAATGCAGTTGAGATTTTCCAGATAGGGGATCTAGGAAAATAGTTTATTTCTCACATATCCATGATTTATAATATTTATGATTGAGAAGATTCCCTACCTTGGCGAATAATTGATTATAGGTACACTAATGAAGACTCAATATGTTATGAAATATGGTTCTTAACTACCTATATAGATACAATGTTAGGGTTTATAATTTATAATGTCATTAATTCCATTAAAATTTAATATTGATAAGATATAAAACATGATTATGTCCTATAAATATGTCTTTTTTTGATTATTGATTAATTATTGTTAATCATTTTTTGATACCTTATAATTATGTCCTATAAGACAGTTATATATTGGTTTATAATGTTGAGAAGTGTTCTCAATGAAATTAATTTGGATCATTTAAATTTAAATGATATAAAAATAATTTCCTAAACTCTAACTCATTAGTATTAGATTATGGTTGGCCTCTAAAAAATGTGATAGAAAACAGAAATTCTTAGTTAGGAGAGTATTGAAAATGGGTAATATAGATATTCTTATAAATAATATAGAAATAGTAATATTGATAGAGGTTAAAACTTATGATTTTAAATTACCAGGCGAATTAGCCCTAGAATTCGAGAAATTTTAATATATTCCCAGCATAAAATTTTTTATTCCAATTCTTTATCATAGCCCGTCCCTTGGGGCCCGTGTCGTGACATACCCCAATCCCATATCCCAAAGTATCTAGGTTGGAGAATAGAGTCGAAGGTGTCAACCTGCTAGTGGGATGAATTTAGATGATTACATGTACACACCCAAACACCCAATAACGTCCCACAAACTGAAAGGGGAAAACAATTATACCAAAACAATTGTCGAGCGCTAGTTAAACTGAAAACAAGTGGGCTAGAATACATAACCAACAAAGAACTAAAAGTTGGAAAGTCCCAAGGGACTCGAGTACCTATCTGCTAAAACCCCGCTCGATGGAAAGATTAGTGTTTCTATTTGAAGCTGAGGTAGTACGTCATGTACGCCTGATCATAAGGGGACCCACCTACCCCTATGCCACTAAATCCTTTGTCGAAACCTCTGTCGTCCACACAAGACACAACACATGTGGGAGAAGCCTGTGTAGGGTTGAGTAACATAGTAATCAGTAGGGTACCGTAGTCCACTAAGGAGAAACATCACAACGTAAATACAATGCACACCAAAAAGTAAGGATATCACACACCAAGTATATTCTAGAGTAAGAATGGTTGATCGGTTATAATGATTACTATTTCGTATGATTGAGGGACTCATCCCTAATTAATCATTGCTCCTCTGTGGGGATACTAAAGATCCACACAGCTGCTGCTCATCTACCCAGCCAATATGCAACCACATGGGTGTTGCTCGTCTACCCGACCAATATGGAACCATAGGGAAACTGCTCATCTTCTGACCCACTAAGCATTCACATGATTGATTCTCATCTATTAGTCCATAGAGGATCCACATGGCTACCTCTCGAGCCATCGTTCGTACATCAACTACCACAAAGTTCTACATAGACGTAACTCAAATGATTGTCTATTCGTAAGGGTTCCAATTCTACAGATGGCACGTCGAACATATGGAATGTAGAATAGATGACTGATCAGTATGATACTGGAATTTTTTTAATTAGTGGTCGGTTTCATCTGGGCGTGGTCTAACTCTGTTGGACAGACCTGAACCACCCAGCCTAAGGGTCCCACAAACCACGATTTAATTTGATTTCCCCCACCTGAATCGGTTTAGGTCATGGTAGGTCATGTCTAGCCTTTCACGTGGGCAAGGACAAATGGGATTTTCTAGGCCCGACCGAATTTGGCTGGGGGTCCATCCCACTAGGTCACCCAACAACTCGATCTTGCCCGACACAGAATGAAGGGAGTGGGTCCCGTCTACCGACATAGGTCCAGTCTAGTGAGGTGGGTCTACCCTGCTAGGTGCAGGTCCAGCTCAGCTCACTGACAACTGGAATGGCCCACCAGCTGGAGCCCGACCTGCCACGGTAGAGCAACTGCAGCTCGCCAGGTTTCCAGGGCATCCTGGCCATGGTTCACTCCCTCCATTCCACTGCGTCCAACCAGCTGCGGCCTCTTACTGTCACAGTGTGCCCATGGGTGCACCACCTTCCTCCACCCATGTCAGCCACTGTGGGCCACCGCAGGACAACTCCAGCATGCCAGTGGTTCCTTATGTGGGCTACCAGAGTTGCTCTAGTTATCTGTATCTTGATCAGACAGTGCCAACAGGCTCTACCGGGCATCACCTTCCCTGTGAAGGCCTCGAAATTGCCTTTCCACCATTCAAAAATTCTCCACCAAGAACAGACAAGGAGGAGGGTGTTTGGGCCTTGTTTGTGGCAGCCAACTCCAATCACATTAGAGTTTTAAATAAGGGGAGTCTTACGATTACAATTCCATCAAAATAATAATAATCTGGAATAGAAAACCCACGAATGACACCCTCTCACAAGAATGCATGATCCGTGGATTAACCTATTCATGGGTTAATTAGTGTTCATAATTTATAATATATAATGGAGAAAACATGAAAATAATTAAAAAACCCTACCTCATTGATGTTTGTTGCAGAATCCTTGAGGATCCAAGATGTCAATGGTGTTCCTCGTTCATTGAATTACATCTATTTCGATGACGTCCCACTGACATTTAGAATTATTTTATGGGGGTAAATTATTCAGATGTTCATTTTGTTCATTGGGGAGGAAATCAGTAGGAGGATCTTTAGATAGTCCTCATAGTATAATCCTCCTACCACAAAGGTATCATCTTTTAAAAATAAAACAAGTTGCTTCACTTCTGTTACACTGCGACGTCACCTGGTAATACAATTTCATTTATAAAACAGCTTCACTGTTATGCATCATTAAAGTGTTGTTACACTTCATTTTAATGATCCATTAATGAGTTCAATTAATGCACCTCATTTCTGCCTCGTCGCTGCACCGCACCATTTCTATTTTGTGACTCATCGATGAGATAGGGAAACAAATTTTTTTATTTTTTTAATATTTTTCCTAAAAAGTCTGAAAATTAAAATTTTCTTTTTGCCCTTGCTGGATGAAGTTATGTTCTTTCTAGGTGAATCTCGGTGTTTTGGGTTTAATAGTTCCCTCCTAATTTCTATTTGAGCACCAGTTTAAATGTTTGGAAAACCAGTTTTCATGTTTAATTATATGAAACTTTAAAAAAAATCAAAAAATAGAATTCACCCGCGACCCATTCCATCCATGGTTAGACAACTCCTATAAGGACAATTCCCTCACAAGCTCAATGGTAGTCTCATATTTTCAATCTGATTTACAGTTTTGGAGTTATTCGGATTTTATAATAAAATAATTGTTACATAATTATTTTATTTACGGCCAAAAACTAAGATCCATTGTTGTCCCATGCTAGACAATGTTAGGATATGCATATGGAAAGAATACCCTCACAAGATCAGTGTTGGTATTGGATTTTTTATCATGTTAACCCTTCATGAATTATAAGCACTTGAATGATAAAATAATTTTATTTTATTATTTTATTTAACGTAATTACATTTTCGGTTTATCTCACTAGAGGCCTGTGCCGACTAAATATAAGTGGCACATATGGTAAAACTTCCATTCAAAATGAAATGGTGTCCTCAGATTTCTGATATGTTCAACCTTTTATGAGTTATTCTACTTTTTCATGAAAACTGGTAACACATGATATTAAAAGCATAACAATTTTGGATACTTCATTTCGTGAAATCCGGGCCTCGGAATCCCACGTCATCTAAACGCTTGGTCTTGAAATAATTCTATATAATTAAAAAATATGTTCTTAATCTCGAATACATTTAAATCTCCCCACCGTGGAGATTTAAATCCATCAAATGAAAAACAATGTCTAATAAAAAAAGGGGGGTTACTGAGTATGAATAAGTGACTCCTTCTCCAATGTGATCTCCTGAAGATTCATTTGATACTGCAAAACATGGACCAAAGGAATCGAATATTCATGAAACAACTACCCCCGTTGATCCTCTATCATCACTAAGAACTCTGAAAACGTCACCCCATCTCAAATTTACAGCTCCCCCTAATCAATGACGTGCGATGTATCATGCACTTACCTCCTCGGCAGTCACATGTGAAAAATATAAATCACTCAGTGCATCTATGGGGGAATATCTAGGTTGTACACCACCTTGCCAACTATGCTTAGGATATGGAAAGGTCTAATGAACCTCGGAGATAACATACCACCCCTGCCAAATCTCTACTTTTCCCATCACAGTGAGACCCAATAGAAAACATGGTCTCCCTCCTCAAACTCCTAGGATCTCCCTCTCTATTTAGCATATGACTTATGTCTCTTATGTGCAGTCTTCGTCTACTCCTGGATGATCTTCACCTTCTTAGTGGTAGCCAATACGAACATTGGACCCAAATGTGCTGACTCCCCCAGGCCTTTCCGTCATAGAGATGACTTTCATGACCATCTGTATGAGGCCTCAAATATTTCCATTCCTATGGTTTAGTGATATCTATTATTTTACACATACTCCACTAGTGGTAGTTTGTCCACTAAATTGCAACCAAAATATTTGACATAAGCACAAAGAATGTCCCCCAGGATTTCTATGGTCTGCTCTGTCCAACCATCTTTCATGGGGTAAATGGATGTGCTCAAGATCATTTGAGTCTTGAAATCCACCACCAACCCCTTCCACAACCGGGATGTAAAGTGTGCATCACGATCTGAGACTATTGTCATATACAACCCCGTGAAGCCACACTATCTTTTAGACACAGTGGAATCCCAAGCCCTTTACCGATTCCAACTCGAGAATTGGTAGTAACTGAGGAAAATTGGCGAGTCATTCCTCGATCACTCAGATATAAATGTGGCCCCTTAACATGCGTGGATTTCTCATCATGATGTCCATAGAGATACCATCCCACTTCCACTCGGGTACCTCATGTGGCTGAGCTAAGACTTTTTGAACATGGCTCTTGACCTTGACATGGTGACAAGTGAGGCATCGTGAGATGAACTCGGCCAATACATTCTTCATTCTTAGCCACCAGTACTAACGTCGATGGTCCTGCTACATCATCGCCACTACATGATGTAAAAACAAAGGGGATGATTGAGACTACCTCAACACCACCTCCCACAATGCCACTAGTACAATGGTGTTCCCTCTAAAAATGATGATGTGCCCCCACCTATCAAAAATTCATCAGAAGAATGCATTGCGGATAACTGATCATGTCAGTCCTTCCATTCAACATCCACCAGTAGTGCCTCCCTATCTAGATGAAGGAGTGTGGGAGTGGTGGTCAGAGATTGGAGGTAAGCTCCACCATCATCATCCATGATGGATATCTACTTCATGAATAGCTGCTCAACTGCCTCACTCAGCTAATGAAAACCAATCCTACTGCAAAGTGTGTCAGCCACCACGTTCTCCTTCCCAGGAGTGTAGAAATTATCAATGTCATTATCCTAGAGGATCTCTAACCATCAATACAGTATCAAAGACTGAAAATCCCATGGGACACTTTCCATCCACATGAATGGATACCCCTTCAAACTTATTGGTCTTCCCATTGACCCTTTGGTAGTGGGTACTCATTGTCCATAGACACTTAGTAAAAGTGATGATACTACACACATAACATCAAACACTAGGTCTTACTTTGAACTTTCTCTGAATGTCCCCCACCTACGCCCCTGCTCACAAAGATATATGAAATCCCTCTGATAAACTGATATTGTTATTAGTTCCATCTCAAGGAGTTGAATGATGCATAATTCCCTCTCCATGAGGGGAGGTATTCCTAGAAACATAATGTGAAATGATGTTCCCAAACTCTTCCAAAACTGTTGGGGACTTAAAACTCAATACATACGCTTCTATGAGGGTAATGCAGATCGAATACAGAGTGATCAGCTGCACCCTCTTATGCAAGAGTTTATCCTGTCCAGCTAGGGCTTCCTTATTCTCTGACCAAGAAAAACCCCTTTCCAATGTTGCAGATATACCACATTATTTTTCCTAAAATAGTCAATCTGAACATGAACTGTGGATGACTATTATATACTCAAAATAACATCATAAGGCCTTGACATTTCCACCATGAGGTTCTAACCAAAACTCCCACCTAAAGGGTCAGATCACACCATTGGCATAAGTGTGATTATCGAGTCTCCTCCAATAAATTTCTCTAGATGGAGGGAAAAAGTCAATGGTTTAACAAGAAAATTTTGATCATGAACAATATTCATAACTAGAAGAAATCATTAGTACCTATGTCTATTAATAAATCAACTAGTGGTATACATAGACCGTATATTGAATCATTCCTAGAGCCCTTGGTTCATACTCCACGACCACATATGGATACTCCCCTACACTGTTCTCCAGCTCCCTATTCATGGTGGTGATCACATTGGAGTGGTGTTGGTAACAAGTCGAAATGTATACCACATCATACATCTATCCTAGATCCTCTTCCATGTCTACTTCCCAATAGATTAATATATCCCTATCACTTCCTCTTCTTGAATATTTATACACGTCCAAGTCTCTAAGACTGATATTAGTTTCCTGTATTCCCACTGCTGACATTCAGTAGTAGTATATTCTCAGTGAAAGTACATTCAACCAAAAAGTTTCTCTCTTGCACCCTTGAATAAGTAGGAATAACCATGGATTAGTAATATCTCATATATCCCTAAAAAAATCTCGCTAAGAAGTTTGATCCTTGAAAATTGGTCGTATCATATTTATAGAGTATATGGAATGGTTGTTATGCCTTTATGAATACTCAAATACCAAAATGTCGTCACACTGAAGCTATAGAAGCTCTTAGGATCACATACCCTATATCTTTTTAGTTGTATGATACCACTTCTCTAGGAAAGGATCTCATTCTCTGTTAATGGTAATGTCATCTCATCATAAGATAGGGGAAATATAAACCTTGCCATCACCCTACAAATCTACAAAGATGGCTCACTACCAGGACTGGAATCTGAATTATTGGTTCCCTGGCTTAATAGAAACTTGGTCACCACCTCAATCCAGTCCTTAGCTGCCTATGAGTCAGGATTTCCTAATAACCTAAGGGGTATCTGTGCTGAAACTCATGTAAGGCACTTATCCTACATGTGTGATCTATCTATATTGCTAGTTGTAATGGCTGAACAATGAGAAGCGGTATTGCTGGGACACTTTCTGATGGTACCGTCTCGAGAAACGTTCTCTAAAACAAATCCTTGTCACTCTATGTGCACTTCCTCATGGTCACACACTAGAATCTAGGATGGATATCTACGTGGTGGAGTCATGAAATAGAATTAGGATTATCCACTATCAATAATTTAAACCTGGTGTGTTGAATCACAAAATATCAATTGAAAAACATTTATAAATCACATGAAATTAGTGTTTTCATGTACCGATTAGGAAAATAGAATTCAATGTCCTAGTGTATGGATTCATTGACTTCTACACCCACACTGGACTACCATGGCTAAAATCCGAACATAAAAAACTTAACAATATTTCCCCCATTTAAAACACATACTCATAGTTCTTCAATTAGAACCGACCGCCCATTGATTCAACATCGTCACAAACAGCCCTGAGGTCCCATTTCGTGACATACCCCAATCCCACCTCCTAAAGGTCTGGGGTTAGAGATGAGCGTCAAAGGCATCAATATACATGTGGGGGTCATTTTACCATGTACTTTTACTCACACACACACCAAACCACAACCCACAAACTGAAAGGGGAAAACAAGTATACTAAAACAAGTGATTAGCACAAGTGCAACTGAAATCAAGTGGAAAAGAATAAAAACCCAAAAGAGAACTGAGAATAAGAAAGTAAAAAGGGACTCAGGTATCCATCCCATGAAAACCCCACCTGAATGTAAGAGTAGTGTAACTACTTGAATAAGATGTATTATTTCTTGTTCACCTGATCCTATTGGGACCCTCCAACTCCCTGGCCACGAAGTCCTCTGTCAAAATGTCTATTGTCTGCACAAGAAACAACTCCTGCAGACCAAGCCCATGCAGGGGTGTCTAACACAGTACTTAGTAGGGTACACCAGTCAACTAAGGTTAAATACAACAAAGTAAACACAAAAGAATCAACAAAGTAAGGATAGCTCAAACTGGGTATATTATAAAGTATGAAAGGTTCATCAGTTATAGTGATTAACATTTTTTACTATTGACGAACTCATCTCTGATGAATCACTGCTCGTTTGTCACACCACTATGGATCCACATGGTTGCTGCTAATCTACTGGGACAATAAGGATCAACACGATTTCTGCTCATCTTCCAGGAAACTATGGTTCCACACGGCTACTGATCATCTTCCAGGCCACTAAGGACACCCAAGGATTATAATAGAGCCATTGGTCATATCTCAAATACCACAGAGTCCTACATAGAAATATGCCAAAGGATAGTATCTACATAAGAGATCCAATTCAACATATATCGCATCAAATAGATGCCTCGTCTGTAATATATTAGCATTTTAGTAATCGGGGGCTGGTTGAATTCGGGCCCAATCCGACCTAGTAGGACCGAGCCGACCTTCCCAGCCCAGGGGTCCCACATACCCCGTTAAGTAATTTTATATTGGTGTATTGTGAACTATCGCCCCACAAAATAATGTTGTAAATTTTTCCATTACCACATTTCATGGTTAGAAATTATGTCCGAAACACTATTTTTATATTATATATATATTATATTCATTATTTATTCATACTTATTTAGTTTATATATATCTCATACATTCATATTTTTATTTTCTGTAAATACGATAACATTGTTTGTGGAAGTGCGGACTATCACATTCTCAAAGCGAGATGATTTGTTCGCACTATACATGGAACATATAAAGGATAGTTTTAACATAAATATGTGTTATATATGACATATATATGGTAATATAATTATTATATTCATATATGTTTGTTACTTTTGATTATTTTAATATAGTGAAGAAATTAATGTAGGGTTCATTTGTACGTACGACCTACCGTGTCAACGAACAACGGTTTCCATTTCTTATCTCCAAATTTAAAATATTATTATAAACACGTATATATATAATATATGATAATTAGATAAATTTTTACATTATATATATTTTGAAATCATGATATTGGAAATTTGGGCAATAAATAAAATGTCAAAACTTGAGGAAATAGGGAATCAACACCTGAAATATTAAAAATTATGAAATATGTTTAACAAACAGGTGATAAAATAACATAATAAGATCATATATGAAATTATTAAAATTAATAGTGGTATTATATAAATAAATAATATGATTTAAACCATTATAAATTATGTTGAATCATGTACAAATAAAAATGAACTGTGATGTGAGGGAATTTTTTTCTAAATTTTCTTTTTGTGGGACACATGCCTTATAAACTAATTTTTCATTTTTTTGGTCTATATAATTCCCATGAATGTATTTTATGAATATTATTTTTAATGTTATGCTATTTTAATATCCATAAAATCTATTTCTTTCATGGGTCATATGGACCTATTTATTATTATTTGATAATAGTTTTTTTTCACAATCTCACTATTATTTGGGATTGTTTATGTTTATCACTCTATTTGGGAACATATTTCTTCCATGTACATGTTTTCTAAACAAAACGCCTGAATTTTTGTACTATTAACCTAAAAAATACTAATTTCTTTAACTACTACTTGAATTTTTAAGAAACAGTTTTAATGAAATCATTTTTTCATTTCCTAAATGATGTACTTTATGAATTTTTGACCAACATTTGTTAGGAATGTATTTTTATCATATTCATCATGAGAATGTTATCCAAACACCAAAAAACCATAGTTTATGGAATCTGCCTTTAAAATATCCCATGTTTCCTTGAAGGATTTTTTTTATTTTGAACTAGTGTGACCTTTTAAATAAATTATTCCATAGTAAAATTGTTTTTCTTATCTCAACAATTATCAAATTTTTATTATAGTATTTTCATCTATGTCAAAATCATTTTTTAAATTTTATGTTGAAATCTGGTTGATCTATTATGATATGATTATCCATATATTATTAAATAGATTATGATCATTTTGACTATAGATGTTCTATTTTGATACCATTAACCATATTACAAAGGATGGTTTGTGATTATGTTTGTTGATTGGGGAATGTTATTTTCATTTCATTTTTATATGTTGTATATCTTTCGGCATATTCATATGAGAAATGCATCGAAATTAGTATGTTATGGGTGGAGATCACAATAGCCTATAGATGCATTGGGTGGTCTCATGAGACAAAGAAGATAGGAATTTGGCCAAGGCCAAACACATTTCTTTTCATATGCCTAGGTAGAGGCCTCAACAGTATGTTTCAGATGTCCATCATTATTCATTCCATCATTATTAGATTTTTTATTAGTATTCCATGTGAATAATGGACCAATAAAATATATTTGGTTATGTTTCCTGGATCATGTGATTTTTTAAATCGATTGTGTTTAAGTTATTTACCATTATATATTGTTTATGACTTATTTACTAATTGCATCCATTATATGCTTATCATTACAGATAATTGGATCTCACCCCTTTCATATGATTCAATTTTCATTGGCATTCTAAGAATTATGTTATTATATATATACAAAGATTTACTAAGATGGAATAATGTAAGACTCAACATAATTCTTCATGTATTTTATGTTTTAAAATTTAATATGAATTTCATATACGTATCTAGATTAATGAAACTACTAAAATATTTGTCCCTTTGGGATTTGATTCCTTTAATTCAGAAACAATTTAGTTATGTAACCACCAGATTTTTGCTTCTTGGATTTGGGCGTTACAATCCTCAGATGGTCTATTTAATGCTCATAGAGTTGGGGATAGGTGTTAGGGAATCTGCATGTAGTCGAGTCACAATAACTAGAGTATCCTAGGAAGAAATGAGTTATAATTTTATCTAATATATATATTAGATGCATCCAATTATGACATGGATGCAAGACAAAACTTTTTGTCCACACATCTAGTTCAAGACATAGAGATTCTAGTTGAGCCTTTGAGTAAACCCTTACACTTATAGACTCCTATATGAGATACATCCGTGATCACAGACTTCTGTCGAAGGCATGACCATCCTATTTGAGGATTGTGTTTCATTGGGGTTAACTTTTTAGTAGCGATGATGCCTTAAAATGTCATCATAGTTATGATCTACATATCTATAGTTCAAGACCTAATAGGCTATTTCAATAGGATGATATAGTGTGTCCATTATGAGGGGTATATATTTTATTTTTTGGTTGATATAGATAATCATAAAGACAAGGATGGAATCATTATTATGAGGGGGAATCTAATTACACACTTGTTGTCTAGCATGATCCTTGGTTTAGTGGATGATATGATTGTTCAGTTTTTCTTACTGGCAGTGGAGTGTGATGACATATATACCCATTAATTTATAAGGTTACCTAACCAATAAAATATATATTTATTAATTAATATAAATCCCATGTAAATCCTTGAAACATGAGAAAAACTATGGGATGTCAATAATTTCCCTTCATGGGTTGAGGGTTTAGTTCGATTAATTGTAGTGGAAGGGAGGCGTAAGACCCATTATTTCAGGCTGAATACCCCAATGTTGTCTACTATGATTGTGGATTTTAGATTCGGATTGTGTGTGGATTACCAAACATTATATCAGTTGAATGTATGTGAAAAGTATCATCTTATGAGTATTAATGACCTCTTCTTTCAGTTGGGATGGACACAATGGTTTCTGATGATTAACCTTAGATTATGCCTTCACTAGATACATGTATGGGACAAGGGAATACCGAATATGACCATTTGATTTTATTACGTAAACTATGAGTAATTGGTGATGGCCGTTGGTATGTAAAAAACCCCCAACAATGTATATGTGACCTGTGAACCATTTATTTCCGGATTTCATAGACTAGATTGTGGTAGAAAACATAGATGATATTGCAGTGTAGTAAGTGTTTTAAGAGGAGCATGTGAGACTCTTGATAATGGTTATGAGCATACTCCATGATCACTATATTAATATGAATCTATTGAAGTTGATGCTCTAGATTTAGGAGGTCCAATTTTTGCGATATGTTATGTTAGTAGACAGTGTAGAAGTGGACATGGAAAAGGGCCATTTTGTGTTCACTTGTAAACCACCCAAGAGCAAGATAGTCGTGGAAAGATTATTTGGGTTGGCCTGCTTAAATCAGATATTCATACTTTATATCAACAGGATTCCAACCCCATTGAAATAATTGAAATGGACGGGGGAACCTTTTGGGTAGACGGAGAGGTTCTAACTCATATTCTAGGTTCTTACATATAGATTGAAGGGTGATCCCATATTGATATTTTTAGAGGAGGGTGTCGATTATATATTATTCTATGATTCATTAGGGACTTGTATTGATTATGTTTTAATTAAATTTATATTTCTGATTTATTATGCTTCATATCATTTGAGTCCACAAGAGAAAAACAATATGTCCCATGATTTTAAGCTAGAATTTGTAGTCTTCGAACATATTCTATCTTATGTTTGAGCGATTTGGAATCAATTTTAGAGATAATTGTTTTAATTATGTATTCTATTTGAAGTATTTGAAATTAATATGTGGTCAATGGATAGATTTTATATATGATTATCAATTTTTGGTTATATATACTCTCTGGAATTGGAAGATGGTCTTAGAATCCCTCAGTATGAGATCATTTTCATAATTTCTAAGAGAGGACTCATAGTAGTTTGAAAAATTACATATATCCTTTAGTAATGATGTTGGAGAACCTTATATCTAGTAAATGGTTTTTACACCTAAAATTTCATAGAAATTATGGGATTCACTACTTGGGGATTCTAACTATTCAGGTAACCAATATACATACTCCTGATGGATTTTAGGATTGTTAGGAGCATGTATTCCCTTTTAAGGATGTATGATGGTGATAGTGACATTGTAGGAGATTTTCTGAGGAAAATTTAGGCATATCCCGTTGAGTTATATCTATGTTTTATGAATATGTTCAATGACCTCTGACGTAAGTTTTGGTGGTCGGTAATGATGAAAGGATTTGCAGTGTTTGTCTCACAATGCATCAAGTTTCAATAGGTAAATGAATAGAACTAGATTATAGTGGGTTTGGATGAACCCCTTAAATTTCCAATGTAGAATTAGGATTATAGATTTTTGGAATTTTATGGTGTTAACATAGATTTTTAGATCACATGATTCTATCTGGGTGATTTTAGAATGACTCACTATGTTTTCCACTTCCTAGATATTCGATGGAAGATTTTTTTATAAAGAATTTGATGATATTAATTTTTGGATGTAGTTTGGCTCCATGTAATTCCCATAAGGATTGTTTATAGAATAGATACTCATTTAACATATTTAATATGTAATGGTTTTTAGGAGGCCTTTGGTACTCAGTTTCCTTTGATAACATCCTTTCACCACCATAGTGACAGCTCGACTTAGCATACAATTTATGTTATGGTTAGCATGATGAGGGATTTCATGTCTTATTTTGGAAGTTATTAAGATGATAATATACCATTGTTTGAGTTTCTATATAACAATAGTTACAATTTAATCATATGTACATCATTGTCTAAGGCCTTGTACGGGAAACCATGCATATCACTGATATGATAGTCCAACTATCTAAAATCATCAATAATAGGCTAAAAGTTAGCATGATCCACCACATGTATGTTTTAGATCATCCATGAGTGGATGTGGATAGTACACAAACATCATATTTCCTATGCAGAATGATAATGAATGCCATTGCTGTTCTAGGATGGAAAACATGAGTTCGTTATGATACCACATCGACGTGGGTTACATAGATTTGGTCTGGGTGGAAATCATTTCCAAGATTCAATGGACCTATCCAAATATTATATATAATTTCTGAGGTGTATTAACACTTATCGTGATCATTTCATATTGATATCGTAGACTAAATATCTAACATATTGCAGTTGAGGATATACATGGATGACTCATCACATGTTATAGACTGGGGAGATTTGGACATCAACGATGTATATAATTTTTATAGATTACCTAGTAGAGAATGAGGAATGATATTAGGGGATCCTATGTTGGAGGGGAATTCCTTTAGTACATGTCTGGCGGTTGCATGTGAATCATTATTAGATCACCTATGAGTGGGAGTCCCATATGAGTCCATAGTACCCACATCTCTTTGTGTATCATTTTAAGATATATAGTAAATAAATCCCCTTGATGGGGGAGAATTTTACAACTTTTATTTTTTCCATGTATTAATTTATAATATTTAATAGAATAATTATAGATTTACAAGATGAAATAGAATGGTATTTGGACTTCCCAAAATCCAGAAATTAATTTTCCAGATATATTAAATAACACACATAGAAATTATTCCTAAAAAAGAAGAATAACACTTAAATAGAGACTCAGATCTGAAATATAACTCTGCCATTGATCTCAATGCCTTGGATTTAAAGTAGGAATGATGTATTCTTTCATTACATTATGTGTCTCTAGAAAGTGTATTCATGGATGAATTAATAATATAATTAAATAAATTTTTTATTTTATTTTATTTGATGGATAAACAATGATTCCTCTATAAATATATTATTATTAATAGTTCATTGATTTTTATAATAAACCATGGAGCCTTAGTGGATTGCCGATGGAGAGAATTCATAGATTATGAAATCATATTGGATTGAGATCAAGGATCAATTCACCATCAAAATTCAAGAATCTAAAAAATTATGGGGAAGAAGATCCATTATTTATCAATGATCGATCCATCTCATGGTAGTAATATTTTTTATTGGGATTAATATGGGTTTGATTATTCCTTTGATAAATGTGAATCAATTAACCAATGAATTGATTAAACAATCATTCATATTTATTATATGAGATCGATGTTATCAGGGATTAGAGATTCATATGCAGATTATATTATTATCTCTTATTTTCTTATTCTAATGGAAATTAATCAAGGCCTACAAATCAATTTTATGAGGTTTTTTACTTACTATTTTGAGTTTTGTGTTTATTGTGACATTCTACATTCATCATAGCAAATTACTTTAGGTTATGGTTTGAGGAATATCTAGAAATCCATCTTTAAACACCCATTCATTGGAGAAACAAATTGATACCATAATTGTGAGCCCATTTAATGTTATTCATGGAGTATTTTATAGATGAATGTGTTTTGGTAATGTAACAATGATGACTGATATTATCGGCTTGGAATGTGATGGAGGCAAGGAATATGAAAATAGATTTCCATGTGAATTGGATGGAATGATTCTAGTGAGTAGAGATGGAGAGGATTTTTCAGACAAGATCTATGATCACTGGATGAGATTAGAGTTGAAATGAGAGACAAAGGTGTTCAAGGAATAGGTTGAGGATAAACGTTATATTATTGATCTTCTATAGCTACATGGAATCAAATCCTAGACTAAATATTTTATGGTTTCGTTGCTAAAATACTGAGGTTGCCAAAGAGGATATCAGAATCAAACAGTGTGCAAAATGTGTCACCTAGTGTGGTAACCTAACTAGTGGCTTGGTGCATACCGATGAAGTGAAATGACCATCCAAACATGGAAATGTTCTAGAGTACACATGCATTTACACACGGTGTACTCATCCATAGAAATTGATAGTGGGAAACATCCATGGACATCCAGACACATACATAGTTTGGAGTACATTGGATGCGAAAACACTGTGTACTATGACAATAAAATGGTCCTGGGTTGTGATACATTTCCTGAACCAGGTTCTGATTGGAAACATTGTGTACATATAGTACATTTTGTGTACTCATTCAGGGATGGATTATATCCCATATACATGTCATCTTGAAAAACAATCATAGGGTAAATTCCCATGACCCATTCCCAGAGGTATTATTATGGAATAAAATATAAACCAAAGGATGATGATCCCCTATGATGAACGTCAGTCATGGATTATTTTGTCGGAATCCCAATAATATTCCGTAGAGTGAGACCATCAATCATTATCATATTCCAAGTATGGGTTCATTTTATCAGTGGGACCAGTACTATATATCCAATGATCTCCAAGTTAGAAGGTTAATAAATATTGGGTTGTTAGTAACCCCCATGAAATTGGGTGTCATCCTAATCTATGTATCGATATACTAATCATTCTTGTTTGTATTTCATATATCAAGGCACGATGGGCATGATATCATAGTTGGTCACTATTAGTGATATATGAATCGTGGAGTGTGTTCTCCTCGATGAGTGTTATATAAAACCTTCAATTAGGATTCATAGTCTAACATTATGGTTATGATCATACTTTTATACTATGTGTCTACATTGAGTATTTGTAGATATTCTTTTTAAGTATTTTTTACATATCCCAATGAGGATCTAACTAATATTTTTTTGATACATTATTAGTGATTTTGGATTTTCCTTATGGGTATTGTTATACACACCCCTATATGGGGTTTTCCAGTTCATGTTAGGTCTTATGGAGATGAATGGCCTTTGATGGAGTCAAAGATGGACAAGGACCAGGTGATGATTAGTGAGCCTGATGCACTGATGTGTGATCTAGTGGATTCATTTATTGTATTCCCCTCCAAAATTACAGGTTGGACATATTTTTAGATTATTTTTGGGGGATTTTTTTTGAACCATTCGTTCTATTTCACTAATACCATACTCTAATGGTTGTATTATATAATTATGCATGAATGTTATTGTCTAGTTTATATTTACTAATTCTAATGGCTTGATATGTGGGAATGTGCATATGTAATTTAGTATATGGCCTCCCATGCGTGTGATACACATACTCAACACCGATGACCTCCAATATAATATTGGTGGTTGATTAGGTTATTAGTTTTTCATGCCCCGTTGGGATAAGTCGTGAAATATATGTTTTTTCGTTTCCCCATGATATGATGAAGTAATTTTTGAATGTTTCTTCAAGGATACAATAAATTTTTTATGTTATGTATTATGTTATAATTTTTTCGCACTAAAATATATTTATTGTATGTATCTTGTTCTCCAAAATTGCTAAACTGACCGGTTGTTTGGGATTTTATTCATCGTATAAATTCTAATGTAATAATAGAAGGTACTTGCTCTGGGATACTGAGATAAGTTTCTCTATAATTTGTATTAGAGTAAGTGTAATAGAAACATTTTGATCTATATTAAAGAATTAATATATTAGGGAATATAAAAATATTATATACATTGAGGATTAGTATAGAGGAACATCTTAATTTTTTCCAAGGAAGAGATTATATAGGATTTATCACAATACATTCCATTATAAACAATACAAGTGGACGTGGAATTGGAAGAGTTATACATAGGGTTAAAAATTCTAAAAAGGTATTTTTGGTCATCAAGTTGTTCAAGATAGAATTCCTTAAAATGTAGCTGGTTCGACACTCCTGATAGATATGCCTGGTATAAATCAAATTTTCTATATAACACATTACATTGGATTTGAATATAAATATGTCCCCAAATAAACCAATATTTCCGATTCTAATATAATTATTGCATGAATGTTTAATTTATGTTTTGTGTTACAACATATTTATAGTTACACGTTATGATTTAATGGTCATAATTTTTTTTATTTAATCTACTATATTACGTTGTTTAAAAATAGTAGTAGGAATGAAGTACGGTATCTATAATCAATGAAAATATAGATAATTCCCAATATAAGAATCCAAAATATTTTTCTTTGAACTGAGTAAATTATGGTTATATTGGATAATTATAATCATTTAATGAAAAATAACCATGTCCAGACTGGGAAACCAATTCTACATCAAGATTCACACATGTTTGATCACATTTTGTGATATTGAACCCCCTCATATTATGGAAATACAAATCTTATGGAACTATAGAAATGAATTAAGACTATGTATAACATATTTATGACATTTGGATGTGGTAAAAATGAAAACGTTACATGTTCAGTGTATTCTTACAAAGGTGATTCTGATCAATGGGGGTCATTAATCTATAATACATAGTAGGAATAAGAAATAAAACTCATTGAATGTTAAAAAATTAATGATATATTCATCAAATAATATTTATCTCATGATCAATAAATTAATATAAGATAAAGTTCATCATATTAATGAACAATAAATATTAATTTATTGAATATTATTAAACTCCATTTCCATGATATCTTGGTATTCATTAGATTACATATGTAAAATAGAGTGAAATAATGACCATTTCATTAAATTGGATAAGGAATATGTTTAAAGGTCACTGTGCTTTAAAACTATTTCTTCATATGATGGGATAATATTATTTGAGATAAAGATATAGGTATAATACTACAAGTATTATAGCTTAAAAAGGAATCATGCAAAGAAGAGGATGGAATTGAAAAAATAGATAATAGGAATAATGGAATGATGTATTTCTCCACATATGGTAATTATAGAAATAAAAACCCCATTAGTTCCTTATAGGGAATGTGATTTCTCTATAATTATGGATAGAAATGACAATATGATATTTTTTTAAATTGAAATAAATAGTTTTCTTTTTTTCAATGCTTAAACTATAAGGAAATGTGGAATTACACAAAAAATGTATCAAGTGTCGAGGGAAAAACCACATAAGAATATAAGGGATCAAGGTGAAACATATTTAATTAATATAAAATAAGTGGATTGAATAATTTGATTTAGTATTTGGAATATTTCAATATGTTGTAAAATTATTTTATTGAATATACTCTGTTCATAAGAGTTATTAAATTTGTAATTTTGGTACTATAATACTGTTAAATGATGTATTTGAATGAATGTGTTGAATGGTACTAAGAAAAATAACATAGTGGAAGGATGAAGTTCTTGGAAAAAATATTATTGAATGAATTATAAACCTAAATATATTTCTCATATTGAGATAAAGATATTGCAATAATGAGATGATTGATACTGATAATTTAAATTGGTGAGTAATGAATACCTTAGAAATAATTATTAGTTTTTGAAAATAGTTCATTATGGTATCATTGATAGAGTTAACATCACTTTTCATTTTTTAGAATATAAAAAATAATATAGGATTTACATAAGTATTAATGTATAATTCATGTTTTCATTGTGGTTTTATGGTAATTTATGTTATTAAATATTTCTTGATTATTCATGATGAATATATTCACAAGTTTGTGAGTAGAAGTTTATGATTTATTTAATGTTTTTTGGAGGCTTTTTGATATGTTCATTTTAAAAATATGCGACCATATTTCATTGTTTTTGGATGATAATATTTTGGAATGTTAGTATGTTTAACCATTTATGATGTTGTTTAAGATGAAATTTGGATAAATTTTTAGATATTAATTAATTACATCACACAATTGAGACTCATGTATATTATATAACCAATGCTGACAATTTCTTCAAAAATTTGTGATCAAAGTAATGCCTTTTCGTTCAATTTTTGGGTATTAAGATTCATTATATGTGAATTTTAGTGATTTATAATTTGAAAGTTCATTTTAGAATATTCATTTCTTGGTTTAAATGGTGAATTGTAAATTTATCGAAGCACTGCCAAATGATTGAATGGGCTTATGAAATATAAATGAATCATGTAATTATATTTCCATATATTCTTAGAGTGTATAATAATTTCATAATAAAACTAAATGTGATCTTTAATTAAAGAATTTGTATTCTTACATTATTATTTTATGATAGTGAGGGTATTTTTAATCATTAAATATTTATTGTTTTATGAACATTATAATTCAATTGATAAATTAAATTTTTGTGACCAATGTGCTCTATCATTCTATATAATTATTTTGACATCTCTTCCATTATAACATCTTCACCTTCCACTAATGTTTTCCATCATAGAAAAATTGTTTTGTGATATTAAATATAACCATTTTACTTCCCTTTTACTATTTTTAAGAGGTTTTTTATCAACCCTTTTTATATATCTTTATTCTAAAAAATTATATTTTCAAATTCCAATCCATTGATTATAGTTATCGAGATTAAATTCCATGGAAGATAAATTTTTATGTTGGAGAAAATGTAACATCTTGTGATTAAAAAAAATATTATTGGATAGTTTATGAGACACAAAACACTAATAATGGAATAAAATATTACTCCTAGAAGATTTATTTTATATATATTTTAACTAAAATATCTTGAAAATATTAAATTACATGAAAAACTATGTTTATCTTATGTAACAAGAAACACCGAATTTAAACAACATATAGAAACATTATAATCATTTAATGTTAATTATAATAATGCCTACATATCAGAATTAAGGTAATTAAAAGGAAAAAATAATATAGGAAAATATAAATTATAAACACATTTATTATTTTTTTATATATTTTTAATGAAATTAAAATCAATTAAAATGAATGTAAATGTTTTCATAAAAAATAATTTTTTCTAAATGATGGATTAGTCAAACACAGAACACGTAATTTAAAAATAATTTTTAAAAGTTTTGAAAATTAAATATATAACATTTTATATTTTTTAATTAATAATAAAAAAATTATCTTATGGATAATTTTGGGTGTTTTTTGGAACAAATTCATTTTTATGAATAGTGAAAAGTAAAAAAATTTAATTGTAAACTCACATTATGTTTCAATAATTTATAATCCTAAATTTATATTTTAATTTAGTTTCGAGGAAAAATAGCTCAATTGAAAATATTTTTTCTAATTTAGTTCATTATAATAATTTTCATATTGAATTTTAGTATTCAAAAATTATAAAATTTTGAACATTTTTTCTTTGAAAACCATTTTACTCGTCACAAGAGTATGACTTATTTTAAATTTAAATATTTTAATTTTGAGAATTTAATTTCATAAAAATTATTTCAAATTTGGAAAAATAAAGATTAATAATTTTTAAAAATTTAAACCTTATTTTTTAAAAAATTATTAGTTGAAACAGATTAAATTAATTATAGTAACTACGGTTGAAATGGGTTTTTTTCACATTACGAGCCCTTGTATTAAAATTAATTTTCCCCACACAAGGGATTTTAATTAATAAATTCGATTTCACATTTAGAATTATTAAGTATATATTATAAAATTAATTTAATTTTAATATTTTTGAGTAAAGAAATAACTTATGTAAATAAAAATATACAGGTTACTATGGAAAAAAACTAAAAGGGAAAAATTGAGAAAACCTAACGACATAGGAATAACATGATAAAAACATAGTTATTTTTCCATGTGGAGGAGTTTAATGAAACAATAAACCCTAAAATACATTATATATCAATTTTTGTTCCACATGATGTGAGTGTGGCCTCCCATATGAGAATAAATTTGAGTATTTATAAAAAATACCTCTCTGCAGCAATTAAAAAATGACACTCCTCTCTTCATTACTCCTTCAGTAAAAATTGGTTCTGCCTAGACCAACCGAAATAACATTTCAAAATCATTAACCTCATTCTATAATACTTATTATGGGTTTTAATACATCCTAGGAAGGATTTGGTTCAAACCTATGAGGGATACATGAAGAAGTTTTAACATTCTCAAATAGGGGTTGTTATTTTATTTCTTCCTCTTCCTACATAAATGTTAATTTATCTGTTTTGATGTAACAACATTAGTGTCCTATATATACCCAGATCTATTTATGTTAATTTATATTTCTTTGAAAATATCCAATTCCATAAAATGGGTTACAAAATCATCCTTCCTGTATACGGTGGACTACCGCCACATGAACCGTGGTCATTCATTTTTCAATTACCACCTTGCACCATCATATATTATTATGTAAATAATGTATATATAAATACAATATTCATAGAATTATTATAACTCTAGAGTTATTATATCATATGTAATATGTTTATATTCCATTCAATATGAGATATGATAACATTGATCATGAGTATGGTGTACTACCATCTTTCAAAGTGATGTGATTCGCCTTTCACTGACGCCTTATACAGTTGGTGATAAGTATAAAGTTAATGGTTATATGTTGTATAAATGAAATAATAATGATATTCATGAGATATTTATCAATTGTATATTATATTTTATAACACTTAATTTTATTCTATTTCACTTTATAAAATGATTATAATGGAGTTCATGTACGTGGGCCCTAATGCCTTCATGAAACAACATAACTCTATTTTCATCAGAAGAATTCATAGGTGATATATATAAGTATATATATAGAAATAATATGGTATATATATTATATTATTATAATTATATATGTATAATATTTTCCTTACCATCTTTACATAAAACCCATTGGAAAATGTTAACATTACTCATGTGTACGTACAACCTACCATCTCTAATGTTGTAACATACAATATTTCTGAAAACTATATTTCATAATTGGTTTTAAAAGTATAATTGAAATATTAAAATTAATTTTATTTTATGATAATTATTTTTTTAATGATTTAAGTAGTTAATTTGAAGAATTATAGTAACATTCACAATGAATCATGAATGAGAAAGAAAAGAAATTAACACATGAAATAATAAACATATTGAAATACTATTAACTAATATATGGTAAAATTTAGTAATATAATAATATATTAATTGATAAATACATCATATGGTTTTTTAATATATTAATATAATTTTTAAAACCATTATATATGAGATTAATTATTGTTCAACCAATGGAATGGTTGACGTAAGGGATTTCATCTCATTTTACATTCAATGGAGACTTATTGGTTAATTTTCACAAATTATCCATTATATAGTCTATACAATTCCACATTGACATGTAATATCATGATTCATTGATAATTCCAGTTAATTTATGTTTAAATATAAATATTTTCAACCATGGGGATTTGAATTTAAAATTATCATGTTGTAATGTTGTTGTACATTATTACAATCTTTTACGATTGATGACATTCTCTCGAAGAAATCCCATTCATGTAATAGTTTTTCATTGTAAATTATTTCACAATTATATATACATATTACGGAATGATTTGTACAATTATATCATAATATTTGTACCATTTTTACATGAAGTGTTTAATTAGAATATTATTTGATTTTCTAGGGATGTATTGATAAATATGTATCTTTTACAGAAAACATATATTTTATAATAATAATTATTGATTAATTTATTTAATAGATTTTTTGATATATTAGGAAGGACTTATAAAAGTAGTAATATGTCGATACTTGAAAAATATATCACATATAATCTATATTGTAAAAGGACTTGACTATAGTGGTATCATGAGGGATGTGATCCTGTAGTCTAATAATAAATGACTTCTTTCATTATGAATTTAGTTATTATTGTCCATGTGATTATCATAATTATATTAACTAATTATTCATTTGCATATGATTTTATAGATTAAATGGCATGAACGTTCATTTATTTACTATACCATATTACCTAACCCATTCCTACTCATTCATTCATGATATTTAATTGGAATGTGTTATCTAGTTTTTCACATAACCATATTGATTAATTTTTAATGGTACCAGAGAGATTCTATAGTTCATAAGACTTAATGGTCATTTGAGATTAACCTTATATTGTTTCTATTCCCCATGATATGATGAAGGGATTTTTGAATGAGTTTATAGGGATGTAGTTTTATTCAGTTATTATTTATTAGGTATTCTTTTTATTCTCGTTATAAAATGTATATCCTCTAGGTATGAGGTTCTCTAAAACTACTAAATGGTGCGGCCCTTCATGATTTTATTATTTTTTATATATGCCAATGTAAAAACATAGAGAACTCTCTTTAGGTTACTATTTTATGGGTCGCTACAATTTTTTTTTGATTTCATTCCCTTTAGTGTAATCATTCTCTTATCTTCCATGTTATTCCATATCAATTACCTCCACCGATCATCATAACCATAAAAAGGATAAACAACTAGAATTTTTTTGATACTCCGAACAACAAATGACATTAAATATATTTTATAAATCAATAATCCATACCTCATCTAAAAACATGTCATAAGATCAACTGAATACAAGAGGGGTTTTTTTTAATAAAATAATATAAAATAGAAATTTTCTTTTGGGGTTAATGAAGTGGTTATTTAACACAGATACCACCAATATTATTATATTAAATCAATTTTTTTTCACAATGAAAAAATTATTAATTACAATTCCTACCATTCCATGGCTGTGATTTGGAAATTTATTTTTTCCTTTGTACCATTATACATTCACAAACTGTTTTCCTCTATTAAACTCAACTATAGATAGCTATATATTAAATGAATAAATATAGAAAAATTCAATATCTATTCCATGATACCCATAAATTAAAATATCATAGGGTTACATATTTACATCATTCCAACCTATAAAATCATAAAAACACAACTCTAATGACATTTATAGGCACCAAATCCTTATTCAACCCATAATTTTATTTTTATACAACATTTTTTTGGAATTTATGAAGTACTGTTTAGGTTTGGATTTTATTATAATTAAGTTATTAATCATACATAATGAACCCACTCATTACAAAGTGGTCACTTCGACCTAGTTTCCATTATTTTCTGATCACAATTATTTTAAATTGAAACATGTTTTCCTTTCATGAAAAATCTTCATGATTTTCACCATGACTTTTAATTGTTCCAAATCATTGATTAACCTGATGAAAAACATTTAAAAACATGGGATGATCCTGAAAGGCTTAGTACAGTGAATATAATAAAAGAAAATTGTCAATAAATTTAAAAAACATGATATTGATTTTAGAGACCCATATCTTGAGGTATATGGACATTACATTACATTTGTAGAATACAAAATATATAACAAAAACAGACACCCAAGGACCGTAATAGTTCAGTGTCTTTGGAAACATGGAACACAATCTTCTAATCCTGGTGAAAGATGTTCAACATCTCCCATAAAGGTCTTTACCTTTTTTTCATACCTAAAACCTTTATTTATGTCATGGGGGAAATAAAACATAAAAAGGGTGAGCTCAAATTCTTAGTAAGGGTAAGCATGGAGAAAATTAAAAAAAACATATACATTTGAATTTAAAAAAATGAACCTAATGTTTGAACATCAAAAGCATGAGTTGTGAAATAAATCATGGTAGTACTTAAGGCCGAGATCAAAAAATAAAATTAATCATGATAAAATAGCATGGTAATAAAACATGTAATTGTGGAAAACCATTAAGAAAATTATTTGATTTCTATAGTAGCCAAGGCATTTCTGCCAATACAATCATTGTGGACAAAGTCCATTACTGAACTAGGTTTTCTTGCCGTTCCAACCCTGTATTACTGAACCTTATTTAATTTCCATTACAACCATGTCTATCTCTTGATATATAAATATTTACCTAATGCATTGGAGGGAGATATAGGTCCCACACATCTGATAATGAAATCATTATTACATGTGCCACAAAATAAACATAAGTCATTCATCATAACCCAAAGAATAAAATGGGTTTCATAAACATAATCCCATCATAACATAATCCATATAAAACAAATGGATTTCATTTAATAATTAGAAAAATCAAAACATGTAAATAACAGATACATTATTCTTTAAACATAAACATATTAAATAATTTCATCTTAATTGGAAAATAGTTTTGATAAAACACTTGAAATGAATTCTTAAGGAAAATATTCTTTGTTCTTAAAAATCAATTTCTTTTCACGAAATGCCTAGAAATTTTAAGAGAAAATGATTTTTTGAAAATATTCATGAAATCTTGTAAATTAATCTTCATGAAAATAAGGCATTATAAAATCGAAAAAATCTGTTAATTCCATATAAGTTATGAAATCATTTTTCTTGTCCTTTTGAGGGAAAAGTCAAAAAGTACGTCATATGGTAAAAAAAGAAAGATTCCTTCCATACAATGTGGTAGAAGTCAAAAGGGTAAATATGAATTAAAAAATCCATGGATGAATAGTAATCATTTTATAAAAACTTTTTTAGAAAACACTGATGATAAACATAACCCCATTATGTTCTTATGAATAAACAATCTAAGATAAGAATGAGATTGGAATAATTATCCCTTAACTTATGTCCAATTTAATCCGTACATGTTTGAGACTCCTGTATAATGGGTATAAACATATTATTAACTTGTAATAGAACCATAATTACATTTATGATATAATATATTATTCACGTACGTCTTTATATTACCCTTTGATTTGTTAATTCAATGTTAAAGTAGTGTTTTGGGTAAAATTGTTTCATTTGTCATACGTGTTTTGAATTATAATTATCTATATGATTACTTAGATCACGATTACTTACATCCAAAATGTAAAACATTATTTATATATAATATATATTCATAATATATATATATATAATAGATCGATAAATGGAATGAAATACACTATTTATGGAGACGGTAGGTCGTATGTACGCATGAAAGCTGTTTTCGTTTCCTTATTAAATTGAATATAAGTAAGTAAATAACATATACATAAATTAAAGGATCATTGTTATGTAATATATTTCATTATTATTTATTATATATACTTTATAACCATTTTTGAATGGTTTACATGGAGAATGAATCGTATCACGTCATGGAGACGGTAATCCGTACGTACGCACGGGCAATGATGTCGTTCCCATAATTATTGAAGGGAATTGGATTTGATGATATAATATCTCATAATCAGTATGATGTAATAATAATAATAATATATAGTTATTATTTTCACAATTACACCCATCCAAGTATGGTGGTAATAGAAAACAGGTTACAGCACGGCGTGGAGACGGTAAGCAGTACGTACGCACCCGCGGTGATTTCATTTTTCGTAGGATTGATATAATGAGAAATAGGGTTGTTTCATATTTATAATAACTTATAATTATATTAAGAATACTTATGTTATTACTTTATAACGAATCAACTAAATAAGAGGAAGTATAAAAAGAAAGAAACATGAAACAGTTGGTAGAAGATATTACCTTTTCTCGATGTGCCTTCTTTAAACATCCTCTTAGGGCACTAGAGTTGGTATTTTGAGGAGACTAGAACCTATATAATGTAACTATAGAGGTTTAAAAGAGGAATTGGTAGGATTTGGCCGAGCTTGGAGGCTTAAAATTCAGTGAAGAGGAGAGGGAAGTGGTTACCTTTTATAAGAGTGGAGAGGGGCACTTTTGGAAACTTGCAAAATATTAATTTATAATAAACTCAAAACCCACATAAAAAACCTTATAAATGACCCAAAATAAAATATGGGATGATATAAGGTGGTAATATCATCAACCAATTAAATTTCTACATGTTTTGATTTTATTTTAAACATTAACCTTTTGATTTATCCTTTTTTAATCTATTTAATTTTATTTGTGGTAATAATATTTTAAATTATAAATGGTTATAAATACTCACTTATGTGTTGTTAATTTCCCATAATTAGATACTTTATAAAATTTTAAACCATATATATTTCAATTTGTATGTTTTAAATATTTTTGTGATTTTTTAAAAATTAAATAATATGTTATTTTTATAAAATATCAATAGTGACTATTTTGACACTATTAAATTATTTGAATTTAAATAAACACCACAATGAAGATATATTTGAAAATATATTTAATATATTTTTAATATGTCATATTAATCCTAAAAATTCATTGATAACATTAATTTGTTCATATAATATTTATTTTAATATTTTTAAAATCATTTATTTGATATTTCTCTTAATAAAATAATTACTAAAACATTTTTGTATAATTATTTAATATACTTATTTGTCTAATGAAAATAAAAATAAAATAATATTATGCATATAAATATATTATATTACATTATAATACTTTTTATTGAATTTATCATATTAAAATCACCACATTTAAAATTTTATATTTATTAAAGTATGAAGGTGACAACTTTCTCATCAATTAAAATTAAATAATATAACTGTCATAATATCTTTTTTTACCATACAAATTGTCAATAATTAGTCCATTGGATGATTATGGTTTACCTTTACTTTACCAATAGGTTCTGGTGTGATGTTTGTGCCTTTTATGGGCATTAATAGTTTAATAAAACTGTATTATTGATTTCTCACTAAATATAAAATTTGTGCATTATTAATATAAAAGACATTACGGTAATTATATATTTCCTAAAAATTACAAATAAAATACCATGATAAAGAAAAAATAATTATCTTTCAAATTTGTATTTATACTCAAATTTATATTCTCTATAACCATATATTAAAAATACATTAATTATATAAGTTTGAGTTAGACGTATTTCACTTTCCTTTAAATAAAATAAAATAAAGGCCTTAATCACATCCAAGTTGGTTAAAAAAGATACAATTTCAAGCCAATTATATTTTAGGACGAAATATAATCATCCAATTATATTAAGACAATTTTTTTTGGGTAATTGTATAATATTATTTTTACCCTTAATTACCTGATTTACCTTTGAATGTGGTAAATAAAATTTACCGTAGTTATTATAAATAATTATAAAAAATAAAAATAATCCTATTAACATAATTTGGACAAACTTATTACAAATATGGAATCCATTTTTCCAAAATCAATACACAGATGTTTTAGCATTTAATTTAAAATTAATCCCACTGTTGAGAAAACGGGTTTGTAAAGTTAAAAGATTGCAATAGATTGAAATGTTTTTACCAATGAATTCTATATAAAATTAATGATAATGAAATATATCATATTAAATGGTAAAAATATATTCTATTTATACTTTAAAACCATTCAATATTATAATATAACCATATAAATTATCTCGATGAAAAAAGATGTTTTTAATTGAAATTTTGTGTTTTTTTACTATTCATCAAAATATGAAGGTTATCAGAATAATGAAAATTTTTTATCTAACATAAATTTTTATATCCTTATTCAAAATAAGAAGTTTAGTTTTTCAAATATAACTTATAAACTTTTCAAATAATAGATTTAAAATGGGCGTTCCATCAAAAGGCCACAAAACTGCATTTTTTGAAAAATACTTCTTGTATCTGAAAAAATAATTTTGTTCTCATACCATGTTCTAGAAAATGTGTAATATGATTTATAATGTTATAAAATTCAAAATATGGTTAATACTATTCATAACGGCTTGTTCATAATGATAGTATAACAATATATCATTTTTTAGAAAAACTCAGTATTGTGTACAACACCCGCTATTGAGGAAGGTCTCTATTGTGTGTAACACAAGCCTAGTATATTGTTTTCATACACAAAAAGATAATATGATGTTGCGTATAGCTCAAGATAATCATAGTGTAGCATAAAAAACTAGATATCAATGAAATTAAACAGAATATATAACATAAAATCTCAGGGTGTTACATTCTGCCCCCCTTAAAAGGAATTTCACCATCGAAATTCATTGGGGTTATAAATTGCATACTACTAGAAAGTTTATTTCCTAGAAATCCACATCATAAAAAGGAATACTAAAACTTAATTTTACAATGTAAAGTACGAAATATAATGTATACCCAATATAACTCAACATTGGGTTTCTACATATGATAATATAGGTGAAAATATGGATTTGGAAGAGAAATGTAACCATCATGTTCTAAAGGATAGTGGTAGAGAACATGGATATGAAAAATCCAACAATGACAAATCCATAAATTTGTAATGATCTAAGGTACCATCTGAATTATCATAAATTAGGGTACTAGGACAACGTTTTTTGGTTTTCAAGATCATTTCCCTAAAGTTAATGAATTTTTGCATAAGAATAAATAAATACTTGATTTTAGTGTAATATCAACTTTGTTCATTCAATGATCAATTTCAACTTCTAATCTTATTTAAATAAATTAAATTTAATTTTTCAATCTTGAAGTGTTAGCAGATCATGCGATAGAATGATAGGTCATTCCATTTGTCTTTATCACAAAAATGATAGCACGAATTATTAAATATTCGTAAGTCCATCTATGGTGAGATTAACCATATATGATTCCAAAAATGGACTTATAATTCATCAATAAAACTGCTTAATAAAATAAAACCAATTTATACTAACTAGGAACTTCTTTTAGGCCAGTGGTATGTGATAAAGGCCTTTCGCACATCAATTGTGGGTTCGATTCCCGTAACTATGTCTGACGCGACAGTTTGTTTCTTGTCCAGTATGTTGTTATTGTTTTCTAAAAATACACTTTTATAACATTCTAGAAATAATATCAAAAAAAATTATCCTTAAAAAATACTATCTAATGTCCAAATTAATCCATTCTAATCATTAAGATTATCAAAAATACTTTTGTCCAATATCATAGTATAAAGAAAATGATTACAGGAGAGGACATCTACCAAACAAGTGAATATCATCATTTATCCCCTTATATCATAATATATAATTTTGGTATTATTCCAAACATGTGAATACCTTAATCATGCATTATCTTGAATCATGGATTACCATAGAACTTTAGTAAAAACAAGAATGCTATCAAAAATTAACTCTTTCCACATACTAAAATCCTAAAATTTCTATATACTCAAACCATGATATAACTTTGTCCTTATATGAGCTAATTAATACTATCAAACATATTACTTTCTCTTTATCCCTTAATTATGCACATATCATCTGATTAAAAAAATAAATCACTTTTCATGTTTACCGAGACAATATTATTATGGAAAACCACAATGGACCAATATATAGATATTTCAATATACCATAAAAGTAACTAAACAAAATTAATCATGAATTACAATAAATAATCCCTTCAATACATCTCTCCAATGAATATCATGGAATTGGTCCTTCTTTGATTTAGATGTAACCTATTAGGTCAGGGTATTGAGTTGGGTAATGCCCATGTTCTCCACAGATAAGACATTGAAATCCATAATAGTTTGTCAATCTATGCCCCTTTTCCCCACACAGATAACATATTCCCCTCAATTTTAGGTATTCCTCAAGGTTATTCTTCCCTTATTCTTGATATACAGAAAGCTTAATATTCCTTCTTCTATGTTCCTCACCATTTAATCATGAATAAAAGTCCATCTTCCTCTTATTTTATGACTTAGTGATACAAATAATATTCACCTTGTTAATCATATATCGCGATGAATGATTCGACATAATCATAATATCTTTCTCTCTTGTCATTACACAATTTTGTAGATCATAGTCACCAATTTTCCCATTTGAATCAATGTTAACTAAATTCCATCTCATTCCCTCCAATGACTAAAACCAGAAGCCATAGTGTAAGAAACATTTAAAATAATGAGGAACCACATAATCATAAAAAGTAACTTATGGGATGTCTAACTTATAACACATTCTATAATAAATGACACCATAGTTTCACCCTAGGTTATTCATGATCGTCAACATAATTCTAGGATAGTACCCTATAGTTATACTAATCCTTCGGGACATACCTAGACATACCTTATAAATATATATAGGGATCTCACTAATGTTTTTGCATCCTAGTTTCCAAAGGATAACTAATCCTTTCCTTTGATACCAACTATAGAGGCCCATATCTTGATGTACAGGGTAATTACATTACTTTTTTGAAATACTTAATACAAAACAAAAACAGTCACCAAAGGACTGTAATAGTTTAATGTCTTTGGAAACTTGGAACACAATCTTCAAATAATGGTGAAAGATCTTCAACATCTCCCATAAAGATCTTTCCCTTTTGTCTTCTTACCTAAAACCATTATTTATATATTAGGGAAAAGAAAACATAAAAAGGGTGAGCTCAAATGCTCAGTAAGTGTAATAATGGAAAAAATTAAAGAAACCATATACATTTGAACTTAAAAACATGAACATAATGTTTAAACATCAAAATCTTGAGTTGTGAAATAAATATTGGCTATAAATAGATCATAGATCATAAAGGAATTTTGATCATGATAAAATAGAATGGGAATAAAATATGTAATTGTGGAAAACCATTAAGAAAATAATATGATTTTGATAGTAGCCAAGGCATTTCTTCCAATACCATCCTAGTGGATAAAGTCCATTACTAAACTGGGTTTACTTGCCATTCTAGCCCTGTATAACTTATCCATATTTAATTGATGATCCAGTCATGTCTATCTCATGAGATATAAATCTTTACCCAATACATTTGATGGAGATATATGTCCATCCCATCTCATAATGAAATCATTATTATGTCTGCCACAAAAAAACAGAAATCAGCCATCATAAACCAAATAATAAAATGGGTTTCATAAACATCATCCCATCATAACATAATCCATATAAAACAAATGGATATCATTTCATCATAAAAAAACAACCTATGTAAATAACAGATACAATATACTTGAAACATAAAAATACTAAAAAATCTCATCTTATATGGAAAATAGTTTTGATAAAATACATGAAATCAATTCTTGAGAAAAATATCATTTTTTCTTCAAAATCCTTTTATTTTCACAAAATGCCAAGCAATTTAAAATAAAAAGGATTTTGTAGAAAATATATCATGAATTCTTGTAGAGTAAGCTCCATGAAAATAAGGCATTATAAAACTGTAAAAATACTTTTATTCCATATATGTTAAAAAAACATTCTTCTCGTAATTTTTCCGAAAAAGTCAAAAAGCATGTCGTATGGAAAACAAAAGAAATATTCCTTCCATGATATTTGGTAGAAGTAAAAAATGGTAAAAATTACTTTAATCAAACATGGAAGAATAGTAAACATTTTATGAAAACATTTTTATAAAACATGGATAATACATAACCCCAGTAATTACTTACGAATTAACAATTCAGGAAAAGAATGAGATTGGAATAATTATCCTTTTCCTTATGTCCAATTTCTTCCATAGATTTCAGAGACTATTGTAAAGTGGGTTTAAACAAATTATTAACTAGTAAAAGAAACATAATTACATTTATGATATCATATATGAATCACTTACGACTTTATATTACCCCTTCATTTGTCAATTCCATGTTAAAGTTGTGTTTTTGGTAAAATAGTTTCATTTGTCGTACATGTTTTGAATTATAATTATTTATATGATTACTTAGATCATGATAAATTACTTCGAAAATGTAAAACATGATTTATATATAATATATATTCAGAATATAATATACACACACACATATATATATAATATCAATAAATGGAATGAAATACACCATTCCTGGAGACAGTAGGCCGTACGTATGCATGAATGATGTTTTCGTTTCCTTATTAAATTGAATAGAAGTAAATAAAATATACATAAATATAGTATCATTATTATGTCATATATTTCATGATTAATTATTATATATACTTTATAATCATTCTTGAATGGTTAACATGGAGAATGAATCTCATCGCGTTATGGAGATGGTAATCCATACATATGCACGAGCGATGATATCGTTCCCATAATTATTGAATGGAATTATAGTGGATGATATAATATCCCATAATAAGTATTATGTTATGATAATAATATATAGTTATTATTTCCACCATTATACCCAACTATGTATGGTGGTGGTGGAAAAACAGATTACACCACATCGTGGAGATGGTAAGCCTTACGTACGCACACGCGAGGATTTCATTTTTTATAGTATTGATATAAGGTTAAATAGGGTTGTTTCAAATTTATAATAATATATCAGTATATTAGTTGTACTTATTTTATTAATTTATAATGAAACAACAAAATAATAGGAAGTAGAAGAAGAAAGAAACTTGAATGAATTAGTAGAAGATATTACATTTTCTCGAAGTGACTTCTTTAAACTTCCTCTTAGGGAACTATAGTTAGTCTTGTGAGGAGACCAGAACCTATATAATGTAACTAGAGAGGTTTCGAAGAGGAGTTTTCAGGTATTTTCCGAGCTATAAGGCCCAAAAATGAGTGAAGAGGATAATGCAGGGCTGCCCTTTTATAAGAGTGGAGAGGGAAAATTTCAGAAACCACCAAAATATTAATTTATAATAAAATCAAACCCCACATAAAAACCTCAAAAATGACTCAAAATCAAATATTATTGGAGATAGGGTGGTAATCTCGTCAACTAATCAAATTTAGACATGTTATGATTTTATTTTAAACCTTATCATTTTGATGTATCCTTATTTTATCTATTTAATTTTATTTGTGGTAATAATATTTTAAATTTTAAATGTTATAAATACATACTTACGTATTATGAATTTACAAAATTAGATACTATATGAAATTTTCGACAATATAAATATCTATTTTTAAATTTTAAGTAATTTTGTGATTTTTAAACAATTTAATAATATGTTATTTTTATAAAATTTCAATAGTGACGATTTTGACACTATTCAATTTTTTGAATTTAAATAAACTCCACATAGAAGATATATTCAAAAACAAATATTTTATAGATTCATAACATGTCATATTCATCTAAAAATTTCATGGGGGACCTTAATTAGTTCATATAATATTTATTTTAATATTTGTAAAACAATTTATTCTATATTTTTGTTAATAAAATAATTACTACAACATTTTTTTATATTTATTTCATATGCATATTTGTTGAATAAAAATTAAAAATAAAATTATAGGATGCAGATAAATCTCTTATATTCAATAATAATACTTTTATGCGAATTTATCATCTTAAAATCAATACACAAAAGTTTTAGTATTTAATTTAAAATTAATCCCGCTGTTTAGAAGATGGGCTTTAAAAGTTAAAGCATTGCAAAATATTGAAATGTTTTTGCCAATGAATTCAATGTAAAATTAATCATTATGAAAAATATTATATTAAATGGAATAAATATATTCTATTTATACTTTAAAACCTTTCAATATTATAATTTAACAATATAAATTATCTCAATGAAAAAGTTGTTTTTAATTAAAATTTAGAGTATTTTTACTATTTATCACAATAAGAAGGTTATCAGAATAAATTCAAAAATTTATCCAACGTATATTTTTATATCCTGATTCAAAAGAAGTAGTTTAATTTTTCAAATTTAACTTAATAACTTGTAAAAAATTAGATTTAAAATGGGTGTTCCATCAAAAGGCCAGAAAACTGCATTTTTTTTAAAAAAATTCTTTAATCTGAAAAATTAATTTTGTTCTCATACAATGTTCTAGAAAATGTGTATAAAGAATTATAATGTTATAAAATTAAAAATGTAGTTAATACTATTCATAATGTCTATTTCATAATGATATTATAAGAATATATCGTTGTTTAGTAAAACTTGGTATTGTGTACAACACACGCTATTGAAGAAGGTCTCTCTTTCATGTAACATAAGCCAAGTACATTGTTTGCTTATTATACAAGCAAATGCGGTGTTGCGTATAACGCATTCTAATATTATTATAGCATACAACACAATATATTAATGAAATTAAAAGGAATATATATCCTAAAATCTTGGGGTGTTACATTGTATAATAAATAATGTATATAAAATAATAATATATGTGATCATATATTTTTTAAATTACATATGAAATCATTTTTATGAGACATTTTTTTCATAAAAGTATTTATAATAAACTAGAAATTCAAAATCAAAATGTTGAGGTTTTCTTTGGAAGAATGAAAACATATTGAATATATTATTTAAAAAAATTACATTTTTACCATAATAAGAATAATCATTTATTTCAAAAAATAAAAATATATTATCTTATGAAATAAAAATATTTCCAATAAAATTTATTTACAAGATTAAATAATTAATATTGGAACCTTGGGAAGTTATCTTCAAAGAACCCTTACTAGAGAACATACCAATTTAATAACTTACTTTGTTAATACCAACATAATTATCCTAAGAACATATTCAATTACCAATGAATTATAGTGATGTACAGGGATCCCCTATTATCATAATTATTATATAATGACCATAAAATAAATGAAAACATTAATCAATACATTTAGATCATCAAAATCATAAAAATATACATTTGAATCCATTCGCAAAACATTTCTAGATATTGATATATCCATTTACTTTAAAAATCAATTTTGAGAACTAAAAAAAGTAACAAAGAGTATATGAGTATTTATATGAATAAAACATGAAATATAATAAATAATTAAAATATCGTATATAATTTTTAGTGTTGGGAATTTTCATTGATATCATATAAATTAAAAAGTAATAATTTTGTACTTCATAAATAATGTCAAAATTTACCAATGAAATTCATAGAAAATTTCCATTCTAATAGCTCTGAAATAAACTCATGGGAGAGGTAAATAAACATTTTTATTAATTTATTTCAATATTTTTTCATAAAGAAAAAAATTACTATATGATTGTAAAATATAAGAATGAAAATTTCAAAACATTTTTAGACCTATTATTAAGAGAAAATATCCCTTACCTATTGTTTCTCTAGTCACATACATTATATATCTTCCAAAATAATACATTTATGTAAATTATTTTTCTCGGTTATCAATATTTATCAAATTTGTTAAATTTTAATTAATAATTTTATTTCACTTCATACACTCTCTTACATAATGACATAATTGATTTAGATTACTAAGGATATTTTGAGGATATGTGGTCTATAAATCCTAAATGAATTAAATAGGTTGAATATGGTTAAATGGATTATTATTATATCATTTACATAATTTTACTAATGTTATGATTATTATTATTATTAATTAATTATAAATTTAAAACCAAATATTAATTATTTTATGGGAAATAAATTATTTTACCACATCGAGATGATATAATGTGCAAATAAATGATTAATGTTTCGATCTTTATAGAAACATTAGGTATACAACGAAATTATTTTTTTGATTAAATAATTATATTTATCTAATAATTATCATATTATTTCTTTAAATCTAGATTTATATACAATCCATGTGATGAGATGATAAAAAATAAAATACATCAGTTGGTGAAGAGGTAGTTCTCATGTAAACAATAGCATTGTATTTATTTTTCATTAGATTCTGATTATTGAATTTTAATATTTTTTTTAAAATTAAATAACGAAATTTATATAATTTATATCATATTAATACATTTATACCCATTATATTAACTGTAATTAAGACATTGTGATAAAAAAATAAAATACATCATCTTGTGAAGATATAGTTCCACATACAAACAAAAGTAGATTTAATTTACTTGTTACATGGATAAGTATATGAAAAAGTGATATAATTTAAACATAAAAAATTTCGTATATAATTGATAACAATTTTATTATTTTCTAAAGGTTACTATTTGTTTGAAGGATGTAAAAGATGCGATAAAAAGAAAAACACTTGATTAATAACTATTCCTCTTATTCCGAAAACCTTATTAAGATTATACAAAAAGGACTTATAGGATGGTGTTCTGATTTGAACATGACCTTAAAGAAAAAAAATTAGTTTAGGAATGGGTTTGAGTAGGTATTGTCAACAACAAATGATCTTAATGTATATAAGAGAGTGGATGGGTGGGGTGTCATTTTATAATTAATGGATATGGAACACATTCATGTTTTCAAAATATTACAATATATTAAAATATTACTAATGAAAAATGGATCCAAAATGACTCATATTCAAATAGTATATGAGATATGGTCAAACGATGACCAAAAAATCATATTATACATTTATTTTAGGTCATTATAACCCTTGTCATATTTTTTAACCCTTTTAACATATTTTCACTTCTTCCATGGAAACTAATATTGTTTACAATAGTTAAAATTTATAATGAATAATTATGTGGATGAAATATTTACCAAATTTAAACATACTCAATCAAAATTTTAAATCCAAAATTTCATATTTGTCATATAAATAATGAATAAATTCCTTTTAAAACTGAATCACCAAACACAACAAAATAATTTTTTTAAATTGATTCCCTATTAATTATAATATTTTTAAACCAAATTATAGTGAAATTTTGATCCCAATAAAAAATATTAGAATATTTTAAATCAATATTAATTAAGGATATTTTAAAAACAATATAAAATAGAATTATAATTTTTAAATAAATGAAATGAGAATAAATTTTTCATATCTTTTTCTACTATTAACCAAAAAATCAACAATTTTATAAAATTATAAAAAATCAACTCTAACATTATTTTTATTTGATGAATTCAAAAATTGATATATTATTCATATTTAGAATATATAATTTTCATATTATACTTTTAAATAAAACTATAAATTTCATGATTCTGAATTTATTTATAATAAAACTATTTCTGTTATGAATGAGAAATTACCTATTATTCATATAATGGATATGAAAAAATTAAATATAATTTAAATTGATAATAATGTTTGAAAATGATATTTATTTAATATATCCTATTTATTTATACACTATGTATGAAATAAATTTATCCCTTCTTCAATACAGACTACGTCAATACAATTATAGTGAAACTTTTGAAAAAAATAAAATTATAACATTTAAATGTAATAATATTGTTTCCACTAACTCTTCTTACTCTTACTCATTGAAAAATTAAAAGGAGAAAATACATAATATACATAATGAGTAATATTTGACATTTAATAAATGAAATGGTTGTATGAGGTGACCAAAAAAGACCAAAATTAGAATGATCAAAATTGAAATAAAGATAATTCAAAAAAATCTAATATTATTTCACAAATATGATGATATGAGTCTATAAATATGGAATATATCCACCAATATTTTTAAAAAATGAAACAATAATGGGTGTGAAATCCTTAAAATATGTAATGGTCATTTTCATACTATTTTGGATAGAGTATTATAATGATATTTAGATTGACTGATGATTCTGAATGTGAGAAAGAGTAGTGCAACCTCTGTTTGATGACTACTAATATAAATGAGGTAATATATACTTAATATTATTTTTGTGTTTATAAAATATATTCTAAAGTTTTTAGTAATAAAATTTAAATTAAAAAACATAATGGTTAAAGAAATATGTATTGAAAATTTCTATATTAAATGAAGGACTAAAAATTAAACATTAGAAACATATTAAGGAAAATTACTAGCTGGTTAGAAAAAGAGAATTATTAGAATAATTATTTATTTTATAATACTGTGGATTATATTTAATTATGTATTATTCAAAAAAATGGGAATATGAATGTGTAATATTAATGGGAATAATATTTTAAGTCTAAAAATAGTCTGGAGGAAGGAATAAATTCAAGATTGTCATTTTTTATAATAATAAAATTAAGAATGATGTTATATAGTTATAATTAACTTTATTAACATTTTATCAATGATGATAAATGTTTTATTGGATAACATCCATTAATAACCATAATAAGTACATAACTAGTTATTTATAATACAAGGATTCATATCATTTATAAAACTATGATTTTTAAATTAATGAAAAGAAAAAGACAACTATTGTATGAATATTTTATTTGTAACTTAATAGGGAACTATTATAATTAATTATAATTTAGATTTAATAAATTTTTATGACAAATAACTACAATTATATCTTGAAATATTTTTCCTTGAATTTCCGTACTAAAATTGTTAAATTATAATATGTATTAAATCATTTTGTTACAAATTTGGTTGGACCTATGATATAATGGGTTGTAATGAAACACCATTCATGATTTATTTTCCGAAAAAATAATTGAATGTTTCAAGGATAAATTCTATATTGATATCTCCTAAACTATAATTATTAATGACGTCCAATTGATAATCAAACATATAATCAATTTGATGAATGATTTGTGACTTTTAGTGACAATAGTAATTGAAAGGTTAATGGTTTTAAAGAATTATGTATAATTAAATATGATATAATTTCAATGGTAATAAATATAAGGCCATAAAAAAATCTTAATAACTATAACACTACTTTTCTATAAATTAATTATTATTATGTTTGAAAATAATAGATGAATTATTTCAGAAGATAAATATGATTACATTTTTTGAATATTATGGATAAATTTTTTTTCAATTATATTTTCTAATGAACAAAGAAAACGGTTACCTCATTCAATGTTATACTAATATATGATATTAATTGGCAGAGAAGATCTATAAATATTCATTATTATATTCTACAAAAATTTGCCTGGCATGGAATGGTTTTGTATTTTCCAATGTTAGTGTAAATAAATTATTATTATTTGAAACATTTATAAATGTTATGAAATCTAAAAAAATTAAAATGTGTATACAATGTTAATTATTGTATTCCCATAGAACTATTCCAACATAATTTATTTGTTTGTCCACAAAATGCTTCTTTATAAGGAAAAAAGTGTGTGTTTTGTATTTTTTTTATGACAATAATAGGTTTATAATGATATATTTCACAACTCGTAATAATAAAACATTGTTTTGATTATTTATAATATGTTGAGAACAAATAATATCATTTAATAATTTGAAAGAGAAGTGATAAGGGATATTATTTTTATAATAAATATTTTTAAGCGTTTTGTGAGGAAAATAGTTTTCAATCAAAATTTATATAGTCCAAAAACACCAAAAAAATTGTTGTAAAATGGAAGAATCGAAATATGTTGAAATATATTGAATTATGTATAATTAAAACAATACACCTAACTTATTGTGTATGAATCTGATAATACATATGATTATATTATGAGTTGATTTATTATTAGACCCATGTTAAATAAAACCCATTATGAAAATTTTGATGGATTAAATACTAAACATGTTTATTTATAAATTTTACATGTAAGGTTTTTATTTAAAATACTAATGATAGCTTAGATATATTTTATTTTAAAATTTATAATGACATTTTTTAGGTTATTATAATTATTGTGAATTTTATAGAGTGTATAGTATGGGAACAATGACAATAGAAGAATTTGAGAAAGAAAATTTTGATAAATATAAAGATATAAATATTGAAATTTTTTAAAAATAAGAAAGAGTATTTTAAGGATTTTTATTTTTGGGAAGATAATAATATTATAATTAAAAATCATCATTTGTGGTGGGAGATTTAATAACCTAGTCTAATATTAAAATATGGATAACACATAATGATCATCAGTTATAGAAAATAATTTGAAATTTTTACTACTTAACTAGAATAATGATAAATATTTTAAATTTATGCTGTAATTATTCATTTAAACATGATGTTATAAAAAATAATACCAATGAAGCTTTAAAATATAATTATTGGATAATCACAATGAAAAATATAATGTAATCAATTCAATATATATAATTTTTAGAATCTAGTTAAACCCGCAGATTGAAAAATAAATTATATAAACTAAATATATCCTTGAGAATAAATTATATGAATCCAATAAAATAATTAAAAATAACTCCAGTCTTGTTACTCATAATTATTATAAAGAGAAAAGAATATATTTTGAATAACTTTTTTATTCAGTTGGTACTATTGAAGCTATTATAATTTTATTATATTTTTCTTAATTCCATGGTGGTGATATTTTACATTTCGATATTGAAATTTTATTTTAAAATTATGTTGTTGTTAAAGAGATTTATGTTCAGAGACCCCCGTATTTGAAAATTAACAATTCCAAAATAAATTTTATAAAAATAAAAATTCTTGATATCATCCTAACCAAGCTCTAAGAGATTATAACGAAAGAATAAAATTTTTTATTATGAAAAATATTTAATAAATGAAGTGTTGATCTAGATTTATTTATTAAAAATGATTTTGCTAAAATTTCAATCATATAATCATATTTTTATGATATCATTTTTGGATCTTCATGTGAGTCATTATGTAATGAATTTTATAATCTTATGAATACTGAGTTTATTGGGACTGTATTGGTTGAGTAAAAAAATTAGTCTTGAGATATTTCAATGGAAATATTAAATATTTTTCAATCAATATATATTAATAATAGATTTAGTATTTTGTTTGGTTTATTTTCTTGTAATATTACAGGAACTAAAAATGTTACTATTTCAAAATTAGATGTTGTTGAGTCTAGATAATTTATAAATATTAAGTAATTTAGTGGCATTAAATGTTCTTTTATATATTTTACTACTTGAATATGTCATATTAAGTTTATTTTATGTATTGGTACTAGGTTCAAAGATAATCCAATGGAATATCACCTCAAATTAGATAAAATATTTAAAAAATATTTTAAATAAACTATTAACAATAGTTTATTTAATTATATGCATGAATATTTTATTTTTTTAGTTACTAAGATTCTGATTTCCGAGGATATTTAATTGAAATGAATTAAATTACAGGTATATTCAATTCTCTTTATAAAATATTAAATTCAATTATTTATCTAACACAATTATAAGTTGATCTATCCACATATAAGGCTGATTATATGGCGAGTGTGAGTTTCAGTGCTCAATGAATTTAGAGTAATTTTCTTTCTAGTTTTTATTCTCATTGTGATAAAATGCCAATTTACTATGCTAATTCTTCTACAATTTAAATATGAAAAATATATTAAAAATTTTTAGGACAAATCATATATATGTTATTATTAACGTAACATCAAAGGTAAATAAATAAATAATAAATTTTCATAATTATTCATATTTTTGAATTAAATATTAATATTACTTTAAAGGGGTTGATATGCTTTATGGCGTACCTGATACACTACAATAGGTTTCTTTGAAATCTTACGTTGCACACTAATAATATAATAATATTATTTTAAATGTAGTTAGTGCCTAGATAATGTATTGGAAGGAATGAATAGAACAAACTAAAAAAGTTTTATACATGTTTTTTGAAATGTTTTTACATTTATAGAATAAAATTTAGAGGCTTAAAATGTTAATGAATGTAATTTTAGGCTAAATTTACTTTAAAAGGTTGATTCACCACCATTTAATGGTGAACCATCTGTGAGTCTAGTTTTGGTCACTTTTATACATTGCATTTGACCTAATAAAATTTTTATTTAGAATTAGGACATCAAAATTGACTTTGGGTAAATTTTTCGTATTTTTCTGATAAAATTCAATTTTTAATGAAATTTGAAAAATGTTGTATTTTAATTCAAAAATGGGTTTTAATATAATATATTTATATAGTGAAATTATATTTTTAATTGGTTTTAAAGTGTAATTGAATTTTATTTCTACCCTTTAATCAATTTTTGGTCATTGAAATTAATTTCACTTTGAAATTGGACATAAACAGATGTCAATCTGTTGATAGTTATTATTTCATAAAAACATGACTTTTATTTTGACTGTGGGAATTAATTGTAAATGAATTTATGTCATTACTGTGATTTTTAATTGAAAAAATGGATTCCATATTCGTTATTATGAGGTCCAAATTGTGTAAATAGGTAACTTTAATTTTCATACATTATGAATATTTACATTAATAAATATTTTATTTACCATTGTTAAAGGATAAATCTATTAAATAAGGGTAAAATAGTATTACTATAGTAGTATAAAATTATCATTACTGGTGTCATAATTCTATTGGTTGATACACATATGACCATGATCATCCTTGGGTCGATTTTTGGACCCCATGGGGCCACATGGGAGTGATAATGACATATTATTTTAATTAACATAATGTAAAGTCCAGAATGACCTAAACAAATATCATTTTGTAAATTAATTTTTATATGGGGTTACAAAATTCATCTTCTTGACTGTAGATATTAATTTAAAATCTTAAATGATTTCCCACATCAGGGTATTTTTTTAAAATTTTAAACCTCTAATAAATTAAATTATTTATTACACAATATTGATGATGTATTTAACTCATTAATAAATGATTTAAATAAATAAGAATATAATTATTATAAATATATCAAAACCCTATCCAATATTTATTGGATGATTTTATTTCGACCATTAGTCATTGTATCTAAGACTTTAATTTGTTTTGGACCTTTATAAACCAACTACATTATTTAATAAAGTAATATCTTCACACTTTCCTAAAGAGCCCCTACTCCCCCTTATAAAACTCCTTCACATCTAAATCTTTCCTCACACCACTCAAGCCACTTTTATTCTCTATCCTATGACCAAATATTATTTCCGGATCCCTCCCCTCCACCTAGAATCCTTACCTTAGGCATAAGTCACTTCAATAAGTCATTTTGGTTAAAACAAAAGGAAGTTACAAAAATTAAATGTAATGATTTCTCTTAACTGTTTTTTTATTTTACTTCTCCAACCCCTAAACTCTTTTTCCTTTATTTTATAAAAACAACAGTCTCATAAATATATTAGGATGTTTTTATGAGAAGGATTCAAACAACACATACACAAACCTCAATTTAATGGGTAATGAACATACTGTTTCTGTGGATGGCAAACTAACACCTCACAGATGATGATTTTTCAATTATCTCATACCGCCTCTCATCATGGCCAATAAGAAGGAACTATATTTATATATGAAATATATTATATTTATTTTTTCTTTGTAATTATGTATTTTTAAGTTATATCATACCTTTATTGTTTCCATTATGGGTAAAATCGATAATTTCATTTGAGAAAGTGCGTACTACCGCCCCCTCAATGTGATGTGGCTCATTAATTCCATATGTGGGATGCATAAAGGATGTAGTTAATGATATTATATAAGATATTATACTGTAATTATAATATAACTCTGTGTAATTATGTTTTAATTCCATTAAAATAAGAAATAGAAATGAAATTAGCGTTCATGCGTATGTATGACTTGCCATCTCCATGAATGGAACATTTCATTTCTTATCTCCAAATGTTATGTACTATTATAAATACACGTATATACTAGATATATATTATATATATGATATCTAAATCAAGAATATCATTCGGGATATAATGAAATGTCACCATGTGAACAAAATGTAATTATAAGAATTCCTTTTTTTTGACTCAAGTACCAACTATCGACCAAACCACAATTATTTACTTAAATGATTACATAATGTTTATAACCTGGTAATAAGTTATATATAAGTAATAATAAACCTGATAAATTTTTTTAATAATGTATAAATTATCTTTATGTTATTATTCAAGAGATTCAAAAATGAACGGGTCAAGTCAGACACGAGGTAAGGGACTTCATCTCAATCTTCTTTCATTGGGGCATATTTTATTTTAATACACAATTTAGTTTTATACGCATTATAAACTACTTTTAATTTTCATTTCATTCAAAGGGAATATTTTTCTATGAATCATTTTACTAAACGTAAAAAAATAATGTTTCTTTCAACATACGCGCTGACAACGACCTTTCTGTCGCTGCGAGTATTATTAGATCTTTGGCTTTCTTAACAAGCCGTAATGTTTTTAAAAGAAAAATAAATACCATATACTCATTTATGAAATTTGGTATTGAAAATGGGTTTTGTATTTATTATTTCAATATCCTGTTCAATATCTTGAAATGATATAATGTGATTGCAATTAGGGAATTTAATCTTTCTTTTATGCTTATGTTATGATTAATGATTATATTATAGTTCATTGGAATTTTTTACATATAATGGTGGTTCTATGATAAATCTAGGGGTGGGGATCCCAAGATAGCACTAAAATGCATTGGGTAACATGATGGAGGTAAACATGAATGTTTCTCCTCAGAGATTTAGGGAGTATAATGTGATGAGTATTCAAAATGTAACTCCCTATGTAGTTGTGATAGCTATAATGTAAGTATGTTATGAATGCCATAATATTACTTTATGATTTATGATATCATTTTGTTATTCATAAATCTTATGATTTCATGAGGAATGTTAAGATTGAAAAGTATGGCTTCATTGATTTGTATTTATTGATTGGATAATGTTTTCTTTCCATTGTTTAAACCCCTTACTGTGCTTTTTAATTTCATACCATGTTTTGAAATGTTTTTCGCAGGATCTAAAGATGAATAGGGTCAAGGATGGGATCAAGGAAAATTAATGATGTCAAAAACATGGGACTAGAGATGACTCTTTTTTTTCAAGAGTTTTTATTTGATCAAAAAAATATAAACTGAGTAGAAGTGTCTACCTTGTAATTTCTGAGACGTAAGAATAAGTTTTTTCCTAATTCTCTAAAACTCTATACCTAAAAATATTCTGAATGTGAATTATTCATTTAATTCACTATTATGTAATTTTTATGGTTAGGTCCTTATATTTGTATTAGATGTCGGTTTGGATAACATTAGGAGATAGGGTATTGTTAAATCAATATCCATAAATTATATTTTGGTTAAGTTATGATAGAAATGTTATATCGTTTAGATATTACCATGTTGCTTCACCTAGGATATTTATGAGTAAACAAAAATTACAAAGGAAATAGGGAAGCTATGTTCGGACAACATCAGGAGGTAGACAACCATCTAAATCATCAACCTGAGATGGTCATAATCGGAACTGAACAGTTTGTTATAGTGATAGAATAGTTGAATCAGGATATCAATAGTGGTTGTATGATGCATGAGATCATCCACATCAACCACAGAGGAACATGCCAGAAGTGGAACATTTAATGAGGATACATCACCCATCATTTAGAGGATCAATTGACCATGTTGAAGTAGAATGTTGGATTAAAGCACTGGAAACGATTTTAGATGTCATTAGTTGTTCATGACATCAAAAGTTTAGTCTTTATGTTTACTGTTTCGAAGGTGAGGCTGATCAATGGTGGTCTATGGTGAAAAATATTATGGATAGTGAGGACATTGATTCTCTTGATTGGGATGAATTCAAATTTATGTTTCTTGAGAAATATTTTTCTATGGTGGTTCGTCTTATGATGGAAAATAAATTCGTGGAATTGAGGAAGGAGGATGATGATGTGGCAACTTATGAAGCAAAATTCACTCGACTAGGCCGGTATGCTCCAAATTTTATACGAGATATTGATAGTAAAATCAACCATTTTTTACTCTGGATTAATTCCAATGTATCAAAGGTCTGTAGCTTCACAAGATTTCAAAAGTTATGAAATTTTTTTTCATTATGCAGAGAAGGTGGAAATGGACTATGCCGATGATCAGGTTTTCTTTGACAAACAACAGAATAAGAGGGCAAGGTGGAAGGAAAAAGGTAATAACTCTTTAAAAAAGTATGTTGGTAAGAAACATAAGTTTTTATTTTGTGAAAATTTTGGTAAAAAGTAGGTTGGAGAATTTCACTAGAATTCTTGTAAGTGATACTAATGTGGTAAAATAGAACATAAGGCTCGTAATTGTACTGAAAAAGATCAAGGTAATGGTAAGACAAAATCAGATTTACAGTCAGTAAAATGTTTACTTGTAATGAAATGGGTCATTATGAAAATGATTGTTCAACAAAGAACTCAATGGAGGAAAAGTAGCCAAACTACAAGGAGAAATGTGTGGAGAAATACTTTTCAACTACTTTACTAGATGTTGGGCCATCAAATGAAATAGTACCAGGTACACTGTATGTTTGTTCAATTTATGCCAATGTCTTGTTTGATTCAGGGTGTAAACACACTTTCATTTCTAAGATTTTATCTAGTAAATTTGGAATTCCATCTCAAGATATGAATGGGGAACTTATGGTAAAAACACCTGGAGGAAATTTTTAGACAAAATGAAAACATAAGAACCTTTTAATCATTGTGTGTTGGAAGAATATACCGGCAAAACTTATTTTTTTCCTCTAGATGAGTTTGATGTTATTTTGGGTATGGATTGGATTTCTATTGATCATGATAATATTGTCTACAGATCTAATGAGGCTTCTTTTCAAACTAATTTTCATTTTTTTGTGAAATAATTAACCCTTTATTTTGATAACATATCAGGAAGTTATGATACTACTAAATGATGGAAATGAATGTTAATTTGCACATATTGTTTAAAATAACAGAAATGTTGGAATTAATGATGTCCTAGAGGTATATGAGTACCTTGAGGTTTTTATTAATGAGTTTCCATGTATTATACATGGCCAGGAAGATGAATTTATTATTGACTTAGTTCTTGATGCTAATCCAATTTCAAAACCCCTATATCGAATGGATCAAATTGAACTTTTAGATATAAGGAAGAAACTACAGGAGTTGTTTGATAAAGGTTTCATTCAACCTAGCACATCACCATGGGGTGCTCCTCTCTTATTTGTTAAAAAGAAATATGGTTCAATGAGACATTTCATTGATTATAGTGCATTGAATAACATCACTATTAATAAAAATTATCCTATGCCCCATATCGATGAATTGTTTGATCAACTCCAAGGAGCTAATTATTTTTGGACAAATTGGCATGAGGTCATGGTACCATTAGTTGAAAGTAATGGAAGCAGATATTCTGAAGACATGTTTTATACTAGATATGGTCACTATGAAATTGTATCTATGCCTTTTGGGTAACTAATTTACCTACTATATTCGTGAATCTTATGAATAGAATTTACCGTGAGTTTTTGGATATGTTTATGGTTGTGTTCATTGGGGATATTTTGGTATATTCTAAAAGTAAATAGGATCACGAAAGTCATTTAAGGGTTTTCTTGCAAACCTTAAAAGAAAATATGTGACTTTGGAAATTTAGAAAGTGTGAGTTTTGGTTACAAGAAATTTCTTTCCTTTGCCACATTGTTTAAAAAATAGCACAACTGTTGAACATTTTATAACAAAAGATGTTGAATAATGGCCAAGACCCACAAATATAACTGAGATTCATAGTTTTCATGGATTATAAGGTTATTATCAGAGGTTTTCTGAAAATTTTTCATGTTTATCTAGCCCATTAACTAGGTTAACTCGAAAAGGTGTTAAGTTCAATGGAAAAGATAATGTGATGATTGTTTTCAGGAATTGAAAAGAAGATTGGCGAATGATCCAGTTTTAGCACTGACATCCAGAAATGGTGAGTTTTTTATCTACAATTATGCTTCGTTTCATGGACTTGGATGTGTCCTTATGGAGAATGATCAGGTAATTTATTATGCTTCACATCAGTTGAAACCTCAAGAGTTAAATTTTCCTACAAATGATTTGGAATTAGATGCTATTTTTTTGCTTTAAAATTTTGGAGGCGTCATTTGTATGGAGTAAAATGTGAAATATATAATGACCAAAAAAGTTTAAAGTATATATTCACAATGAAAGAACTGAACATGAGATAGAATATATGACTATAATTTATAAAGAATTATGATTGCACGATCCTTTACCATCAAGTAAAAGATAACAAACTGGATGATGATTTGAGTTGGAAATTGAATGATACATTAACCATGTTACATTTGGAACAAGATCCTTTGGTTTTTGATTTGATAAACTTTGAAATAGAAGTTTTTTTTGTAGGAAATTCTTCTGTTTTGTTTTAGGTGTCCATGAAATCATCTCTATCAGACATAATTATGCAAGTTCAGAAGGATGATAGTGAGTAACAGAAAAAGGTAGAGTTGGTTCAGAAGGGTAGGTTGCCTGATATTAATTTTGAAATGATTGTGTTTTGTTGTTTGGGAAAATATTATGTGTGCCTTGTGATTCACAGTTGAAGAATTAATTGTTATGTGAAGCTCACAGTTCCCTATTTTAAGTTCATCCTAGGAGTACTAAGATGTATAGAGATCATCGGGATTATTACTGGTGGTATATAATTAACAGAGATATTTCTTATTTTAAAATGTATTGTTTGACTTGTTATCCAGTTCAAGTACAGTGGTAGTTACCAAAAGGGATTCTTCGATCATTAATGATACCTGAGTGGAAATGGGAAAATATATCCGTGGACTTAGTTATGGGATTACCAAATACATCACGAGTAAATATTTCAATCTGTGTTATTGTTGATTGATTAACTAAATCTTCTCATTATCTTCCTATTATAGATACTCTATCTCTAGATCATCTTTCTCGGTTGTGTGTTAAAGAGATAGTCAGGTTTCATGGAGATCCCCTATGCATTGAATCTGATCATGATCCTTGGTTTACTCTTATCTTCTGGAAAGTCCATTAGAAGTCGTTTGATATTGAATTAAATTTTAGTAAAAATTTTCATCCTCAATCATATGGGTAGTCAAAACAAAAAATTATGACCATGGAGGATATGATATGTGCTTTTTCACTGGATTACCAAGGAAGTTGGGACCAAAATCTTTATTTGGTTTAAATTTTATATAATAACAATTTTCATTCTAATAAACAGATGGATCCTTTTGAGGTGTTATATGTAATTCATTGTCAAACTACATCTTTTTGGGATATAGTAGGTGAAGGGAAGCAGATGCGACCTTAATTGGTAGAAGAGATGGCAGAAAAGGTTCAGTTGATTCAAAAGACCATGAGAACAGCTCAGAGTATGCATAATAGTTATGGGGATAACTGGAGGAAGGATCTCTCTTTTGAGGTAAGTGATCATGTCTTTCATAATGTTTTTCCATCGAAAAGTGTGATTCATTTGGTAATAAGGGAAAACTGAGTCCGAGGTTCATTAGACCTTATGAAATCCTGGAGAAAATTGGATCAGTTTTGTACATAGTGGACTGACCTCCATGTTTATCCAAGGTACACAATGCTTTTCATGTTTCAATGTTGAGAAAGTATATTCCAGATCTATCTCATGTTTTGAGCCCAGAGGTAGTTCAGTTGGAGGATAATCTATCTTATGAGGAACAACCAGTCCAGATTCCTGACCATAGGGAGCCGTTGTTGCGGAATAAGGTAATTCCCCATGTAAAGTATTTGTTGAAAACTATATGATTGAAGAGGCAATGTGAGAATCTGAAAATGCTATGAGGGATAAATACACCCATTTATTTTAAAAGTGAGTAAAATAGAGAGGAAAAAATTTACAAAAGGGGGGAAGGATGTAACATCCTTGGTAAATTAAGAAATAATACATTTTCATAATTATTCATATTTGTGAATTAAATACTAATTTTACTTTAAAAGGGTTTATATGCTCGATAGAATACCCGATACACAACAATGAGTTTCTTAGAAATCCTATATTGCACACTAATAATATAATAATATTATTTTAAATGTCGTTAATGTTGAGCCGTTATATTGGAGGGAATTAGTAGAACTAACTAAAATATGATTCTACATGTTTGTTAAATGTTCTTACATTTAACCAATAAAATTTAGAGGACTAAAATGTTAATTAATCTAATTTTAAGCATCATTTACTTCAAAAGGTTGATTTAATGCCTTTTAATAGGGAACCCTCTTTAAATATAGTTTTTCTAACTGTTATATGTTTTATTTGACCAAATAAAAATCTTCTATAGAATAGGGACATTAAAATTTACTTTGGGTAAATTTTTAATATTTTTCTAATAAAATTCAATTTTTAATGAAATGTGAAAAATGTTGTTTTTAAATTCAAAACTGCCGTTTAATCAAATTTATTTATATTTATATATTAACTTTTTAATTTTTTTAAAAGTTTAATTAGATTATATTTTTACAATTTAATCAAATTTTGGTTATTTGAATTAATTTTACTTTGAAATTGCACATAAACAAGTGTCAATCTTTTGATAGTTATTATTTCCTTAAAACATACCTTTTATTTTGACAGTGGGAATTAAGTTTAAATTAATATATACCACTTCTGTGATTTGAATTTGGAAAATTTTATTCCATATTTTGAAATAGAGGGTCCAATTTGTGTAAATATGTAACTTTAATTTTTATACATTTTGAATATTTGCTTCAATAAATATTTTATTTACCATGGTTAAAGGGTATATCTGGAAAATAAGGGTAAAATAATATTACTATGATAATATAAAATTACCCTAACTTGTGTCCTAATCCTATTGTTTGATACACATCCGAAAATGATCATCCTTGTGTCGATTTTGTGACCCCATGGGGCCACTTTGGAGTGATAATGACACTTTATTTTAATTAACATTAAGTAATGTAAAAAATGACATAAACAAATATCATTTTTTTAATTTTTAAATGGGGTTATAGAAGTCATCATTTAGACTATAAATATTTATTGGAAATATAAAACACTTTCATACATCATGATTTTTTTATAATTTGTAGACATCAAATAAATTAAATTTTTTGTGACACAATAATGAGGAAGTATTTAACTCATTAAAAATGATTTAAATAAATAAGATTATAAATATTAAAAGAATAACCAAAACCCGTCCAATTCTTATTCGATGATTTTATTTTGACCATTAGTCATCATATATTCTACTTTATTTAGTTTTGCACCTTTATAAAGTGAATAACATTATATAATAAAATAATATTTTCACACATTCTTAAAGAGCCCCTCCTGTCCCTTATAGAAAGCTCACGTTTCATACTCATTCCTCACAACTCTCATGCCCCTCAGATCATCCAAAACTTGCCCAAAAAATCTCTCAAGATCCCTCTCATCCACCTATAATCCTTTCCTTAGGAAGAAGTCATATCAAGAGGTCCGTTTGGTTCAAACCAAAGGGAGTTTCCCAAATTAAAGGTAATAGTTTCTCTTAACTTCGTTTCTTTTATTTTACTTCTCTAAACCATAAACTCTTTTTATTCCATTATTTTATAAAAAAAACAATATCCTAAATATACTAGTATGAATTTATGAGAAGGATTCTAACTACACTTACCCACATATCTATCTAATGGGTGAAGAACGTATTGTTTCTGTGGATGGAAAACTAACGCCTCACAAAACGATGATTGTTCAATTATCTCCTACCCCCTATCATGGTGGCCATTATGATGGAACTATATTAATATATGATATATATTATGTTTATGTTTACTTTATGCTTCTGTATTTTTTATTTATAGCATTACTTTATGGTTTTCATTATGGGTAACCGCGATAATTTCATTTGAGGAAGTCTGGACTATCACCCCCTCAATGTGATATGACTCGTTAATTCCACATGTGGGATGTATAAAGGATGGAATTAAGGATATTATATATTATATTATTCGGTAATTATAATATACCTATGTCTAATTATGTTTTAATTCCAATAAAATAATAAATAGAAATGAACGTAACGTTCATGCAAATGTACGACTTACCATCTCCAGGAATAGTGCATTTCATTTCTTATCTTCAAATGTTATGTACTATTATAAATAAATTTATATACCTGATATATATGATATATATGATATATAAATCAAGAATTTCATTCTAGATATAATGAACCTTTGACTACGTGAACAACATGTAATTATAAGAAGTCTATTTTTGACTCAAGTACGAAATATCAAAAAACGACCATTATTAACTAAAATGATTACATAATGTTTATTACATGGTAATAAGTAATAAAAAAGGAATAATAAACTTGAAAAATGTTCTTAATCAAGTATAAATTAACTTTTTTTTATTATTCAGGAGATTAAAGAACGAATGGGTCATGTGGGACACGAGGTAAGGGACTTCGTCTCAATATCCTTTCATTGAGGCATATTTTTTATAATAAATGATTTTATTTTATATGCTGTATAAAAACCTTGGACATTTTATTTTATTCCAAGGGAATATTTCTCTATGAATCGTTTTACTAAACTATAAAAAATAATGTTTTTTACATACGCGGTGTTAATGACCTTTCTGCCACCGCAAGTATTATTTGATCTTTTCCTTCCTTAACAAGCCGTACAATTATTAAAATAAAAATCAATACCATATACTCTTTAACGTATTTTTGTATTGAAAATGGTTTTTGTATATATTATTTCAATATCGAGTTTGATAACATGAAAGGATATATAATGATTTCAATTTGGAAAGGTTATATTTCCTTTATGCTATGTTATGTGTTATGATTATATTATGGTCCTTGGGAATTGTTTAGGTATACGGGTTGTTCTGTGATAAACCTAGGGTGGGTGACCCCGAGATTGATCTCCATTTCACTGGTTAATGTGATATAGGTAAACAAGAATGTTTCTCCGAAAAGATTTTTTGAATATAATGTGATGAATATTCCAAATGTAACTCCCTACATAGTTGTGATAGCAACAGTGTAAGTATGCTATGAATTCCTTAAGTTACCTTTATGATTTATGATTTTTATGTGTTATTCATAAATCTTATGATTTCATGAGGCATTTTATGATTGAAAATTATGGTTTCATTGATTTGTATTTATTTATGGGATAATGTTTTCTTCCCATATTTTATAACCCTTACTGAGCTATTTATGCTCATCCCAAGTTTTGAAATGTTTTTCATATGACCTAAAGATGAATAGGGTGAAGGATGGGATCATGAAAAATTCATGTTGTCTAAAACATCATACTAGACATGACTCTTTTTTTAAAGAGTTTTAATTTTATGAAAAAAAATTGAAACTGAGTAGAGGTGTCTACCTTGTAAATTTTGAGATGTAATGTAATAGTTATGGAAAAAATCTCTAAAACTCTAAACCTGAAAATATTATCAATGTGAATTATTCATTTAATTCAGGATTATATAATGTTTAAGGCTGAGTCGTATAATTAATTTTATACAGAATTATTTTAATAAATGATATATTATTTTATAAAATGTATTAATTAATTATAAATTCATTTAAATCTTCAATAAACAATTAGATGAATTGAAATTTGTCTAAATAAGTTTTTAACTTTGTATTTTGGATAAATCGTTATATTATTAATGCATTCATTAATTTTTAAAATTTATTTAATAATATTTTTGTAAATAAATTTAATGATCGATTTTATATAAATTATGAAATCCCAAATATCATTGATGTGTTCTAATTTTTTTTATATTTATTAATATATATTAATTTATTCAGGAAAGATTTAATATTTTTTTCCACATTAAAATATTCTTAAAGAATGTTTATGTAATTTTAAAAAATTAACAGTAGTCATTTTCTTACAATAAATGTTTTAATTCGGAATGTTTCTAATATATTGGGTGAGATATTTATTTTAAATATATTTTATGCGTTTTCAAATGTGTTATCAAATTTTATTTTGATCATAATAAATATTTTAATTTTAAATTATTTAACATTCATTTTAGGGGGATTATAAATATTTTATTCCTTACAAAATATTCAAATACTTGTTTAAGAAATTTGTATTTAATATTTTAAAATATTATTTTAGTTTATTTTTTGGTGAGTCAAATGGATGATATATATTTATAAAGAAAATTATGGTGTATTTCTTTATAATTATTAATTTCTTATTTATTTCTATATATCCAGTTACATAACATACAAAAGGTGGAGATTGATAGACTTGATGTTTGAGGATATTGTTAATGTTGTGTTAGATACTTGTTTTTTTAATTAGCATACCACAAATATATTTTATAATTATTCATTAAAATTTAAATGATTGGTGTTAATATTTTTAAAAATTTAATGCGATGAAATCTATTTTAGCCTTATGTGAATTTTTTATGTAATTAATTATCATTACTCATCTAATTAAGCATAACTTTGGTGAACATGGGAATATTAATGTATTATCCTTTCATTGATTCTAAAGAAAATTTTTCATGGCGTTGATAATTTTTTAATAACATAACAGAGTTAATGGAATTTATGGATTATGATTCTTTAGATATAATAACGGATGTTTTCATTGATGGGCTATATAAATCATAATCATTACATTCTCATAGGGATAATACTCCATTACACATATTATTGAAAATAAGACTTAATATCAAATATATATCAACCATTATGCAAGGCTACACCAATTCCCCTAAGAAGATATGGAAAATACATTTACATAGTAGTACATATTTTTTTCCGTAAATTTTTTCATTCTTATGTTTCTCAAAAAGATGATTTGATTTTTCAAAACTCATATAAACAACAATAGTAAGATCATAAATTTAGAATCTATCATACGATGAAGATCATAAAGGACTATAGGTTTTGTTTTTTACATCATTCAAGATCTATAATGTATTTTTTATAGTCTATTTTATTATTAATTTTAAATTTTTAATTACATTTTTTTTCTTTGAATCATGTTTTCTATTTTATTGGACTAAAATAAAAATTATGGATTTTCAAATTATTGGAAGTGGTTTTTATTTAAACGTCTTAGGAATAATGTTGGAATGAATTTTTGAATACACTAGATATTCATTAGTAGGGTAAAATTTTAATTCCTTGTTTTTATAATTTATGAGCCATATATATTTAAAATCATTTTTTGTAAACATCTATGATGACATCTAATGATGAATTCGTATGTCCTTTGGTGAACATTTTCTATAAATAATATGTGAACTATATCAAAATGAAAATAAATGGTAGGAAATGACAATTTAATTTGTGGATTACTAAAATATTGTCTTTTGGAAATCAAAACTATTGTTTCCATGTTGATCATTAGAATTTTTTTCTTGAGATAATATTCATTAATATGTGATCTAGCTGATACTTATACTCTTTATTTTTAATCATGATCATTATTTATTGGACTAATGTTTTTTGGTTGATTACAAGTTATTTTTAACCTAAAATAATGTATTTTTTTGGTATGAATTGATTGGATTGAGTCAAAAAGTTCATCTGATCGACATAGGGTGTTTTCGGGACCTTTTATGTGAGAATTATTTAATCATGGTTTTCCAAAACCATGCAGATTCTCTAGGAAACCACGAAACTAGATTTTGAGGATCAATGGCGTAGAAGAATGTTATTGTTGACATTTTAAAAAATTAAATAGCCTAACATTGAAATCCTTATCATATTCTCTTGTGGATAATATATTGGTTGACACACATTTTGTCAAAACCATTTAAATTTTTTAGGGGTCTAGAATGGGAACTTCTTAAGTGCATTATTTGTCACTCTTCATAGTAAAACAGAACAACTGTGAAATTAATGAACAAAATCAATCCTCAAAATATGTTTATGGTATCCATTAACCCATCATTATTTATATAGTAATATATCCAGATTTTTAATAATCCTTTATCATTCCCTCATTATTTTATATCCTATAAAACTATTTTTTTATGAATCTTAGTTGGTCAAAGATCATGAATTGATGAATGTGATATAAAACCCTCTATTAAATACTTTTATCATTGATATACAACTATTATCCTTTGATAAATCATATATTCATAGTATGGTTTCCTCATATATGAATTTCAATGCTATCTAATGATGGATTCTTGAATCATTGTATGATCGGTGGTATTTTCAAGGTACCAATGACATCCGTTTTGATCAGAGTTAAATTATTCAAGAATTGGGGATGATTCCAGGTATGTTTTTAAATATTGATAGTCTTCAAACACACTTCGTAATCTCTATCATCATTAATTTATTTTATATTAAAGCATTTATGATGGATCAATGATAATTTTCTTGACCCAAAGTTCCCTTATTTAATATAATTGGAATATAAGATCCATTACTTTGTCTAAAAATCATATTTTTAATTGGAATCCATTACTTATAAATACATCCAAATTGGTTATTTTATTAGAATCCATGAGGTATGTGACTCTATAAGAACCATTCATGACATGTAATTTACATGAATATCATTTTCTTACATCCTTCATAGTGAACTATAACCAGATATAGGCATACTTGATGTGAAATTTAGATCTCTATGGGTCTGAAACAAGGTTTATTAATTAATCCTTAATGAGCTTGGAATTTATTCATCAATAACCTTCAAGTAAGAATTTCAATTCCTTTTGAGGACCTTCTAAACATGTTTCCACAATTTATACCATGTTGGAAAATCATGTTGACAATTTTTAGTTAAGTTTTCTTATTTGGGCGTGTTACTGTAATACCCATTTATGATCTATGTTTCCTTGATTATTTATAGAGTATCTCATTTCCATTCATGATGTTGATCAAATGTTATTAAATATTGATACTATATAAAAATGCTGACATCATATGTTTAGCATGTTATGAATATATATGTGATATGTGTTATTATGTCATCGAAGTTGTTTTATTGGTACTCATAATAGGTGGAAATTCTGTCCATGATTATGCCTTTATAGGGTGTATGCATGATATGAAATGCTGATGATGATTGAGAAAAATTTAGGGAATGATCATGGTCAACTTGTGGTTCATGAAAAACTTTATTCCTCGAGGATACCATGTAACTCTACAGAACTATGTAAAATTACAATAATGATTTTCATTTTTAGTAGATTAGTTGGGAATGTAGATTAACATGTAGTTATCCTTATTCCCAATTCCTATTATCTTTTCCGACAACATGATCATCAACCTATAATGGAGACAAACCTAGTGTGGTCGGGGCTCATTTCAGATTGGATAGAACATGAGTTATTAGAACATGATTATTTATGACTTCTTGTTCATTTATTTTATTTCATGGAATACAGATGTTATACCTATGAAAATTTAAATGGTCCATTGGTGGTTTTCTACTAGGTTATTATACTAATAACCTTTAGAAGAATCTTGATGCACAAGAAAACTTAATGTATAGGGATCAATTAAATGGAATGTATCTTATGGGGGATATATGAACTATGGAGCATATATCTATAAGTGAATTTATTTTTACTCAAAAGAATACAAAGGTATTATTTAATTATCAACATGCACATTAATTGGGTTTGGATTTCTCCTAAGGGATCAAGCATATTTTCCTTTATTAATTTTCATGAAATATGTGCTATAATATATTACATTATCCTGAATGGATCGAAGGCCTTGAATATGTATTGATTTTGATAACCCCCATTTTCATGGGATGAGGGGGAACCCTTGCAGGGCTCATAGGCTTAGTGATTACATGACCCGTAGGACTTAAGAAATATACAGACTATACTTAGAACACCTCCTCCATGATTTTTCATCGTGATATCAGTTCTCCCCCTTTTCATGGATATTCAAATAGTCTTCCCATGAAAGCACAAGATTGTCTCGATGAAAATGGCATACCCTATTTCTAAAAAAATCTTCTTAGATTCTAATTTGGTGAATGTGCCTACTCTGTTTCCCCATCTGGATTCTTCTCCTTGTAGAGTCTCTCAAATCATTTAAGCATAATTTCAGTTGGCCTAAAGGCCTTGCGATGTCCCAATGGCATTTAGGTTACCTGATGGCCCTGAGCTGGCACGAAATCCTTAATGTCCTGAAGACCTAGGTTGCCCCAATGTTGTTAAAGGACATGAGTCCGAAACTGGGGGCTAGAAAGCCCAAATGGATGAATAGATTTAGCTACTATAGTACCGAATAATGATTGCTACAGTGAATTCTACGTTACTTCTACAATACTGCTGATGTGTCCTTGAAATATATCTCCACCTAGTTTTGAACTCAGGTCTCCTAGATGCACTTGTTGAGTCCTCAACAACTGGATTGATGCTCTTGTGAATTATACATTATGATGTATTATCTTATGCAATGATTACACATGTTTTTTATATTTAATTTATATTATTGGAGCATATATATGATTCTTGTTCAATGGTTATAGACAAAAAACTGGCGGTCTTCAGAACCTTAATAATAGGTGTCATTCCCTTGTGTATGTAAAGTCATGTATGATTTCTTTATGATCATTGGCATAGACTCAAATATTCGAATCAGGGAGTTACAAAGTGATTTAATAGAATTTTATTCTATTCTTTTTGAACAAATTAAGAAATATTGGAAATGATATATGGTACCTGGAACCAGGGTAAGTGATTTTCAATGTCCCTACAAAGATCTAGTTCAACAAATATTTGATTTAGAATCAATGGGATATTTACACTATTTTATGGGATATTTGGTGCATTCATGTGACTTGACCATGCATATAGGATCAAATTAAACATATATAACTATTGTGTGACACATATTACTTATATAATTTAATTACATGATTATAGTTATTGTTTGTGATAGCCCTGTATTTATTGATTGATCGGTACATCTATTTTCAATAATGTTGTTATATATATGTTGGGATTAATTAATTAATCCTATTTATTATATTATGTTTTTATATATATTTGTGATTTAGAATAACATGTAGAGATGGAACCTTGGTTTAAAATAGGACTGATGTACATTGGGATATGGGTATACTCCTAGTAAAACCTTCTGTGATCCTGTTGATTGATTAAGATATATCCTACCTACATTATTTTTTTTCTACATGTTTAATTCATAATTTAGAGGATTCTTCCCCAAAGGAGAAGGATGGGACCACCACCTGATCTGGGATGTATGGTCCTTCTATAGAAGAGGTCCCTAATTTTATCCCATTATTTAGGAATGTAATGTTGAACATGTTTCTTCCCCCACTCTAGTGTCCCATATTGTAGTCAAACCACAACTTGGAGTTATATCACATTTCATGTCTATGTAAAAGGTGCATCGATTCCCCGGGTTAATGATGCCATAGTATTCCATCTCCAACATCCACTTTCCATTCAAATTGCTATGGGTGTGAAGGATGTGGAGGACTAAACTGATATCATCTAGGGTTTCATTTTCCTCATTGAGACACCTATGTATAAGATGGTGATTCTTGGAATGTTCAATCTATAGGGATATACCAAGAGGTATTGGGGAATGATGGGGATTGATGGGACCTGTTGGATGATATTGGGGTCTCCCCAGCTAATCCTTCAAGGGAATGGTCATTGTATAATTGTTTCATATTATGATAAATATAAATGAAGTGTAGGTGTTCCTACAGCTATAATAGTGGTCTATTATAAATTCCCCAACCCCAGTAGCCTAGACTCATTGTTTACTTTATTACATTTTAATTCGATAGAATTTATTATATACAAATGGACTAAATAGTTTACTAGTCTAGTTAAAATGGACCTATACAAGAATTTAACATAAAATATAAAATAAAAAATAAAAAATTATTTTCTTTTTGAAAATATCCGTTCCCTCTAGAAGTTCCCTTTATATCAATCATAAAACATTTCTTAGAATCATGGGGAAAGGAGTCATAAGAAAGTGTTGATCTCAAATGCCCAGTAGGGGTTTGGGTACATTTGAAGATATCATTAATAAATATTTTTTAATAAATATGGAATGTTATATATAAAAAATATTCTATTAAATCGTTTACCTGAACATGAAGATTAACATGTAAGGAATAAATTATAAAAAAATCCATATAAATAATCTTATAAGCTATAAACTCCTCCATGGATATTATAATAAATAAAATAATAAAAAATATATTGATAGCATAATTGATAATGTTGGAATTCATAATACCATACATATGAAACAAATCATCTAGGACTTGTTCTATGACATATGAAACAATATCGGGGTTGTATTCCAAGACATCTACCAAAATACACAAGACATCGTCCAAAACCCAGTCCAGTTAGTCTCAAGAGACCTAATGATTCATTAAGGGGATATAAAGTGCCTCTTCCATCAATTCTTATATACAATAAATTAATAATATAAATGGGGGGAGACATAATAAATTAAACATTGCATTTTAAAAATAGGCATACAATTTGTTAATAATTTACCCATTCAATAATAATAATCATAAACTAAGCTATGTATTATGGAGAATGGTATACAAATAGTACATCCACAGTAAAAGAAATTGTAAAATATCTAGAGAAATAATGAAGAATGTATCAACACAATTTATAACTGATGGATTATAAGTGAAATAATTATTTGTTTCATTGATCAATAAAAATACAATTAAAATATATTTAAAAAATTTCTTATTGAAAAACAAATTTCATTTAGAAACACAATTTTTAAAATGAAAAAACAATCAATATATTTTAAAAAACAATTACTAAAATATAACCATTTATAATTATAAAACAAACTCAAAATCAATCAGTGTTCATGATGGCGATCAATATCATTCATTACGTACATGTTAAAAAAATGAGTTCATTAGCATTATAGTAAGAAAAGTAAACAACTAAATTGTCAATAAAATTATAGGAATATTAATTTAAAAATATATATAAAAATCCAATAATGGGTAAAATTTCATTGTTAAATAATTGAGATAATTTATAAAGAATTATTTAAAATATTTTCAAAAAACAAGGATATCGAAGAAAAATAATTTTCGGCCGCACAGGGAAATAATATTATTAATATATAAAAACATGTTCTGAATAATTTTTAACTACTTATGAGTAGAAAAATATACTGTTACATGAAAAGATCTTGACTATAGAGTGGAAAATAATATAGATTGGTTTTTATATACAAATGCCATATAAATCCCCCAAGTGAGGCTTAAACAAAAACAACCTAAATAGTGATGAGATTATGAAATGTACTAATACCACTTTTGTAACATTTGAATTTTTAGCCCCATGTAATAAATGTAATCATATTAATATTTAGATAACATAAATATATATATATATAGGATAAACAATATCAATGGGGAATTTTATATATATAAATAATAAATAGTTAGTTAATATGTAATATGTCTGACTGATCTAGAATTGAGTTGAGATAACCCTACCACAAGTTCAATTTCCATGCTATATGTATATAGCTTCTATAAAATATATATTTTATAAATTAATTATTTAACCCTAATAATATATTTTTTAACATAAATGATTTACTTATAGTCTTTTAGGATCAATTTAATAACAATTCATTTTTATAATCACTCTTTTCAGGGATAATTTCTTGCATTTCCCTTTTTGTTTTGGAAATGTAATTAAATTCCTTTTACATTTATCAAGGATCCATAATATGAAGAATATTATAAATGTTATAAATATAATATATATTCATTATATATTTATTATTCGTACACCATAAATTTTTGAGATATAAAAAGAATTACATAATTTGTTGACATAGTAGACCATTCGTATACGTGAACATTGATTCCATTTTCATGATGGGTGGAATGTATGAAAGTGAAATAATATATAAACTTTATAGAGACAATATTATTCCATATATATAACATATATTCATGACATTTAAACATATTATCATCTATTTGAAAAAAACTGTAAAAAAATTACAGAGCTTCGTAGAGGCTGTATTCCACACGTACACACGAGTGACATTATTGTTTTCCAAAGGATTTAATGTTAAGAAGGTATATGTGATATAATTATTTTAGAATAATATTTACTTAAAAATTATATTATAATTTATTAATATTCATCCTTATATATTTCAGTTAGGGGAGGTGATGGAAAATGAAATATATCGGTTCACGAGGTAGTAGTACATCAAAAAAATGAGCTGTGTTGTCATTATAAATTTAATGGAAAAGAATATGGATATAGTTTATTATATAAATATAATAACATATCAGAATATGGTTGATTCAAGAATTATTAAATAGAATTTTTTTAGTTCAAAAATAATGGTTTAAAATGAATAATGAAAGAGGAAGAGCATCATTAGGATGATTACATCCTCTTCAAGAAACCCCAATTGAATCTCTTCCAAATAACCATTGGTTAGTTATTTTGGAAGGAACATATGATCTATAATATGTTTATGGATTTTGGGGATGTACTTTCGAAGGTTTTGGTCATGAAAAATGGCTTATGAAGTATGGAAAGGTGATGATAAGAATTTACCTTTTATAATTGAGCAGGTGTGGCATTTTTTGTAACTACATAAAACTAATAAATAATAGGAATTCACACTCACCAAAATTGCTAAAAAATTTATAAATAGTGGATTATGGAGATTATATCGTAAATAAAAACATCCTAAAAAGAAAAATATATATGTTTTATATATGTTGTTTTGTAATATTCAATATTTCTTACTTTTGGCATTTTAATTTTCACAATGGTAACTTGTATTTTTACCTAGGGAATTTTACATTTAAGACTCACTTTTTTTATCCGAATTATATATTTTTTACACATTGTTTCTAAAAATTAAATAAAAATTTTCAAATAGAAATATATTTTATGTTGAACATTAAATTTAACATTGGCATATGAAACGTGATAGAATCAATTTTACCCTTTATAGCGGTATTTGTTTACTATTTTTGGGTTAATTTAATTATTAGAAAGGGGGAATTTTTACATGAATGTACTATGGTTGAAATAATTTAATATATAAAAACGTATTGGTATAGGAATTGTTTTTCAGTAATATTAAATCATTTTATAACGTATTATTTATTATTAAATGATATTAATGTCAATTTTGACACTAATAACTTAATTTTATTTTAAAATATCAATAAAATCATATAAGTTGAGATAATTCCTCTAAATAGTATATAAAATGTTATATTAATCTTCAAAATTAATATAATTAAATAATAAATTCAGTTTATATTTCTTTTAAAATTATATGTATTATGGTTTATTTGTATATTATTTAAAAATTTACAGCATTGGTATTTCATAGTCATTTAATGTAATTTTAATATTTTTAAAAATTAAACGTATATTCCCCCCCCCCCCATCAATTTAATTTAATTAGTTTCAATTTATTAAACATTATTTGTTGACATGTTTTTTTTCCTATGTGATGTCATAACTATAATTTTAGATCACGATGGTGACAATTTTTATTTTTCATTAAATAAATTTTAATAATGATCATTTTAAGGGAAACTATTCCCACAGGTAAAAATATAATGATCCTATGGTAACTAAAGATGAAATATTGACAGAAAATATAATTTAGACAATAATTTTGGGAATGTAAACACTTATTATTTCTTTCAACCCCTAGTAAACTAGTTTTAATAGTTACCTTGGAAATCAATTATTACATTTTACTATTCCTTAAGATAAAAACATTAGTTGAACGTATTATATAATATTCATTATTTATATTCAAAATATTCAATCCATTTTTTCAAAATTACATTCATATATATTAAAAAAAAAAATTTAAAATTAAACATATAGACAAGATGAAAAAATGGTTTTCTAAAGGGAAAATTATTGTTAGTATAGAATGTTTTATCATCCAAAATAAAGTTTAAATTTGTTATAATGACCTAAATTATATATATCATAATAAAAATGAACAATGTCTACATTTAAAACAATTTATGTAAAAATTTATCATTTAAATTTATTACACGAAAAGAGAGTTTTCAATAAAAGCCATTAATTTTCAGTATTCCTTGAAAAAAATTAACATTTTCATTAAATTATAATAAATTCTCTATAAGAAAATTTATATATAATAAATATGAAAATTAATGGTAATTTCAAAAAATAATGTTTATAATAGTTTTAAAATTTAATTTTAATTTAGGGGAACAAAGTGTAATGAAACCTCATTTTACAAAATTTATTTTTCATTCAAATGATTATTAATTTAAATCTTTTCAATAGGTAACCAAGGGATTACTTTTATACCCATTTAAATAATATAATTTTCATAATATACTTATTCATATCAAACTATTTAATTATAACATTATAATGGTATACTATTTTAAGGTTCACTTAAACCTGAGGTTCCATGTCTCGAATTATATAGAAGAGATTATATTTAATATATATATATATATATTATGGATGTTTAAGTTAATTTTTTTTCTTTTTGTATTATATAGGACCAAATTTTCATCTTTTAAAATCATTCGGTGTTACATTATATTCCCTTAAATATTTTTTCACTCAAAATTATATTTTTCCCACGTAAGTCAAGTATTTTAAATAAACCAACTTCATAAAAAGTGTCCATAAATTATCCTAATTATAAAAGGGAAACTAATGTTTGAATTTAATATATATTAAAATTAACATAGGAGTTAATTTAGGATAATATTAGTGGGAATTTAATATATTGGAATGGTGGGAAATCATATATGCATAAGGAGAGTGATAGAGATCATTCTCAAAATAAACTAAATGACCAAGGGAATGCTAATAACCAAAAAAGCAAAAAATTTCTAATAGAAATGAAGATAATTGGTTAAAATTTTATTTTCAAGATCACTTTCATAATGATAAGGAATTAAATTACCATATATACTAGAAAAATTAATTAAAAAACTTACATGATATCTATCTAATTCATATATACAATTTAATATATGGGTTGTGATTTGATCAATTTAAACGTAATTTAAAAATCTAATAAATGAATATGTAAATGTGTTTTTTATATGTGATATACTAAATTTATATTTGGCATATCATAAGATCGATAAAATGGTGAAACATTATCCATAATATCTCATTATATTTTCAAATAATCCAATAACACCCAATAATAAACATTATCCATTCCACTAATAGCTGAAATTATATTTCCTACAAAATATGTCTAAAAAAATTAACAGTACAAATATTTATATGGATGGTCACTAAATCCCCAAAATATACTTAACATTAAATAATATAATGTATCATTTATTGTCACATAGAAAATATGTGAATAAATTTTCTATTATATAACCATAATTAAAACATACATCCTTCTTAAAAAACATATAAAATTAAAAATATTCGGTACATCATAATATTATTTAATCTCTATCAATGATAACATAAACCAAATTTTGAAAAAATAAATAATGAGTTTTAAAGTCATCAATAAATCCAATTTAATTTTTACAAATATATCTTTATAAAAAAACAAAATTATCTCAAAATTATGAATATATTAAGGTTTATCATACCTTAATAATTTTTTTTAATAATATTTCATATTTCCATAAAATAAATTTTCTAGCTCATCGGTATCATTAATAATATTATCTTAAATCCTTGATGAAAAATTATTGAGGAACCCTCTGATGATGTTATATGATTATAATATCCTAAATAAAATTTATAATGATTGTTCTATAACATAATTATTTTAATCTCAATAAAAATTCAATCACTAAAGATAATTTATACACTATTAACATGGATTAATTATCTTTTAACTTAAATACTCCATTTATAATTATATTTAGTCATGTCATCTTCTACATCAAAATACTTACAAATAAAATCTCGATGATCCCCTTAATGATCATTAAACCTAGTACATAGATTTTAATAATTCCCATAAATTAAAATTTTAAAACATCCAACAATTGATAATTTATTAATCAAACCCATATAAAATTATATTTTCACTAAAAATTTCGTATTCCTTCAGATTTTTTTTTAATTTTCCCTTCTTGTCCACAAACAAATCAACTTCTAATTCCCTATAGTCATTCCCATTGTAAAGACCCCAACCTTATTATCTTATAGTTAGTGGTTAGATTATTACATTGTCATAAGATACAAGAAGGTTCATCCCAGAGTATTAAATACTTTATTAGTATCATAAAACTAGATACATACTAGAAAATAGATTACATTTCAAACATAAAATACATTGTGTAATTTCTCTAAAAAATTATTTTCCAAAACGCAACCTTTAATATCAATCATAAAACACTTTCTTATATCCTGGGAATGTGTAATTCAATAAATTTGTTAGTTGAAATTCTTATAAGGGGATAGGTAAAATAGAATCTATGAATAAATAATGAATAACAAATACGAAATTAAATATCTAATACATATTACATTTAATAAATAACATGAGCATAATATGATATGAATTAAAGATGATAAAATACTGAAATATGAACAATAATAGAAAAATTAAACATTACCATGTATAAATATACATTGGAATAATAACATGGAATATAAATAACAAATCTCATGTTGATTTATTACATAATATAAGACATCATAATCATACCATCAATGAATTTACCAAGACACAATACATAAAATGGTATGACCTCATCCAATACCCAAACTATATTGTATCATGAGACTCACTTTTTTACCAAGGCTCTATATTAGTCCTGAACTATCATTGATTCATTATAATACAATCCTCATATGAAATCCATGTAACATAAGGAACATAGACATTCATGTGGGAAATATGCAATAAAAAATGTCAATACTTTACGTAATTAATAAACGTAACCATAATTAATCCAGATTAATATAGGGAGTGGAATCGAAATATCACATCCAATGTCAAAGTGATCATAAAACTTAAAAATAATGAATAATTATAATATTAATAAAAGAGATACAAAGTGGATCATAAGTAAACGAAAGTGTTGATGTCATTGATGAATAAAAATAAATTTTAAAAAATCATGGAGATAATACCTTCTTCATATTTAAAATCACACTAAAAATAAAACATAAAAAATTCAATAGAGTTTTCATTGATGATAACAATTAAAAAAATTTAAAATAACATTTAAAAGATTATGTGGTCTTGATAGTACAAATTTAGACACATTCCAAAAATGTTAATGAAAATTTTCCATTAACTATTTTTGTAAAATAAAAAAGGGAATGATATTGGAAATTACATTAATATACATTTAAAAAATATAAAAGTATGTAAAATTTATTAAATAAATCATTGTATAAAATTTTTGGAAAACAATTTTCAAAATAATTTTTAAAATATAATGATTTTTGATGAAAAGAAATTTCTGATTTAAAAGAGGAATAATGTTATATTTTATTAAAAATATTCTCAAACAAATTATTTAGAAAATATTCAAAAATAATGGTACAATCACATTAATAATTCATGAATGAACCAATAAAATATAGATTTATTTAAACATATAAATATTAAATAAATTACCTATGGTATACTTAAACAAAAACAGTCCTATATAATGATGAGATTGTGGAATAAACACTTATAAATTTGGTATATTATTCATTGTACACCCCATAAAGGTAATAAGTGTCAATAAAATCATTTAATAACATGATAATAATGAAAATAATGATATGATATATCTAATGTGTAGTTTATAAATCACACAAAATAAATAAGTGGTGAAGAATGTGTATATCCCAGAGAGTTAAAAGAGAGAGGAGAAAACCTTAATTAAAGTTAACCTTTCATAAAACATGTCTAAAAATCTTATATAATGATTCTAGACATGTAAATTATTTATAAACTAACATTATTTATTTTTATGAAATTTTATATTATCCTTTAATTGTATCTTACCAAAACATCATTAATGATATTTCAATATTTTTAATGTTTTCAGTGTTAAATAGATTGTGTTCCCAAGCTTGTTTCATCATGAAATTACCACTCCACTTGCATAATATATAGATAGACCACAAAAATAATGATATTAAGGTCATATATGTCAAATATATTCATTAAAAATATTTTTTATAATTAATCTATATTTTTGAACATGGAAAATAAATCACATTCCATTTTAGAGATGGAAGGCTGTACGCATGAAAAAATGATGAAATCACTCCATTAATGTGTGAAAAAGTAAGGAATTGGGTGATGTATTAATTTAAAAGAATAAATATCATAACATAAGTTCAATATATCAATTATTTCCATCATTATAACCATCCATGTAATATGGTGATTAAAACTGAATTACACCTCAATGTGAACACGATAATCCATAGGTACTCACATGTTGTTTTTTTGTTTTTCATTAGATTGATAAAAATGTAGAATATTGTTTTTTATAATATTAAGAAAATCCCAATGTATATAAGATACTATTGTTTTTATATTTGGATAGAAACATCACATGAAGAGGATGTATAAGATGAAATAAATTTGAAATATTTGACAAAAAATATTATCTCTTCTTCAGTGTAATTTTTCGAGATTTATTTTTAAGGGACTAAATGATTGTTTATTTAGGATAACAACATCTGTAGATCATCAATAATTAAATTTATAAATTTATTTTCTAGGAAGTGGTCATGATATATGGCTCAATGTGGTGAAAAAAACGTGAAGTAAGGGGTTCCCATATATAATTGAGGTTAGATGAAGTTTAATAATTTCTTAAAATATTAATTTAATATAAACTTATATTCAATTCAAAAATGATAAATAATTATTTCATTATAATATATGTTTTTATGGGTTTTAATACCCATATATTATAAAATATATAATCTTTTCCCTTAATTTCGAATGTTATATTTTGGTTTTAACCAAAATTTATCCACTTTAACTCCTACTATGAAAACATTTATTTTTTTAATTGGGAACATTTTTTAATTAAAATAAAAAATTATACTAAATAGGTAATGAAAGTAATTTAAATTATTATGCCAAATAATCACCAGAATTTAATTTCATTAGGAATTTTATATAAATTTAGAAAATATTTTATTCTATAAAATATTAATAATATTAATTTTAATAACTATTAATTACATTGATTTTAATAATATCAATATAACACTTTTAATTATAAAAATATAATTTATTACATGCCTAACATGTCAGATACAACAATAAAATTTGAGTATCACGTTAATTATATCATATTATATTCATTTTATCATTATAGATATTATTAATTGAATTTTTTTATTTAGTGAATAATTACTGTATCGAAATTGGGAAAGATTTTAAGGTAATTATTCGTTCCCCAAAAAACAAAAATAAATTTCCATAATGATGATAAATATTATATCATTCCATTTACCACTTATAGATAGAAATATCACCTATATAACCCAATATTTAAAATATTACAATAATTAAAAAATTAATTGTGACATCACTGACTTTACTTTATGTAAAATAATATATATATCATAATCATTTATAAGGGTAATAAAATGGCCATATAGTTGAAAATAGAATTTTTATGGTGTAAAATTAATAATCCCATGATATTGGGTATGTTTTAAAGTCAGTTTCTAGTCCTTATCAGTTTATTTTTACCATTAGTTACATGAGTTACCCTTTACTAGGATAAATAAATTACCAAGGATATTATCCATTTTGGAAAAAATAAATGGGACATATGTACAAAATTTGGACATTTAAAATCCAAATATTTCATTATTTTTAAAAAAAATCATAACACAAATGGTGCTAAATTTAATTAAAGTTAATATGATAACATGAAAAGAAAATAGATTTATTGAGAAATGAATTTTGTTAGACCAAATGTACTTATATAAAAATAAAAAATAAATATTATTAAAATAAAATAGGATATATAAGATAAATTATTATAGTACATATGTCACCATGATATTTAATTCAAATCAAAATGTATCTTGTAAATACAAATATAATTTTATTTTTATAAAAATCTAATTTTTCATTATTCATTGGAAAATGAATCACTTTCCTAAAGTCCACAAAAATTCAACAAAAAATAATTTTAATATAATTATTTCAAAAATAATGTAAATTTTATCAAATCAATTTTCTAAAATATAAAAAATTAATTATTTTTATTTTCACATACATAGAAATAAAACAATATTTATGAAAACATATATTTGATGAATAATTGTACTAAATATTAGAATTTTATTTCAAAATATTAAATAAAAATGATATTTATATATATTACATAATATAGTTAATCATATTCACACATCCAAATTAAATGACTATTTTTTAATCATATTTCATTGTTAGTTTACACTGGGTGTTGCATGAAAAATATTCTATCGAAGATGTAAAAAATAAAATAATAGATAATGTAAAATATTAGGGTGTTACATTAAACTCAAAAACAATAAATTTTATCCTTATTATTTTAAATTAATCATATGAAATAAATGTTTTATATTTGAAAATTCCTTGGTGAGAAACCAACATTGTAAATAGGGTTAGTAAAACATCCTCTTTATAAGAGGGAAGGGGAAATGCAAATATAACAACCAAATTTCGATTTCAAATTATAGAACATTAGTGGGAAGCGAAAAAAATAGACATGGAGGAGATATATAAATATCATGTTCTAATGGATAGTGGTAGATAACTTGGTCATTAGTAATGCAACCATTACCAAAAATATATATTTATGATTAGTTAAAAGGCCATTTATTTCTCAGTAAAAAAAAGTAAACAGGTAACCTTTTTATTCCAAAATCATTTTCTTTGTGTTGAGGGATTCATTTATATATCCAAATTAGAAAAATAAAAATTAAACTAATATTATTCCATTCCATTTTATAAACATAATATTAACCTTTTTTGTGATGTTGATATATTTTAACATCATCACTTATTCTTGTAAATGGATATTCAAGTTTAATTTTTCAAGTTTGAAGAACATTAATGGATAATAAGTTCCAAAAGTTAGTCCTACGGACTTTAAATATTTTCTTACATAAAAATGGTTAGCACATGTAATCAAAATATAATAATATCCAAAGAAAATCATAATTAATTCCATAATTATTTAAGCATAACACTCATCAAAAACATTTTTGTCCAAATTAAATGACTAAAAATTTAGATTGGAGATCACTAAATTCGCAAAATCAACTTGAAATCATATTACCCAAACAAAATAATGTAAATCTCAATAAAACTCACCATATATATGAAAACCATTATCACCTTAACACCTTAATAAAAACATTCCTTTTTTGAAAAAATAAAATATCAAGTTGTTGATAATATTCTTTAATTCCAAACATTGAGTAATCTATATAAAATGTCAAATTAACAAAAAAATCCATATTCACCCATACTATACCATAATCATTTCATTATCATTGTGAAACTATTTATGGTTATTTTAATTTTATACTTTTTTTCCAAAAGATCAAAATCGAATAGAATAACTTATCTTGATTACTAGTACTATTATTCACATGATTCCAAATCCTAAAATAATACGTAATGTTGTAAAATACATATATATCTCATGTTTCTTATAATAATATAATCATTGATAAAATAATTTTTTCCAGATTATTATAATATTAAAATATATAAGTACATTAATCCTAACATTATATTCTTCGACCATTCACTATGTTTTATCTTCTTATAATTTAATACCTTATTCCTTTTATATTTAAATTTTTATCTCCTCAATATCAGAAGTATAACCATTACTTGTATAAAAATGAAAATAATATTCATGATTATCACCCTATGAAATATATTTTCATAATTCATATATTTTTCATATATAAAACATTCAACCATTGAAAATACCTTAGAGGGACCAGTATTATAATATTTTCATTTTTCATAGGAAATTACTTTATTTATATCCTTGTTTTACACATAAAAATCATCTTCCCCTTACTGCAATACATTAACATGTGTGTTTATTCCCACATTCTCAGAAAAAAAACTAAATCATTTTTCATCTATAGTTTCCCTGACATTGTATATCAGCAAACACTATCATTCTACTTTTTGAGGAGTCTGATATTTGGTTAAGGAGGATGTTCTTAGTCATATATTGTGATAATTGGTTATTAATAAGAACAATATTCATTATTACGATAAGTATCCCATTTGGATTCCCATTAAGACATTATATATCACATTAATCATTAACCTAGTTCCTTTTAGTTTCATACATTCACTAAAACCAAAAGCATAGTGTGAGGAACACTAATCATAGTGATAAATCACATTATAATGAAGAGTCATTTATAGGATGAAACAATCAAGACACTATGTATATATATGACTCCATAGGTTTATCCAAGGTTATCTATTCTAAATACCAAATTTTTAAGATCATAACATATACATATACATGTCCTATATGTCAGTCATAGGGTTATATACCCTAATCTATGTTTCCAAAATCTAGTTCCCATGTTTTCTATGAAACATTATCTAATACCAAATGTAAAGACCCTGACCTTGGTGACCTAGAGTTTGTGGTTACATTATTACACTTTCATAACATACATGTAATAACATATAAATTTTCTAAATTGTCTATTATTATTGGGAATATAGATATATACCTGAAATTCATATTCAACATCAAATATGAAATACAAAATGTTTTTTATTTATGAACACAATTATTCCAATTACTGTAACCAATAATATCAATCATAAAACACTTATTGGTATTCTATAAAAATCTGAAACAAAAGAAAGGGGTGAGTTCAGATTATTAATAAGCGATCTGTAAAATATAATATATGTATAAATAAGCTATAGGGAATAGAGAATATTAAATAAATGAGACTCATTTTTTTTTCAATAACATGAAAAAATAAGGGAAGAATAAACGATGACCAAATAATTAATTATAAATAATCACATGACAAAAAAACTCAAATATGGATATTCAAAAAACCAAATAATCACATAAAATATCAATAAATAATATCATAATGATGGAATTCATAGTTTTTGGGCATCATAAACATATATTCAAGGCTTCATCCAAGACATTATACATAAATGGGTAAGGCCTTATCCAATACCCAAACTAGTTTGTTTCTGGATGCCTAATAATGCATTGAGGGGCTATAATAGGACCTTCCTGTCACTCATTCTCTCGAATACATTTCTCATATAAATCTCTTGTAACATAAAAGTAATTAACATTCATATTAAAAAACTAACATATAAGATGTGAATAAATTCCCCAATCAATAAAGATAACAATAAAAAAAATCCAGAGTAATATGGTTAATGGAATCAGAATAGAACATCCAAAGTAAAATTTAACATAATGCATCCAAAATAATAATATATATTATATAAATAAAACATATTTTAATTGGATCACCAGTAAAAATATGGGTTTATATCATTTATGAATAAAAATATGATTAAAAACGTTTTCGGGGAAAGAATCCTTTACATTTTTTAAATCACTTTTTAAAACTAAATGTCCAAAAAATATTGAAAATAATTTTCAACAACGAAAACCTATAAAAATATAAAAAATAATATGTAAAAAATTTATGGTCATGCCAGTAGGAAATTTCATACATAATGTACATGTTAAAGAAAAATTTCCTTTCACATTTTCCAAAAAATCCAAACCAGCCTTATTTCAAAAATTATATGAAGCTTATATTCAAATAGAATTGGAAAAATATATAAAATTAATTAGTAAATAATTTTTATATGTTTAAGAAAACATTTTTCCAATCCTGATTTGTGAATTGAGTTTTTTATGAAAAAACAATTCTGACCAAAATGAAAAATAAAATTTGATTTTGTTAAAAAAACATCTCAATCATTTTGAGTACCAAATAGTGAAAAAAATTTGATCACATGGAGAATTTATTAATTATTGTATAGTAATATAATATATTAATTTCAAAAAATAATAATTATTTAATTCACCAATGAGATTCTTCAAAAAAAAAATCTTAATAATGATGGGATAGTGAACCAAGCTGTAACAACTTTGGTATCTTCAGTATCACAAAACCCATAAAGGTAATAATCCTAAAATAAAAAATGAAATAAATAGAATTTAATTTGATTCATGATATGATATATCAATGGGGTACCATATCCACCACTATGATGAAATAATATGTCAATAATTTTTAAATCACTTAGAAGTAAAATTGAGACAAGAAATCCATAACACATGGTAATCATCCTTAAAAAAAATTAAAACCTCACTTACAATCATTATAACAAGTTTTTAATTCATATTAGAAACTTATTTATATTTATATAATCTTATATGATCCTTATATGAAATATTACCACCCATTTTAATAATTACATTTCACTATTTTCATTGATTTAGGTTTTAAATGCCTGGAATTGTCATGATTTTTTTGTCATGAAATCCATAGTTCCCTTTCATAGGAAATAAATACACAATATAAATATTTATATTAATGTAAAATATATAAAAGTTATTAATTAAATACATTTTTAGAACCAATCATTAATTTTGAACATGTAAAATGAATCACATCGCGTTGTGGATATGGTTGGACCTATGTATACGTGAGCGTCAAAATTATCCCCATAATGGGTGAAAAGGAAATGAAGTGAGTGATATATTCATAAAAAATATTCAATATCATTAGATAATTACAATATATATCCATTATTTGAATCTTTATAACCACTCTTGTAATGTTTCCATGAAAAGAAATTACACCAATACATGGAGAAGAAAATCAGTACATACCCACATATAGTGTTTTCATTTTTCAAAGGATGTATAAAAGGTAGAAAATAATTGTTTCATAATCATAATCACATATCTTTATATAGATGAAACTATATTTTTTTATGGAAAAAATAATGCATAAGAAGAAGAATAATAAATAATTTTTAAATAGTTGATATAAAATATTATCTCTTCTTTGATGGACTTCATATTGATCACTTTTTAAGGGGATTAAGGTTGTAATATTGAGGATTCTTGCACCTAAAAACATGGATAATAATTTTGTGAAAAGGAATCTTCAAAACATTGTTGATATATATTGATCAATGTTGTGTAAATAAGTCAAATTAGGGGTGTCCTTTTCAAATTGAGGTGAGGGGACCCTTAGGAGTTTCCTAAAATAATAATTTAATATAAAAAAATTAAATTTAAAATGTATAAAAATTTATTAATTTATAATATAGATGTATTTGGGGTCAAAATACTATTAATAAATAAATATTTATATGTTATGAAAAATTTCTACCATTATCAAACTATTTTAACCCTTATTTAACATATTTAACTCTTACTATGGAAAAAATTATTTTTTTCTATTATCAGGGTTTATATTATTACTATTAAAGTAATCATCACTCTTAAATGGTTCATATTGGGAATTTTAAACCATATCCCTATTATTTTTTTATTTAATATTTTAGTAGTTTTTTATAAATTCATAAATTTTTATATGGTATAAAATATTCATAATATCAGTTTTAAGAATTATTTATTACATTGAATTTAACATGATGGATGTGACACATAAAATTAGTACTAGATATTTAATAAAATCCTAACATTTCATGTTAATATATAATTTTCATTGATTAAATTATGTGTCTAAAATTAAATTTATTTATTTATTTTTAATATCATCAATTTTATTTTTTGATTAATTAAATAAATTATCCATTAGCATTATGAAATCATTAAAAGTATTTATTTCATTGGTAAAATTTAAAAATAAATTAAAATAAACAATATAAGTCATTTATTTTTTAAATTAATATTTATAGTCAATTATATCCTCCAGATAACCTAATATTACAGGTTTTTATGGTTTAAAAATATGAGTGTGACATCTATCGATTTTCATTTAATTAAAAATTATATATGTCATAATCTCCTAGAAATGGAATCTAAAGTCTATATATTCAAACCTTGAATTATAATATATGAAAAATAGTCATCTAATAAAACTATGTCAAGTGTTAGGTTCATTTTATATTCCTTATCATATTATTTTTACCCTCAATTACCTGATTTATCATTTACCGTGGTAATAAATATTACTATGTTTACTACTAAGTATACTATTCATTTGAAACAAAATGAATACTAAAATAAGAAAAAAATATAGACCTCATGTATTAAAATAAAAAACTATGATTTTTCTAAATTTTATTTAAAAATAAACCCGCAAAATGCAATAAAAAAGAGTTTTCTTGAAAAATGCATTTTTATACCAATGAAATACCCTTATACCAAAACATTGTATAAGTATTATTAAAATTGAATTAATTTTTGAATATGTAAGAAAATATTACTTCTCTTAATTTGATAATATGTTCAAAAAATAGTTGTTATTCTTAATAAAAATAAAATTGTTGTTTTATAAAAATCATTATTCTTCACTATTAATTGGAAAATCAATATTATAAAAATGATACCACCCTAACAAAATTCAAATATCACTATTTAAAAAATTACATTAATTTTATCTAATATATTTTATAAAAGTTTCAATAATAAGTTATATTTATTTTCTCATAGAATGTAATCAATTTATTTCTTTTAGAAAACATATATTTGAATATTCAATTTTAGAAAATCAGGTGTTTATTTATTAATCATAAAAAATGAATATTATATATATTTCATATTATAGTTAATTAAATTAATACCCTCAAATTATATGGCTTGATTATTATCATATTTCATTGTTCATTTAAGATTTGTGTTGTATGGAATATGAGATATCAACAAGGTTAAATTTAAAAAGATACATACCAAAAATCATGGGGTGTTACACTCGTGAAAGATTTTCCCGAATTCATGACATATAGAAAAGTGAATACTATATAGTTAATGATGTCCACCACCAATTATCTTAGTGAAATTGATACTTATCTTCTTTAGTATCTTAGATCGTGTGTTCTGGTGAAAATTTTTATTCATCTATCATGAAAACTAATTATTCATAAGAATAATATCCTTTAATATAGTCATCATACTTTTTGGTTCCATATAAAAAAAATCCATGAAATGTAATGAAAAAAATAGTTCCATACGGTTCCCCCCATTGACTGAAACAAAAAATAATAGTGTGATAAAGAGTAATCATTATGGGGAACCAGAAAATCATGAAAATTATTTACAAGATATCTAATCCATGAAACCTTTTTAAATATATGACACTATAGACATAATATTTGACATTCATTATCATCATATATTCATATCCTTTATTATGGTTTGTAAAAAAATGTGAGTTAGAAAAATAATATCCCTTAGGAGTGATAAACATGGTTTACAGTAAGTCTCATTTTCATGTACCATCAAATGCTCTAGTCAAACACGGTGTGCCTTTTTTGTTGTTAATTTCCCATGGTACTTTATTATAGAACCACATCCACATGTATTATCTAGACATAGATGTATTACTATGAATCAAACCTAAAATATTTCATACCAATACTTTAGGATGTAATCTTATACTTTTAATTTTCCTAAAATTCAATAATTTTTCTATGATCTTTAGTAAATGATTTTCTAAATCTAGATCCCAAGGTATTCACTGAACATTATTTGATACCGTCTATAATGATATAGACCGCAGTAGCCTATAATTGGTGATTACTTTATTAAATTGGCACTAAATACATGCAATCACATCATTCTATAATACTTATTATGGGTTTTAATACATCCTAGGAAGGACTTGGTTCAAACCTATGAGGGATACATGAAGATGTGTTAACGTTCTCCAACATGGGTTATTAATTTATTTCTTCCTCTTCCTACCTAAATTTTAATTTAACTATTATGATATAACAACATTATTATCCTAAATATACACAGATGTATTTATGTTAACGTATATTTCATTGAAAATATCTAATTCCATCAAATGGGTTAGGAAATCATCATTCCTATATACGGTGGACTACCACCACATGAACTGACGTCATTCATTTTTCATTTACCACCATTCACCATAATATATTATTATGTAAATAATGTATATATAAATAATAAATTCATAGAATTATTATAACTCTAGAATTATTATATCATATGTACTATATTTATATTCCATTCCATATGGGATACGATAACATCGATCATGAGTATGGTGTACTTCTATCTTTCAATGTGATGTGATTCGTCTTTCACTTATGCTTTATGCAGTTGGTCATAAGGATAAATTTAATGGTTATATGTGGTATAAATGAAATAATAATTATATTCATGAGTAATTTATCAATTGTAAAATATATTTTATAACATTTAATTTTATACTATTTCACATTATAAAATGATTATAATGGAGTTCGTGTACGTGGGCACTAATGCCTCCATGAGACAACATAACTCTATTTTCATCAGAAGAATTCATAGGTGATATATATAAGTATATATATAGAAATAATATTGTATATATATTATATTATTAAAATTATATATGTATAATATTTTACATTCCATCTTAAAAAACCCATTGAAAAATGTTAACATTACTCATGTGTTTGTACATACTACCATCTCTATGATCGTAACGTACAATATTTATGAAAACTATATTTCATAATTTGTTTTAAAAGTATAATTGAAAATTTAAAATTAAAATTATTTTATGATTATTATTTTTTCAATGATTTATGTAGTTAATATGAACTATTATAGTAACATTAACAATGATTCATGAATGATAAAGAAAGGAAATTAAGACATGAAATAATGAACATATTGAAATACAGTTAACTAACAGGTGCTAAAATTTAGTAATAGGATAATATATTAATTTATAAATAAATCATATGGTTGTTTAATATATTTATATCATTTGAAAAACCATTATATATTAGATTTATTAATGTTCAACAAATGGAATGGTTTATGCAAGGGATTTAATCTATTTTTACAATCAATGGAGACTTATTTGTTATTTTTCACAAATTATCCTTTATATGGTCTATAAAATTCCACTTTGACTTGTAATATCACAATTCATTCAAAATTACTGTTAATTTAGGTTTAAATATAAATATTTTCAACCATGTGGATTTGAATTTAAAATTACCATGTTGTAATATTGTTGTACATTATAACAATCATTTATGATTGATAACATTCTCTCGAAGAAATCCTATTCATGTAATAGTTTTTCATTGCAAATTATTTCACAATTATATATACAAATTCCTGAATGATTTATATGATTATATCATAAAATTTATTCCATTTTTACATGAAGTGTTTAATTTGAATATTATTTGATTTTCTATGTATGTATTTATAAAACTGTATCTTTTACTCAAAACATATATGTTATAATAAGAATTATTGATTAATTTATTAAATAGATTTTTTCATATATTATAAATGAATTGTAAAAGTAGAAATATGTGGGTATTTGAAAAATATATCCCATATAATATATCTTTTGAAAGGACTTGACTACAGTGGTATCATGAGGGATGTGATCCTGTAGTCTAATAATTAATGACTTTTTCATTATAAATTTAGTTATTATTATCCATGTGATTGTCATAATTATATTACCTAATGATTCATTTTCATCTGATTATATAGATTAAATGGCATGAACATTCATTTATTTACTATACCATATTAATTAAACCACTCCTACTCATTTAGTCCTGATATTTAAAGGTAATGTGTTATCCAGTTTTTTACCTAACCATATTGATTAATATTTAATGGTACCAGAGAGATTCTATGGTTCATATTACTTAATGGTCATTTGGGATTACCCTTATACTGTTTCCATTCCCCAAGATATGATGAAGGGATTTTTAATGAGGTTATAGGGATGTAGTTTTATTCATTTAATTTTTTATTATGTATTATTTTTATTCTTGTTATGAAATGTATATCCTTTAGGTATAAGGTTCTCCAAAACTACTAAACGGATCGGTCCTTCATGAATTTATTATTTTTATATGTTCCAATGTAATAACATAGAGTACTCGCTTTAGGTTACTATTTTATGGGTCGCTACAATTTTTTTTTGATTTCATTCCATTCAGTGTAATCTTTCTCCTATCGATCATGTTATTCCATAACAATTACCACAAATGATCATCATAACCTTCAAAAGGATTAACAAATAGAATTTTTTGATACTCCCAACAACCAATGAGATTGAATATATTTTATAAATCAATAATCCATACCTCATATAAAAATAGTTCATAAGATCAGCAGAATACAAGAGGGGTTTTATTAATAAAATAATATAAAATTTAAATTTTCTTTTGGGGTTAATGAAGTGGTTCATTAACACGGATACCACCAATATTATTATATTAAACCAATTATTTTTTCAGAATGAAAAAATTAATAATTCTAATTCTTACCATTCCATGGCTGTGATTTGGAATGATATTTTTTCCTTTGTACCGTTATATATTCACAAACCATTTTCTTCTATTGAAGTCTAATTTAGATAGCTATATATTAAATGAATCAATATATAAATTTTCAAAATCAATCTCATGATACCCATAAATTAAAATATCATATGGCTACATACTTCCATTATTCCAACCTATAAATTTATAAAAACCCAACTCCAATGACATGTATAGGGACCATATCCTTATTCAACCCATAATTTTATTTTTATAAAACATTGTTTTGGAGTTTATGAAGTACTTTTTAGGTTTGGAGTTTATTATAATTAAGGTATTAATCATACATAAAGAAACCACTCATTATGAAGTGGTCAATTCGACCAAGATTCAATTATTTTCGGATCACATTTATTTTAAATTGAAACATTTTTTCCTTTCATGAAATAGTTTCATGATTTTCACCATGAATTTATAATTCTTCCAAATCATTGATTAACCTAATGAAACCCATTTAAAAACATGGGATGATCATGAAAGGATTACTACGGTGAATATAATAAAAGAAACTAGTCAATACATTTAAAAACATGAGATTGTATGTAAGGAACTATATTATGATGTACATGTACATTACGTTACATTTTTGGAATACATAATATAAAACAAAAACAAACACCCAAGGACCATAATTGTTTAGTGTCTTTGGAATCTTGGAATACAATCTTCTAATCATGGTGAAAGATCTTCAACATCTCCTAGAAAGGTCTTTACATTTTTTTATCATACCTAAAACCTTTATTTATATCATATGGGAAACAAAATATAAAAAGGGTGAGCTCAAATGATCAGTAAGGGTAAGCAAGGATAAAATTAAACAAACCATATACATTTTAATTTAAAAACATGAACATAATGTTTGAACATCAAAAGCATGAGTTGTGAAATAAATTGTGGTAGTACGTAATGCATAGATAAAAAAGGAACATTCATCATTATAAAATAGCATAGTAATAAAACATGTAATTTTGGAAAACTATTATGAAAATGATATGATTTCCATAGTAGCCAAGTAATTTCATCCAATACCATCATAGTGGACAAAGTCCATTACTGAACCGGGTTTTCTTGTCGTTCCAGCCATATTTTACTGATCAAGATTTAATTGTCATTCTAGCCATGTCTATCTGTTGATATATAAATCATTACCCAACTCATTAGAGGGAGATATATGTCCCACCCATCTCATAATGAAATCATTTTTACGTGTGCCACAAAATAAAATGAAGTCATTCATCATAACCCAATGAATAAAATGGGTTTCATAAATATCATCCCATCATAACATAATCCAAATAAAACAAATGGATTTCATTTCATCATTAGAAAAATCAAAACATGTAAATAACGGATACATTATACTTGAAACATAAACATACGAAATAATTTCTTCTTAGATGGAAAATATTTTTAATAATACACTTGAAATGAATTCTTGAAGAAAATATCCTTTCTTCATTAAAATAATTTTCATTTCACGAAATGCCATGAAATTTTATTAGAAAACAATTTTTTCAAAATAATCATGAAATCATGTAGAGTAATCTTCATGAAAAAATGGTGTTATAAAATCATAAAAATCAGTTCATTCCTTATAAGTTATGAAAACATTCTTCTTGTACTTTTTCCGGAAAAGTCAAAAAGTGTGTAGTATGGTAAAAAAAGAAACATTCCTTCCATATCATGTGGTAGAAGTCAAAAGGGTAAATATGAATTCAAAAATCCATGGAATAATTGTAAAAATTTTATGAAAACATTTTTAGAAAACATGAATGATAAACACAACCCATTTATGTTCTTACTAATAAACAATCTCAGATAAGATTGAGATTGGAATACTTATCCCTTACCTTATGTCAAATTTCACCCGTACATGTCTGAGACTCCTGTATAGTGGGTATAAACATTTTATAAACTTCTAATAGAACCATGATAACATTTATGATATCATATATTATTCACTTACGACTTTATATTATCTGTTCATTTGTCAATTCCATGTTAAAGCGGGGTTTTGGGTAAAATTGTTTCATTTTTCATACGTGTTTTGAATTATAATTATTTATATGATTACTTAGATCAAAATTAATTACTTCCAAAATGTATAACATGATTTATATATAACATATATTAATAATATATATATATATATAATAGATCGATAAATGGAATGAAATACATCATTCATGGAGACGGTAGGTCGTATGTACGCATGAACGCTGTTTTCGTTTCCCTATTAAATTTAATAGAAGTAAGTAAAAAACATATACATAAATAAGGTATCATTATTATGTCACATGTTTCATGATTATTTATTATATATACTTTATGATAATTTTTGAATGGTTTACATGGAGAATTAATCTTATCACGTCATGGTGATGGTAATCCGTACGTACGCACGAGCGATGATATCATTCCCATATTTATTGAATTGAATTGGAGTGGATGATATAATATCGTAGAATTAATATTATGTTATAATAATAATATATATTTATTATTTCCAAAATTATACCCATCCAAGTATGGTGGTGGTGGAAAAACAGATTACACCACGACATGGAGATGGTAAGTCGTACGTACACACGTGTGGTGATTTCGTTTTTCGTAGGATTGATATAAGGATAAATAGGGTTGTTTCATATTTATAATAACATATCATTATATTAGTAATACTTATTTTGTTACTTTATAATGAATCAACTAAATAAGTTGAAGTATAAGAAGAATGAAACTTGAAAGAATCGATAGTAGATATTTCCTTTTCTCCAAGTCCATTTTTTAAAATTTCTCTTAGGGCACTAGAGTTGGTCTTTTTAGGATACTGAAACCTCTATAATGTAACTAGAGATGTTTTTAAGAGGAATTGGAAGGTTTTGGACGATCTTGGAGGCTCAAAATTGAGTGAAGATGAGAGGAAAGTGGTTCCCTTTTATAAGAGTGGAGAGGGGCACATTTGGAAACCTCCAAAATATTAATTTATAATAAACTAAAAACCCACATAAAAACCTTCAAAATGACTCAACATAAAATATGAGATGAGATATGGTGTTAATATCATCAAAAAAATTAAATTTTGACATGTTGTAATTTTATTTTAAAACTTATCATTTTGATTTGTCCTTTTTTAATCTATTTGATTTTATTTGTGGTAATAATATTTTAAATTTTAAATGGTTATAAATACTAACTTATGTTTTTTTAATTTTTCATAATTAGATACTTTATGAAATATTCAACCATATAAATTTCAATTTGTAATTTTTAAATATTATTGTGATTTTTAAAAAATTAAATAATATGTTATTTTTATAAAATATCAATCGTGGCTATTTTTACACTATTCAATTATTTGAATTTAAATAAAATCCACACATAATATATATTTGAAAAAATATTTAATAGATTCCTAAAATGTAATATTCATCTAAAAAATTCACGGAGCACATTAATTTGTTCCTATAATATTTATTTTATTATTTTTAAATCCATTTATTTGATATTTCTCTTAATAAAATAATTACTACAACTTTTTTTATAATTATTTAATATACTTATTTTTTTAATTAAAATTAAAAATAAAATACTAAGATGTATATAAATATATTATATTACATTATAATACTTTTAATTGAATTTATCATATTAAAATCACCACATTTAAATTTTTATATTTATTTAAGTATAAAGGTGACAACTTTCTCATCATTTAAAATAAAATAATATTATTGTCATAATATCTTTTATTAGGCTCAAATGGTCAATAATTATATCCTTTGATGATTATGGTTTAAATTTACTCGACCAATATGTTTTGGTCAGATTTTTGTGCCCATTATGGGCATTATTCATTTAATAAAAACTGTATTATTGATTTTTCACTAAATAAATAATTTCTACATTATTTATGTAAAAGACATTAAGGTAATTATATATTTCATAATAAATAAAAATAAAATATCATGATAAAGATAAAATAATTAAATTTCATTTGATTATTTATACTCGAATTTATATTCTATATAACCATATATTAAAAATACTTTAATTATTAAAGTTTGAGTTAGACATATTTCACTTTCCTTTAAATAAAATAAACTAAAGAACTTAATCACATCCAAGTGGGTTCCAAAAGATAAAATTTCAGCCCAATTATATATTAGGATGAAATTTAATCATCCAATTATATTAATACAATTGTTAGGGTAATTGTATAATATTATTTTTACCCTTAATTACCTGCTTTACCTTTATGTGTGGTAAATAAATTTTATTGTAGTTATTAAACATAATTCTAAAAAATAAAAAGTATCCTATGAACATTATTCGGACCTATTGATTCCAAATATGGAATCCATTTTTCAAAATTCAATACATAGTCATTTTAGTAATTAATTTAAAATTTATCCTGCTGTTGATAAAAAACAGGTTTCAAAAGTTAAAACATTGCAAATGATTGAAATGTTTTTACCTATGAATTCTATATAAAATTAATGATAATGACATATATTATATTAAATGGTAAAAATATATTCTATTTATACTTTAAAACCATTCAATATTATAATATACCTATATAAATTATCTCGATGAAAAAAGATGTTTTTAATTGAAATTTTGCGTTTTTTACTATTCATCAAAATATGAAGGTTATCAGAATAATGTAAAAATTTTATCCAACATAAATTTTTATATAATTATTAAAAATAAGTAGTTTAATTTTTCAAATTTAACTTATAAAATTTTCAAAAAATAGATTTAAAATGGGCGTGCCATCAAAAGGCCACAAAACTGCATTTTTTTAAAATACTTCTTGTATCCAAAAAATTAATTTTGTTCACATACCATGATCTAGAAAATGTGTAAGATGACTTATAATGTTATAAAATTCAAAATACAGTTAATACTATTCATAATGGCTAGTTCATAATGATATTATAACCATATATCGTTGTTTAGTAAAACTCGGTATTGTGTTCAACACATGCTATTGAGGAAGGTCTCTTTTTCATGTAACACAAGCCTTCAATATTGTTTGCATAAACTAAAAGATAATATGGTTTTTCATATAGAGAAATCTAATCTTGGTGTAGCTTAAAACACTAGATATCAAAGAAATTAAAAGTTATATATAACATAAAATCTTGGGGTGTAACATTATACCCCCCTTAAAATGATTTTCGCCCTCAAAATTTGTTGGGGTTATAAGTTTTTTACTACTAGAAAGTTTCTATCATAGAAATCCACATCATAAAAAGGAATAATAAAACTTAATTTTAAAATTTAATGTAAGAAATATAATGGTTACCCAAAGTAACTCATCATCGGGATTCTACATAGGAGCATATAGGTGAAAATATGGATATAGAAGAGAAATGTAACCATCATGTTCTGAATGAGAGTGGTAGAGAACATGGATATGAAAAATCCAATAATCACAAAGCCATAAATTTGTGATGATCTAAGGTACCATCTGATTCATCAGATATAAGGGTACTTGGAAAATTTTTTTTGGTTTTCAATATCATTTCCCTAAAGTTGATGAATTTTTTGCATAAGAAAATAATACATACTTGATTTTAGTGTAATATCATCATTGGTCATTCCATGAAAAATTGCAAATTATTAACTTTTTTAAATAAATTAAATTGAATTTTTCAATCTTGAAGTGTTAGAAGACCAGGAACCATATTTATAGGTCTTTCCATTTGTGTTTATCACAAAAAGGATAGCACAAATTATTAAATATACATAAGTCCATCTATTGTGAGATTATCCATATATGATTCCAAAAATTGACTTATACTTCATCAATAAAACTGATTAATAAAATAAAACCAATTTATACTAACTAGGAACATCTTGTAGGCCAGTTGTTGGTGATAAAGGCCTATCGCACTTCGGTTGTGGGTTCTATTCCCGTATCCTTGTCTGACGCAACAGTTTGTTTCTTGTCCTGTATGTTGTCCTTTTTTCTAAAAATTCACTATTATAACATTCTATAAATAATATCGAATTTTTTTTAGCCTTAATAATACTATCTGATGTCTAAATCAATCCATTCTAATCATTAGTCTTATCCAAAATACTTCTGTCCAATCTCAAAGAATAAAGAAAACGATTACTGGAGAGGTCATCTACAAAACATGGGAATACCATCATTTATCCCCATATATCATAATATATATCTTATTGGTCTTATTCCAAACATGAGAATACCTTAATCATGCATTATCTTGAATCATGGATTACCATATAACTTTAGTGAAAACATGAATGATGTCAAAACTTAACTCTTTCCACATACTAAAATCCTAAAATTTCTATATACTCAAACCATGATATCACTTTGTCTTTATATGAGCTAATTAATACTATCAAACATATTATTTTCTCCTTATCCATTCATTATGCGCATATCATATGCTTTCAAAAAAAAGTCAATCACTTTTCATGGTTACCGATACAATATTCTTAATGAAAAGCACAATGGACCAATACATAGATATTTCAATATATCATAAAAGTAACTCAACAACATTATTCATTAATTCTAATACATAATCCCTTCAATACATCCTCTTCAATGATTGGAATAGAATTTTTCATTCCTTGATTTAGAACTAACATCTTAGGTCAGGGAATTGAGTTGGGTAATTCCCATGTTCTCCACAGATATGACATTGAAATCTGTAACAGTATGTCACTCTATGCCCCTTTCCCCACACAGATAACATCTTCCCCTCCATTTTAGGTATTCCTCAGGGTTATTATTCCTTTATTCTTTATATGTATAAAGCTTAATCTTCCATCCTCTATCTTCCTCACCATTCAAACATGAATAAAAGTCCATCTTCTTCTTATTTGATGACTTAGGAATACAACTAATGTTCACCTTTTTAATCATATATCATGATGACTGATTCAGAATAATCATAATATCATTCTCTCCAGGCATTACAAAATTATGTAGATCATAGTCACCAATTTTTCCATTTGAATCAATGATAATTGAATTCCATCTCGTTCCCTCCAATTACTAAAACCAGAAACCATAGTGTAAGAAACATTTAAAATAATGAGGAAACACATAATCATAAAAAGAAACTCCGGGGATGTCTAACTTATAACACAATATATAATCCATGCACCTTAGGGTTACCCTAGGTTATTCATGATTATAAACACATTTCTACTACTCTAACCTATAGTTATACTAAACCTTAGGGACATCCCTAGACATACCTTATAAATATATATAGGGATCTCACTAATGTTTTCGCATCCAAGTCTCCAAAGGATAACAAAACATTTCATCTGATACCATTGTAGAGACCCATATCTTGACGTACATGGTAATTACATTAATTTTTCATAATACTTATTACATAATAAAAATAGACACCTAAGTACCGTAATAGTTTAATGTCTTTGGAAACTTGGAACAAAATCTTCTAATCATTGTGAAGGATATTCAACATATCCCTTAAAGATCTTTCCCTTTTGTTTTATTACCTAAAAACTTTATTTATATCTTGGGGAAAAGAAAACATAAAAAGGGTGAGCTCAAATTCTTAGTAAGGGTAATAATGGAGAAAATTAAACAAATCATATACATTTGATCTTAAAAACATGAACATATTGTTTAAACATCAAAATCTTAAGTTTTGAAAAAAATATTGGCTATACGTAAAGAATAGATCATAAAGGATAATTAATAATGATAAAATAGAATGGGAATAAAACATGTAATTGTGGAAAACCATTAAGAAAATGATATGATTTCTATAGTATCCAATGCATTTCTTCAAATACCATGCTAGTGGACAAAGTCCATTACTGAACCGAGTTTACATGCCATTCTAGCCCTGTATTACTGATCCAGATTAAATTGACGTTCTAGCCATGTCTATATCTTGAGATATAAATCATTACCCAGTGCATTTGAGGGAGATATTTGTCCCACACATCTCATATTTAAATCATTATTATGTGTGTCACAAAATAAACAGAAATCAGTCATCATAACCCAAAGAATAAAATGGGTTTCATAAACATTATCCCATCATAACATAATCCATATAAAAAAAATGGATATCATTTCGTCATATGAAAAATCAAACCATGTAAATAATAGATAAATTATACTTTAAACATAAACATACTAAATAATGTCATCTTTTATGGAAAATAGTTTTGATAAAATACTTCAAATCAATTCTTGAGGAAAATATCATTTCTTCATCAAAATCACTTTATTTTCACAAAATTCCATGCAATTTAAAAACAAAAGTATTTTATTGAAAATATTCATGAAATCATGAAGAGTAATCTTCATGAAAATAAGGTGTTATAAAACCACAAAAATCCCTTCATTCCATATAAGTTAAAAAACATTCTTCTCGTACTTTTGTCGAAAAAGTCAAAAAAGTATGTCGTATGGTAAACAAAAGAAAGATTCATTCCATGATATTTGGTAGAATTAAAAAAGGGTAAAAATGAATTTAAACATACAAGGAAGAATAGTAAACATTTTATGAAAACAGTTTTAGAAAAAATGGATGATAAACATAACCCCAACAAGTACTTACGAATAAACAATTAAGGATAAGAATTAGAATGGAATAATTTTCTCTTACCTTATGTCCAATTTCTTCCACACATGTCTGAGACTCCTGTATAGTGGGTTTAAACATATTATTAACTTTTAACATAACTATAATTACTTTTATGATATCATTTATGATTCACTTATGACCTTATATTACCTGTTCATTTGTCAATTCCATGTTAAAGCAGTGTTTTTGGTAAAATAGTTTCATTTGTCGTACGTGTTTAGAATTCTAATTATTTATATGATTACTTAGATCATGATTACATATTTAGAAAATGTAAAAATGATTTATATATAATATATATTCAGAATATATATATATATATATTATCGATAAATGGAATGAAATACACCATTAATGGAGACGGTAGGCCATACGTACTCATGAAAAATGTTTTTGTTTCCGTATTAAATTGAATATAAGTAAATAACATATACATAAATATAGTATCATTATTAGGTCATATATTTCATAATTAATTATTATATATACTTTATAATCATTCTTGATTGGTTAACATGGAGAATGAATCTCATCGCGTCGTAGAGACGATAATCTGTACGTACGCATGTGCGATGATATCGTTCCCATATTTATTAAATGGATTTTGAGTGGATGATATTATATATCAGAATAAGTATTATGTTATAATAATAAAAAATAGTTATTATTCCCACCATTATATCCATCCATGTATGGTGGTGGTGGAACGATAGATTACACCATGACGTGGAGACGGTAAGCCATACATACGCACGCGTGAGGATTTAATTTTTCATAGTATTGATATAAGGTGAAATAGGGTTGTTTCATATTTATAATAATATATCAGAATATTAGTTATACATATTTTATTTCATTATAATGAAACAAATAAATAAGAGTTAGTAGAAGAAGAAATAAACATGAATGAATCGGTAGATGATATTACCTTTTCTCGAAGTTCCTTATCTAAACATCCTCTTAGGACATTAGAGTTGGTCTTTTGAGGAGACCAGAACCTATATAATGTAACTAGATAGGTTGAGAAGAATAATTTTCAGGGGTTTTCCGATCATTAAGGCTCAAAAATGAGTGAAGAGGAGAGGGAAGGGGTGCCCTTTTAAAAGAGTGGAGAGGGACAATTTTGGAAACCATCAAAATATTAATTTATAATAAAATCAAACCCAACAGAAAAACCTCCAAAATGACTCAACAAAAAATATGAGAGGAGATATGGTGGTAATCGCATCAACCAATCAAATTTAGAAATGTTTTGATTTTATTTTAAACTTTATCATTTTGATTTATCCTTATTTAATCTATTAAATTTTATTTTTGGCAATAATATTTTAAATTTTAAATGTTATAAATACATAATTATGTCTTATGAATTGTTGATAATTAGATACTATATTACATTTTCGATGATATAAATATCAATTTTTAATTTTTAAATATTTTTTTGATTTTTAATCAATTTTATAAAATAATATAACTCTCAAAATCGTTTTTATTAGTCTCAAAATGGTCAAATATTCTACCATTGAATGATCGTGGTTTACATGTACACTAACGGTATGTTTTGTTTCAGATGTTCGTGCCTTTTATGGGCATTATTAGTTTAATAAAAACTATATTATTGATTTTTCACTAAATCAATAATTTATGCATTATAAATGTATAAGAAATTAAGGTAATTATATATTTCATAATAATGACAATTAAATTACCATGATAAAGAAAAAATTTTATCTTTAAAATGATTATTGATAATCTAATTAATATTTTGTATAACCATATATTAAAATTACTTTATTTATTAAAGTTTGTGTGAGACATATTTCACTTTCCATTAAATAAAATCAACAAAAGGTCTTAATCACATCCAAGTAGGTTAAAAAAGATACAATTTCCAACAAATTATATTTTAGAACAAAATATAATCATCCAATTATATTAATATAATTGTTTATGTTGTTTTATAATATTATTTTTACCATTAATTTCCTGATTTACCTTTAACTATGGAAAATAAAATTTACCGTAGTTACTATACATAATGCCTAAAAATAAAAAGTATCCTATTAAAATAATTTGGGCCTAATAATTCAAAATATTGAATAAATTTTTCAAAATTCAATACACATATGTTTAAGTATTTAATTTAAAATTAATCCCGCTGTTGAGAAGATGGGTTTTAAACGTTAAAACATTGCAAAATATTGAAATATTTTATCCTATGTATTCAATGTAAAATTAATGATAATGAAATATATTATATTAAATGGTAAAAATATATTCTATGTATAAATTAAAACCATTCAATATTATAATTTAACCATATAAAGTATCTCAATGGAAAAAGTTGTTTTCAATTAAAATTTAGAGTATTTTTACTATTCATCCAAATATGAAGGTTCTCAGAATAATGTCAAAAATTTATCCAACTTATATTTTTATATCCTGATTCAAAATAAGAAGTTTAATTTTTCAAATTTAACTTATATACTTGTCAAAAATTAGATTTAGAATGGTTGCGGCATCAAAAGGCCACAAAACTGCATTTTATGAAAAATATTTCTTATATCCGAAAAATTAATTTTTTTCTCATACCATGTTCTAGAAAATGTTTAAAATGAATTATAATGTTATAAAATTCAAAATTCAGTTAATACTATTCATAATGGCTAGTTTTTAATGATATTATAACAATATATCATTGTTCATTAAAACTCGTTATTGTATACAACACACACTATTGAGGAAGGTCACTATTGCATATAACATAAGCAAAGTACTTTGTTTGCGTATTCTACAAGAAAATGTGATGTTGCGTATAGTGAATTATAATCTTGGTGTATCGTACAACACAATATATTAATGAAATTGAAAGGAATATATATCATAAAATCTCGGGGTTTTACATTGTATAATAAATAATGTATATAAAATAATAATATATATGATCATATATTTTTTATAGTACATATGAAATCATTTTTATGAGCCATTGTTTTCATAAATATATATATAATAAACTAGAAATTAAAAATCACAATGTTGAGGTTTTCTTTGGAACAATGACAACATATTGAATTTATTATTTAAAAAAATTACATTTTTACCATAATAAGAATAATCATTTATTTCAAAAAATAAAAATATCATATAACGACCCACACTTTACATACATTGTTAATACTTCAAAATTGAAGCACACTTATTACAACATATGACAAAACCACAAAGGACCGTATAGGTATAGTGTCTTTAGAAATTGGGAAACATAAACAACTGGTTCATAAATCTTCTACAGTGTCTCCCATTTATTTCATCATATCTAGGGTCCCTTTTAGCATATTATACTTAATATCCATCTTCCTGACCTGGGGAAAAGAAAACATAAAAGGGTGAGCTCAAATGCTCAGCGAGGGCAAATAAAGGAAATAAAAATCATATCATATCTTTATGAAAATCAAAACCTGCAAAAGAGATCATAATATCTTAACATGGAATAAATCATAGAAGTGAAAATGAGATCCCCATAATCATAACATAAAACTTGAAACTTTGTGGCATGCACACATAATCATGGAAAATCATTTCTTGTTAGTCATGACTCATTGCCAGGACTATCTTAGTGGACAAAGTCCCTTTCTGAACCGAGTTCACTCCTCGTTTCAGTCCTGTATCACTGAACCGAAATAACCTTCCGTTCCAGCCATGTCTATCTCATGAGATATAAAATCATTACCCAATGTATTGGAGGGAGATATAGGTCCCACCCATCTTATAATGAATCCTTTCTTATGTGTGCCACATAATCATAAAACATACATCATCACATAACACATGTAACAAAAATGGGATTCTTGAAACATCATGACATCATAAATCAATTCATATAAGATAAAGGAATTCATAAACATAATTCCATCACAACATAGTCAAATCAATGTAAAAATATGGATAGAAACAGAACCCTTTATTATCTTAGATGGAAAATAATTTTGATAAAACACTTGAATTGAATTCTTGAGGAAAATATCCTTTCTTCTTCAAAATCAATTTCTTTTCACAAAACATCATGCAATTTTAAAAGAAAGATATTTTATTGAAAATAGTCGTGAAATCTTTTAGAGGAATCTTCATGAAAATAAGACTTTATAAAACAGTAGAAATCTGTTCGTGCCGTATAAGTTAAAAAAACATTCTTCATACTTTTGTCGGAAAAGTCAAAAAGTACCTCGTACGAAAAACGACAAAAGATTCCTTTCATACGTATTAATAAAAACTCACCGAAGGGTAAAAATGGATTTAAACAATTTTAGGTGGATGGAAATAATATTACATATTGAGTAAACATGGATGTGGATGATAAAATACACCCCAGTAAATACTTACGAATAAACAATCTCGGATAAAAATGAGATTGTGATATTTCCCTTACCTTAGGTCCGATTTGCTTTGTTCGTGTCCGAAGCTCCTGTATAATGGTTTAAATAATGTTATTGACTTATTCCAGAATCATACATATTGATATGAGATCATATATGGTCATATTATTAGCTTCTTGTTAGTAATATTTCATTGTTACTTGTTACTCGGGTCTTTATAACTTTTTGTTCTTATGCGTGTTTTGTCGAATAAATTCTTATTATTATCTTTAGGTTATATATAATTCATTTCCAGAATGGTATTAGTGTAGTATATACCATATTCATTCATTCAATTCATTTATATAATCATTATGAAATGAATATCATGTAGAACAAGTCGCATCACATCGTGGAGACGGTATTCCGTACGTACGCACGAGTGATGATATCATTCCTATGATCGTGGAATTGTATTGGAGTATATATATATATTATTTCAGTATCAATATTACTTAATAATAATCATATATAGTTACTCATTACACCATTATACCCATCCTTGTAAGGTGATGGTGGAAAATAGATTACACCACGGCGTGGAGACGGTATTCCGTACGTACGCACGCGCGGTGATTTCATTTTTCCGTAGGATGGATAGAAGGTGAATTAGGGTTGTTTCATATTTATTATAACATATCAGTATGTAAGTAATACTGATGTTATTACTTTATCATGAAACAACTAAAGAAGAAGAAGTGAAGAAGAAAGAAATTGAAAAGATCGGTAATGGATATTACCTCTTCTTTGGAACGCCTCTTTGAATCCTCCACTTAAGGAACTAAGATTGGTGTTTGGAGAAGACCAGGACCTCTAGGATTATTCTAGGGAAGTGGAGAGGATAAAATGGCAGGGTTTGGCCGAGCTTGAGTGCTCAAATTGGTGTGATGAGGAGGGGGAGGAGGTGCCCTTTTATAAGGGAGGAGAGGGGCACCTTAGGAATATCTCAAAATATTATTTTATATTAAAGTCAAAATCGGTTTATAATGGTTACAAAGGGTTTTATTTCGAAGCTAAAGTGGGGATGGGTCGAAATCCTATCAACCAATAGGATTTAGACAAGTTTATGGTATTATTTTAACCTTATCAATTAGATTTAACTCTAAGTTAATTAATTTAACTTTTACCGTGTCTTTTTGTTTTCTTTCACTATATGGTTAATACACTTACTATAACATGCCAAACTAACCCCAAATTGTTTATTATTAATATATATATCCTTATCTAAGTCATTTGGCCGAACCTTAGATTTTTAGGAATAAAATAACAATTAATAATATAATATTTGATTTAAAAACTATTTTGTGTCAATTTTGACACTATTTGATATATGATTTTTGTGAAAGTCATAACAGAATTATATGTTCGAACCAAGTTGATTAAATCAACAATAATATATCAGAGTAACCTAGAAAATTAGTGTAATTCATAAAAAGTCTCAAATTACATTTATTTTGGTATTTATATTATCAATTTTGTCAATATTTCATTAATAAGATAATTACTGCATCATCTTTGTGTCATAAATAAATTAAATTATTTGATGTCTAAAAATTACAACTAAAATACCATCATGTAGGAAATCTTTTTATCTTTCTAATAAATATTTACAATAGAATTTAGCTTATTTATAACCCCATATTAAAAATGATTTACTTATTAAACATTGATTTTAACTATTTTAACCCTTCTTTAAATAAATTAATAATAAATGTCCTAATCTAATCCAAGTGGGCCTAAATGGTCATATTTTATTCCTAAGTTTGTTTTTGGTCGAATTACACTTGTCCAATAGAATTAGGACATGTGTTAGGGTAATATTAATATCATATTTACCCTTAGTTACCCTATTTACTATTAACCGCGGTAAAAAAAGTAAAAATTTACTATTCACCAAAAAATTATTTTCATTTCATTGAACCACATTTTAGTCCTTGATATTAACCGTGTCTCTCGGATTTTTGAAATTCCATTCACAGAAGCGGTAAAATTAAGTTTTATGCAAAATTCAGTTTTTAACCTACCACTTAGTGGTTTCACTATTCATCAAAAATTGAAAGTTTTCAGAAAAATACCAAAATTTCACCCTAGGCTAATTTCGATATTCTGAGTCCAAAAATGAAGTCCATTTTGAAAAATAAAATTTATAAATTTTCAAAAAGTGGTTATTACTATTCATAACGGCTAGTTTTAATAGCATATTGTTGTTTAGTGAAACTCGGTATTGCGTACGACGCAAGCTATCGAGGAAGGTCGCGATTGCGTGTAAAGCAAGCCAAGCAAGTGTTGTGTAGAAAAAGATTCCTTTGATGGTTTATATAACATAAAAGTCTCGGGTGTTACATTCTACCCCCCTTATAAAGAATTTCGCCCTCGAAATTCGTCACTTTGTAACAAACAAATGAGGATACTTCTCCCTCATCATATCCTCAAGCTCCCATGTAGCTTCTTCAAGTTGGTGGTTCCTCCATAAAACTTTCACCAAGCGAGTGGTGTTGTTTCATAGAACTTTTTCGCTACGATCCAGAATCTCTATCGGCTGTTCTTCATAAGAAAGATCTTGCTCCAGCGGTACAACTTCTGAGCTGAGTACATGTGAAGGATCTGGTATGTACTTTCTCAGGAGAGATACGTGGAACACATCGTGAACTTGAGAGAGATTCGGTGGAAGCGCCAATCGGTAAGCTACCTTCCCAACACGATCCAGTATTTCGAAAGGACCGATATATCTAGGGCTCAACTTCCCCTTCTTTCCAAATCTCATAACCCTCTTCCAGGGAGATATTCGTAAGAACACTTTATCACCCACTTCAAACTCTAGGTCTTTTCTTCGGTTGTCGGCATAACTTTTCTGTCGACTCTGAGCTGCTCTTATGTGTTGTTGAATAGATCTGACTTTTTCTGCCATTTCATCAATGAGATCGGGTCCTAATAGCTTTCTTTCCCCAACTTCATCCCAGCAAGTTGGAGTCCTGCATTTCTTTCCATAGAGAGCTTCATAAGGAGCCATCTGAATACTGGAGTGAAAGCTATTATTATAAGAAAATTCCACCAAGGGTAGGTGTTGATCCCAACCTCCTTTGAAATCCATAGAGCAAGCTCTCAACATATCTTCTAGGGTTTGAATTGTTCTCTCAGACTGACCTTCTGTCTGGGGATGATAAGCAGTGCTGAAACTCAACTCTGTATCCAGAGTATGCTGAAGACTTCGCCAGAACTTCGAGGTAAATCTCGGATCCCGATCAGATATAATAGAAAGTGGTACTCCATGCAATCTTACCACTTCCTTTATATATATCCTGGAAAGCTGATCTAGAGAGAAATCCTCTCTAATAGCAATGAAGTGTGCAGACTTTGTAAGACGATCAACTATGACCCAGATAGCATTATTGCCTTTGGATGTTTTAGGAAGTCCTGTGACAAAGTCCATAGTGATGTTTTCCCATTTCCATTCGGGTATGGGTAATGGTTGTAACATCCCTTTAGACTTCTGTCTCTCAGCTTTAACTTGTTGAAAATCCAAGCATCGAGAGACATATTCAGCAACATCTCTTTTCATGCCATCCCACCAGAAGTACTCTTTCAGGTCCCTATACATCTTCGTGCTTCCAGGATGAATAGAGAATTATGAACTATGAGCCTCATCCAGCAGCTCCTTCTTTAATTCGGGGATGGGAGGAACACAAACCCGATTCCTGAACTTTATTATCCCATCACAATCAAGGTTGAATTCAGGAACATTTCTCACCTTCTTTTGTAACTCGAAATCTTCTTTCTGTGCCTCTTTAATCTTCACATGTATAGATGGTTGAACATTCATTTGAGAAAGATAAGATTTTTCCCCTTCCATTATAATTCCAAGATCCATCCTTTGTAAATCCATAAATATTGGATCTTTTGTGATCCTCATCATGGATAAACTAGCATGGTCTTGTCGACTTAATGCATCTGCCACCTTGTTTGCTTTCCCAGGGTGGTAATGGATTGAGCAGTCATAATCCTTAATCATCTCCAACCATCTTCTTTGGCGCATATTCAGCTCCTTTTGTGTGAAAATATACTTTAAACTTTTATGATCAGTATAAATATCACACCTTTCACCATAAAGGTAATGCCTCCAAATCTTTAATGCAAAAATTACCGCAGCCAACTCCAAATCATGTGTTGGGTAATTTTGCTCATGGATTTTCAACTGTCGTGAGGCATAAGCTATCACCATATCATTTTGCATAAGAACACACCCCAATCCCGTCTTGGATGCATCACTGTAGATCACAAACCTTTCTCCACTACAAGGCAGTGTGAGCACAGGTGCACTGGATAACCTTCTTTTCAACTCCTTGAAATTCTCTTCACATTCCTCTGTCCAGACAAACTTAACTCCTTTCCGAGTCAACTTGGTGAGTGGATTAGATAATCGTGAAAAATCTTTTACAAAACGTCGATAATATCCAGCCAAACCAAGAAAACTTCGAATCTCAGTTACCGTTGTTGGTCTCGACCATCTTTCGATAACCTCTGTTTTTGCTGGATCCACAGATATCCCCTCTTTTGAGATTATGTGACCCAAAAATGCACCTTTTTGAAGCCAAAATTCACACTTGGTAAATTTGGCATAAAGCTTCTCCTTTCTCAGGGTCTTCAATATACTTCTCAAGTGATCTTCATGCTCTTCCTTTCTCTTTGAATAGACAAGAATATCGTCTATAAAGACTACCACAAATTGATCAAGATAGTCTCTAAAGACTCTATTCATTAGATCCATGAAGATAGCAGGGGCATTAGTAAGACCAAATGGCATCACTATAAATTCATAGTGTCCATACCTTGTACGGAAAGCCGTCTTTGGTATATCCTCCCTTTTGACCCTTAATTGATGATACCCTGAACGAAGATCAATCTTGGAAAAGTATTGAGCTCTGCGTAGTTGGTCAAATAAGTCATCAATGCGTGGGAGAGGATATTTGTTCTTGATAGTGATCTTGTTAAGTTCTCGATAATCAATGCAGAGTCTCATTGATCCATCTTTCTTCTTAACAAATAGAACAGGTGCTCCCCAAGGTGACGCACTAGGGCGTATGAATCCCTTATCAAGATTCTCTTGGAGTTGCTTCTTCAATTCCTGCAACTCAATTGGGGCCATTCTATAATGTGTCTTTGAAATAGGAAAAGCACCCGGTACGAGTTCTATTGAAAACTCAACTTCACGATTTGGTGGAATACCCGGTAATTCCTCCGGAAAGACATCATCAAACTCCCGTACAATGGGCATATTCTTAATCGTGAGTTTCTCACCAACTATTTGAGATAAATAACCTTCATTTAGTGGAATCAATACCCATAAGATGGAAGAAATTTCCACTGGAAGGTTATGTTCATCCTTGCTTTGATAGACGATCGTAGGTTGATCTGGAATATGAAATGTGACTTCCCTTCTTTGGCAATTGATATGAGCTCCATGTATAGAAAGCCAATCCATGCCAAGAATCACATCAAATTCATCTAAAGGAAGGATCACAAGATTTTCAGGAAGCACTTTCCCACAAACTTCGATCGGAGAAGAATTATAAACTTCTGATGCGATTGATGTGCCATTAGGTGTTGTCACAACTAACTCAACATCTAATTGTTGAGGTAATACGGTGATACCCTTAGAAAATTCTTTAGAAATAAAAGAGTGGGTGGATCCAGAATCAAATAAAACATTTGCTACTTTAGAGTGGATGGTAAGTGTACCTTTCACCACATCGTTATCGTACTCCACATCGCTGATAGAAATTGCATGTGACTTTCCTTTGTCTTTAGCCTTAAGAGTTTGTTGACGTCGACCATCATCATCAACCCTTGGATTTGGGCATTGATTGGCATAATGCCCCATCTCCTTGCACTTGAAACATTGAAGTGTAGTAGGTTCATTCTGTGTATCCCTTCCTTTGTTTGCGTCATTAGACATCTTCTTCCCATTATCACGGCATTCAAATTCCCGATGACCTTCTTTTCCACATTTAAAACATTTACGTGTCCCTTTAAGACAACTCCCTCCATGTTTCTTTCCACACATTGAGCATAAGGAAAAGCTCATCTTCTTTTTCGTGTGCTCTTTAGATTTTTCTTTGAATTCCATCTTCCTCTTCTTATCAAACCCATGTGACTGATGGGTTACTCCAATCTCCATCTCGACTTTGAGAGCACATCGAACGATTTCCTCGTAGCTATTGAAGTCCCTTATGGCTAACGCCCTTCGAAGACTTGGTTTTAAGCCACTAAAGAATCGATCGATCTTACTCTCAGGTTGGATAATAATACCAGAAGCGTACCTTGCAAGTCTTGTAAAATTTTCTTCATAGGTACCAACAGATTCATCATCCCTTTGCTTCAGTTCAAGAAACTCTTTCTCCATCTTTGTTCGGAGAATACGAGGGAAGTACTTATTGAAAAATAAGTTCTTGAACTCGTCCCATTCCATAGACTCAATTTCATCCTTTTGCCTCGTATTCTTAACAAGATTCCACCATTGATCCGCATCTCCTTCCAAACGATACACTGCTAGGATGACTTTATCATGCTCAGAACATTGAAGAACTGAAAATATCTTTTCAGTAGTACTAATCCATTGTTCAGCAACTAATGGATCAGTAGACCCGCTGAAAGATGGTGGACGCTGCCTCATGAAGGATTCAACAGAATGTTGCTCCCTCCTTTGTTCGTTTGGAAATCTTGTATGATTCATAGCCTGAGAAAGTTGTGTGAGCTTGGCTACAAGATTTTGCATTCCAGCTCCCATATCGTTTGGTTGCTCATGGGGACAATCATTGCATTGCCCATCGCATTCCGCATTAACACGGTTCCTTCGGGTTCCATCCATTGACTAAAACCAAGAAGAATAGTGTGAGCAACACTAATTATAATAGGAAACCACATAATTCAAGAAAAAAAATTTTTCATGCTTATGGTCTTATCATGGCCATTTCTAAGATTGTGTTCTATGCTTAGACTTATCCTTAGGGTTCTTACTAAGGCTTTCACATCCTAGTTTCCAAAGGTTGACTATACCTTTCCTCTGATACCAACTATAACGACCCACACTTTACATACATTGTTAATACTTCAAAATTGAAGCACACTTATTACAACATATGACAAAACCACAAAGGACCGTATAGGTATAGTGTCTTTAGAAACTGGGAAACATAAACAACTGGTTCATAAATCTTCTACAGTGTCTCCCATTTATTTCATCATATCTAGGGTCCCTTTTAGCATATTCTACTTAATATCCATCTTCCTGACCTGGGGAAAATAAAACATAAAAGGGTGAGCTCAAATGCTCAGCAAGGGCAAATAAAAGAAATAAAAATCATATCATATCTTTATGAAAATCAAAACCTGCAAAAGAGATCATAATATCTTAACATGGAATAAATCATAGAAGTGAAAATGAGATCCCCATAATCATAACATAAAACTTGAAACTTTGTGGCATGCACACATAATCATGGAAAATCATTTCTTGTTAGTCATGACTCATTGCCAAGACTATCTTAGTGGACAAAGTCCCTTTCTGAACCGAGTTCACTCCTCGTTTCAGTCCTGTATCACAGAACCGAAATAACCTTCCGTTCCAGCCATGTCTATCTCATGAGATATAAAATCATTACCCAATGAATTGGAGGGAGATATAGGTCCCACCCATCTTATAATGAATCCTTTCTTATGTGTGCCACATAATCATAAAACATACATCATCGCATAACACATGTAACAAAAATGGGATTCTTGAAACATCATGACATCATAAATCAAGTCATATAAGATAAAGGAATTCATAAACATAATTCCATCACAACATAGTCAAATCAATGTAAAAATATGGATAGAAACAGAACCCTTTATTATCTTAGATGGAAAATAATTTTGATAAAACACTTGAATTGAATTCTTGAGGAAAATATCCTTTCTTCTTCAAAATCAATTTCTTTTCCCAAAACATCATGCAATTTTAAAAGAAAGAGATTTTATTGAAAATAGTCATGAAATCTTTTAGAGGAAGCTTCATGAAAATAAGGCTTTATAAAACAGTAGAATCCGTTCGTGCCGTATAAGTTAAAAAAAACATTCTTCATACTTTTGTCGGAAAAGTCAAAAAGTACCTCGTACAAAAAACGACAAAAGATTCCTTTCATACGTATTACTAAAAACTCACAGAAGGGTAAAAATGGATTTAAACAATTTTAGGTGGATGGAAATAATATTACATATTGAGTAAACATGGATGTGGATGATAAAATACACCCCAGTAAATACTTACGAATAAACAATCTCGGATAAAAATGAGATTGTGATATTTCCCTTACCTTAGGTCCGATTTGCTTTGTTCGTGTCCGAAGCTCCTGTATAATGGTTTAAATAATGTTATTGACTTATTCCAGAATCATACATATTGATATGAGATCATATATGGTCATATTATTAGCTTCTTGTTAGTAATATTTCATTGTTACTTGTTACTCGGGTCTTTATAACTTTTTGTTCTTATGCGTGTTTTGTCGAATAAATTCTTATTCTTATCTTTAGGTTATAGATAATTCATTTCCAGAATGGTATTAGTGTAGTATATACCATATTCATTCATTCAATTCATTTATATAATCATTATGAAATGAAGATCATGTAGAACGAGTCGCATCACATCGTGGAGACGGTATTCCGTACGTACGCACGAGTGATGATATCGTTCCTATGATCGTGGAATTGTATTGGAGTATATATATATATTATTTCAGTATCAATATTACTTAATAATAATCATATATAGTTACTCATTACACCATTATACCCATCCTTGTAAGGTGATGGTGGAAAATAGAATACACCACGGCGTGGAGACGGTATTCCGTACGTACGCACGCGCGGTGATTTCATTTTTCCGTAGGATGGATAGAAGGTGAATTAGGGTTGTTTCATATTTATAATAAGATATCAGTATGTAAGTAATATTGATGTTATTACTTTATCATGAAACAACTAAAGAAGAAGAAGTTGAAGAAGAAAGAAATTGAAAAGATCGGTAATGGATATTACCTCTTCTTTGGAACGCCTCTTTGAATCCTCCACTTAAGGAACTAAGATTGGTCTTTGGAGAAGACCAGGACCTCTAGGATTATTCTAGGGAAGTGGAGAGGAGAAAATGGCAGGGGTTGGCCGAGCTTGAGTGCTCAAATTGGTGTGATGAGGAGGGGGAGGAGGTGCCCTTTTATAAGGGAGGAGAGGGGCACCTTAGGAATATCTCAAAATATTATTTTATATTAAAGTCAAAATCGGTTTATAATGGTTCCAAAGGGTTTTATTTCGAATCTAAAGTGGGGATGGGTCGAAATCCTATCAACCAATAGGATTTATACATGTTTAGGGTATTATTTTAACCTTGTCAATTAGATTTAACTCTAAGTTAATTAATTTAACTTTTACCGTGTCTTTTTGTTTTCTTTCACTATATGGTTAATACACTTACTATAACATGCCAAACGAACCCCAAATTGTTTATTATTAATATATATATCCTTATCTAAGTCATTTGGCCGAACCTTAGATTTTTTGGAATAAAATAACAATTAATAATATAATATTTGATTTAAAAACTATTTTGTGTCAATTTTGACACTATTTGATATATGATTTTTGTGAAAGTCATAACAGAATTATATGTTCGAACCAAGTTGATTAAATCAACAATAATATATCAGAGTAACCTACAAAATTAGTGGAATTCATAAAAAGTCTCAAATTACATTTATTTTGGTATTTATATTATCAATTTTGTCAATATTTCATTAATAAGATAATTACTGCATCATCATTGTGTCATAAATAAATTAAATTATTTGATGTCTAAAAATTACAAATAAAATACCATTATGTAGGAAATCATTTTATCTTTCTAATGAATATTTACAATCGAATTTATCTTATGTATAACCCCATATTAAAAATGATTTACTTATTAAACATTGATTTTAACTATTTTAACACTTCTTTAAATAAATTAATAATAAATGTCCTAATCTAATCCAAGTGGGCCTAAATGGTCATATTTTATTCCTAAGTTTGTTTTTGGTCGAATTACACTTTTCCAATAGAATTAGGACATGTGTTAGGGTAATATTAATATCATATTGACCCTTAGTTACCCTATTTACTATTAACCGCGGTAAAAAAAGTAAAAAATTACTATTCACCAAAAAATTATTTTCATTTAATTGAACCCCATTTTAGTCCTTGATATTAACCGTGTCTCTCGGATTTTTGAAATTCCATTCACAGAAGCGGTAAAATTAAGTTTTATGCAAAATTCAGTTTTTAACCTACCACTTAGTGGTTTCACTATTCATCAAAAATTGAAAGTTTTCAGAAAAATACCAAAATTTCACCCTAGGCTAATTTCGATATTCTGAGTCCAAAAATGAAGTCCATTTTGAAAAATAAAATTTATAAATTTTCAAAAAGTTGTTATTACTGTTCATAACGGCTAGTTTTAATAGCATATTGTTGTTTAGTGAAACTCGGTATTGCGTACGACGCAAGCTATCGAGGAAGGTCGCGATTGCGTGTAAAGCAAGCCAAGCAAGTGTTGTGTAGAAAAAGATTCCTTTGATGGTTTATATAACATAAAAGTCTCGGGTGTTACATTCTACCCCCCTTAAAAAGAATTTCTCCCTCGAAATTCGTCACTTTGTAACAAACAAATGAGGATACTTCTCCCTCATCATATCCTCAAGCTCCCATGTAGCTTCTTCAAGTTGGTGGTTCCTCCATAAAACTTTCACCAAGCGAGTGGTCTTGTTTCGTAGGACTTTTTCGCTACGATCCAGAATCTCTATCGGCTGTTCTTCATAAGAAAGATCTTGCTCCAGCGGTACAACTTCTGAGCTGAGTACATGTGAAGGATCTGGTATGTACTTTCTCAGGAGAGATACGTGGAACACATCGTGAACTTGAGAGAGATTCGGTGGAAGCGCCAATCGGTAAGCTACCTTCCCAACACGATCCAGTATTTCAAAAGGACCGATATATCTAAGGCTCAACTTCCCCTTCTTTCCAAATCTCATAACCCTCTTCCAGGGAGATATTCGTAAGAACACTTTATCACCCACTTCAAACTCTAGGTCTTTTCTTCGGTTGTCGGCATAACTTTTCTGTCGACTCTGAGCTGCTCTTATGTGTTGTTGAATAGATCTGACTTTTTCTGCCATTTCATCAACGAGATCAGGTCCTAATAGCTTTCTTTCCCCAACTTCATCCCAGCAAGTTGGAGTCCTACATTTCTTTCCATAGAGAGCTTCATAAGGAGCCATCTGAATACTGGAGTGAAAGCTATTATTATAAGAAAATTCCACCAAGGGTAGGTGTTGATCCCAACCTCCTTTGAAATCCATAGAGCAAGCTCTCAACATATCTTCTAGGGTTTGAATTGTTCTCTCAGACTGACCTTCTGTCTGGGGATGATAAGCAGTGCTGAAACTCAACTCTGTATCCAGAGTATGCTGAAGACTTCGCCAGAACTTCGAGGTAAATCTCGGATCCCGATCAGATATAATAGAAAGTGGTACTCCATGCAATCTTACCACTTCCTTTATATATATCCTGGAAAGATGATCTAGAGAGAAATCCTCTCTAATAGCAATGAAGTGTGCAGACTTTGTAAGAAGATCAACTATGACCCAGATAGAATTATTGCCTTTGGATGTTTTAGGAAGTCCTGTGAAAAAGTCCATAGTGATGTTTTCCCATTTCCATTCGGGTATGGGTAATGGTTGTAACATCCCTTTAGACTTCTGTCTCTCAGCTTTAACTTGTTGACAAACCAAGCATCGAGAGACATATTCAGCAACATCTCTTTTCATGCCATCCCACCAGAAGTACTCTTTCAGGTCCCTATACATCTTCGTGCTTCCAGGATGAATAGAGAATGATGAACTATGAGCCTCATCCAGCAGCTCCTTCTTTAATTCGGGGATGGGAGGAACACAAACCTGGTTCCTGAACTTTATTATCCCATCACAATCAAGGTTGAATTCAGGAACATTTCTCACCTTCTTTTGTAACTCGACATCTTCTTTCTGTGCCTCTTTAATCTTCACATGTATAGATGGTTGAACATTCATTTGAGAAAGATAAGATTTTTCCCCTTCCATTATAATTCCAAGATCCATCCTTTGTAAATCAATAAATATTGGATCTTTTGTGATCCTCATCATGGATAAACTAGCATGGTCTTGTCGACTTAATGCATCCGCCACCTTGTTTGCTTTCCCAGGGTGGTAATGGATTGTGCAGTCATAATCCTTAATCAGCTCCAACCATCTTCTTTGGCGCATATTCAGCTCCTTTTGTGTGAAAATATACTTTAAACTTTTATGATCAGTATAAATATCACACCTTTCACCATAAAGGTAATGCCTCCAAATCTTTAATGCAAAAATTACCGCAGCCAACTCCAAATCATGTGTTGGGTAATTTTGCTCATGGATTTTCAACTGTCGTGAGGCATAAGCTATCACCATATCATTTTGCATAAGAACACACCCCAATCCCTTCTTGGATGCATCACTGTAGATCACAAACCTTTCTCCACTACAAGGCAGTGTGAGCACAGGTGCACTGGATAACCTTCTTTTCAACTCCTTGAAATTCTCTTCACATTCCTCTGTCCATACAAACTTAACTCCTTTCCGAGTCAACTTGGTGAGTGGATTAGATAATCGTGAAAAATCTTTTACAAAACGTCGATAATATCCAGCCAAACCAAGAAAACTTCGAATCTCAGTTACCGTTGTTGGTCTCGACCATCTTTCGATAACCTCTGTTTTTGCTGGATCCACAGATATCCCCTCTTTTGAGATTATGTGACCCAAAAATGCAACTTTTTGAAGCCAAAATTCACACTTGGTAAATTTGGCATAAAGCTTCTCCTTTCTCAGGGTCTTCAATATAATTCTCAAGTGATCTTCATGCTCTTCCTTGCTCTTTGAATAGACAAGAATATCGTCTATAAAGACTACCACAAATTGATGAAGATAGTCTCTAAAGACTCTATTCATTAGATCCATGAAGATAGCAGGGGCATTAGTAAGACCAAATTGCATCACTATAAATTCATAGTGTCCATACCTTGTACGGAAAGCCGTCTTTGGTATATCCTCCCTTTTGACCCTTAATTGATGATACCCTGAACGAAGATCAATCTTGGAAAAGTATTGAGCTCCACGTAGTTGGTCAAATAAGTCATCAATGCGTGGGAGAGGATATTTGTTCTTGATAGTGATCTTGTTAAGTTCTCGATAATCAATGCAGAGTCTCATTGATCCATCTTTCTTCTTAACAAATAGAATAGGTGCTCCCCAAGGTGACGCACTAGGGCGTATGAATCCCTTATCAAGATTCTCTTGGAGTTGCTTCTTCAATTCCTGCAACTCAATTGGGGCCATTCTATAAGGTGTCTTTGAAATAGGCAAAGCACCCGGTACGAGTTCTATTGAAAACTCAACTTCACGATTTGGTGGAATACCCGGTAATTCCTCCGGAAAGACATCATCAAACTCCCGTACAATGGGCATATTCTTAATCGTGAGTTTCTCACCAACTATTTGAGATAAATAACCTTCATTTAGTGGAATCAATACCCATAAGATGGAAGAAATTTCCACTGGAAGGTTATGTTCATCCTTGCATTGATAGACGATCGTAGGTTGATCTGGAATATGAAATGTGACTTCCCTTCTTTGGCAATTGATATGAGCTCCATGTAGAGAAAGCCAATCCATGCCAAGAATGTAAAGACCCGTAAAATTCAAGGGAAATTTTTTCTTAATTTTCTTTAGAATTTTACAAGAGCGCGGTTTCAGACGGCACCTGATTCCGAGGCCCGGAGTGCCCGGAATTAATTTCCGAAGTTTGGCTCGGGTACGTTCAGTGAACGAACGAGCGGAAATTCCTAACTTTTGATCCGGTGCTCGGAATTGAAATCCGAGGGCACCGATGAACTCGCAGCGCCGATATTCGCTTAAAGATACCTTTTCGGGAGTTGCGTTTGTTGCGGGTTGAAAGTTAAGTTTTGGGGTTTTTAGTTTGAGTTAAATAAAATTGTGAAGATCAATTTTATTATAACTAGTTAAAACCTATCAAAGGAGGTTGGAAGTGGGACCCACACCCACTTAACCTCCCTTGGGAGGATTAAGTGTGGTGGGGCCCACACGAAACCCTAATCTTTTCAATTTCTCTCAACATACTTAACCCCTAATTAATTGACTTAAATTACTTAATTAATTTTGGGAGTTAAGCCTTTTTGAATTTCAACTTTTGAAATTCTTGTGTGTTTTGTAATAATAAAATAAGATGTTATCTTATTTTATTAGGGGTTGTTTGTTTGTCTCCTTGAGAGCTTTTGGAGAGCTTCTTCTTCATCTTCAAGCTCTGACGAAGAACGAAGAACGCCCAAACTCCGACGAAGAACGACGCCTCTCTTCTTCGTCCTCGGTGTCAACAAGAGGGAACGCCGCACCCTCCTCGGACCTTCTTCGTCGGCATACGAAGATTCGCCAACGACGTATCTCTTCGGGCATAACTCTTCGTCAACGGATTTGACGAACGACGACCGCGACACCCGACCTCCGCGACGCCGTCTTCCGCGGAGCGTAGACGAATCTTCGAACCTTATACCCGAGGTAGGGGTTGTTGTTTAATTCTTTAATTATTCCATTTCTTGCTCGTGGATCGCATGTCTACGTGAGGCTTTGAAATAATTTATTTAAGTGTTATAGTTAACGCGAGGGGGGCCGGACCGCACGAACACGGCCGAACCCCCCCCCCCTCCATCGTTCTTGTTTAATTCTTGCGGTGGAAGCAAAGTGGCGTGGTGCCGTCGCACCACGCGGATTACCGTACGTTTATTTTTACGTGGCGCCGTCGTGCCACGCCGGGGTAGAAACTTCAAGAACGTGACGCCGTCGCGCCGCGTTGAAAAGAATCAAAGCACGGCGAAGGGGCGCGGTGCCGTCGCACCGCGCCGGATGACGAACGTCGCGGCCGGTTCCGGGCCGCGGCGGGACGAGGAGACCGCGGCCGGTTCCGGGCCGCGGCGGAAGAGAAGACCGGCGGCCGGGCCGCCGGCGTCGGAAGCCGAAGGGGGACCGGAATTTCCAGTCCCGTTAGAGAAAACCGGCCGGCCAGCTGGCCGGCCGGATACCATTAAAACCGGGGAATTTAATTCCCCGGACACCTTATAAAACCCCCCTCATTATGAGGGGGGGGGGGTGTTCTTTGAAGGAGGGGGCAGCCGGCCCCCTCGGTTCCGCACCAGCAGGCCCCCCCACGTGGGGGGGGCTTCTTTAAAAAAAAGGGTGTGGCCCTTTGTGCCGCGCCGCCCCTCAAAAAAAAACCGCGGGGCTTAGCCCCCGCGTGCGTGCGGCCTCCCCGCAGGCGACAGCCGCCGCGGTTCCCCGCGGCTCCCCGCGCCGCCGCGCCGCCGCGCCGCCGCCCGCCGCCGCCGCCCCAGGGGGGGGGGGGGGGGTCGGGCCGGGTCGGCCCGGACCCGGACCCCCCCGTTTCGAACCAGTTTTGGTTTTTGGCCCATAACTTGAGCCTCGGACCTCCTAATGACGAACCGTCTGCGGAAACGCGATCCTTGGATCGAGACGGTCGTTTCGATATATCGCACTCAAGGTTTCGGTTAACTTTGAGTTCGGCCGGGTTGGTTCGTTCACGAAACCAACCGGGCCTTCGGAGCGGAAAAGCTCATATCTTGAGCTACGAACGTCCGATTGACGCGCCGTCAGTCGCGTTGTGTTCCTCTTAGTGAGACGGATCTTTTGGAATACTCCGCCCGAGGTTTGGACGCAGGTGGAGTACGGTCGGGTTGGTTTTGCCTTAAAAACCAACCGGGCCCCGGAGACGAAAATGCCAATAACTCTCAGACCGGGCGTCCGATCGACGCGCCGTCTGTTGCGTTGAGTTCCTGTTGACGATACGGAACTTTTGGATACATCAACTTCGGTCTTCGTGACAGTTGATGTATCATCCTCTCGGCTCGTGGAGCAGACCCTCCGAACGAGCTTGCTATGTGCGGGAACCCTAGTGCTGGTTGCGACGGTTCTACTGCTACGACTGCTACTGTGATTGCGACGACGACAGTACAGAGATCCTGTGTGGATTCGACGACGACGACTACAGCACTCAGCGATCCTACGTGGATCAGTGCTACAAGTCCTGTGTGGGCCCGATCCTGTGTGGGTCCTTGCGCTCAGCGGTTCTGTGTGAGCCAGCGCCTACAGGTTCTGTGTGAGCCCGATCCTGTGTGGGTCTTCTGCGGGGGTTAGTTACCTATCGATCCTTCGTGGGTCCGACAACTTAGATGGATCAGTGATCATCTTTATCGTCCTCTGAAGAAGTATACCTGTGTGAGATGAATCATGTTGCTTCTTGTGTGGATTGTGTTGTGCAATCCTGTGTGGATTATGTTTTGCTTTCCTATGTGGAATACGTATACTTTCCTGCGTGGACTGAGTTGTACATGGGCTCGGAGGTTGGAGCGTATTTGAATTGATGACTTAGGTATATGTATGGGCATATACCTAAGCAGTGTCAGTTGTTACTTCGTGATTGTACTTTTCTTCGTGGTTTATCCTTTGTGGATTTGAGAGACCTTCAGGGGTCTCGGGGTCCCTACTGAGTAGCTTATACTCACCCCTGCACGGGCTTCGCCCGCACTACGTTGTGTTGGTTGCAGACGACGGACAGCGTTGACTTAGCTGAGGCTTGTAGAGCGGGACGGTACCCGGAGGTGGACCACTGGGCGGGACGTGCACGGAGCGGACGACGGGACCCGTGGAGCAGAGGAGCTATCTGTACCCACCCTTCAGGTGGGATTTCCGGTGGACAGCTCGGAGTAGCGGCTTTTACTTTACAGTTGCTGTTTTTCCCTTTTCGAGTTGTACTTTACTTTCAGTTTGGGTTTGTATTCTGGCCCATTTACCTTTCCGAACTTTCAGTCGTACTCTGCTTGCTTAGTGTTTACTTTCCGCTTGTTTTCTCTGTGTGTGTGTTTACTTATCAAAGGCAATGCCTTCCCTTTTTACCGGGATTTACGCCTTGGTGCTAGTCGCCAGCCCCTGGCCTATGGAAGGCGGGCTTGGGGTAGTCACGGCACGAACCCCGAGGGCGGGTCGTGACAAATTGGTATCAGAGGAGTTCAGTTCTACCGCGAACTCTGATCTTTTCTATGTGAAGCAATAATGATTAGCGTATTGAGTGTGGGTATCAGTCCAGGGAGACCAGTGTTGGTGCGGCGGCCGACGTATCCGTACACCAGGACCCTGACTTCTGATTTCCGACTTAATGCACGAAAACATTGATTGCGTGTGTGTTTCAAAGTTTTCTTTGTGATTACTTATATCAGCTCACCAGGTATACTGTTCTAACCGTGGCACACCTGTTTCCTTTTCATGATGGCCCCACGACGGCAGCCAGCTAGGGTTCCGAGAGTCGAGCGTGACGACAGCCCACCGAGCGACGAGGCCTCGGTACAATGCCCTTTTCCAGTAGTGGCACCAGCGGTAGCTCTACCCGCCGAGCCCCCGATGCTTCCAGTAGCAGCCGCTGACGATGCACGTCGCCTCAGCGCACTGCATGAGTTTCAGCGCCAGCGACCGCCCAGGTTTCGCGGGGAGACGGATCCCCAGGCAGCAGAGGACTGGCTGGAGGCAGTGGTTCGAGTGTTTAGGCTAGTGAGGACACCAGTAGACCTCATGGTGATCCTCGCTGCGAGCCTACTACACGCAGCAGCAGGACGATGGTGGAGCCTGATTCTCCAGGTGCACGATGAGGCATCCCTACTTTGGACGGACTTTGAGAGCCTCTTCCGCTTGCAGTTCATCCCAGCCACCCTTCGTGCGGTGCGTATCCTGGAGCTTCTACAGCTGCGGCAGGGCAGCATGACGGTCGCACAGTACTCGGCAAGATTCACCGATCTCTCGCGCTACTCGACCGACATGGTACGGGACCCATTCTTCCGGGCCCGGACCTTCGAGCAGGGTTTGAGACACGAGATCAGGGCATCGCTGATCTCCCTCAGCATACCGACTCAGACAGGAGTACTGGAGCGGGCCCTTCTGATCGAGAGCTTCCTTGTTGAGTCTACACCAGCACAGAGACCCACCGCAGGGCGGCACGTGGCAGAGTCATCTGCAGCAGGCAGTCGACGGATGACTCAGGGGTCCAGACAGACCAGACCTTCGGGCCGACGACCTCAGGGCACTGGCTCAGCAGTGCGGGGCACACAGCCCGGAGCCAGTCTTACGAGAGGCAGACAGTGCTACTCGTGCGGCGGGCAGGGCCACATGGCTCGTGACTGCCCGACCCGCCGTGCCGAGGAGCAGCAGACAGTTGATGGACCACCGAGGCAGAGGCAGAGGATCGACTGTGGCGGTCCGCAGGGAGGAGGCAGACGAGGCAGAGGAGCTGGACGAGCAGCTGGTGGTGGCCGACGCTTTGAGGCTCTACCACCACCACCACCAGGAGGTCCACCCCGACCACAGGGAGCTGGCGGGCAGCGACAGGCACAACTCCAGGCAGCAGAGGCCTACGACCACGGCGCACCCGAGATGATTCGAGGTACTATCTGTGTCTAATCCACCCTTGCTGCAGTTCTTATAGACACAGGAGCGAGTCACTCTTTCATAGCTGCTGCCCTTGTTCGGAGCTCGGAAATTCCGACAGAGCCGTTGGCTCGATCCTTACGGCTAGAGACTCCTACGGGAGCAGACTCGACGATTACGCACTGGTGCCGGCAGTGTGAGCTTACTCTAGAAGGCGAGAGCTTCGGCTGGGATCTTCTTGTAGCAGCGTCGAGGCCTTACGACGTCATCTTGGGCATGGATTGGCTGTCTACGGTCCATGCACAGATTGACTGTTTTAGGCGCAAGGTGCGATGTGTACGCACCGACGGGAGCAGGTTCACCTTCTCCAGCGAGAAGGGAGCCTTAGAAGCACAGGATGGACTTCCGCGGAGGAGAGGACAACCCATCACTCATCAGCTGGCTAGCCTTATCCTTGGAGCAGTTGACGTGCGGAGTCCTGGTTTTCCTGCAGTGGTGGATCAGTTTGCGGACGTTTTTCCCGACGATGTTCCAGGGCTACCTCCTCGCAGAGAGGTAGACTTTTATATTGACTTGTACCCCGGGACAGCCCCGATATCCACTCCAGCATATCGGATGGCCCCCGCCGAGCTTCGAGAGCTACGGGTACAGTTGGAGGACTTGCAGGGCAAGGGGTTCATCCGACCCAGTGTTTCACCCTGGGCTTCCCCCGATATTGTTCGCCAAGAAGGCGGACGGGAGCTTGCGACTTTGTGTTGACTATCGTCGCCTGAACCAGGTGACAGTGAGGAACAAGTATCCGCTACCGAGGATTGATGACCTCTTTGATCAGCTCAAGGGAGCACGGTGGTTCTCGAAGATAGACCTCAGGTCAGGCTATCATCAGCTCAGAGTCAGAGACAAAGATGTGCAGAAGACGGCCTTCAGATGTCGGTATGGCCACTATGAGTTCTTGGTTATGCCTTTCGGTGTAACCAATGCTCCAGCAGTGTTCATGGCTCTCATGAACAGGATCTTTCAGCCATACCTCGATCGGTTTGTTGTGGTGTTCATCGACGACATTCTGATTTACTCTACGACAGAGGTGGAGCACGCCTATCACTTGCGAGTTGTTCTTGACACACTCCGAGAGCACCAGCTTTATGGTAAGCTCTCGAAGTGCCAGTTCTGGATACGTGAGGTCCACTTTTTGGGACACGTTATCTCTGAGGCGGGAGTTGCTGTGGATCCCGCGAAGATTGAGGCTGTGTTAGCATGGGAGCCACCCAGGAGCGTGACTGAGGTTCGGAGTTTCTTGGGACTAGCTGGATACTATCGGAGATTTGTGCCGAACTTCTCCAGAGTTGCGGCATCACTCACAGCTTTGACGAAGAAGGGGAAACCCTTCGTGTGGTCAGACAGATGTCAGCAGAGCTTCCAGGAGCTGAGACAGAGATTGACTAGCGCACCTATCTTGAGGTTGCCTGAGGAGGGAGTAGGGTACGTAGTCTACTGCGATGCATCAGGGACCGGACTCAGATGTGTTCTGATGCAGGAGCGGGCAGTGATCGCCTATGGATCACGACAGTTGAGGCTGCATGAGCAGAACTACGCTACCCATGACCTGGAGTTAGCAGCAGTGGTCTTCGCTCTGAAGACATGGCGACACTATCTGATGGGCGAGCGCTTTACAGTCTTTTCCGATCATCAGAGTCTCAGGTATATCTTCTCACAGAAGGACCTGAACTTGAGACAGCGACGATGGCTCGAGTTCCTCCAGGACTATGACTTTGAGATAGTCTATACTCCTGGGAAGGGGAACGTAGTAGCCGATGCCCTCAGCAGGAGGACGGGCATTCAGCTACTTGAGGAGGCAACGGAGCAGCTAGCCTCTTTGCAGATATCCTTCGTGGATAGAGATGGAGCAGCCTTTCTTCAGTCTCTCACAGTCACTCCTCCACTACTGCAGCGAGTCAGGGAGGCACAGCATGGGGACGCTGACTGTGAGACACGGCGTGCACAGATATCCTCGGGACAGGCACCTGATGGTTTCTCCCTTGGAGTAGAGCACGACATCCTTTTCAGAGGACGTACCATGGTACCAGTAGCTTTGCGAGAGGAAGTGCTGAGAGAGTTTCACACTTCTCCTTTGGCGGTACATCCTGGAGTGGCGAAGATGTACCAGGACCTCAGACGACAGCACTGGTGGCCGGGCATGAAGAAGGCTGTAGTAGAGTTCGTTTCTCGATGCCTCACCTGTCAGCAGGTGAAGGCAGAGCATCTGGTACCAGCAGGCTTGGTACAACCCTTGGAGGTTCCGGAGTGGAAGTGGGATGGCATATCTATGGACTTCGTGACTGGACTTCCACGCACTTCCAGAGGTCACGACTCCATCTGGGTGATTGTTGACCGACTCACCAAGTCGACACACTTCTTACCCATCAGAGAGCAGGGCTCAGTGGAGAGCTTGGGACGTCTCTGCGTTCAGGAGATTGTGCGGATCCACAGCGTGCCATCATCTATCGTCTCCGATCGAGATGCCCGCTTTACTTCCCGACTTTGTAAGGGGTTACAGGAGGCGTTCGGGACACAACTACGTCTTAGCACAGCTTTTCACCCTCAGACGGATGGTCAGACGGAGAGGACCATTCAGACTCTCGAGGACATGCTCCGCGCATGTGTCCTCGACTTTGGTCGTAGCTGGGAGGACCACCTACCCTTGGTGGAGTTCGCGTACAACAACAGCTACCAATCCACCATCGGGATGGCACCGTACGAGGCGTTGTACGGCCGACCATGTAGATCTCCTTTGTGCTGGACAGACCCTGGGGAGTCAGCACTGGTGGGACCGGAGATGGTCCAGGCCATGACAAAGAAGGTCCAGGTCATCCAGGAGCGGATGAGGACAGCTCAGACCCGGCAGAAGTCATACGCTGACAGAAGGCGGAGGCCACTGGAGTTCGAGGATGGCGACCACGTCTTCTTGCGGGTCTCACCTCGACGTGGTATTCGGAGATTTGGCCGAGGCGGCAAGTTATCTCCGCGCTTCATCGGACCTTTCCAGATTCTCAGCAGGATTGGCGAGGTGGCTTATCGCCTGGCTCTACCACCTCAGTTGCACCGGGTGCACGACGTCTTCCACGTATCCCAGCTGAGGAGATACGTGCACGACCCGACGCAGATCATTGATCATGGGGAGCTTGACGTTGACGATGGGGCGACCTTTACGGAGGTCCCGGTGGAGATAGAGGATCGACAGGAGCGGGTCCTGCGTGGGTGATCGATTCCTCTTGTGCGCATCAGATGGCAGCACGGGAATCTCCAGGAGAGCACATGGGAGCGGGAGGCTCAGATGCGTTCTCAATACCCTCATTTGTTTCCCTAGTTTTTGATGTATCTTTACGGGGACGTAAAGCCCTGAGGTGGGAGTAATGTAAAGACCCGTAAAATTCAATGGAAATTTTTTCTTAATTTTCTTTAGAATTTTACAAGAGCGCGGTTTCAGACGGCACCTGATTCCGAGGCCCGGAGTGCCCGGAATTAATTTCCGAAGTTTGGCTCGGGTACGTTCAGTGAACGAACGAGCGGAAATTCCTAACATTTGATCCGGTGCTCGGAATTGAAATCCGAGGGCACCGATGAACTCGCAGCGCCGATATTCGCTTAAAGAGACCTTTTCGGGAGTTGCGTTTGTTGCAGGTTGAAAGTTAAGTTTTGGGGTTTTTAGTTTGAGTTAAATAAAATTGTGAAGAACAATTTTATTATAACTAGTTAAAACCTATCAAAGGAGGTTGGAAGTGGGACCCACACCCACTTAACCTCCCTTGGGAGGATTAAGTGTGGTGGGGCCCACACGAAACCCTAATCTTTTCAATTTCTCTCAACATACTTAACCCCTAATTAATTGACTTAAATTACTTAATTAATTTTGGGAGTTAAGCCTTTTTGAATTTCAACTTTTGAAATTCTTGTGTGTTTTGTAATAATAAAATTAGATGTTATCTTATTTTATTAGGGGTTGTTTGTTTGTCTCCTTGAGAGCTTTTGGAGAGCTTCTTCTTCATCTTCAAGCTCTGACGAAGAACGAAGAACGCCCAAACTCCGACGAAGAACGACGCCTCTCTTCTTCGTCCTCGATGTCAACAAGAGGGAACGTCGCACCCTCCTCGGACCTTCTTCGTCGGCATACGAAGATTCGCCAACGACGTATCTCTTCGGGCATAACTCTTCGTCAACGGATTTGACGAACGACGACCGCGACACCCGACCTCCGCGACGCCGTCTTCCGCGGAGCGTAGACGAATCTTCGAACCTTATACCCGAGGTAGGGGTTGTTGTTTAAATCTTTAATTATTCCATTTCTTGCTCGTGGATCGCATGTCTACGTGAGGCTTTGAAATAATTTATTTAAGTGTTATAGTTAACGCGAGGGGGGCCGGACCGCACGAACACGGCCGAACCCCCCCCCCCCTCCATCGTTCTTGTTTAATTCTTGCGGTGGAAGCAAAGTGGCGTGGTGCCGTCGCACCATGCGGATTACCGTACGTTTATTTTTACGCGGCGCCGTCGCGCCACGCCGGGGTAGAAACTTCAAGAACGCGACGCCGTCGCGCCGCGTTGAAAAGAATCAAAGCACGGCGAAGGGGCGCGGTGCCGTCGCACCGTGCCGGATGACGAACGCCGCGGCCGGTTCCGGGCCGCGGCGGGACGAGGAGACCGCGGCCGGTTCCGGGCCGCGGCGGAAGAGAAGACCGGCGGCCGGGCCGCCGGCGTCGGAAGCCAAAGGGGGACCGGAATTTCCGGTCCCGTTAGAGAAAATCGGCCGGCCAGCTGGCCGGCCGGATACCATTAAAACCGGGGAATTTAATTCCCCGGCCACCTCATAAAAACCCCCCTCATTATGGGGGGGGGGTTCTTTGAAGGAGGGGGCAGCCGGCCCCCTCGGTTCCGCACCAGCAGGCCCCCCCACGTGGGGGGGGCTTCTTTAAAAAAAAAGGGCGCGGCCCTTTGTGCCGCGCCGCCCCTCAAAAAAAAACCGCGGGGCTTAGCCCCCGCGTGCGTGCGGCCACCCCGCAGGCGACAGCCGCCGCGGTTCCCCGCGGCTCCCCGCGCCGCCGCGCCGCCGCGCCGCCGCGCCGCCGCCGACCGCCGCGCCGCCGCCGCGCCACCCCAGGGGGGGGTCGGGCCGGGTCGGCCCGGACCCGGACCCCCCCGTTTCGAACCAGTTTTGGATTTTGGCCCATAACATGAGCCTCGGACCTCCGAATGACGAACCGTCTGCGGCAACACGATCCTTGGATCAAGACGGTCGTTTCGATATATCACACTCAAGGATTCGGTTAACTTTGAGTTCGTCCGGGTTGGTTCGTTCACGAAACCAACCGGGCCTTCGGAGCGGAAAAGCTCATATCTTGAGCTACGAACATCCGATTGACGCGCCGTCAGTCGCGTTGTGTTCCTCTTAGTGAGACGGATCTTTTGGCATACTCCGCCCGAGGTTTGGACGCAGGTGGAGTATGGTCGGGTTGGTTTTGCCTTAAAAACCAACCGGGCCCCGGAGACGAAAATGCCAATAACTCTCAGACCGGGCGTCCGATCGACGCGCCGTCTGTTGCGTTGAGTTCCTGTTGACGATACGGAACTTTTGGATACATCAACTTCGGTCTTCGTGACAGTTGATGTATCAGCCTCTCGGCTCGTGGAGCGGACCCTCCGAACGAGCTTGCTATGTGCGGGAACCCTAGTGCTGGCTGCGACTGTTCTACTGCTACGACTGCTACTGTGACTGCGACGACGACAGTACAGATATCCTGTGTGGATTCGACGACGACGACTACAGCACTCAGCCATCCTACGTGGATCAGTGCTACAGGTCCTGTGTGGGCCCGATCCTGTGTGGGTCCTTGCGCTCAGCAGTTCTGTGTGAGCCAGCGCCTACAGGTTCTGTGTGAGCCCGATCCTGTGTGGGTCTTCTGCGGGGGTTAGTTACCTATCGATCCTTCGTGGGTCCGACGACTTAGATGGATCAGTGATCATCTTTATCGTCCTCTGAAGAAGTATACCTGTGTGAGCTGAATCCTGTTGCTTCCTGTGTGGATTGTGTTGTGCAATCCTGTGTGGATTATGTTTTGCTTTCCTATGTGGAATACGTATACTTTCCTGCGTGGACTGAGTTGTACTTGGGCTCGGAGGTTGGAGCGTATTTGAATTGATGACTTAGGTATATGTATGGGCATATACCTAAGCAGTGTCGGTTGTTACTTTGTGATTGTACTTTTCTTCGTGGTTTATCCTATGTGGATTTGAGAGACCTTCAGGGGTCTCGGGGTCCCTACTGAGTAGCTTATACTCACCCCTGCACGGGCTTCGCCCACACTACGTTGTGTTGGTTGCAGACGACGGACATCGTTGACTTAGCTGAGGCTTGTAGAGCGGAACGGTACCCGGAGGTGGACCACTGGGCGGGACGTGCACGGAGCGGACGGCGGGACCCGTGGAGCAGAGGAGCTATCTGTACCCACCCTTCAGGTGGGATTTCCGGTGGACAGCTCAGAGTAGCGGCTTTTACTTTACAGTTGCTCTTTTTCCCTTTTCGAGTTGTACTTTACTTTCAGTTTGGGTTTGTATTCTGGCCCATTTACCTTTCCACACTTTCAGTCGTACTCTGCTTGCTTAGTGTTTACTTTCCGCTTGTTTTCTCTGTGTGTGTGTTTACTTATCAAAGGCAATGCCTTCCCTTTTTACCGGGATTTACGCCTTGGTGCTAGTCGACAACCCCTGGCCTATGGAAGGCGGGCTTGGGGTAGTCACAGCATGAACCCCGAGGGCGGGTCGTGACAAAGAATCACATCAAATTCCACTAAAGGAAGAATCACAAGATTTTCAGGAAGCACTTTCCCACAAACTTCGATCGGAGAAGAATTATAAACTTCTGATGCGATTGATGTGCCATTAGGTGTTGTCACAGCTAACTCAACATCTAATTGGTGAGGTAATACGGTGATACCCTTAGAAAATTCTTTAGAAATAAAAGAGTGGGTGGATCCTGAATCAAATAAAACATTTTCTACTTTAGAGTGGATGGTAAGTGTACCTTTCACCACATCGTTATCGTACTCCACATCGCTGATAGAAATTGCATGTGACTTTCCTTTGTCTTTAGCCTTAAGAGTTTGTTGACGTCGACCATCATCATCAACCCTTGGATTTGGGCATTGATTGGCATAATGCCCCATCTCCTTGCACTTGAAACATTGAAGTGTAGTAGGTTCATTCTGTGTATCCCTTCCTTTGTTTGCGTCATTAGACATCTTCTTCCCATTATCACGACATTCAAATGCCCGATGACCTTCGTTTCCACATTTAAAACATTTACTTGTCCCTTTAAGACAACTCCCTCCATGTTTCTTTCCACACTTTGAGCATAAGGAAAAGCTCATCTTCTTTTCCGTGTGCTCTTTAGATTTTTCTTTGAATTCCATCTTCCTCTTCTTATCAAACCCATGTGACTGATGGGTTACTCCAATCTCCATCTCAACTTTGAGAGCACATCGAACGATTTCCTCGTATCTATTGAAGTCCCTTATGGCTAACTCCCTTCGAAGACTTGGTTTTAAGCCACTAAAGAATCGATCGATCTTACTCTCAGGTTGGATAATAATACCAGAAGCGTACCTTGCAAGTCTTGTAAAATTTTCTTCATAGGTACCAACAGATTCATCATCCCTTTGCTTCAGTTCAAGAAACTCTTTCTCCATCTTTGTTCGGAGAATACGAGGGAAGTACTTATTGAAAAATAAGTTCTTGAACTCGTCCCATTCCATAGACTCAATTTCATCCCTTTGCCTCGTATTCTTAACAAGATTCCACCATTGATCCGCATCTCCTTCCAAACGATACACTGCTAGGATGACTTTATCATGCTCAGAACATTGAAGAACTGAAAATATCTTTTCAGTAGTACTAATCCATTGTTCAACAACTAATGGATCAGTAGACCCGCTGAAAGATGGTGGACGCTGCCTCATGAAGGATTCAACAGAATGTTTCTCCCTCCTTTGTTCGTTTGGAAATCCTGTATGATTCATAGCTTGAGAAAGTTGTGTGAGCATGGCTACAAGATTTTTCATTCCAGCTCCCATATCGTTTGGTTGCTCAGGGGGACAATCAGTGCATTGCCCATCACATTCCGCATTAACACGGTTCCTTCGGGTTCCAGCCATTGACTAAAACCAAGAAGAATAGTGTGAGCAACACTAATTATAATAGGAAACCACATAATTCAAGAAAAAAAAATTCATGCTTATGGTCTTATCATGGCCATTTCTAAGATTGTGTTCTATGCTTAGACTTATCCTTAGGGTTCTTACTAAGGCTTTCACATCCTAGTTTCCAAAGGTTGACTATACCTTTCCTCTGATACCAACTATAACGACCCACACTTTACATACATTGTTAATACTTCAAAATTGAAGCACACTTATTACAACATATGACAAAACCACAAAGGACCGTATAGGTATAGTGTCTTTAGAAACTGGGAAACATAAACAACTGGTTCATAAATCTTCTACAGTGTCTCCCATTTATTTCATCATATCTAGGGTCCCTTTTAGCATATTCTACTTAATATCCATCTTCCTGACCTGGGGAAAAGAAAACATAAAAGGGTGAGCTCAAATGCTCAGCAAGGGCAAATAAAGGAAATAAAATCATATCATATCTTTATGAAAATCAAAACCTGCAAAAGAGATCATAATATATTAACATGGAATAAATCATAGAAGTGAAAATGAGATCCCCATAATCATAACATAAAACTTGAAACTTTGTGACATGCACACATAATCATGGAAAATCATTTCTTGTTAGTCATGACTCATTGCCAAGACTATCTTAGTGGACAAAGTCCCTTTCTGAACCGAGTTCACTCCTCGTTTCAGTACTGTATCACTGAACCGAAATAACCTTCCGTTCCAGCCATGTCTATCTCATGAGATATAAAATCATTACCCAATTCATTGGAGGGAGATATAGGTCCCACCCATCTTATAATGAATCCTTTCTTATGTGTGCCACATAATCATAAAACATACATCATCGCATAACACATGTAACAAAAATGGGATTCTTGAAACATCATGACATCATAAATAAATTCATATAAGATAAAGGAATTCATAAAAATAATTCCATCACAACATATTCAAATCAATGTAAAAATATGGATAGAAACAGAACCCTTTATTATCTTAGATGGAAAATAATTTTGATAAAACACTTGAATTGAATTCTTGAGGAAAATATCCTTTCTTCTTCAAAATCAATTTCTTTTCACAAAACATCATGAAATTTTAAAAGAAAGAGATTTTATTGAAAATAGTCATGAAATATTTTAGAGGAAGCTTCATGAAAATAAGGCTTTATAAAACCGTAGAAATCCGTTCGTGCCGTATAAGTTAAAAAAACATTCTTCATACTTTTGTCGGAAAAGTCAAAAAGTACCTCGTACGAAAAACGACAAAAGATTCCTTTCATACGTATTACAAAAAACTCACCGAAGGGTAAAAATGGATTTAAACAATTTTAGGTGGATGGAAATAATATTACATATTGAGTAAACATGGATGTGGATGATAAAATACACCCCAGTAAATACTTACGAATAAACAATCTCAGATAAAAATGAGATTGTGATATTTCCCTTACATTAGGTCCGATTTGCTTTGTTCGTGTCCGAAGCTCCTGTATAATGGTTTAAATAATGTTATTGACTTATTACAGAATCATACATATTGATATGAGATCATATATGGTCATATTATTAGCTTCTTGTTAGTAATATTTCATTGTTACTTGTTACTCGGGTCTTTATAACTTTTTGTTCTTATGCGTGTTTTGTCGAATAAATTCTTATTCTTATCTTTAGGTTATAGATAATTAATTTCCAGAATGGTATTAGTGTATTATATACCATATTTATTCATTCAATTCATTTATATAATCATTATGAAATGAAGATCATGTAGAACAAGTCGCATCACATCGTGGAGACGGTATTCCGTACGTACGGACGAGTGATGATATCGTTCCTATGATCGTGGAATTGTATTGGAGTATATATATATATTATTTCAGTATCAATATTACTTAATAATAATCATATATAGTTATTCATTACACCATTATACCCATCCTTGTAAGGTGATGGTGGAAAATAGATTACACCACGGCGTGGAGACGGTATTCCGTACGTACGCACGCGCGGTGATTTCATTTTTCCGTAGGATGGATAGAAGGTGAATTAGGGTTGTTTCATATTTATAATAACATATCAGTATGTAAGTAATACTGATGTTATTACTTTATCATGAAACAACTAAAGAAGAAGAAGTTGAAGAAGAAAGAAATTGAAAAGATCGGTAATGGATATTACCTCTTCTTTGGAACGCCTCTTTGAATCCTCCACTTAAGGAACTAAGATTGGTCTTTGGAGAAGACCAGGACCTCTAGGATTATTCTAGGGAAGTGTAGAGGAGAAAATGGCAGGGGTTGGCCGAGCTTGAGTGCTCAAATTGGTGTGATGAGGAGGGGGAGGAGGTGCCCTTTTATAAGGGAGGAGAGGGGCACCTTAGGAATATCTCAAAATATTATTTTATATTAAAGTCAAAATCGGTTTATAATGGTTCCAAAGGGTTTTATTTTGAAGCTAAAGTGGGGATGGGTAGAAATCCTATCAACCAATAGGATTTAGACAAGTTTAGGGTATTATTTTAACCTTATCAATTAGATTTAACTCTAAGTTAATTAATTTAACTTTTACCGTGTCTTTTTTTTTTCTTTCACTATATGGTTAATACACTTACTATAACATGCCAAACGAACCCCAAATTGTTTATTATTAATATATATATCCTTATCTAAGTCATTTGGCCGAACCTTAGATTTTTAGGAATAAAATAACAATTAATAATATAATATTTGATTTAAAAACTATTTTGTGTCAATTTTGACACTATTTGATATATGATTTTTGTGAAAGTCATAACAGAATTATATGTTCGAACCAAGTTGATTAAATCAACAATAATATATCATAGTAACCTAGAAAATTAGTGGAATTCATAAAAAGTCTCAAATTACATTTATTTTGGTATTTATATTATCAATTTTGTCAATATTTCATTAATAAGATAATTACTGCATCATCATTGTGTCATAAATAAATTAAATTATTTGATGTCTAAAAATTACAAATAAAATACCATCATGTAGGAAATCGTTTTAGCTTTCTAATGAATATTTACAATCGAATTTATCTTATTTATAACCCCATATTAAAAATGATTTACTTATTAAACATTGATTTTAACTATTTTAACCCTTCTTTAAATAAATTAATAATAAATGTCCTAATCTAATCCAAGTGGGCCTAAATGGTCATATTGTATTCCTAAGTTTGTTTTTGGTCGAATTACACTTGTCCAATAGAATTAGGACATGTGTTAGGGTAATATTAATATCATATTTACCCTTAGTTACCCTATTTACTATTAACCGCGGTAAAAAAAGTAAAAAGTTACTATTCACCAAAAAATTATTTTCATTTCATTGAACCACATTTTAGTCCTTGATATTAACCGTGTCTCTCGGATTTTTGAAATTCCATTCACAGAAGCGGTAAAATTAAGTTTTATGCAAAATTCAGTTTTTAACCTACCACTTAGTGGTTTCACTATTCATCAAAAATTGAAAGTTTTCAGAAAAATACCAAAATTTCACCCTAGGCTAATTTCGATATTCTGAGTCCAAAAATGAAGTCCATTTTGAAAAATAAAATTTATAAATTTTCAAAAAGTGGTTATTACTATTCATAACGGCTAGTTTTAATAGCATATTGTTGTTTAGTGAAACTTGGTATTGCGTACGACGCAAGCTATCGAGGAAGGTCGTGATTGCGTGTAAAGAAAGCCAAGCAAGTGTTGTGTAGAAAAAGATTCCTTTGATGGTTTATATAACATAAAAGTCTCGGGTGTTACATATCATATCTTATGAAATAAAAATATTTCCAATAAAACATATTTACAAGAATATATATAATTAATATTGGAACCTTGGGAAGTTATCTTCATAGAACCCTTAATAGATAACTTACCAATTTAACAACTTACATAGTTAATACCAACATAATTATCCTAAGAACATAATCAATTACCAATGAATTATAGTGATGTACAGGGCTACCCAATTATCATAATAATTATAGAATGACCATAAAATAAATAAAAAACCTTAATCAGTACATTTGTATCATCAAAATCATCAAAATATACCTTTTAATCTATTTTCAAAACATTTCCAAATATTGATATATCAATTTCCTTTAAAAATCAATTTTAAAAACAAAATAAAAATTAACAAAGAGTATATGAGTTTTTATATTAATAAAACATTGAATATTATAAATAATAAAAAATTTCATATATAGTTTTTAGTGTTGGAAAATTTCTTTGATATCATATACATTAAATAGAAATAATTTTTTACTTCATAAATAATGTCAAAAATTAAGAATTAAATTCATAGAACATTTCCATTCTAATAGCTTTGAAATAAACTCAAGGTAGAGTTAAATAAACATTTTTATTATTTTATTTCAATATTTATTCATAAATAAAACAATAAATATATAATGGTAAAATATAAGAATTAAAATTTAAAAACATTTTTAAACCTATTAATAAGAGAAAATATCCCTTACCCATTGTTTCTCTTCTCACATAAAATATATTTGTTCCTAAATAAAACATTTATGTTAATTATTTTTCTCAGTTAACAATATTTATCAAATTTGTTAAATTTCAGTTAATACTTTATTTCACTTCATACAGTGTCTTACATAATGACATAATTGATTAAGATTATGAAGGATATTTTCAGGATATATGGTCTATAAATCCCAAATGAATACAATAGGTTGAATACTGTTAAATGGGTTATTATTATATCATTTACAGAATCTTAATAATTTTATTATTTTTAATTTTATTAATTAATTGTAAATTTAATACCAAATATTAAATATTATTATGAGAAATTAATTATGTTACCACATCGAGATGATATTATGTGCAAATTAATGATTGATGTTTTAATTTTTATAGAAACATTAGGTATACAAAGAAATTATTTTTGGGATTAAATAATTATATTTATCTAATAAATATCATATTATTTCTTTAAATCTAGATTTATAAACAATCCATGTGATGAGATGATAAAAAATAAAATACATCAGTTGGTGAAGAGGTAGTTCTCATGTAAACAATACCAATGTATTTATTTTTCATTAGATTCTAATTATTGAATTTAAAGATTTATCAAATTAAATAACGAAATTTATATAATTTATATCATATTACTACATTTAGATCCATTATATTAACCTTAATTAAGTCATGGTGGTTAAAAATAAAATACATCATCTTGTGAAGATATAGTCCCACATACAAACAAAATTAGATTTAATTTACTTGTTAGATGGATAAGTATATGAAAAAGGGATATAATTTAAACATAAAAAATTTGGTATATTATTGATAACAATATTATTATTTTCTAACTGTTACGATTGGTTTGAAGGATGTAAAAGATGTGATAAAAAGAAAAACACTTTATTAATAACTATACCTCTTATTTAGAAAACCTTATTAATATTATACAAAAAGTCTTCATAGGATGGTGTTCTGATTTGAACATGACCTTAATGAAAAAAAATTAGTTTATGAACGGGTTTTAGTAGTTATTATCAACATTAAATGATCTTAATTTATAGAGGAGAGTTGATGGGTGGTGTCCTTTTATAATTAATGGATATGCAACACATTTATGTTTTCAAAAAATTACAATATATTAAAATATTACTACAGAAAAATGGATCCAAAATGACAAATATTCAAATAGTATATGAGATATGGTCAAACGATGACCAAAAAATCATATTATACATTTCTTTAGGTCCTTAAAAACCCTTGTCATCTTTTTTTAACCCTTTTAACTTGTTTTTAATTCTTCCATGGAAACTAATATTGTTTACAACAGTTACAATTTATAATGACCAGTTATTTGGATGAAATATTCACCAAATTTAAACTAACTCAATCAGAATTTAAAATCCAAGATTTAATATTAGTCATATAAATAATGAATAAATTACTTTTAAAACTGAATCACCAAACAGAACAAAATAATGTTTTTTAATTAATTCCTTTTTAAATATAATATTTTCATACCAAATTCTAATAAATTTTTGATCCCAATAAAATTAATTAGAATATTATAAATCAACAGTAATTAAGTATATTACAAAACTAATCTAAAGTAGAATTATAATTTTTAAATTCATGAAATGAGAATACATTTTTCATATCTTTTTATACTATTAACCAAAAAATCAACCATTTCCTAAAATTATAAAAAATTAACTCTAACATTATTTTTATTTGATGAAATCAAAAAAATGTTATATTTTTCAAATTTTGAATATATAATTTTCATATTATACTTTTAAATAAAACTATAAATTACATGATTCAGAATTTATTTAGAATAAAACTATTTCCGTTTTGAATGTTAAATTACCTATTATTCTTATAATTGATATGAAAAAACAAAATATAATTTAAATTGATAATAAGGTTTGAAAATGATATTTTTTTAATATATCATATTTTTTATACACTATGTATGAAATAAATTTATCCCTTCTTCAATATAGACTACATAAATACAACTATAGTGAAGCTTTTGAGAAAAAGAAAATTATACCATTTAAATATAATAATATTGTTTCAACTAACTCTTATAACTATTACTCATTGAAAAATTAAAGGGAAAAAATACATAATATACATAATGAGATTTATTAAATATTTAAGAGAATAAATGGTTGTACAAGGTGACCAAAAAAGACCAAAATTAGTAGGACGAAAATTGAAATAAAGATAATTCGAAAAAAAGAATATTTTTTCACAAATGTGATGATATGAGTCTATAAATAAGGAATATATCCAAAAATATTTTTCAAAAATGAAACAAAAATGGGTGTAAAATCCTTAAAATATGTAAAGGTATTTTTCATACTATTTTGGATAGAGTATTACTATGATATTTAACATGACAGATGATTTTGAATGTGAGAAAGAGTAGTGCAACCTATGTTTGATGAATACTAATATAAATGAGGTAATATATACTTAATATTATTTTTATCTTTATAAAAAATATTATAATGTTTTTAGTAAAACAATTAATTTAAAAAACTTATTGGTTAAAGAAATATGTATTGAAAATTTCTATATTAAATGAAGGACTAAAAATTAAAGATTTGAAACATAGTAAAGAAAATTATTAGCTGGTTAAAAAACTAGAATTATTTGAACAATTATTTATGTTATAATAATGTTGATTATATTTAATTTGGTATTTTTCAAAAAACCGGGAAAATGAATGTGTAATATTAATGGGAATAATATTTTAGGTCTAAAAATAGTCTGGAGGAAGGAATAAATTCAATTTTTTCCTTTTTTATAATTATAAAATTAAAAATCATGTTATATATTTATAATTATCATTATCTACATTTTATCAATGATGATAAATGTTTTATTAGATAACAAAAATTAATAATCAAAATAAGTACATAAAAAGTTTTTTATAATACAAGGATTCCTATCATTTATAAAACTACGATTTTTAATGGAATGAAAAGAAAAAAACAACTATTGTTTGAATTTTTATATGTAAAATAATAGAGAACTATTATAATTAATTATAATTTAGATTTAATCAATTTTTATGTCAATTTACTACACTTATTTCCTGAAATATTTGTCCTTCAATTTCCATAATAAAATTAATAAATTAGTATTGGTACTAAATCATTTTGTTACAAATTTGGTTGGACCTATGATAAAATAGGTTGTAAAGAAACACCATAAATGGTTTATTTTCCCAAATAATAATTAAGTGTTTCAAGGATATATTCTATATTGATATCTCATAAACTAGAATTATGAATGATGTCTAATTGATAAAAAAACATACAATCAATTTGATGAATGATTTGTGACTTTTAGTGACAATAGTAATTGAAAAGTTAATGGTTTTAAAGAATTATTTATAATTAAATATGATATAATTTCAATTATTATATATATAAGTCCATAATAAAATCTAAATAACTATAACACTACTTTTCATTAATTTAGTTATTGTTATGTTTGAAAATAATAGATGTATTATTTATGAGGATAAATATGATTACAATTTCTGAATATTATGGATAATTTTTTGTCAATTATAATTTTTAATGAACAAAGAAAAAGGATACCTCATTCAATGTTATAGTAATATATGATATTAATTGGCATAGGAGATCTATACATAGTCATTATTATATTCTACACAAATTGGTTTGGTATGGAATAGTTTTGTATTTTTTAATGTTAATGTCAATTAATTATTTTTATTTGATGCATTTATAAAAGGTATGAAAAATAAAAAAATTAAAATATGTATACAATGTAAATTATTTTTGTCCCATAAAACTATTCGAACATAATTTAGTTGGTCATCCAAAAAATGCATCTTTATACGGAAAAAAGTGTGTTTTGTATTTTTTTATGACAATAATAGTTTTAGAATGATATATTTCACAACTCATAATAACAAAACATTGTTTATATTATTTATAATAAGTTCAGAACAAATATTTTCATTTATTAATTTGAATGAGAGGTGATAAGGGATATTATTTTTATTATCAATATTTTGAAAAGTTTTGTGAGGAAAATGGGATTTTATCAAAATTTATATACTCCAAAAACACCCAAAAAAAATTGTTGTAAAATGGAAGAATTGAAATATTTTGAAATATATAGAATTATGTGTAATTAAAACAGTATAGCTAATTTATTGTGTATGAATCTGATCATACATATCATTATATTATGAGTTGATTTTTAATTAGACCCATGTTATATAAAACCCGTTATGAAAATATTGATGGATTAAGTACTAAACATGTTTATTTATAAAGTTTAGATGTAAGGTTTTTATTTAAAATACTAATTATAGCTTAGATAAATATTATTTTAAAATTTATAATGACATTTTTTTAGGTTATTATAATTATTGTAAATTTTATTGAGTGTATAGTATGGGAACAATGACAATAGAAGAATTTGAGAAAGAAAATTTTGATAAATATAAAGATATAAATATTGAAATTTTTTAAAAATAAGAAAGAGTATTTTAAGGAGTTTTATTTTCTGGAGGATAATTATATTATAATTAAAATTCATAATTTTTGGTGGGAGATTTAATAACCTAGTCTAACATTAAAATATGGATAACACATAATGATCATCAGTTGAAGAAAATAATTGGGAATTTTTAGTATGTAACTAGAATAATGATAAATATTTTAAATTTATGCTATAATTATTCATTTAAACATGATGTTATACAAAATAATACTAATAAAGCTTTAAAATAATATTATTGGATAATCACAATAAAAAATAACTTAATAAATTAAATATATATAATTTTTGGAATCTAGTTAAACCCCTAGATTGAAAAATAATTTATAAGAGCTAAATATATCCTAGAGAATAAATTATATGAATCCAATAAAATAATGAAAAATAACTCTAATCATGTAGCTCATAATTATTATAAAGAGAAATGAATATATTTTTAATAACTTTCTTATTCATTTGATATGATTAAAGCTATTATAATTTTATTATATTTTTCTTATTTCCATGGTTTTGATATTTTTCATTTCTTTGTCTAAATTTTATTTTAGAATTATATTGTTGTTAAAGAGATTTATGTTCAGAGACCACCGTACTTGAAAATTAACAATTCCAAAATAATGTTTATAAAAAAAATTCTTGATATCATCCTAAATAATCTCTAAGAGATTATAATGAAATAATAACATTTTTTTATTATGAAAAATATTTAATAAATGAAATGTTGATCTAGATTTATTAATTAAAAATTATTTGGATAAAATTTCAAACATATAAACATATTTTTATTATATCATTTTTTGATCTTCAAGTGAGTCATTATGTAATGAATTTTATAATCTTATGAATAATGAGTTTAATGGGACTTTATTATTTGATTAAAAAAATTAGTCTTGAGATGTTTGAATGGAAAGATTAAATATTTTTCATTGAATATATATTAAAAATAGAGTTAGTATTTTTGTTTGGTTTATTTTCATGTAATATTACGGGAACTAAAAATTTTACTATTTAAAAATTAGGTTTTGTTGAGTCTAGATAATTTATAAATATTAAGTAATTTAGTGGAATTAAATGTTCATTTATATATTTTACTACATGAATATGTGATATTATGTTTATTTTATGTATTTTTACTAGGTTCATAGATAATCCAATGGAATATCACCTCAAAATTAGTTAAAATATTTAAAACATATTTTAAATAAACTATTAACTTATGTTTATTTTATTATAAGTATAAATATTTTATTTTTTAGTTACTAAGATTCTAATTTCAGAGGATGTATAACTGAAATGAATTAAGTTACTGTTATATTCAATTCTCCTTCTAAAATATTAAATTCATTTATTTCTCTAACACAATTATAAGTTGATCTATCCACAGATAAGGCTGAGTATATGGAGACTTTGAGTTTTGGAGCTCAATGAATTTGGAGTAATTGTTTTCTATTTTTGATTTTCATTATGATAAAATTCCTATTTACTATTCTAATTCTTCTATAATTTAAATATGAAAAATATATTAAACTATTCTAGGACAAATCATATATATGCCATTATTAATGTAACATCAAAGTTAAATAAAGAAATAATAAATTTTCAAAATTATTCTTATTTGTGAATTAAATATTAATATTACTTTAAAAGGGTTTATATTCTTGATGGCGTACCCGATACACTGCAACAGGTTTCTATGAAATCTTACGTTACACACTAATAATATAATAATAATATTTTAAATGTAGTTAGTTCCTATCTGTTGTATCGGCGGGAATGAATAGAACTAAATACAAAATTATTATACATGTTTGTTAAATGTGTTTATATTTATCCAATAAAATTTAGAGGCCTAAAATGTTAATGAATCTAATTTTAGGCTTAATTTGCTTTAAAAGGTTGATTCACCACCATTTAATGGTGAACCATATTTGAATCTAGTTTTGGTCACTTTTATATGTTCTATTAGACCTAATAAATTTTTTATTTATAATTGGGACATCAAAATTTACTTTGGGTAAATTTTTAGTATATTTTTGATAAAATTCAATTTTTAATGAAATGTGAAAAATTTTGTATTTAAATTCAAAACTACATTTTAATATAATTTATTTATATAGTGAGATTTTCTTTATAATTAGTTTTAAAGAGTAATTAAATTATATTTTTACCATTTAATCAATTTTTGGTTATTTCAATTCATTTCAATTTGGAATTGGACATAAAGAGATGTCAATATTTTGATAGTTATTATTTCGTAAAAACACGACTTTTATTATGACTATGGGAATTAATTGTAATTTAATTTATGTTATTTATGTGATTTTTATTTGAAAAAATGGAATCCATATTAGGAAATATAAGGTCCAAATAGTGTAAATAGGTAACATTAATTTTCAGACATTATGAATATTTACTTCGGTAAATATTTTATTTACCATTGTTAAAAGATAAATCTATTAAATAAGGGTAGAAAAGTATTACTATAATTATATAAAATTACCATAACTGGTGTCATAATTCTATTGGTTGATACAAATCCGACCATGAGAATCCTTAGGTCGATTTTGGGACCCCATGGGCCACTTGGGAGTGATAATGACATTTTATTTTAATTAACGTTAAATAAAGTCCAAAAAGACCTAAAAAATAACATTTTGTAAATTAATATTTATATGGGGTTACAAAAGTCATCTTCTTGACTATAAATATTCATTGGAAATGTCAAATTATTTCCCATATCATGGTATTTTTTATAATTTTTAGACCTCAAATAAATTAAATTATTTATTAAACAATATTGATGCAATATTTACTCCATTAATAAATGATTTAAATAAATACGAATATAATAATTAAAACAATATCAAAACCCTTTTCAATTTTTATTGGATGATTTCATTTCCATAATTAGTCATTGAATATATGACTTCAATTAGTTTTGGACATTTATAAACCAAATATCATTATATAATAAAGTAATATCTTCACAAATTCCAAAAGAGCCCCTACTTCCCCTTATAAAAAGCCTTCACTTCTAACTCTTTCCTCACACCACTCATGTCCCTTTTACACTCCATCCACTACCGAAATAATCATTCAGGATCCCTCTCTTCCACCTTGAAGTCTTACGTTAGGTATAAGTCCCTTCAAGAAGTCAATTTGGTTTAAACAAAAGGGAGTTACCCCAAAAATGTAACTATTTCTCTTGACTTATTTTCTTTTATTTTACTTATCCAAAACCTAAAATATTTTTTCCTTTGTTTTATAAAATAAGTATCCTCAATATAAAAGGATGTTTTTATGAGAAGGATTCGAACAACACATACACAAGCCTCCATTTAATGGGTGATGAACATAATGTTTCTATGGATGGAAAACTAACGCCTCACAAAACAATGATTTTTAAATTATGTCATGCCACCTCTCATCGTGGCCATTAAGATGTCTCTATATTTAAATATGAAATATATTATGTTAATTTTTTCTTTATGTTTCTGTATTTTTAATTTATCGCATACCATTATTGTTTCTATTATGGGTAAATGCGATAATTTCATTTGAGAAAGTGCGGACTAGCGCCCCCTCAATGTGATATGACTCATTAATGCCATATGTGGGACGTATATAGGACGAATTTAATGATATTATATAAGATATTATACTGGAATTATAATATAAATATGTATAATTATTTTTTAATTCCATTAAAATAAGAAATATTAATGAAATTAGAGTTCATGCGTATGTTCGACTTACCTTCTCCATGAATGGAACATTTCATTTCTTATCTCCAAATGTTATGCACTATTATAAATACAAGTATATACTAGTTATATATTATATATATGATATCTAAATCAAGAATATCTTTTGGGATATAATGAAATTTTACCATGTGAACAACTTGTAAATATAAGAAGTCCTTTTTCTTACTCAAGTACCAACTATCGACCACACGACCATTATTTACTTAAATGATTGCATAATGTTTATAACATGGTAATAAGTGATACATATGGAATAATAAACCGTATAAATGTATTTAATAAAGTATCAATTATGTTTATTTTATTATTCATGAGATTAAAAAATGAATGGGTCAAGTCAGACACGAGGTAAGGGACTTCATCTCAATATTCTTTCATTGAGGCATATTTTGTTTTAATACACGATTTAGTTTTATACATTTTCTAAACACCTATGACTTTTCATTTCATTCAAACGGAATATTTTTTGATGAAGCATTTTACTAAATGAAGAAAAATGTTTCTTTTAACATACGCGGTGACAACGACCTTTCCATCGCTGGGAGTATTATTAAATATTTGTCTTTCTTAACAAGCCATAATATTTTTAAAAGAAAAATAAATACCATATACTCATTTACGAATTTTTGTATTGAAAATGGTTTTTGGATTTATTATTTAAATATCTTGTTCAATATCTTGAAAATATATACTTTGATTGCAATTTGGTAACGTAATCTTTCCTTTATGCTTATGTTATGTTTAATGATTATATTATGGTTCTTTGGAATGGTTTACATATACTGGTGGTTTCGTGATAAATCTAAGGGTGGAGAGCCCGAGATAGCTCTCAAATGCATTGGGTAACATGACGGAGGTAAACATTAATGTTTATCCTAAGATATTTAGGGAGTATAATGTGATGAGTATTCTAAATGTAACTCCCTAGGTAGCTGTGATAGCTATAATGTAATTATTTTATAAATTCCATAAGATTCCATTATGATTTATGATATCTATGTGTTATTCATAAATCTTATTATTTCAGGAAGTATGTTAAGATTGAAAATATGGCTTCATTGATTTGTATTTATTGATTTGATAATGTTTTCTTTCCTTTTTTTAAACCCCTTACTGAGATTTTTAATCTCATCCCAAGTTTTGAAATGTTTTTCACAGGATCTAAAGATGAATAGGGTCATGGATGGGATCAAGGAAAATTCATGATGTCAAAAACTCCGGACTAGACATGACACTTTTTTTCAAGAGTTTTTATTTAATGAAAAAAATAGAAACTGAGTAGAAGTGTCTACCTTGTAATTTTTGAGTCGTAAGAATAAGTTATATCCTAATTATCTAAAACTCTGTACCTAAAAAGATTCTATATGTGAATTCTTCATTTAATTCAATATTATGTAATTTTTATGGTCAGGTCCTTATATTTCTATCAGATATTGGATTAGATAACATTAGGAGTTAGGTTATTGTTAAATCAACATCCATAAATTATATTTAGTTTATGTTATGATAGAAATGTTATATAATTTACAGATTACCATGTCGCTTCACCTAAGATATTTATGAGTTCAAAAAAAGTTTCGCAAAGGAAATAGGGAAGCTATGTTGGGATGACATCAGGAGGAAGACAAACATCTAAATCATCAACCTGAGATGGATAGAATCAGAACTGAAAAGATTATTGCAGTGATGGAATAGTTGACTCATGCTATAAATAGTGGTGGTATCATGCATGAGATCATCCAGATAAACCACAAAGAAAGATGCCAGTAGTGGAGCATTTAATAAGGCTACATCACCCATCATTCAGAGGATCATTTGACCCTGTTCAAGTAGAATGTTGGATTAAAGCACTGGAAATGATTTTTGATGTCATTAGTTGTTTATAACATCAAAAGGTTAGTCTTTCTGTTTTCTATTTTGAAGGTGAAGCGGATCATTGGTGGTCTATGGTGAAAAATATTATGGATAGTGAGGACATTGATGCTCTTGATTGGGATGAATTCAAGGTTATGTTTCATGAGAAATATTTTTCTATGGTGGTTCGTCTTAGGATGGAAACAAAATTAATGGAATTGAGTATGGAGGATGACGTAGTGGATGTTTTTTAAGAAAAATTCGCTCGACTAGAAAGGTATGCTCCAAATTTTATACGAGATCTTGATAGTAAAATCAACCATTTTTACTCCAGATTAATGCCAAAGTATCAAAGGTCTTTAGCTTCACATGAGTCCAAAAGTTATGAAAAAACTTGTTTGTTGTGCAGAGAAGGTGGAAATGAAGTATGTCGATGATCAGGTGTTCTTAGACAAACAACAGAATACGAGGTCAAGGTGGATGGAAAAAGGGATGAACTCATCAAAAAAGTCTGATGGTAAGAAACATAAGTTTTTAGTTTGTGAAAATTTTGGTAAAAAGTACACTGGGGAATTTCTTTTGAATTCTTGTATGTGATACTGATGTGGTAGAATGGTACATATGGCTCATAATTACACTGACAATGATCAAGATAATGGAAAGACAAAATCATATTTACAGTTAGTAAATTTTTTAACGTGTAATGAAATGGGTCATTATGCAAATGAATGTTCAACAAAGAACTCAACTGATGAAAAGAAGCTATAATACAAGCAGAAAGGTGTGGATAAATCCTTTTCAAATACTTCAGTAGATGTTGGTCCATCGAATGAAATAGTATGAGGTACATTGTATGTTTTTTCAAATTATGCCAATGTGTTATTGGATTCAGGGTCTACACACACTTTCATTTCTGATATGTTTTCTAGTAAATTTGGAATTCCATCTCAATATATGAATATAGAAGTTATGGTAAAAACACCTAGAGGAAATTTTTAGACAAAATGAAAACATAAGAACCTTTTTATCATTGTGTGGGGGGAGAATCTACCTGCAAACCTTATTTTTTCCTCTAGAAGAGTTTGATGTTATTTTGGTTATGGATTGGATTTCTATTTATCATTCTAATATTGACTACAGATCTAATGAGGCTTCTTTTCAGAATTATTTTCAATATGTGTCCAATAATGAACCCTTTATTTTGATAACATATCAGGAAGTTATGATACTAGTAAATGATGGAAATGAATGTTACTTTTCACATATTGTTGAAAATATAAGAACTGTTTAAATTAATGATGTGCTAGTGGTAAATGAGTACCTTGATGTTTTTCCTAATAAGTTTCTAGGTATTATACCTGATCAAAAATATGAATTTACTATTCAATTACTTCTTGATTATAATCCAATTTCAAAACCCCTTTATCGAATGGATCAAATTGAACTTTTATATTTAAAGAAGCAATTACAGGAGTTGTTAAATAAAGGATTCATTCAACCTAGCACATCACCATGGGGTGCTCCTGTCTTACTTGTTAAAAAGAAATATGGTTTAATGAGACATTGCATTTCTTATAGAACATTGAATAACATCACTATTAATAACAAGTATCATATGCCTCATGTCGATGATTTTTTTGATCAGATCCAGGCAACTAAGTATTTTTGGAAGAATTTACATGAGGTCATGGTAACATTTGTTGAAATTAAATGAAGAATATATTCTGAAGACCATATTTTATAACAGATATGGCCATTATGAAATTGTAGCTATGCCTTTTTGGTAACCAATGCACCTACTATATTCATGGATCTTATGAATAGAATTTACCGTGAGTTTTTGGATATGTTTATGGTTGTGTTCATTGATGATATTTTGGAATATTCTAAAAGTAAAGAGGATCATGAAAGTCATTTAAGGGTTTCCTTTCAAGTGTGAGTTTTGGTTACAAAAAATTTCTTTCCTTGGTCACATTATTTAAAAAATAGCATAACTGTTGATCCTTCTAAAACAAAAGTTGTTGAATAATGGCCAAGACCCACAAATATGACTGAGACTCATATTTTTCTTGGATTGTCAGGTTATTATCAGAGGTTTGTTGAAAAAATTTCATGGTTATCTATCCCATTAACTAAGTTAACTCGAAAAGGTCTTAAGTTCAATGGACACAAGGATGTGATGATTGTTTTCAGGAATTGAAAAGAAGATTGGTAAAGGCTCTACTTTTGGCACTACCATCCAGAAATGGTGATTTTTTTATCTACAATGATTCTTTTTTTAATGGACATGGATATATCCTTATGGAAAATTATCGGGTAATTTATTATGCTTCACGTCAGTTGAAACCTCAAGAGTTAAATTACCCTACAGATGATTTGGAATTAGATGCTATTTTGTTTTCTTTAAAAATTTGGACGCATCATTTGTATGGAGTAAAATGTGAAATATTTACTGACCAAAAACTTTTAAAGTATATATTCACAATGAATGAAATAAACATGAGATAGAATAGATGAATGGAATTAATCAAGGATTATTATTGCACGAACCATTACCATCCGGTAAAAGATAACAAAGTGGATGATTATTTGAGTTTAAAATTGAATGCTACATTAACCATGTCATATTTGGAACGAGATCCTTTGGTTTTTGATTTGTTAAACTTTTGAATATAAGTTTTTGGTGTAGGAAATTATTCTTTTTTGTTTTAGGTGTCCATGAAATCATCTCTATCCGACAGAATTAAGCCAGTGCAGAAGGATGATAGTGAGTAACAGAAAAAGGTAGAGTTGGTTCAGAAGGGTAGGTTGCCTGATTTTAATGTTTATAATGATTGTGTTTTGTGGTTTGGGAAAAGAATATGTGCGCCTTGTGATTCACATTTGAAGAATGAGTTGTTATGTGAAGCCCACAGTTCCCTATTTTCAGTTCATCATAGCAGTACTAAGATGTATAGAGATATTCGGGAGTATTACTGGTGGTATAGAATGAAAAAAGATATTTCATATTTTAATATGTAGTGTTTGACTAGTTAGCTAGTTAAAGTGTAGTGGAAGTTACCAAAAGGGAGGCTTTAGTCACTAATGATTCCAGAGGGGAAATGAGAAAATATATCTGTGGACTTCATTGTGGGATTACCAAAGACATCACGAGTAAATATTTCAATCAGGGTTATTGTTGATTGTTTAACCAAATCTTCTCATTTTCTTCCTATTCTAGATACTCTGTCTCTAGATCAACTTTTTTGGTTTTTTGTTAAATAGATAGTTAGGTTTCGTGGATTTCCCCTATGAATAGTATCCAATCATGATCCTAGGGTTACTCTTAACTTATAGAAAGGCCATTAGATGTCCTTTAATATTGAATTAAATTTTAGTACAAATATTCATCCTCAATCAGATGGGAAGTCAAAACAAAAAATTTAGACCATAGAGGATATGCTATGTGTTTGTTAACTGGATTTCCAAGGAAGTTGGGACCAACATCTTTCTTTGGTTTAAATTTCATATTATAACAATTTTCATTCCAGTAAACAGATGGCTCCATTTGAGGCGTTATATGTAATGCGTTGTCAAACTCCATATTTTTGGGATGTAGTAGGTGAAGGGAAACTTATGTGACCTGAATTGGTAGAAAAGATCGCAGAAAAGGTTCATTTGATTCAAAAGAACATGAGAACAGCTCAGAGTAGGCAGAACAGTTATGGGAATAACTGGAGGAAGGATCACTCTTTTGAGGTAGGTGATCATGTATTTCTCAATGTTTTTCCATCAAAAAGTGTGATGCATTTGGTAATAAGGGAAATTAATCTCTGGGGTTCATTAGACCTTATGAAATCCTGGAGAAAATTGGATCAATTTCATATATAGTGTCTTTTCCTTCATGTTTATCCTAGGTACACAATTTTTATCATGTTTCGATGTTGAGAAAGTATATGGCAGATCCATCTCATGTTTTGAGCCCAGGGGTAGTTAAATTGGAAGATAATCTCTCTTTTGAGTAATAACCAGTCCAAATTCCTGAACATAGAGAGACAGTGTTGCAGAATAAGGTAATTCACCATGTAAAGGTTTTTTTGAAAACCATATGTTTGAAGAGGCAACGTGAGAATATGAAAATGCTATGAGGGATAAATACCACCTTTTATTTTATAAGTGAGTAAAATTGTGGGGAGGAAATTTCCAAAAGGGGTAAGGATGTAACATCCCAGGTAAATAAAGAAATAATACATTTTCATAATTATTCATATTTGTGAATTAAATACTAATTTTACCTTAAAAGGTTTTATATGCTCGATGGAATACCCGATACATAACAATGGGTTTCTTTGAAATCTTACATTGCACACTAATAATATAATAATATTAATTTAAATGTCGTTAATGATGAGATGTTATATTTTATGGAATCAATTGAACTATCTAAAATACGATTCTACATGTTTTTTAAATATTTTTACATTTATCCAATAAAATTTTGATGCTTAAAATGTTAATTAATTTAATTTTAAGAATCATTTACATTAAAAAATTGATTTAACACCATTTAATGGAGAACCCTATTTAAATCTAGTTTTGGTCACTTTTATATGTTCTATTTGACCAAATATAATTCTTTTATATAATAGGGACATCAAAATTTACTTTGTGAATTTTTTTAATATTTCTCTAATAAAATTAAATTTTTAATGAAATGTGAAAAATGTTGTATTCTTATTCAAAACTACCTTTTAATCAAATTTATTTATATTGATAGATTAACTTTTTAATTTGTTTAAAATTATAATTAGATTATATTTTTATAATTTAATCAAATGCTGGTCATTTGAATTAATTTTACTTTGAAATTTCTCATAAACATGTGTCAATCTTTTGATAGTTATTATTTCTTTAAAACACGCCTTTTATTTTGACAACGGTAATTAAGTTTAAATCAATATCAACCACTTCTGTGATTTGAATTTCGAAAAATTCATTCCATATTTGGAAACAATAGGTCCAATCTGTTTATATAAGTACCTTTAATTTTTATACATTATGAATATTTACTTTAGTAAATATTTTATTTACCATGGTTAAGGGGTAAATCAGGTAAATAAGGGTAAAATAATATTACTATAATAATATAAAATTACCCTAACATGTTTTCTAATCCTATTGGTTGATACAAATCCGACACTTATCATCCTTGGGTTGATTTTGGGACCCCATGGGTCCACATGGGAGTGATAATGACAATATATTTTAATTAACTTTAAGTAAAGGCAAAAATGACAAAAACAAATATACGTTTTTTATTAATTTTTACAATGGGTTATAGATGTCATCATTTAGACTATAAAGATTTATATTAAATCTAAAACACTTTCATAAATCATGGTATTTTTTATAATATTTAGAAATCAAAAAAATAAAATTTTTTATTACACAATAATGATGAAGTATCTACCTTATTAAAAATGATTTAAATAAATAAGATTATAAATATTAAAACATTAACCAAAACCTGTACAATTCTTATTAGATGATTTTATTTCGACCATTAGTCATCATATATTAAACTTTAATTAGTTTTGGACCTTTAGAATGTGAATAACATTATATAATAAAATTATATTTTCAAACATTCCTAAAGAGCCCCTCCTCCCCCTTATAGAAGGCCCTCATTTCAAACTCATTCCTCACACCACTAAACCCCTTGTATCATCCAAACCCTGACCAAATAATATATCAAGATCCCTATCTTCCACCTAGAATACTTACCTTAGGAAGAATTCATATTAATAATTCCTTTTGGTTCAAACCAAAGAGAGTTTCCCAAATTAAAGTTAACAATTTATCTTAACTTTATTTCTTTTATTTTACTTCTCCAACCCATAAAATCTTTTTATTCATTTATTTTATAAAAACAATAGTATCCTCAATATACAAGTATGAATTTATGAGAAGGATTCAAACTACACTTACACACACCTCTATATAATGGGTGAAGAACAAATTGTTCATGTGGATGGAAAACTAACGCCTCACGAAACGATTATTGTTCAATTATCTCCTACCACCTGTCATGGTGGCAATTAAGATGGAACTATATTTATATATGATATATATTATGTTTATGTTTTCTTTATGCTTCTATATTTTTCATTTATAGCATGACAATATGTTTTTCATTATGGGTAATCGTGATAATTTCATTTGATGAAGTGTGGACTATCGCCCCCACAAAGTGATATGACTCGTTGATGACACATGTGGGACATATAAAATATGGAATTAAGGATATTATATATGATATTATTTTGGAATTATAATATACCTATGTATAATAATTTTTTAATTTCAACAAAATAATAAATAGAAAATAATGTAGCGTTCATGTGAACGTACGACTTACAGTCTCCAGGAACAGTGCATTTAATTTCTTATCTCCAAATGTTATGTACTATTAAAAATACATTTAAATACATGATATATATTATATATATTATATCTAAATCATGAATTTCATTCTGGATATAATGAACCTTTGACCACATGAAGAACTTGTAATTATAAGAAGTCCATTTTTTACTCAAGTACTAAATATCAACAAAACGACCATTATTAACTTAAATGGTTACATAATTTTTATTACATGGTAATAAGTGATATAAAAGGAATAATAAAATTGAAAAAGGTTCTTAATAAAGTATAAATTAACTTTATTTTATTATTCATGGGATTAAAGAATGAATGGGTCATATCAGACATGAGGTAAAGGACTTCATCTCAATATCCTTTCATTGAGGAATATTTTGTTTTAATAAATGATTTTATTTTATATGATGTATAAAAACTTTTGAATTTTGATTTCATTCAAAGGTATTGTTTTTCTATGATTATTTTTACTAAACTACAAAAAATAATGTTTCATTTAAAATATGCGGTGACAATGACCTTTCTTCCACCATGACTATTATTTAATCTTCTCCTTCCTTAACAAGCCGTAATGTTTTTAAAAGAAAAATAAATACCATATTGTCTTTTACATATTTTTGTATTGAAAAAGTTCTTTGGATTTATTATTTCAATATCGAGTTCAATAACTTGAAAAGATATATTGTGATTGCAATTTGGGAATGTTATATTTCATTTATTCTTATGTTATGTGTTATGATTATATTATGGTCCTTTGGAATTGTATAGGTATACAGGTTGTTCCGTGATAAACCTTGGGTGGTTGAGCCCAAGATAGCTCTCCAATGAACTGGTTAATGTGACAGAGGTAAACAAGAATTTTTCTCCAAAGAGATTTTTTGAATATAATGTGATGAGTATTCCAAATGTAACTCCCTACGTAGCTGTGATAGCAAAAATGTATGTATGTTATGAATTCCATAAGTTACCTTTAGAATTTTTGATTTCTATTTGTTATTCATAAATATTATGATTTCATGAGGCATGTTATGATTGAAAAGTATGGTTTCATTGATTTGTATGTATTGATGGGATAATTTTTTCTTTCTATATTTTATAACCCTTGCTGAACTTTTTATGCTCATCCCAAGTTTTGAAATGTTATTCATAGGACCTAAAGAAGAATAGGGTCAAGGATGGGATCAAGAAAAATTCAGGATTTCTAAAACTTCGTACTAGAAATGACTTTTTTTTTCAAGAGTTTTTATTTTATGAAAAAAAAATTGAAACTGCATAGAGGTGTCTACCTTATCAATTTTTAGATGTAATGTAATAGTTATGGAAAAATTCTCTAAAACTCTATACCTAAAAGTATTCTCAATGTGAATTATTAATTTAATTCAAGATTATATAATGTTTAAGGCTGGGACATATAATTATATTTATAGAGAATAATGTTTAGAAATGATATACTGTTTTATAAAATATATCAATTGATAATCAATTGGTTTACATCTTCAATAAACCATTTGATGAATTGAAATTTGTGAAAATAAATTTTTAACTTTGTATGTTGGATACATCATGATATTATTAATGTGTTCGTTAATTTTTTATATTTATTTAATAATATTTTTATAAATAAATTTAATGATATCTTTTATATAAATTATAAAATCCCAAATATCATTGATGTGTTCGAATTTTTGTTTATATTTATTATTATATATTAATTTATTTAGGAATAATTTATTAAATTTTTGGTCTCCATATTAAAATATTCTTAAACTATGTCGATGTGATTTTCAAAAAATAATATTAGTAATTTTCCTATAATAAATGTTTTAATTTTGAATGTTTCCAATATATTTGGTGAGATTCTAATTTTAAATATATTTTATGCATTTTTAAAAGTTTTATCAAAATTTATTTTGATCATAATAAATATTTTTATCTTAATGTATTTAACATTCATTCTAGGGGGAGTATAAATATTCTATTCCATATAAAATATTCAAATACTAGTTTATGAAATTTATATTTAATATTTTAAAATATTAATAAATATTTTAGTTTATTTTTTGGTGAATAAAATGGATGATATATATTTATAAAGAAAATTATGGTGTATTTCTTTATAATTAATAATTTTTTATTTATTTCTATATATCCAGTTCCATAACATAAAAAAGGTGGAGATTGATAGAGTTGATGTTTGAGGATATTGTTAATGTTGTGTTAGATGCTTGTTTTTATAATTAGCATACATCAAATCTATTTTATAATTATTCATTAATATTGAAATGATTGGTGTTCATATTTTTAAAAATTTAATTCAATGAATTATATTTTAGCCTTATGAAAATTTTTTATGTAATTAATTACCTTTACTCTTCTAATTTAGCATAACTTTACAGAATATGGGAATATTAATGTATTAACCTTACATAGATTCTAACATAAATTTTTCATGGCGTCGATATTTTTTTAATACCTTAACATAGTTAATGGAATTTATTGTTCATGATTCTTTAGATATAATAACAGATATTTTCATTGATGGGGTATATAAAGAATAATCATTACATTCACATAGGGATAGTACACCATTACACATATTATTGAAAATAAGACTTAATATCAAATATCTATCAACCATTACGCGAGGCTTCATCAATGCCCTTAAAACGATATTGAAAATACATTTTCGTAGTAGTACATATTTTTTTTCTATAAATATTTTAATTCTTATGTTTCTCACAAAGATGATTTGACTTTTTGAAACTAATATAAACAACAATAGTTAGATCATAAATTTAGAATCTATCATACGATGAGGATCATAAAAGACTATAATTTTTGTTTCTAAAATCATTCAAGATCTATAATGTATTTTTTATACTCTATTTTATTATTAATTTGAAATTTTAAATTATAGTAAGTTTCTTTAAATCATGTTTTCTATTTTATTGGATTCAAATAAAAATTATGGATTTTGAAATTATTGGAAGTGGTTTTTATTTAATCGTCTTAGGAATAATGTGGGAATTAATTTTTGAATACACTAGATATTAATGAGTAGGGTACAATTTTAAGTCCCTATTTCTATAATTTATGAGCCATATATATTTATAATCATTTTTATAAAACATCTATGATGACTTCTAATGATGACTTTGTGTGTCCTTTGGTGAACATTGTCTATAAATACTATGTGAACTATTTCAAAATAGAAAATAAATGGTAGGAAATAATTATTTAATTTGTGGATTACTGAAATATTGTTCTTTGGAAATCAAAAATATTTTTTCCATGTTGATCATTAGAATTTGTTTCTTGAGCAAATATTCATTAATAAGTGATCTAGCAGATACATATACTCTCTATTTTTAATCTTTATCATTATTTATTGGACATATATTTTTTGGTTAATTAAAAGTTATTTTTAACATAAAATAATGTATTTTTTGGTATGAATTGTTTTGATTGAGTAGATAAGCTCATCAGATCGATATAGGGTGTTTTGGGGACCTTTTAGGTGAGAATAATTTAATAATCATTTTCCAAAACCATGCAGATTCTCTAGGAAACAATAAAACTAGATTTTGAGGATCAATGGTGTAGAATAATGTTAATGTTAAAATTTTGAAAAAGCATATATCCTTACATGTAAATATTTATCATAAGTTTTTGTGGACAATAGAGTGGTTGACACACAGTTTGACAAAATCATTTAAATTTTTTAAAGGTCTAGACTGGGAACTTCTTAAGTACATTTTTTGTCACTCTTCAAAGTAAAACATTACAAATGTGAAATTAATGACCAAAATCAATCCTCAACATATGTTTATGGTATCCGTTAACCCACCATTATTTATATAGGAATCTATCATGATTTTTAATACTCCATTATCATTCCCTCATTATTTCATATCCTATAAAACTAGATTTTTATGAATCTTAGTTGGTCGAAGATCACGAATTGAGGAATGTAATATAAAACCCTCTATTAAATAGTATTACCATTGATCTAAAACTATTCTCCTTTGATAAAACATATATTCATAGTATTTTTTCCTGATATATGAATTTCAATGCTATCTAATTATGGATTCTTGAATCATTGTATGATCAGTGGTATTCACAACGTACCAAGGAGATCCCTTTTGATCAGAGTTAAATTCCTCAAGAATTGGGGATGATTCCACATATGTTTCCAAAATTGATAATATTCCGACACACTAATTAATCTTTGTCATCATGAATGTCTTTTATATTGAAGCATTTGTGATGGATCAGTGATAATTTTCTTGACCCAAGGTTCCCATATTGAATCTAACTGGAACTTAAGATCCATTAATTTGTCTAAAAATCATATTTTGAATTGGAATCCATTACTTTTCAATACATCCAAATTGGTTATTTTATTATACTCCTTGAGTTATGTGACTCTATAACCACCATTCATGACATATAATTTCCATGAATATCATTTTCATACATCCTTCATGGTGAACTAGAACCTGATATAGGCATCCTTGATGTGAAATATATTTCACTATGGGTTTGAAACAAGGTTTATTAATTAATCCTTAATGAGCTCAGGATTTATTCATCAATAACCATCATGTATGAATTTCAATTCCTTTTGAGGCCCTTATAAACATGCTTCCATGATTTATACCACGTTTGCAAATCATGTTGACCTTTTTTAGTGAATTTTTCTTATTAGGGAGTGATACTGTAATACCCCTATATGATCCATGTTTCTTTGATTATTTATAGAGTATATTTTTTCCATTCTTGATGTTGATAACATGTTATTAAATTTTTCTACTATATTTAAATGTTGACATTGTATGTTTAGTATATTATGAACATCTATGTGATATGTGTTACTATGTCATCGAAGATGTTTTATTGTTACTCATAATTGGTGGAAATTATGGCCATGATTATTCCTTTATAGGGTGTATGCATGATATGAAATGATGATGATGATGGGGAACAATTTAGGGAATGATCATGGTAGGATTGTGGTTCAAGAAAAATATTATTCCTCAAGGATACTTTGTAACTCTACAGAAATATGTAAAATTACAACAATGATTTTCATTTTTAATATATTCCTTGAGAATGTAGATTAACATGTATTAATCCTTATGCCCAATTCCTAGTATCTTTTCTGACAACATGATCATCCACCTATAGTGGAGCCAAATCTGGTGTGGTCGGGGCTCATTTCAGATTGGATAGAACATGATTTATTAGAAACTGATTATTTATGACTTCTTGTTCATTGTTTTTCGTAGAATACACATGTTATACATGCTAAAATTTAAATGGTCCATTGGTGGTTTCCTACTAGGTTTTTATACTAATACCCTATCAAAGCATCTCGACCCACATGAAAACTTCATGTATATGGATCAATTCGATGGAATGCATCTTGTGGGGGATATATGAACTATGGATCATATATCTATAAGTGTATTTATATTTACTCCAAAGTATAAAAAGGTAATATTTAATTATCAACATGCACATTAATTGGGTTTGGATTTACATTGAGGAATTAAGAATATTTGTCTTTATTAATTTTCATGAAATATCTGTTATAATATATTACATTATCCTGAATGGCTCGAAGGCCTTGAATTTGTATTGATTTTGATAAACCCCCTTTCATGGGATGAGGGGAAACCCTTGCAAGTCTCGTTGGCTTAGTGATTACATGACCCGTAGGACTTAAAAATCTACAGACTATACTTCGAACTCCTCCTCCAAGATTTTTCATCATGATATGAGTTCTCCACCTTTGCATGGCTATTCAGATAGGCTTTCCATGAAATCACAGGATTGTCTCGAGGGAAATGTAATACCCTCTCTTTATGAAAAAATAATTTTAGATTCAAATTTAGAGATTGTGCTTAATCTATTTCCCAATCTGTATTTTTCTCATTGTAGAGTCTGTCAAATCATTTAGGCATAATTTCAGGTGGACCGATGGCCTTGCGATGTCCCAATGGCCTTGAGGTGTCTTGATGGCCCTTATGTGGCACAAAATACTTACTATATTCAAGGCCTAGGTTGGACCAAAGGCCTTAAGGGACCTGAGGCCGAAACTGGTGGCCCGAAATCCCAAATGGATGAATAGATATAGCTACTGTAGTACCGAATAATGATTTCTACAGTGCAATCTACAATACTTATAAAATAATGCTAATGTGTCCTAGAAATATATCTCCACCTTGTTTTGAACTCGGGTCGCTTGGATGCACTTGTTGTGTCCTCAACAATCGGTTCGATGCTCCTGTGAATAGTACATTATGGTTTATTATCTTATGAAATGATTACACTTGTTTTGTATATTTAATTTATATTATTGGAGAATATAAATGATTCTAATTCAATGGTTATAGACTCCAAACCGGTGGTCTTCAGAACCTCAATAATAGCTTTCAGTCCCTTGTGTATGTAAAGTCATGTATGATGTCTTTATGCTCTTTGGCATAGACTCAACTATTCAAATCTCGGGGTTACAAAATGATTTAATAGAGTTTTATTCTATTCGTTTTGAACAACATAAGACATATTAGAAATGATATATTTTATCTAGAACCAGGGTAAGTGATTTTCAATGTCCCTAGATAGATCTGGTTCAAAAAAATTTATTTAGAATCAATGGGATATTTACACCGTTTTATGGGATTTGGGGTGCATTCATGCGACTTGATCATTTACATAGGATCAAATTCAGCATATATTACTATTGTGTGACACATATTATTTATATAATTTAATTACATGATTATGGTTATTGATTTTGATAGACTTGTATTCATTGATTTATTGGTACATCTATTTTCAATAATGTTGTTATATATATGTTGGTATTAAATAATTAATATTATTAATTATATTATGTTTTTTATATATTTGTGATTTAGAATAACATGTAGTAATGGAACCATCATTTGAACTAGGAAATATGTACATTGCGATATGGGTATACTCCTAGTAGAACCTTGTGTGATACCGTTGATTGATTAAGATATATCCTACCTATATTATTTTTTTCCAAATTATTAATTAATGATTTAGAAGATGCTTCCCCAAAGGAGAAGGATGGGACCACCACCTGATCTAGTATGTATGGTCCGTCTATAAAGGAGGTCCCTAATCTATATCCGACTATTTTGGGTTGTAATGTTGAACATTTTTCTGCCACAACTCTAGTGTCCCATATTGTAGCCCAACCACAGTTGGGAGTTCTAGCACATTTCATGTCTATTTAAAAGGTGCATCGAGGACCCTGGTTAATGACGCCATAGTATTCCATCTCCAACATCAACCATCCATTCAAATCGCTATGGGTTTGAAGGATGTGGAGGACTAAATTGATATCAGCTAGGGTTTCATTGTCCTCATTGAGACGCCTATGTTTAAGAAGGTGATTCTTGGAATGTTCAATCTATAGTAAGATACCAAGATGTAGTGGGGAATGATAGGGCATGATGGGACCTGTTGGATGATATTAGGGTCTCCCCAGCTAATCCTTCATGGGAACTATCATTGTAGAATTCTTTCATATTATGTTAAATATAGATGAAGTGTATGTGTTCCTAGAGCTATAATAGTGGTCTATTATAAAATCAGAAACCCTAGTAGCCTAGTCGCCTTGGTTACTTTATTACATTGCAATTAGATATAATTGATTATATACAAATGGATTTAATAGTTTATTAATATACTTAAAATAGATATATACGAGAATTTAACATAAAAAATAAAATAAAAAATAAAAAAGTATTTTCTTTTTGAAAATATCTGTTCCCTCTTGAAGTTCCCTTTATATCAATCATAATACATTTCTTAGCATCATGGGGAAATGAGTCATAAGAAAGTGTTGATCTCAAATTCCCAGTAGTGGTTTTGGTACATAAGAATATATCATTAATCAATACTTTATAATAAATATGGAATATTATATAAAAAACATATTTCATTAAATCATTTACATGAACATGAAGATTAATGTGTAGGTAATAAATTATAAATAAATCCATATACATAATCTTATAATCTATAAAATCCTCCATGGATATTATAACAAATTAAATAATAAAAAATATATCGATATCATAATTGATAATGTTGGAATTCATAATACCATACATATGAAACAAATCATCTAGGACTTGTTCTATGACATATGAAACAATATAGGGGTTGTATTCCAAGACATCTATAGAAATACGCAAGAGATCATCCAAAACCCAATCCAGTTAGTCTCAAGATACCTAATGATTCATTAAGGGGATATAAAGAGACTCACCCATCACTTACTATATACAATAAATTCATAATATCAATGGGGGGAGACATAATAAATTAAACATTGGATTTTAAAAACAATCATACAAATTTTTAATAATTTACCCATTCAATAATATTAATAATCAAAAACTAACCTATGTATTATGGAGAATGGTATACAAATAGTACATCCCCAGTAAAACAAATCATAAAATATCTAGAGAAATAATGAAGAAGGTATAATAAAATTTATAACTAATGGAGTATAAGTGAAATAATTATTGTTTTCATTGAGGAATAAAAATTCAATAAAAATATATTTAAAATATTTCTTATTGAGAAACGAATTTCATTTAGAAAATCAATTTTTAAATTGAAAAAATAATCAATATATTTTCGAAAAAAAATTACTAAAAAATAATCATCTATAATTATAAAACAAACTTAAAATCAATCAGTGTTCATGATGGTGATAAATTCCATTCATTACGTACATGTTAAAAAAATGAGTTCATTAACATTATAGTAAGAAAAGTAAACAACTACATTGTGAGTAAAATTATAAGAATATTAATTTAAAAAAATATTTAAAAATCCAATAATTGGTATAAAAAATTATTATTAAATAATTGTTATAATTTTGAAATCATTTTTTAAAATATTTTTACAAATCATGGATATGGAAGAAAAATAATTTTCAGCCGCACAGGGAAATAATTTTATTAATACATAAAAACATGTTCTGTATAATTTTTAACTACTTATGAGTAGAAAAATATACTATTACATGAAAAGATCCTGAATATATAGAAGAGAATAATATATATTGGTTTTTATATACAAATTCCCTATAAATCCACCAAGTGAGGCTTAATAAAAAACAACCAAAATAGTGATGAGATTATGAAATGTACTAATACCACTTTTGTAACTTTTGAATTTTTAGCCCCATGGAATAAATATAATCTAATGAATATTTAGATAACATGAATATATATATATATATATGTATATATTTATTTAGTATAAAAAATATCAATGGGGGATTATATATATATAAATAATAAATAGTTAGTTAATATGGAATATGTCTGACTGATCTAGAATTGAGTTGAGATAACCCTACCGCAAGTTCAATTTCCTTGCTATATATATGTAGCTTCTATATGTTATATATATATAGGATAAATTAATTATTTAACCCTAATAATATATTTTATAATATAAATTATTTACTTATAATATTTCATGATCTATTTAATAACAATTCATTGTTATAATCACTCTTTTCGGGGATAATTTCTTGTATTTTCCTTTTTTTTGTTATGTAATTAAATTCCTTTTACATTGATCAGGGTTCCATAATATGAATAATTTTTTAAATGTGATAAATATAATATATATTCATTATATATTTATTATTCATACACCAAAAAGTTTTTAGATATAAAAGGAATTACCTAATTTGTTGACATAGTAGACCATACGTATACATGAACTTGGATCCCATTTTCATGATGGGTGGAATATATGAAAGTTAAATAATATATCACCTTTATAGAGACATTATAATTCCATATCTATCACATATATTCATGACATTTAAAAATTTTATCATCTACTTGAAAAAAATGATAAAATATTCATATAGCTTCATAGAGGCTGTAGTCCACACATACATACGTGTGACATTATTGTTTTCCAAAGGATTTAATGTTAAACACGTATATGTGATATAATAATTTTAGAATATTATTTATTTAATAATTATATTATTATTTATTAATATCTATCCTTATATATTTCAGTTAGGGGAGGTGATGGAAAATGAAATATATCGGTTCACGAGGTAGTAGTACGTCAAACAAACAAATTGTGTTTTCATTATCAATTTAATGGAAAAGGATATGGATATAGTTTATTATATAAAAATAAAAACATATCAGTATATAGTTGATTCTGGAATTATTAAATAGAATTTTTAGTGCAAAAATAATGGTTTTAAACGAATAATGAAAGAGGAAGAGAATCGTTAGGATAATTACATCATCTTCAAGAAACCCCCATTGAATCTCTTCTAAAATACCATAGGTTAGTTATTTTGGAAGGAAAATATGCTCTATAATATGTTTATGGATGTTGGGGATGTATTTTGGATGGTTTTGGTCATGAAAAATGGCATATGAATTGTGGAATGGTGATAAGAGGAATTTCCCTTTTAAAATTGAGAGGGTGTTGCATTTTTTGTAATTACCTAAAACTATCAGTAATAGGAACTCACTCTCAAAAAAATTGCTAAACAATTGATAAATAGTGGAGTTTGGAGTTTACATCATAAATTAAAACCTCCTAGAAAGAAAAATATATATGTTTTATATATGTTGTTTCGTAATATTCAATATTCCTTACTTTTACCATTTTAATTTTCATTATGGTAACATGTATTTTTACCTAGGGAATTTAATATTAAAGACTCACTTTTTTAATCCTAATTATATAATTTTTACACTTTTTTTCTAAATATTAAATATGATTTTTCAAATAGAAATATATTTTATGTGGAAAATTAAATTTGACATTGGCATATGAAACATGAAATAATAAATTTTACCCTTTACAATGGTATTTGTTTACTATTTTGGGGTTAATTTAATTATTAGAAGAGGGAATTTTTACATGAATGGACTATGTTTGAAATAATTTTATATATGAAAACATATTAGTTTAGGAATTTTTTCAGTAATATTAAATCATTTAACAATGTATTATTTATTATTATATAACATTAATGTCAATTTTGACACTAATCATATAATTTGATTATAAAATATCAATGAAAGCATGGAAGTTGAGTTAATTCCTATAAATAGTTTTTAAAATGTTATATTAATCTTCAATATATATATATAATTAAATAATACATTCAATTTATATTTCTTTTAGAATTATATGTATTATGGTTTATTTGTATAATATTTAAAAATTCACAACATTGGCATTTCATAGTGATTTAATGTAATTTTAAAAATTTTAAAAATTAAACATATATTCCCCCCCCATCAAGTTAATTTAATTAGTCTTAATTTGTTCAAAATTTTTTGTTGACATTTTTTTTCCTATGTGAAGTCATAACTATAATTTAAGATCACAATAGTGACAATTTGTATTTTTCATTACATAAATTTTAATACTGGTCATTTTCAGGGAAAATATCCCCAGAGGAAAAAATATAATGATCCTATGGTAACTAAAGATGAAATATTGACATAAAATTTAATTTATAGAATAATTTTGGGAATGTGAACAATTATTATTTTTTTCAACCCCTAGTAAACTAGTTTAAATAGTTTCCTTGTAAATCAATTATTACTTTTTACTATTCATTAAGATAAAAAATATAGTTGAACGTATTATATAATATTCATTATTTATATTCCAAATATTGAATCCATTTTTTCAAAATTACATTCACATATATAAAAAATATAATTTAAAATTAAACATATAGACAAGATGAAAAGGCGGTTTTCAAAAGGGAAAATTATTATTAGTATAGAGTGTTTTAACATCCAAAATAAAATTTAAATTGATTATAATGACCTAAATTATATATATCATAATAAAATTGAACAATGTTTACATTTAAAACAATTTAAGTCAAAATTTATCAATTAAATTTATTACACGAAAATCGAGTATTCAATAAAACCTGTAATTTTTCACTATTCCTTGAAAAAAATCAACATTTTCATTCAATTATAAGAAATTGGATGTAAGATAATTTTTATGTGATAATTATGAAATTTAATGGTAATTTCTTAAAATAATTTTAATAAATGTTTTAAAATTTAATTTTAACTTATGGGAACAAAGCGTAATGAAACCTCATTATACAAAATTTATTTTTCATTCAAATGATTATTATTTTAAATATATTCAATCGGTAACCATGGGATTTATTTTATACCAATTTAAATAATATAATTTTCGTAATATAATTATTCATATCAAACAATTTAATTATAACAACATAATGGTATAATATTTTATGGTTCACATAAACTTGAGGTTCCATGTCTTGAATTATATAGAAGAGATTAAATTTAATATATATATATATATATTTGATGGATGATCAAGTTCATTTGTTTTATTTTTGTATGATATAGGACCAAATTATCAGCTTTTAAGATCATTTGGTGTTACATTATATGCCCTTAAATATGTTTTCACTCAAAATTATATTTTTCCCACATAAGTCAAGTCTTTGGAAAAAACCAACATCATAAAAGGGGTCCATAAAACATTCTCATTATAAAAGGGAAACTAAAGTTTGAATTTAATATATATTAAAATTAACATAGGAGTTCAATTAGGATAATAATATTAGAAATTGAATATATTGGAATGATGGAAAATCATATTTACATAAGGAGAGTGATAGAGATCATTCTCAAAATAAACAAAATGATCATGGGAATTCCAATAACCAGAAATCCATAAATTTCTAATAGAAATGAAGATAATTCGTTAAAATTTTATTTTCATGATCACTTTCCCAGTGATAAGGAATTAAATTACCATATATACTAGGAAAATGGAGAAAAAAACTTACTTGATATCTATATACTTCATATGTACAATTTATATATGGGTTGTGATTTGATCAATTTTAAGGTGATTTAAAACTATAATAAATGTATATTTAAATGTGTTTTTTCATATGATATACAAAATATATATTTTTCATATCATATGACCGATAAAATGGTGAAACATTAACCACCATATCTCATTAAATTTTCAAATAATCTAATAACACCCAATGTTAAACATTATCCTTTCCACTAATATGTACCATTATATTTCCTCCAAAATATGTCTATAAATATTAATGGTACATATATTTATATGGAGAGTAACTAAATCCGCAAAATATACTTAACATTAAATAATATAATATATCGTTTAATGTCACATAAAAAATATGTGAATGACTTTATCATTATATAACCATAATTAAAACATAAATCCTTCATAAAGAACATATAAAATTAAATATATTCGGTAAATCAATATATTATTTAATCTATATCAATGATAACATAATCCAAATTCTGAAAAATTCAATAGTGAGTTTTAAATTCTTCAATAAGTCCAATTTAATTTTCACAAATTGATCATTATCCAAAATAAAAAAATTATCTCAAAATTAGGAATATATTAAGGTTTATCATACCTTAATTATTTTTTTCAATAAAATATAATCTTATCATTAAATAAATTTTCTAGGTCATCAGTATCATTCATAATATTATTTTAAATCCTTGATGAAAAATTATTGAGGAACCATATGATGATGTTATATGATTCTAATATCTGAAATACAATTTATAATGATTGTTCTATAACATAATTATTTTAATCTCAATAAAAATTAAATCATTAAACATAATTCATACACTATTAAAATGGATTCATCATCTTTTATCTTAAAAAATCCATTTGTAATTATTTTTTATTCAAGTCATCTTCTACATCATAACCCTAAAAAATAAAATCTCGATGATCCCCTTAATGAACATACACCATAGTACATAGATTTTTATAATTACCATAAATTAAAATTTTAAAACATCCAACAATTTATAATTTCATAATCAAACCCATATTCAATTCTATTTTAACTAAAAATTTCGTATTCCTTTAGAATATGTTTACAATTTTCCCTTCTTCTCCACAAAAAAAATCAACTTCTAATTCCCTATAGACATTCCCATTGTAAAGAACCCAACCATAGTATCTTAGAGTTAGTGGTTAGATTATTACATTGTCACGAGATACAAGAAATTTCATCCCAGAGTATTAAATACATTATTAGTATCAGAAAAATAGATATATACTAGAAAACACATTACATTTAAAACATAAAATACAATGTGTATTTTCTAAAAAAAAATTATTTTCCATAACGTAACATTTCATATCAATCATAAAACACTTTCTTATAACCTAGGAATGTATAACTCAATAAATTTGTTAGTTGAAATTCTTATAAGGGGATAGGTAAAATAGAATCTATGAATAAATAAGGAATAAAAAATACAAAAGTAAATATATAATACATATTAAATTTAATAAATAACATGAGCATAATATGATATGAATTAAAGATGATTAAATACTGAAATATGAATAATAATAGGAAAAGTAAACATTACCGTGGATAAAAATAAAATGGAATAATAACATGGAATATCAATAAATAATCTCATATTGATTGATTACATAACATCGGACATCATAATCATACCATCAATGCTTTTACCAAGACACCATACATAAAATGGTATAACCTCATCCAATACCCAAAATATATTGTATCATGATACCCATTGATTCACCAAGGCTCTATATTAGTCCCAAAATATCAGTGATTCATTATAATACAATCCTCATATGAAATCGGTGTAACATAAAAACATAGACATTCATTGTGGGAAATATGTGATCAAAAATGTTAATACTTTCCCCAATTAATAAACGTAACCATATACCATCCAGATTAATATAGGGAGTGGCATCAAAATATCACATACAATGTAAAACTGATCATAAAATATCAAAATAATTAATAATAATAATAATAATAAAATAGATCCCAAGTGGATCACAAGTCAATAAAAATGTTGTTGTCATTGATGAATAAAAATATATTTTAAAAAGTCATGGAGAAAATATGTTCTTCATATTCAAAATCACACTAAAAAAACATAAAAAATTAATATAGTTTTAATTGAAGATAAAAATCGAAAACATTTAAAATAATATTTAAAAGACTATGTGGTATTGATAGTACAAATTTAAAAACATTCCAAAAATGTTAATGAAAAGTTTCCATTAACCATTTTTGTAAAATCCAAAAGGGAATGATATTTAAAATTACATTAAGATACATTTAAAAAAAATGAAATAGTAGGTAAAATTTATTAAATAAATCACTGTAAAAAATTTAAGAAAATAATTTTCAATTTTTTTTCTAAAATATAAGTATTTTGATGAAAACAAATTTCTGATTGAAAAGACGAATAATGTGTTTTTTATTAAAAATATTCTCAATCAGTGTATGTAGAAAATATTGAAAAATAATGGTACTATCACATTAATCATTCATGAAAGAACAAATAAAAATAAAATAGATTGATTTAAACATATAAATATAAAATAATTTACCTATGGGATACTTAAACAAAAACAATCCTATATACTGATGAGATTTGGGAATAAACACTTATGAATTTGGAAAATTCTTCATTGTAGTCCCCATAAAGGTAATAATTGTCAATAAAACCATTTAATAACATGATAATGCTGATAATAATGATATGATATATCTAAGTTGTAGTTTATACATCACAAAAAATAAATAAGTGGTGAAGAATGCGTATATCTCATAGAGTTAAAAGAGAGATGAAAAAACCTTAATTAAAGTTCGGATTTCATAAAATGGGTCTATAAATCCTATATAATGATTTTAGACATGTAAATAATTCATAAATTAACATTATTTATTTTTATGAAATCTTATATTATCCTTTAATTATATCTTACCAAAACATCATTAATGTTATTTCACTATTTTCATTGTTCATGGTGTTAAGTAGATTGTGTTCTGAAGCTTGTTTCATCATGAAATTCCCACTCCACTTGCATAATATAAAAATAAACCACAAAAATAATGATATTAAGGTCATATATGTGAAATATAATAATTAAAAATATTTTTTATAATTAATCTAGATTTTTGAACATGGAAAATAAATTACATTCCATTAAAGAGATGGTAGGTTGTACGCACGCAAAAATGATGAAATCACTCCATAAATGTGTGAAAAACTAAGGAATTTGGTGATTTATTAATTTAAAATAATAATTATCATATCATAACTACCATATATATAAATTATTTTCATCATTATAACCATCCATGTAATATAGTGATGAAAACTGAATTACACCTCTATGTGGAGATGGTAATCCATACGTACTCACATGTTGTTCTTTTGTTTTTCAGTGGATTGATAAAAAATTAAAATATAGTTTTTTCATAATATTAATAAAATACCAATGTATATAAGATACTATTCTTATTATTTGTGGGTAGAAACATCACATGAAGAGGGTGTATAAGAAGAAATAAATTTGAAATATTTGACCAAAAATATTATCTCTTCTTCAGTGTAATTTTTGTAGATTTATTTTTAAGGGACTAAAGGATTGTTTATTGAGGATAAAAACATCTCTAGAACATGAATAATTAAATTTATAAATTTATTTTCTAGGAAGTGGGCATGATATATGGATCAATGTGGTGAAAAAAGTAAAGGAAGGGGTTCCCTTATATAATTGAGTTTAGAGGCACTTTAATAATTTCTTAAAATATTAATTTAAAATAAACATATATTCTATTAGAAATGGATAAATAATTATTTCATTATAATATAGGTCTTTTATGGTTTTTAATCTCCTTATTATATAAAATATATATCCTTTTTCCCTTAATTTTGACTGTTATCTTTTGGTTTTAACCAATATTTAACCACATTAACTCCTACTATGAAAACATTGATTTTTTTAATAGGGAACATTTTTTAATTAAATTAAAAAATTATACTAAATAGGTCAGGAATGAAATTTAAAATATTATGCCTTATAATCACCTTAATTTAATTTCATTAGGTATTTTATATCAATTTATAAAATATTATATTCTATAAAATGTTCATAATATTAATTTTAATAACTATTAATTACATAGATTTTAATAATATCAATATAACACTTTTAATTGTAAAAAACAATTTTAGTACATCCCTAACATGTCAGATACAACAATAAAATTTGAGTATCACATTAATTATATCATATCATATTCATTTTATCATTATAGATATTATTAATTCTATTTTTCTATTTAGTGAATAATTACTGCATCGAAATTGTGAAAGATTTTAAGGTAATTATTCATTCCCCAAAAAAAAAAAAAAAATTTCCATAATGATGATAAATATTATATCATTCCATTTACCACTTATAGTCATAAATATCATCTTTATAACACAATATTTAAAATATTACGATAATTAAAAAATTAATTGCGACATATATGACATTACGTTATGTAAAATATTATATATGTAATAATCATTTATGAATGGAATAAAATGGCCATATAGTTTAAAATAGAATTTTTATGGTGTAAAATTAATAATCCCATGATATTGGGGATGGTTTTAATGTCAGTTTCTAGTCCTTATCATTTTATTTTTACCCTTAGTTACCTGAGTTACCCTTTACTATGTTAAATATATTACCAAGGATACTATCCATTTTGGAAAAAATAAAAGGGACCTGTGTACAAAATCTGGACATTTAGAATCCAAATATTTCATTATTTTTATTAGAAAAATCATGACACAAATGGTGCTGAATTTAATTGAAGTTAATCTGATAAAATGAAGAGAAAAATAGATTTATTGAGAAATGAATTTTGTTAGACCAAAATGTACTTATACAAAAATAAAAAATAAATATGATTAAAATAAAATATGATATATAATATAAATTATTATAGTATATATGTCACTTTGATATTTAATTAAAATCAAAATGTAACTTTTTAATACAAATATAATGTTATTTTTCTAAATATCTAATTATTCATTATTCATTTGAAAATGAATCATTTTCCTAAAGTCCAAAAAAATTAACCACATAATAATTTTAATATAATTATTTCAAAAATAATGAAAATTTTATCAAATAAATTTTCAAAAATATAAAAAAATTAATTATGTTTATTTTCTCAAACATAGAAATAAAAATTGTTTTTATGAAAACATCTACTTGATGAATAATTGTACTAAATATTAGAATTTTATTTTAAAATATTAAATAAAAATTATATTTATATATATTTCATAATATATAGAATCATATTCAAACATCCAAATTAAATGACTATTTTTAATCATATTTCATTGTTAGTTTAAACTGGGTGTTGCATGAAAAGTATTCAATCGAAGATGTTAAAAATAAAATGAGAGATAATGTAAAATATATGGGTGTTACATTAAACTCCCATTCAATAAATTTTATCCTTATTATTTTAAATTAAACCTATGAAATCAATATTTTATATTTTAAAATTCCATGGTGAGAAACCAACATTGAAAATAGGGTAAATAAAACATCCTCTTTATAAGTGGGAAGGGGAAATGAAATATAACAACCAAATTTTGATTTAAAATAAGAGAACATTAGTAGGAAGTGAAAAAATAGACATGGAAGAGATATATAACTATCATGTTCTAATGGATAGTGGTAGATAGCTTGGTCATTAGTAATGAAACCATTACCAAAAATATATATTTATGATTGGTTAAAAGGCCATTGATTTCTCAGTAAAAAAAGTAAATAGGTAAACATTTTATTCCAAAATTATTATCTTTGTGTTGATGGATTCTTTTATATATCCAAATTTGAAATATAAAAATTAAACTTAAATTATTCCATTCTATTTTATAAATATAATATTTTCCTTTTTGTGATGTTGATATATTTTAACATCATCAATTATGCTTGGAAATGGATATTCAAGTATAATGTTTCATGTTTGAAGAACTTTAACAGATAATAAGATCCAAAAGTTAGTCCTTTGGACTTTAAATATTTTCTTACATAAAAATGGATAGCACATGTAATAAAAATATAATAATTTCCAAAGATAATAATTATTCATTCCATAAGTATTTAAACATAACACTCGTCCAAAATATATCTGTCCAAATTAAATGACTTAAAATTTATATGGAAGATCACTAAATTCGCAAAATCAACATGTCATTAGAATCCCCAAACAAAATAATGTAACTCTCAAAGAAACTCACCATATATATGAAAACCATTATCACCTTAATACCATAATAAAATCATTCATTCTTCGAAAAAATAAAATTTCTAGTTTTTGATAATATTCATTTATTCCAAACGACGAGTAATATATATAAAATTTCAAATTAAAAAAAATCCCTAGTTACCCATACTATACCATAATCATTTCATTATCTTTGGGAAAATATTTAAGGTTATCTTAATTTTATAATTTGTTTCCAAAAGATCATAATGGAACAGAATCACTTATCTTGGTTACTAGTACTATTCTTCACATGATTCCAAATCCTTAAATAATACGTATTGTTGTAAAATCCATATATATCTCATGTTTGTTATAATAATATAACCATTGATAAAATATTTTTTCCCACATTATTATAATATTAAAATATATAATTACTTTAATCCTAACATTATATTCTTTGACCATTCACTATGTTAGATCTTCTTATCCCTTAATACCCCATTCATTTCATATTTAAATTTTTATCTCTTCAACATCAGAAGTATAACCATTACTTGTATAAAAATGAAAATTATATTCATGATTCTCAACGTATGATATATATTTTCATAATTCCTATATTTTTCATTTTTAAAACATTCAACCATTAAAAATACCTTAGGGGGACAAGTATTCTAATATTTTCATTTTTCATAGGAAATTACTTTATTTATATCCTTCTTTTATACCTCAAAAACATCTTCCCCTTACTCCAATAAATTAACTTGTGTGTTTATTCCCATATTCTCAACATAAATGAAACTAAAATATATTTCATATATAGTTTCCCTCACATTGTATATCAACAATCACTATCATTCTACTTTTTGAGGAGTCTGATATTTGGTTATGGTGGATGTTCTTAATCATATATCGGGATAATTGGTTATATATAAGCACAATATTCATTATTACTATATGTATCGCATTTGGATTCTCATTAAGACATTATATATCACATTAATCATTAACCTAGTTCCTTTTAGTTTCATCCATTCACTAAAACCAAAATCATAGTATGAGAAACACTAATCATAGTGATAAATCACATTATAATGAAGAACCATTTATAGGATGAAAAAATCAAGACACTATATATATATATATATGAATCCATAGGTTTATCCAAGGTTATCCATTATCATTAAAAAATATATAAGATAATAACATGTACATATACATGCCCTCAATTTCAATCATAGGGTTATATACCCTAATTTATGATTCCAAAATCTAGTTCCCTTGTTTTCTACGAAACATTCTCTAATACCAAATGTAAAGACCCTAACCGTGGTGACCTAGAGTTTTTGGATACATTATTACACTTTAATAACATACATGTGATAACATATAAATTTTATAAATAGTTTATTATTGTTGGGAATATAAATATACCTGAAATTCATATTAAACATCAAATATAAAATACATAATTTTTTTATTTATGAACAAAATTATTCCAATTAGAATAACCAAGATTATCAATCATAAAACAGTTATTGGTATTCTATGGAAATATAAAACATAAGAAAGGGGTGAGTTAAAATTATTAATAAGAGTTATGTAAAACATAATATATGTATAAATAATCCACAATAAATATATAAAGTTAAATAAATGAGACTCGTAATTTTTTTTCCATAACATGAGAAAATTAAGATAGGATAAATGGTGACCAAATAATTACATATAAATAATCACATGATAAAAAAACTCAAATATGGATATTGTACAAACCAAATAATGACATAAAATAACAATAAATAATATCATAATGAGGAAATTCATATTTTTTGGACATCATAAACATACATTCAAGGATTCATCCAAGACACTATACATAAATGGGTAATGCCTTATCCAATACCCAAACTTGTTTGTTTCTGGATGCCTACTAATGCATTGAGGGTCTATAATGGGATCTTCATGTCACTAATTCAGTCGAATACATTTATCATATGAATCTCTTGTAACATAAAAATCTTTAACATTTATATTAAAAAACTGACATATAAGATGTGAATACTTTCCCCAATCAATAATGATAACAATAAAAAATCCTGAGTAATATGGTTAATGGTATCAAAATAGAACATCAAAAGTAAAATTGATCATAATCCATCCAAATTAATAATATATATTATATAAATAAAACATATGTTAATTGGATCACCTGTAAAAATAAGGGTTTATATCATTGATGAATAAAAATATGATTAAAAACATTTTCGAGGAAAGAATCCTTTACATTTTTTAAATCACTTTTTAAAATTAAATGCCCAAAAAATATTGAAAATAATTTTCAACAATGAAAACCTATAAAAACATAAAAAATAATATTTAAAACATTTTATGGTCATGCCAGTAGGAAATTTCATATATAATGTACATGTTAAAGAAAATTTTCCTTTCACATTTTCTAAAAAATCCAAACGAGCCTTATTTCAAAAATGATATAAAGTTTATTTTCAAATAAAATTGGAAAAATATGGAAAATTAATTATTAAATAATTTTGATAACTTTAAGAAAACATTTTTCGAATCATGATTTGTGAATTGGGTTTTTTATGAAAATAAATTTCTGACCAATATGAAAAATAATATGTGATTTTGTTAAAAAAAAACTCTCAATTATTTTGATTACCAAATAGTGAAAAACAAATAAAATCACATAGATAATTCATTAATTACTCTATAAGAATATAATATATTTATTTCAAAAAAAAATAATTAATTAATTCACCCATTAGATTCTTCAACAAAAAAAATACTAAATAATGATGAGATAGTGAAACCAACTCTTACAACTTTGGTAACTTCAGTATCATAAATCCCATAAAGTTAATAATCCTAAAATGAAAAATTAAATACCATGAATATAATTTGATTCAAGATATGATATATCAATGGGGTACTATATCCACCACTAAGATGAAATAATTTGTGAAAAATGTTAAAATCTCATACAAGTAAAAGTGAGATAAGAAATTCATACCTCGTGGTAAACATCCTTAAAAACAATTCAAAAATCATTTATAATAATTATAAGAAGTTTTTAATTTATATTAGAACCTTATTTATATTTATATAATCTTATATTATCCTTATATGACATCTGACCACCCATTCAATAAATACATTTCACTATTTTCATTGACTTAGGTTTTAAATTCATGGACTTCTCATGATCTTTTGTCATGTAATTCCGGGTTCCCTTTCATAGGAAATAGATACACATTATAAAGATTTATATTAAGGTAATAGATGTAATATTTATTAATTAAATAATTTTTTTATTACCAATCATTAATTTTTAAAATGTATAATGAATCACATCACGTTGTAGAGATGGTTGGACATAGGTATGTGTAAGCGACAAAATCATCCCAATAATGGGTGAAAAGGAAATGAAGTGAGTGATATATTAATAAAAAGGATTCAATATCATTACATAATTACAATATATATCCATTATTTCAATCGTTATAACCACTATCATAATGTTTTCATGAAATATAATTACACCAATACATAGAGATCAAAATCAGTACATACCCACATATAGTGTATTCATTTTTCAAAGGATGTATAAAAGGTAGACAACAATGGTTTCATAATAATAATAACGCATCTTTATATAGATGATACTATTTTTTTATGGAAAAAATAATGAATAGGAAGAATAATAATAATGGCGCATTAAATAGTTAAAAAAATATTCTCTCTTCTTGGATGGACTTCATTTTGATCTTTTTAAGGGGATTCAGGTTGGAATATTGAAGATTCTTGAACCAAAAAACATTGATAAGAATTTTGGGAAATATAATGGTCAAAAAATTAATGATATATATTGATCAATGTTGTGTAAATAAGTTAAATATGGGGTGTTATTTTCAAATTGAGGTGAGGGGACCCTTAGGAGTTTCCTAAAATTATAATTTAATATAAAAAAATTCAATTTAAAATGGATAAACATTTATTAATTTACAATATAAAATTATTTTGGGTCAAAATAATATCATTCAATAAATAATTATATGTTATGAAAACTTTCTACCACTATCAAACTATTTTAACCCTTATTCAACATATTTTACTCTTACAATGAAAAAATTGATTTTTTCTATTTTCAGGGTATATATAATTAATATAAAAGTAAACATCACTCGTAAATGGTTAATATTAAGTAATTTTAAATCATATCCCTATCATTTTTTTAATATTTTAATAATTTTTTATCATTGAATAAATTTTTATATGGTATAAAATATTCATAATGTCAATTCTAAGAAATATTTATTATGTTGAATTTAATATGATAAATATGACACATAAAATTTGAACTATATATTTAATAACATCCTAGAATTTCATGTTAGTCTATAATTTTCATTGAATACATTATGTGTCTAAAATTATATTTATTTTGGTATTGTTAATATCATCAATTTTATTTTTTAATTAATTAAATAAATTATCCATTAGCATTGTGAAATCTTTAAAAGTATTTATTTCATACGTAAAATATAAAAATAAATTAAAATGAATAATATAAGTCATTTATCTTTTAAATTAATATTTATAGTCATTTATATCATCCGGATAACCTAATATTACATGTTTTTTATTTTTTAAAAATATGAGTGTGGCATCTATGAATTTTCATTTAATAAATTATTATATATGTCATAATCACCTTGAAATGGAATCTGAAGTCTATATATTCGAACCTTGAATTATAATATATGAAAAATAGTTATCTAAAAAAACTTTGTCAAGTGTTAGGTTCATTTTATATTCATTATCATATTATTTTTACCCTCAATTACCTGACTTATCCTTTACCGTGGTAATAAATATTACTATGTTTACTACTAAGTATACTATTCATTTGAAACAAAATGACTACTAAACTAACAACAAAATATATACATAATGTATTAAAAAATCTATGATTTTTATAAATTTTATTTAAAATTAATCCCACAAAATGCAATAAAAAAGAGTTTTCTTGAAAAATGCATTTTTATACCCAAAATATACACTTATACCAAAATAATGCGTAAGTATTATCAAAATAGAATTAATTATAGAATATATATATAAATATTACTTATGTTAATTTGATAATAAGTTTAAAAAATAGAGGTTATTTATAATAAAAATATAATTATTGTTTTATAAAAATCAGTATTCTTCATTATTCATTGGAAAATCTATCTTATCAAAATGATACCACCCTAAGAAAATTAAAATATCATTATTTAAAAAATTACATTCATTTTATCTAATATATTTTATAAAATTTTCAATAATAAGTTATATTTATTTTCTCATAGAATGTAATAAATTTATTTCTTTTAGAAAACCTATATTTGAAGATTAAATTCTAGAAAATTATGTGTTTATTTCTTAATCATAAAAAATGTATATTATATATATTTCATATTATAGTTAATAATATTAATATCCTAAAATTATATGGCTTGTTAATAATCATATTTCATTGTTCATTTAAGATAGGTGATCCACAGAATATGAGATATCAACAAGGTTAAATTTAAAAAGATACATACCAAAAATCATGGGGTGTTACACTCGTGAATGATTTTACCAGATTCATTGCATATAGAAAACTGAATATTATATAGTTAATGATGTCCACCACCCATTATCTTAGTGAAATTGATACTTATCTTCTTTAGTATCTTAGATAGTCTGTTCTGGTGAAATTTTTTAATAATGTATCATGAAAACTAATTGTGCATAAGAATAAGATCCCTTAATAAAGTCATCATAATTTTTGGGTCCTCATAAAAAATTCCATCAAATGTAATGAATAAATAGTTCCATCTGGTTCCCCCCATTGAATTAAACCAAAAATAATATTGTGATAAATAGTAATATTTATGGGGAACCTTAAAATCATGAAAAACAGTTACACGACGTCTAAATCAGGACACCTTTTTCAATATATGACACTATAGACATAAGATTTGAAATTAATTGTAATCCTATATTCATATACATCATTATAGTTTGTAAAAAAATGTGCGTTAAAAAAATAATATCCCTTAGGAGTTCTAAACATGGTTCACAGTAAGTCCTATTTTCATGTACCAGCAAAGGCTCTAGTCGAACCCGGTGTGCCTTTTTTGTTGTTAATTCCCCATGGTACTTCTTTCTAGAACCACATCCATATGTTTTATCTAGAAATGGATGTATTATTAAGAATCACACAAAAAATATTTCATACAAATACTTTAGGTTTTAATATTATACTTTTAATTTTCCTAAAATTCAATAATTTTTTATGATTATTAGTAAATGATTTTCTAAATCTAGATCCAAAGGTATTCACTGAACATTATTTGACACCGACTATAATGATATATACCGCAGTAGACTATAATTGGTTATTGATTTATTAAATTGGCACTAAATACATGAAATAACATCATAAGGGACCAAATATTTTATTAATATTGTTTAATTAGATATATAAATGAATTTCACATTCTAATAAAACATAAAAAATAAAAAATAATTTTGATTTAGATTATCTGTATTCAAATTATCATTTCCTTTCATATTAATCATAAAATTTTAATCACATCATAAGAAAAGGAAATGTAAGGATTGGGAGAGATCTAATGCTCATCATAGGTATTCATAAAAAAATATATATAACGAACTAATACATAACAGTAAATATGAAAATTTAAATCACTAAAAAAATGTCATTCAATCAAATAATTGATCATGAAGTGTAATATGGATGGAATAAATAATAATTAAATAATTCCATATAAATAATCTCATGATCTAGAAACTCATTGATGAATATCATAACAATATAAATAATTTCAAGGATATCAAAAACTGAATTCATAAAGATGATATGAATAATTTATGATATAAGTAACATGGATTTTAGTCCTTGAACAATAAAATATAAATTATCGTTGACTCTTTATGACCATACATCTAAATTAATTTGTATAAACTTTTAATAAACCCTGTCTAACATTTCCAAAGAGACCAATAGATGAATCTAGGTGCTGTAGCGAGCCCCAACCATCAATTACAATTTCCAATTAATTCCTCACATAATAGAAGAGAAACATAATTAATTTAAACATTAATATTGATAATATATCATACAAAATGGAAATAACTTCCACAATCTTTACACAAAATCATAAACTATCAGATGAAATTTGGAGAATGGTATCATAATATGATATCCATAGTAAAACTATTCATAACCCATCAAGATAAATAATAAGGATGGTATCAATAGAACATATTCCCAAGAGATCAAAAGTGAAATTAGTATTTTTTTTATAATAAAAATTTATTAAAAATCTTGATTAAATTACCCATTTATCAATTAAATTTACTTTTTAAAACTAAAAAATTATACTCTATTGGGAAAATATATATCATTTCAAATAACCTTGTAAATATGTAAAAAAAATATTCAATTAAATTAGTAATGACGATGTTTGTAAATATCAATCATTCCACAGAAATTAATTTAATAATTCCTTTCACATTTTTGAAATAAAAGTCAAAAAGTAAACTGTTTGAATAACTAGAGGATGAATGTTTTTAATTTTTTTATAAAAATTCACAGATGTGTAAAAATTTCATTAATAAATTTTTTTTGTTAAAAATATTTTTTAATACACTTTTTTGAAAAATTTATATTAATGAAAAAATGTGACAGAAATGAGAAATAATCTTGGGCTTTCATAAAAAAAATGTACAATTAAATTAATGTTACAATGTCTATAAAATTATAAAATTACATAGATAATTATTGAATAGCCAATGAATATGAAAGAAAATTGGTTTTCTGATAGAAATAATAAATTTTAACTTAAGGGAGACATAAAAATAAACAATACTTAATAATTATGTGATTGTGAAATAAACCCTTACCACTATGGTAACTTCTGAATCGAAATCCTGAAGAAATAAGAACAATTAAATGAAACATTAAATATAATTATTATAAAGATATTTTTTATATATGAAAGCATATGGTTAGTATATACAACACAAAAAATAAATATTTTGTGAATATTCCAAATGAATCAAAAATGTAAAAAAGAGATGAGAAACCCTTACCTCTGGTCAAATTACTATCATACACATTTGTACCTCATGTATAATAAATATATATTTAGTATAAATAAACTATGGAGATATATTTATGTATTTTATACTATATATTATTTAATAATTGACTTTTATGGTCTATTTATTAACATTTTATTGTCAAAATATATGTTTTGGGTGATAATTGTTACATTTTTCATCAAAGTTTAGTTTCAATAACTCTGATCCTTTATTTAGGATGATAATTCCAAAATCTGAAAAATGTTTACAATTTTATAAATATCCTAAATTTTCATTATATATGTTTTTATGGAAATCCATAAAAGCTAGAAATAGGAAATGAATTATATCGTTCAAGGGGATATTGGTGGTACCAACACATGTACACTATTTTAATTTTCTCAATGGATGAAAATAAAGAAAGGTAAATAATATATAAACTTTAGAGAGTCATTTCTATTTTATATATTCATTATATTTATCCCTACTACTAACCATATAAAAATAAAATGAAAAACATTTAGTCTACATGTACGGGCAAGGGGTGACATTATTTACCAATGGATTTTTAGATTAGAAGTTATATGGAATATTATCATTCCATAAGTTTTCGAATATAATAAATATAATTTAAATATAATAAAACTATCATTATATCACGCCGCGAGGTTGGTGCTGGAATATTAATTACATTAGTTTTCTAGGAGGTAGTGCACCTTATAAACAAATGACATTTTTCATTCATAATTAGTTGAAGAAGATATGTATATAGGTTATTAAAAAACATAATTAAATATTAGTAAAATTTATATACTGGTCTTATTATATTATAATTATGATGATATAAATGAGTGTTTTCAAAAAAAAATTAAAAAGGAAGAGTTTCATTAATATGACAGCATTCTCATTGAGAAACCTCTATTGGATATCTTATTATAGATCCATGGGTTATTCTCTTGGAGAAATATAACATATATTATTTAAATAATTATGGAAGGGATGAATATTTCAAGGTTTTTTAGATCAAACTAGCTGTAGAGGTGAGGATAAGTGAGTTTATAAAATACCCAATTATATTTATGGAGGAGTGGAATTTTTGTAAAGGAACAAATTATTCAATAATTGGATTTAAATCACACCTAATATGAAAACAATATCATAACTAAACGATTTTTGGTTTTATATTTTTGATCCACACATCCACCACTAAAACATTTCATGTTTCAAACAAGTTATTCTATAACATATATGTTTCCTTAATTTTACCATTTTAGGTTTCACTATGGTTACATGACTTTTTACATTGGAAATTGATCATTTAGGAATAAATAATTTAGATTAAGTAGTTAATATTGAGCAACTAGTTCCAAACCTGAAATATAATTTAGCAAAAAAAAATTCAGTGTGTGCTGAAAATTAATTTTAACACAAGCGCATGAAACACACAATATTCTTTTATACCCATCACCAAGGTAACTTTTTTTTTACAATTTAAGGTTAGATATAATTATTATAAAATATAAATTGGTCAATGAATGGAATTTGGATGATATCATTACATTAATAACACTATCTAGGAAGAGGATATGATTTTTAGTGATTCTAATTGAATTAATAAAATATTATATATTACAAAAAAATATTAATGTCATTTTTTATACTAATCAATAAATTGGAGTTTAACAAAATCGGGATAATGCCAGAATTAAAATATATAAATTTCACACCAGTATAACATGTTTTATTTATCCAAACAAAATCACAAAATTTAAATTTTTTAACAATTTCTAATACTTTTTATATATTTAGCATCATTTATTTTATTTTAATATATATTAAATAATTACCTTGTTGATGTTTGCTAAGAATTTTTTTAATTATAAAATTAATGAAAATAAAAGAAATTACCCCCTTTTTATTTTATTTCATTATTATAAAAATGGACATTAATATTCATTCACATCCTGTTTCATCCCCATCCTGAATATATGATTATAATTTAAAAGTAAGTGGTGACATTTTTTCTTTAGCTTTTCATAAATTATTATATTGGTCAATTTTAGGAAATACTATCCCATAATAACATAAAACTCGATAATAAGTTAATAATGGATAAAACATGTAATGAAAATAGAATTTATATTGGCACTTTTCCCATTATAACCATTATCCATTTTGTTGAACCCCCAGTAAACTCTTTTTACCTTTACCATTGTAATTATGTCTTAATATTTTTACTATCCAGTGAGATGAAAAATTATATTGGCATTATTATATATTTTATTAAATTTTATTATTCCAATTATGAAATAAATTTTTCTTCAAATTCTATTCATATAAGTGAAAAATATTAATTGAATATGAAACATGCACATGTGATGTAAAAGAAGTTTTGAGAAGTAAAATATTCCTAGGTACAAGAAAATTTAATGTAAAAAAATAATTGGATAAAAAATACCTCAATTGATTTTCTAATAATATAATTTCACTGATTTTACTTTTTAAACTATTTTCAATCAAAATTTAACAATTAATTTCATTAAATGTAAAGCAGGTTTCCTTAAAAAATTATATTGTACTATTAATTAAAAAATTATTATTGGTAGAAAATTTAAAAATAGTTACTCTATGATGATAATAATAATATATTTTCAAAAAAATATTCATTTTGAGATATACATTTTCTAAAAGTGTTAAAAAGTAATTCTAACTTATATGTGTAAAGTTGGACGAAACCACTTTTTAAAACATTTCTTTTTTCTTTTAAATGATTCTTATATTATTTCTAATCAGTAGATAACCATTAAATTAATTTTATATATTTTTTAATTATATATATTTCAAAATTTTGGATTTTTCCTATTCACTATATCTAATTAGATTATTAATTTATAAAAATATTCTGTTTTATGGTAATTGTAGACATGGGGTTGTGTGTATCATAAGCTATCAAATATATTATATTGAATGAAATATAGATTTTGGGCCATATAAGCTCGGTGTTGTCTTCCACATACACTATCAAAAACATCTATCTTCTTTGAAAATCATGGGTGTTCCATCCAATATAGTATCTGCATATTCCTATCGTTTATACAAGTTAATACATTTTTATCTTTTCCGGACATGAAATGATTCATAGTAGTTAAGGAAGTTTTATATTTATTTACATCCAAAAAATAGGAATCATTTTTTTTATTTTAAATCTAATTTCAAAACCAAATTTTTTTTTCATAGAATATACTATTAAGAAGGCCATGGGGGAGGAATAATAATTTTACCATATTCAGTCCATCAATACTCTTGTGGGTGGTGCTGCTATTACTAAATTCAGTGTCACTTGTGGAAGTAGGAAGATGATGACTGGAGATATACAACATGGTAGTAGTATACATGTGGACTATAGTACATCTTATGCATTCCCCATAGGATGAGTTCCATAGTTATTTATCTATTGGAAGGATGAACATTTACACATGTTATGTATTTCACAACTGATAAAGTGTCGAAAATGTGTCATGATGTGACATAATAATCATTTATACACTATAGCATTAAGGTTGAGGTCCATAGTGGGGTAGGAAAATCCTTATCTGTGATCCCGAGATTTGATCGATGTTATTAGTTTTATACATCGACGATGATGTAAGGTCTTAGAATATATGTGTGAAATTTTTAATATGGAATTACTTTGAGACTGTGAAATTCGACTGCATGTAATTCGGAGGTCCGGAGAGCCCAGAACAGAATTGTGAAATTTTTTTAAGGTGCATTCATTAAATGTGGGAGAGGGATTTTTTATATTCTCATTTATCGCTCAGATCAAAAATATGGGCGAAAGTTTGAATTTAGAATGCCATAATTATCCAATAAATGTAATAACATTGGTCAACAAGGGACGAATAGAAAAGTTTTTTTTCATACTTTTCTAGAAAAATAATAAAATAATTTCAATGAATTATTTTATTTTCATTCTCAATTTTTAGTGGCGGAGGGAGATGCTGTGTGGAAACGACAGCGCAATGACAATGTGCATCAATGAGTCACATTAATGGATTATTAAACATGCAGTGTAATAGTGTTTTAATGATGTATAATAGTAAAATTGTCTCTTAAAGAAAATAGCATAACTATGCGACGTCACAACATAATGGGAATGATGTGACATGATCCTATTATAAATTATACACACTGGGAAAATATGGATTAAAAAATTTGGATGATTCTCTAGCGATCCTCTGATGGAATTCCACCCTAGTGATGAACGAAAAATTCCAGTGGAACTACAACTTCTTCGTCATGCATTTTGAAGATCGGATTTGAGAACCAACCTCAACATCATAACCCCACAAGGACAAATGTGTGGAAACGAATATCAAAGGGGATGGGGTTTTTGATTCATTTTTATTCTTCATAAATCTCCAATTGACAAAAATGGATTAACTCATGACCATGTTAATATGTAGACCACACGTTCTTGCGGGGGGGGGGGGGTGAATTCTTTAGGGATTCATTATCCATGAATTAATTATCATTTTTATCAAATTAAAATCCTCATACCACCCTTGTTTTTTAAACTTCTAGTGAAGAGGGCCCAGGACAACATGAACAAGGCCTGATCCCCTCCGTCATGGGTGTTCTTCATGGAAAAACTTTTGAATCTATAGAAATGATGTTTTGATACTGTTGTGGTAGAGAGGACGATCCGTATAAAATGAAGGCACTTGTGCTAAGAAGTACAGACCACCGATGTGGACCTAGTGGTCCATGGAAGAATCAGCTGGCACACCGGTGCCAGCAGGGGCACCGATAACTGCCAGCGGTGGCCCGTGTTGGTGGCCACAAGTGTGAGGTGGTGCGCCATGATGGTGTGCTAGACGAAAGGCTGTAGCAGGTCCAGGCCACGACGTAGTAGGTGAAGTCGCTAGTAGAGACAGTGGCAGAAGGCGGTGGACGCAGTTAGTTGATCATGTCAGAGGGCAGCTGATGTGGTACAGAGCGGCGTCTCATGCTATGTGCCACTTTAACTTGGCCAGGATAGAGGATCTGCCACTTGGAGACTTGTGATACAATGGTGGGGAACAGATGCGGCTCCCAACCACATCCTTTGAGGTGGACCAGTCAGCCTATTACGGACCATACGAGTCGTGAATCCCCAATAGGCCAAACCCACACTACGGGGAAGCCCCACGACCCACCTGGTTTGGCCTTTCCCTCTTCAGAGTTCATTGTAAAATATCCCAATGGGAAGGACCACACCGGCGGGCTAGACCCACACATAACGGGCCGGACCCATGCCTTCTTCGAGTCGGGATGGACTAGGTCAGGTCGCCTGATGACTTGGCTTGATGGACACTCGGAAAACCGGGCTATGTCCTGTGAGGGATATTGGGATTGGCCCACTGGGAAGACCAGACAAGATTAACCCTGACCCATATAAGGTGAGGTTGGGTCTTTTAGAATGAATCGAGGTATGTGGAACCATCCAGCCGGGATGATCGAGTTGGTCCAACCTGGTCGCACTGGGCCCCATGCCAATTTCTCCATTGTTTACTAAAACACTCGTATATTGAAAACTGTGCATCTGATAGAAGGAAAGTTTTCAGTGTTGGGACCCTCTTATGGAGGAAGATCATTCGTCATGATTTTTAGTGACATTCATGGATCCTGAGAAGCAACGAATAGATTAAGGTGCAGTACTCCCAAGCACAATATGTATGGAACCCAAAGGTTGGATGAGACCTCAAGACTACTCGAGGATGTCCCAGTGGGAAGCGTCATCGTGTTACCAAGAAGACGCATGGTGGGTATTGGCTATATGTAACCTGGAAGTCCCATGGTACTAGACATGTGGAGTACCTCAGTTTGTCCATGGTGGGAAGCAGCTCTGTGTGACCCGACATACCCATGGTGGGGAGCTGTTCTGTGTGTCCCAGTATACCCATGGTACACATCAGTGATGATTATCACAACAGTTCAAGGTTATTTGGAAGAAGCTCTATTTGTCCCGACAGACCCACCGTACTCGATAGAGGAGGAGTGGTCCATCAGCTGAGTAGTTCTATGTTTTTGACTGGTGATGCTACTATTACTAAACTAGAATATTCCTGGTGTGAGATACCTTGTGTTTCGTTCATTAAATTTAAAAAATGTTTTTTGTTATATCTATTTGTTTAGGGGTAATTACTGAGTACAGTTTTACTCAAACTTACATGGGCATCACCCTCACATGTATTTTTTGGTGAAACGACCAATGTTTTGATAGGTGTGTTAAGGGAGACAGTACGAAGGGACACTACAATGGTGTATTTTGTGTCCTAAGTCTAAGAGGGTCCCAGTAGGACTGGGCATACATGACATACTGCTTTGGATTCCAAAAGCTTCACTAGTCTCATGATCAGGTGGGGTTTACAATATATGGCCATATGACCAGTCTTCATACGTTATAGTTTTCAGTACTTTTTCATGGGTTTGAATTTTGGTCCACTTTCTTTCTGATGTACATGAACTCAGTTTATTCATTGGTATGCTATTTCCCTTTTGTTATTTGGGACATGGTTTTGTTTCTGTGTATGTACATGTATCTTTTATAATGCCTCCCACATTCAGGATGATTCCTTCAGTGCTAGTCTTCAGCCCCTAACCTTCAAGAGGTGGGATAGGGGTAGTCACGACACATGCCCCAGGGGTTAGGTCGTGAAAAAGTAGTATGAATGGGCATTCGGATCCCCTGTAAAGACCATGAGTCTAATGTTTTGTTTTTAGGAAATATTGTTATGTGTTTGGAGTTCGATTTTCAGATTAGGGGAGTCTAGAGTTGGTGCGATGACTGACATATCCATACACCATGACCATGAATTCTGTTTTCAACTCAATACGTGAAAACATCAATTGCATGAGTGTCTACTTATTTTTGAATAAGAGTCAGCTCAACAGGAAAAAACCTCTTACCGTTGAACATCACATTCTATCTCATGATGCCTCTATGTGGCCGACTAGCTAGAATCTTGATACGAGGTCATGAGGACAACCCACCTAAAGATGAGTCATCCATTTAGGGACCCATTCTAGAGATGGCCCCATCCTGTGGTGGACCAGTTCTACCAATACCAGATTATTAGCATCAAATGTTGGTGGTTCCGATAGAGGGTGTTCGTAGGCTCAGTTCACTACACATGATTCAAAAACAGATACCTCCAAGGTTCATGGGAGAGACATATCCTTATGTAATTGAGGACTAGCTGGAGGCTGTGACACGGGTCTTCCACTATGTGAGGACACCGCCCGACCAGTTGTCAATCATGTCAGTGAGCCTTCTTCCAGGATTGGTATGGATATAGTAGAGCTAGACCATTCAGACTCACGATGAGGCGACCCTCACTTGCATTGACTTGAAGAGGCTTCTTTGGGAAGATGTTTTCCCACGACTTGTGTGCATTTAAGATCTTCTTCACCTATAGAAGGGTAGTATGTTAGTGGCCGAGTACTTGACGAGGTTCACAGAGCATTCCTACTACCCTATATACACGGGTTGAGACCCATTATTTAGGGAATGATCCATTGAGAAGGGACTTAGGTTGGAGATTAGGGCTTCGATAGTGTCTCTCATCATACCTAACCTGGGGGGCGCTGGTGTTAGCACTCATGATGGATATTTTCTTGAAAGAGCAGGTGCTCATAGCTAGAGATACCAGTAAACCCCAAGCAGCAGAGTCTTTTCCAGGAAGCATACAATAGATGCGTGGGCCCATGTGGGTTACGTCTTTCAGAGGAAGACCCCAAGACTTAGGGATAATTGTGTGGCACTCCTAATCTAGAGGGAGTCGACAGATAGCCATGAAATTCTATGCATTCAGTGGGTAGGGACTCATCACACATGACTTACCAACCCTTGGAATAGATGATCAAAAGATAGTGGAGGGGCCGCTGAGGCAATGGAAGTGGTTCGAACGAGGGGGTCTGCAGGGAGATGAAAGTGTTAGGGGAGATGGCTGAGCGTCAGGTTGTGGGCGATGGTTTAAGATGTTACCACCACCATCCCTTGGTGATCCACCCCATCCACTTGGAGAATGTGGATATAATAGAGCTCATCTTGACTAAGTATAGTCTTATGGCCATGGTGCTCTAGAGATGATTCGAGGTACGATATGTGTCTTATCAACCCTAGTTATAGAACTAAAATACATAGTTTATAGTCACTAATTAAATACCACTACTCTCGTTCAGAGCTCGGAGATTTTGGAAGATCCATTGGCTTGATCCATATGGCCATACACGCTTATAGGAAATGACTTGAAGATTACACACTGGTTCTAGAAATGTGAGCTTACTCTAGGAGGAGAGAGCTTTGTCTAGGATCTCTTAGTAGCAATGTTGAGGTATTACATTTTCATCTTGTTTATGGAATGGTTATCTATAGTCTATGCTCAGATATAATATTTTAGGAATACGATGCGGTGTGTCCCCACATATGTGATCATGTATTCCATCACCGGTGAAAAATAAACACATGATGTGCAGGATAGTATCTCTAATAAGAGGGTGGGGCCGATCACTCACCAAATGGCTAGCCTCACCATCGGTGAAGTGGGGGAGATAAGTCCCTGTTTTCTTGTAGTAGTGGATGAGTGCGAGGATGTTTTTTTGATTAGTTTTTAGATATACCTTTTTGTAGAGAGGTGGAATTCATTATCAACATGTACCACAAGACGACATCGATATCCAAACCGGCATATTGAATGGATCCCACAGATCTTCGCGAGATGGCAGTACACTTTTATGACTTGCAGGAGAAGGGGTTCATAAGGACTCATGTTTTTCCATGGGCAGCCTTGGTGTATTTTTTCATGAGGGTATATAGGAGTTTGAGGTTTTGTGTGGTCTTCTGTTGCCTAAACCAAGAGACAGTGAAGAAAAAGTACCCACTATTGAGAAAGGATGACCTCTTTGACCAACTGAAGGGACATGTGTAGTTATCAAAGATAGACCTTAGATCAGTTTATCACAAGCTTCGGGTACATGATGAGGATGTAAAGAAGAAAGCCTTTTGGTGTTGTTTTGTCCACTATGAGTTTCTAGGGATGCCTTTCGGCATGAAAAATTCCACAGCAGTGTTCATGGTCCTCATGAACAAGTTCCTCTAGACCTACCTCAACCAGTTCATTATGGTCTTCATCGATGACATCTTAATGTATTTAATGTTGGATGAGCAGCACGCTACAAACCAACATATATTCTTGGATACACTCCTATATTATTAGTTTTACGGTAGGCTCTCGAATCTTCTTTTCGTGATACCAGAGATCCACTTTCTGGTTCAAGTTATCATAGAGGCTGCAGTTGTAGTAGATCCAAAAAATATAGAGTTGTTCCATTCTTTAGAGATTCCCAAGACCATGAATAAGGTGAAAATATTATTGGGGTTGTCCAATTAGTATCATAGATTCATGACCGACTTTTCTAGGGAAGAAACACCCTTATCTTCTTTGACATGAAAGGGATGGCCCTTCGTGTGAATAGAAAAATTCCAAAAGTGTTTCCAAGAGCTGAGGCAGAGACTAACTAGTGCCTCCATATTGATACTACTAGATGAGGGAGTTGTGTATGTTGTTTACTATGATGCATAAGGGACCTATCTCGATTGTGTCCTAATTAATCACAAAGCAATGATCGCATGCGGCTCATGATAGTTGAGGAAGTATGTGCAGAACTACGAAACCCAAAACCTGGAGTTTGAAGCATTGGTCTTTGCATGGAATATGTGGCGGAACAACTTGATGTGTGAGAGGTTTACATTTTACTCTAACTACAAGAGTATTAGGTATATCTTATCCCAGAAGTACATGAACCCATAATAGTGGCATTGTCTAGTGTTCCTTCAGGAACATGATTTTCCAATAATCACCATTCCGGGAAAGGGAAACATTTTGGAAGACTTTCTCAATAAGAGGATCAGGTTGGTGCTGCTGAGTGAGTTGACATAGCAGTTAGCCATGATACATGTATCCCTCATGGATTATGGTGAAGCTATTTACCTCAAGTTGATGGATGTTACTCTCCCACTCGTATAGCGAGTCAAGAAGGAACATGTGGGGGATGTTGACTTTGACACTCAACTTCCTCAGATATCTTCATGATAGGCTTTTTATGGGTTTTTGATAGGTAGAGAGCACATCATCCTTTTCAGAGGGTGCACCTTAGTACTAGTGGCATTGTTAGAGGTGGTTTTGAGGGAGTTATATAATTCCCCATGGCAGTACATCTTGGAGTGACAAAGATGTACCAGGACCTCGAGCGTCCGTCCCAGTTTCTAGGGATGAAGAATGTTGAGGCCAATTTCATTTCACGATGCCTCACATGATATCAAGTGAAGTCTGAGAACCAGGTTCCAGAAGGCTTGAATCAGCCACTCGAGGTACCAGTGTGGAAATATGACATTAGCTCGATGGATGTAGTGACAGGGTTACCACGTACGTCTATAGGCCATGACTCTATTTGGGTGATCATTTTACGACTCACCAAGTCGGATCACATCCAACCCAATTGGGAGTTGGGAATGGTAGAGCGCTTGGGAATCCTCAATATCTAGGAGATAGTGCGACTTCACTGGATGTGTCTGACTATTATATCATATCGTGACGCCCTCTTTACAACATAGATGTGGAAGGGATTACAGGAGGTGTTTGGGACACAACTACGCTTGTGCACAAATTTTCATCACCATACAGATTGAAAGACGGATCAGACCATACAAACCTTGGAGAAAATGGTTTATTCTTACATCCTTTTTCATTTTTTGTGTTTTGGAGAACCACCTTCAACTGGTGGAGTTTGCATAAAACAAAAAATATCGCTCCACCAATGGAATGTAGTTATTGAGTCCTTGTAGAGTGCACAAAGTAAGAAAATGTATTTTTATGATAGGATACGAAGGCCCTTGGAGTTCGAGGAAGGAGATCATGTGTTCATTTGGGTATCACCCCGAAATGGGTTGATGATAATTGGTTGGGGCGGTAAGCTAAATATGAGGTTCAACAGTCCATCTCAGATCCTAGGTAGAGTTGGAGAGGTGGCGTACTACCTTGCTCTTCCTCCACAGATGCACCGAGTGCATGATATTTTCCATGAGTCGGATCTGAGGAGGTACGTGCATGATCCATCACACGTCATCGACTAGGGTGAACTATAAATTGATGATTGTGGATGTTTTTGGAATTCCCAGTGGAGAGAGAGGATCGAATGGAGTGGGTACTACGTGGATGGTTGATTTCTATAGTGTGCGTCAGATGGCAGCACAGGAATCTCTAGGAGAGAACATGGGAGTGGGAGGCTCAGATTTATGCTCTGTGTCCCCATCTTTTTGATTAGTGTTTGTTTTGTCTTACAGGGACGTAAATCCGTAAGGTAGAGAAAATTTAATGTCTCATAATTTCATAGTAAATTTTTTATATGGAATTATTCTAAGGCCACAAAATTCATCGACAAGTAATTTTGAGGTCTGAAGAGCCCAGAATGGAATTTTGAACATTTTTTAAATTATGTTCAGTAAACTTGTGAGTGGGATTTTATATCTATTTAATTGTTGATCATATCAAAAATTTGAGGTCACCGTTGAATTTTGGACATCGAGCTTCTCCTAGAAATGACATATCATTAGATCAAAATGGCAGATCAAGAAAGCTATTTTTCAGACCATAAGAGAAAAATAATAAAATAATTTAAAATAATTATTTGATTTTAATTATCACTTTTGTGTGGCGGAAAATGATGCTGGGGGGCAGCAATAGGCTGTAGATGATGAACAACAATGGGGCTCATTGATGGCTCCTTAAACTAGCAGTGTAACAAGGTTTTAATGACTCGTAACAGTGAGGATGTTTTCATAAATAAAACAACATAACAACACGACGTCATATAATAATGGGAATGCTACGATGTCCTTCTATTTATAATTGAATGCCCTGGGAAAATATTGATTAAAAAATTTGGTGGATTCTCTGGAGAACCACTAACAGACTTCCACAATAGGGAAGAATGTTGAGCGTTGTCCGAACAACATCATCTTCGTCAAGCCTTTCGAATATGGGAGCCCAGAAGTGACGTCAACGTCTTAGCCCCTCAAGGACGAACATGTCGCAATAAAATTCAAAGAGGTAGGGTTATTTGATTTTTTGTTCTTCCCCGTCCATTTCTAAATGATGAACACAGATTATCCCAAAAAGAGGTTAATATTCATATTGTGAATTCTTATAGGAGTGTCACCTCGTTGGGGTTTCATTATCCGAGATTTAATTATCTTTGTTGTTCAAAATTAAATCCTCATACCTCCCTTGGTTGTTAAACTTCTAATGTGGATGGCATATGCCATTACAAACAAGGCTCAAGCCCCTCTATCGTGGGTGTTCATTGTGGCCAAACCTTCAAATCGACGAGAAGGTAGTTTTGAGACTGTCATAATGTAGAGGGTGATCCAAAAAAAACATAGGCGCCAAAGGCACGAAAAATGAACCACCTGTGTAGACCCGTTGGTCCGTGGAAAAAATCGGCCGGTCCACCAGTGCCAGTGGTGGCATCAGCAACTTCTAGTGGTGGCCCGTGACATCAAACACTTGTGGGAGGCGGAATTCCATGATGGCATGACAGATGAAAGGACCCAACCATAATGGGCCGATGTGTAGTAGGAGTAGCCACCGACTAAGCCAGCAACTAGAGGCGGCGGAGGCGGTCTCTTGACTCTGTCAGATGGCAGCATACGTTTAACTATGCTGTGTCCCACACGATGGGTTGTAGTTTCTAGATCGTGGTGGAGGAGGTGCCTCACAGCAACCCATGGGGCTATGGTGGGGCTGAGATGCAGCTCCCGGCCGCGTAAAGTGAGGCAGATCGGACGGGGCACGAACACCTAGCGGGCCAAACCCACATTGGATGCCAGAACTATGGCTCACCATGCTGGGTTGGTGCCTCTACCTAGCGGGCCGGACCCGAGCCCAGTGGGCCAAACCACACTAGTGGGCCAGACTCGAACCGCTGGGCCAAACCCGCACCTGTGAGTGAGAAATGCACTAGTGTGCCTGACACGCGCCCTCTTCAGGCTGGGATGGACTTGGCCAGGTCCCCACGTGACTCAGCAAGCTGGACCCTCGGCCAACCAGGTAGGGTCCAGCGGGGCCTATTGGGCATGGCCCACTAGCCATGGAAGACCAAACCGACTGTGACCCACACTAGGTCAGATTGGGTCCAACAGAATGAAACAGGGTACGTGGAACCTCAGAGATGGGTTAGCCAGGTCGGTCCGACTGAGTCGGACTAGGCCCCATCACAATCGGCCCACTGGTTACTAAAACATCTGTATCTTGCAAACTGCACGTCCGATTGACGAATTGTTTATAGAATTAGGACCCCTCAAGGAGGTTGATTTTTGGGCATGCTTTGTGGTAAAATTATTGGATGTTGAGAAGAAAAAAATTGCTTGGGGAGTGAAACTATATTGGACACTATGTACGGAACCCTGCGGTTGACTGATACCTGAAGACTGCTCGATGATAGCCCTGTGGGAAGTGTCTCTATCTAACCACGGAGGGCCACAGTGGGGAACATCTCTATGTGACCTGGAAGACCCACAATACTTAATAGGAGGAGTACCTCAGTTAGGCCAAGGTGCGAAGCGGCTGTGTGTGACACAGTAGGCCCACGGTGGGGAACGACTTTGTGTGACACAACATACCCACGATACATGTAAAAACCCAATAATTTTAAATAGAAATTCATTTCTAATAAATATGTCATAATGAAGTACTATGTTCTATGTGAACTTTAATCATATGTTTTTCACTTCTGTGATGTGAATTTTGAAAATATGACATTCACGGTTGCCATATGTATGTTATGTGTAGTTAAATAAGAAAGACATAATTTTTGGGAAATAGTAACTTACCCTTATGAATATTTCCATACCCTTATGAACAGTGATATACCCTAATGAATAGTAACCATACTATGATTGTATATAAATTATATTATAGCGGATGTATGATATACGTAAGCATTGGAATATGTAAATTAATTTTTTAAAACCGTTGTTTTTAGAAAAATTAATGATTTTAATTAAATATTAAATCAATCATATATATAATTATTTTTAAAAAATGGACTTATTTTTTGGATTCTACACATTTTGAAATGGGTTGGGATATTTTTTGGATGTTTTCCTAAAAACTCAAATTTATGATGAATACTGAAATACAGTAAAATAACCTTAATACAAATTATTTGTTAAATACACTATTCATTACATCACAAGTGATGTTAACACACTTGGTTCAAAATCACATTCATTTATTACTATTCATGGTTAAGGAAGCATCAATATTTCTGTTTTTGAGGTAAATTAATAAACTAATGAATAAAATAATTTGAAAACTCTCTTCTCCTCCACAACAAAACCCTCTCTCACTCCTCTTATTCACTCCTCTCAAGCCCTTTTCCTTCTCTAATTGTAGTCCAAATATCTTCCCAACCTCCCCTCTCATGTTCTGTAAGCCTTGCATTTATAGAAATACCAAAACCTCCCCCTTAATGAGGCTCTCAAGGAAGTTTGGTTCAGGCAGTAAATTCCTCTTTTCAATTAATTGTTTTTCCTTTCAAGTACATTTGTTTTATTTTTCTATTATTACCTTTCCATATCCAAATGTTATAATAACCCAAGTACCATACATGTACTGTAATGTTTTCATGATTGTGGAACATGTTATCATCATCTCTTCCTTTTGCCTTCTTTTAACCTAGTAGCAAGAACACCATCCGTGATGTGTCAATTTACCACATTCAACGACGATGGGATTTCAATTTATGTTAACATTCTCAATTATGGTCATAAAACCATTATTTTTATGGTTGAACTACATTATTATATATGTAATATACCATATTTAAGGTTCTTTAAGACCTTTTTACAAATGGTATTATGTTATAATGAAAAATGAGTTCATTGTAATCAAAACCCACAAGTTAACCAAAAAAGTTATCATTAAAGTTCTATATAATTCATCCTCATGCCAAGTAACCCCATTATATAAATAACTAGTGATAGATATGGATGACCATAAATAATATTTTAATTCAATTTTGGAGATTTATCTTCATTCCACATGAACTCCATTACTTAAGTGCAAGTGAACCAATTATGAAAATTAAGAAAGTGAACATTGTGGAACGAAAAAATTGAAAATAATAACGTTTAAATATAGGAATAAATGATCAAAAAAGAATTATCATAAACAAAATACATGTATAATAGGTTCTTAAATAGGTTATTTTTATGTATAATTTCATATTCCTGGAGATTATGATCAAGAGCGGAACACGTTCAGATTTAAGGTAAGGGTTTCCCACTGGAACATCAATTTTGATTCGGGTTACTTTTTTAGTCTATTACCTCAATGTAACAACTATTCATTAATATTTACTCCAAAAAAATCAAATTTTTTGGTTATATATATGATTACCAACCAAAAATTGTTCCTTATTGTTTGAATTGTTGCACGTTTTAAAAGGATCTTTAGAAATTGTTTCGGAAAATCAAGCTCGGTCCAAGGGAATTTCTGTATTTCTTACCTATTTTCAAGGGCACTCTATAATATTTTTATTGGAAACCATTACCATTATAAAATCAATAATTTGTTTATGATAATAAAATTTTACTTCAATTCTAGTTTTATACAAATATTTTCCAAAATAACTCTACTTTTCCATGTAGAAGAGTATTTATCTCAATATTTACTCCAAAATTGTATAAGAGTATATTCACCTATTTCAACACTATTGTTGATTATTATTTATTATTTGGAGGATAATTACATGATATCATATACCATAATTAATTTAATGGTTTATGAATACTTTTTATGTGGATGTGCTATCATAAATCCATTCCCTAATTTACTCCAAATGGTAAGTGTTTATGCGTAATGTTTAGGGAATGTTATTTGAATTTCATATATTAATTTCAATATGAATGTGTATGTTGTTTTTGTTTATCCTCATTCATATGAATAATTCAGTGGACATAGTATGTGTTGGGTGGGGCCCACTATAAGCCCTCCTTGCATTGGTAGTTCTCATGAGACAAACTATGGACATGGCACTAGGCCATGACAAAATGATTACTTATGGTGTTTGCACGAGGCAATGATGATATGGTTATGTTATCCCGAATTATGAATTCCCTCATTAAGAAAACAATATTTATGGTTTATGTGGTTATTGAAATATTAGAATACCGATGATTATCTTATGTTATGGAAATATTTACACAGCTCATTTTTATGCCATATTATGTTCATGATTATTTTTAGTGGAATGTGTTTTCAATTATTCATCATGTATAATGTTTTTTTATTCTTCATCTGTATTGATTACCCTTACTAAGAATTTGATCTCACCCCTTTATCGTGTTTCATTTTCTCAGGTAATGAAGAAGTTTATTATGAAGGACATGATGAAATATTTGAGGAGTTATGGATGTTGTCTAAGTAGTTTCTATGTTGTATTTATTTTCATGTTTTAATGTTTAACCTCTTTATGAATATTTTTTCCAATAATACTAATTTGTGTTTTCCCTCGGGGTTCTTGTTCCATGTTTTTATTCCAATGTAATCAAATAAGGCACAGCTCTAGGAAACTGGGGTTCGGTCCTTATAGTTGGTATCAGAAGAAGTTTAGTAGAAAACATGGAAACTATATTTTGAAAACGTATATTAGGGAATAATCCTTAAGATAATATTTGAGGATAAACATACAATAATGTCCTGGTATTTTGGTGAATAATTAATTATGTTGATATTTCAAGAAATACATCACTGTCTGGATATGAGTAGGTAGAGTAGGCTCTGGCATAGATGTACCTAGGAGAGAAAGATCTGACAAGGAGTTTCGAGCTTGACCTGGGGTATCCTGGAACATGAAAATGGGCTTTTCTGCACACTTGGTTATGACACTCCTGGGGGATATTCTTAGGATAATTCACATTTTCTTTACCACACTTTATGAAGGATTTAAATGTAAATTTTTCCCAAAATATACCATGTGTATTATTATAATAAGGGCTAAGCATAGAATATAGATTTATGAAAAGTATTTTTCTACATTGAGATTATAAATTATGATTCATACCCTAATATAGTGTAATCCATTATTTAGATATGTCACCTAGTGAAAGAAATGGAAACTTCTTGAATGTGCATGTCCCCTGTAGGGATTTCCCACTGAGGCAAGATAATTACATTGGCTATGGTGCTGTGACTGGTGTAGAACAACTTTTAACTGTACTTGGAAAACATACTCAAGTTATGAATAATAACCTTAACTGTATGGAGCATTTGATTCCCCCATGTAGAGGAGCAATGTTAGATTTCTTTATGAGACAATATCTTCCATCATTCAATGGGACTACAAACCTATTTGTAGAAAAGCATTGGATATGTTCCCTAGTGAATATATTTCTTTCGTTGGTATGTAACCAAAGGGAGAAGGTTGTCCTAGATGTTTATCATTTAAGGGGTGATTCAGATATGTGGTGGTCATTAATCCAAAAACCCAATAGATGAGGAAGAAATAGAAGAGATGGAATTGAGGGATTTCAAGGTAATATTCTTAGAAAAATATTCCCCTCATGAACAAAGAACAGATACAGAGAGAAAATTATTAAATCTGAGGGAAAAGGAGGATGAAAATGATTGAATGTATGAAGACAATGTTACAATGATAACAAGGCATGTTGCAGACTACATACATAATCCAAAGAGAGAAATTGATCGATTCTTTTATAGTTTGAAACAATTCTTCTGAATGGATATAGTCTCGCATAATTTCTCATCATATGAAGATATATTTTCATGTTCTATAAAGAATGAAAATGAATTCATTAATTCTTATGACTTTAAGGGAATGAAATTGAATAATAGGGCTGTCGAAAACTATGGGGAAGGAAATAAGGAAATGGGAAAGAAGGGAAGAGTTCAATTTCCATCAGGCGGTAATTGTGGGAAGAAACACCGTGGAACTTTCTTGAAGGGAATGAGTGTCTATTACAAGTGTGGATAAAAAGGAAACCTATCTTGGGATTGTAAGGGGAAAAAAGAAGCTACCAATGTTATTTGATGAAATTTCAGGAAGATGGGACATTATGCACATGAATTTCCTAAGCATCATTGAAATATTCCCTAAAGATGTAAAAGGGAGAAAGGCTAAGCTTATGCGGTCACAACCGTGGAGGTTTAAGTTCCTAATGATGTGGTTGTAGGTACATTGATTGTTTTATCCCACATAGCCATTACATTTTTTTATTCTGGATCATCACATTCATTTATATCTTCCCATTTTTCCAATGAGATTAGATATTTTCAATTTGAATTAATAAAGGATTTATCAGTCAAAACCCTTAGTGGATGTACCATTGTAACAATGGAATGTCGATTAGTCCCCCTCATGACACATAAATGTTCTTTATTTTCCAACCTTATAATCATTCCAATGGTTGACTATGATATAATTCTAGGTATTAATTGGCTACCAAATTATGATGTGAAGATCTATTACATGAATAAGGAAGTTACAATCTTTTAGAATGGTGTAGAATCCCTTATTTTTAGAGTAGAACCCTCGCCATTTGATTCTCATATAGATACACCCCATGTAGCTCTACTGAATTAAATTATTGGGGAGGAAGGGAATAAAATAAATATGGGTGAGGGGATGAATGTACATATAGAGGATGTACATGTTGTACAAGATTATGTTTACGCCGTTCTAGAGGATTTAACATGACATACTCCATGGTAGGATATTGAGTTTTCCATTGACTTAATTCATGGTTCAAGGCCTATATCAAATTACCTTTATAGAATTTCAACTGTGGAGTTAGTGGAATTAAAGAAACAACTAGAGAAATTGAGTGATAGAGGATTTATTCGACCCAGTGTTTCTACATGGGGAGCCCATGTCTACTTTGTCAAGAAGAATGATGGATCCAGGAGGTTATGCACTAATTAATGGGAAATCAATGTTATTACAATAAATAATAAGAATAATTTTCCACAAATTGATGAAATATTTGAACAAAATTCTGGAGAAAAATATTTTTTGAGGACCGATCTTCGATATGGATATCATCAATTGCTTGTGAGGAAGGAAAACATTCTAAAAACATCATTCTGAAGTAGGTACATGCACTATGAGTTTTCAGTAATGCCTTTTGGATTAACTATTGCACCATATATTTTTATGTATCTAATGAATAGAGTTTTCAAGGAATATCATGATGGCTTTGTGGTGGTGTCTATTGATGATATTCGGATATAAAATAAAGGCCATGAAAATTATTAAAATCACTTGCGCACTATTCTGAAGACACGTAAAAGAAAATCAATAACATGGGAAGTATAGAAAGTGGAATTTTTTTCCTCAATATATTTCCTTTCTTTCCTACATTATATCTAATGTTGTAATATTGGTATATCTTATGAAGACAAAGGCTGTGAAATAATTGACTACTCCAACGAATGTAACTGAGGTACGTGGTATTATTTTTTTAGCAGGTTATTATCGATGTTTTTTGCAGAACATCACCCATTTAACTAACTCAATGACAAAGATCGCACGGAAAGGGGTTATGATCATATGGAAAAAGAATGTGAATAATGTTTTAAAGAATCAATGAGGAGGTTAGTGAATTATCCAATCCTAACCCTACCTGCGGGGAATGATGGGTTTGTTATCAATAGAAATGCATCAATGAATGGACATGGTTATATTCTTATGCATAATGATCGTGTGATTTCCTATGTGTCTAGGCAGCTAAAAATTCATGACCCAAAATTTTCAACTCATGATCTTGAGTTAGCAGCGGTAATATTTTCTCTGTTGATTTGGAGACATTACCTCTATGGTGAAAAATTTGTGATATATATAGATCATAAGAGTTTGAAATATATATCATCACAGAAAGAACCCAATGTGAGACAAAAGAGATGGATTGAGCTACTGAAATATTATTATTTCACAATACAACACAACCATAGGAAGGAAAATAAGGTAGCATATGCTTTGAGAAGAAGGAATCATGGAGTTATGAACAATATGGGTGTTGAAAGAGATCTTTTGTTCATGGATCTAGTAAAGATGGATATGGTAATTTTCAAGGAAGGTAACACATCACTACTTTACCAAATGAATGTGTTTCCAACACTTTCGTAGAGGACGTGCGTGCATCCATCATGCAGAAGATGCGCTGATGTGGCCCCACATTCCCACATTCCAAAGGCGGGCAACATCCGTTCCTTATTCAGGGACTTCTGCTCCTTGATCGAAATCGAGATGATGGGATTTCGGTTCTTCCTTCCATGGATTCCTCGTCGGAGCTCGTAACCTAGTCCTGGTCTCCCTCATAGATTAAGTTGTGGTTCGTGAATCCATTATCAGAGCCATATCTTCATGGACACCGGTTAATGACGCTGATTATTTCATGACCATCCAAGGGGTCCAGTCAGGGAAACAACCATCAGTTAGGAGAGTAGTCATGCTGGGGCATCAATGTCCTAACTTGACACTGGGGAATTGGTATGTCTGTCTTCTGTCCCTTATTGCAGGGCTTCTCGAGGGTGCGTAAGCCTGTTGAATACCACATCGAACGCGGGGAACTGGATTCCATAGGCATTTATCTGAGGTTTTCCTCATCTTCCAATGTTTAAAAAAGGGTATTCCACATGTTTAATGTCCGGTGGGGATTGATCGGACTGATTGAAACACTAGATAGAGTAGATCGGATTGAAAACCCCCTGGAGAGAACACTGATGTTGGGGCCAGCACGTGGGTGGATTCCTGAATTCCATGGAGGGTAATTAAATGGAATGATCCCACCGGGATGTCGCAGCACGGGTAAGAATTAGGATGAATGATGGAATTGGGCTTGGGCCTCATGGAGGCTTCCTACGTCTCCCTGCGGCAGTGAATAAAATTCCATGTAGTTCGATGATACGGTGGGATGCCGGAAGCGGTGACCCATGATAAAGAACACATGGATGGGTCCCAGAGGGAATAAATCCTCTAGGTTAGATTATGAGCTTCCCAAGACACATGGGCTCGCGGGAGAGATTAGGATGAGACATGGGTGTTGGGCTTGAACCTCGTGGAGGCTTCCTACGTATCCCTATAGAGGGGAATCAAAGTCCATGTAATTCGATGGAACGGTGGGACCGGGAATTTGGGGTTAATGCTCTGAGGCATCCCAAGGTGGGTATGGGGCTTAGGCTTTGAGATAACACATAGAGTTCATGAACCAGCGTGAAGGGGATGGAACGACCGGGTGATGGGCTTGAACCTTGCGGAGGCTTCCTATGTACCATGCCTTAGAACAGATAAAAGCCCCTATATTTCGAGATGGTATGGGGCTTACGCTCTGAGGTGGCCCATGGTGGTGGGGCTTGAACCTCGTGGAGGCTTCCTACGTACCATCCCATAGCATGTATCAATGTCTCCATAGTTTGGGATGGTATGGGGCTTACGCTTTGAGATGACCCATGGTGGTGGGGCTTGAACCATGTGGAGGCTTCCTACATACCATGCATTAGCACGGATCAATGTCCCCATAGTTCGAGATGGTATGGGGCTTACGCTCTGAGATGACCCATGGTGGTGTCGGAGAACCGACGTGAAGATGGACCTGGGGTCCGATGGGCGGGCTTGAACCTCGTGGTGGCTTCCTATGTACCATTCCTTGACATGGATCAAGGTCCACGTAGTTCACTATGGGGGTCAGGGTCAGTGCTCACTCTAAGCTCATGGGATTCATGCTCAGTGAGAGAAAAAAGAGGTCGTTGGGACCTGATGATCACGTCGCGAAGGGTGTGTCTGTGGGGAGCGAAGAGGGGCTTACGTGTTGATTGGACCATGATGCGGGGACATACTCTAGTATGGAGGCCCGAGGGGGGAAAAGCATAATGGGAGAGGGATTTGGGACCGAAGAAGGAGGATTCTCACTTCCCATCATGCTCTCTGCTGGCCCTGGCGCCAGGGAAATATGGAGGTGCATGGGTGCTACCTTCCGCAAGAAGGGCTAGGGGCTTACACCCAGGCGGCTTCCCTTCCCCACGGAAAAACACCACTAACATAAATCACCCACTATGAGGGATGACCCCACAATATTCATGGAGATGAGTGGGCGTAGAGGAAGTACGAGACGGGGGGACCCTGCGTGCGAGGCACGGGGCTGGGTCACAGTTTAATGGAATGTGTTGAGGACGAGGTGCTTGGCAGTTTAACATCCTGCAGCTCGGATGAGGTGGGTTTTCTCCACAACACTAGTACATACATAACATGTTCCCTCTACCCCTTGTGGAAGGGAAGGTATCGGCAAGGCCGTAGTGAGGGGGTGTCGCGGGGCGAACGATCGAGGGGTCCACGTTAGCGTGGTTATTCGAAGAAGCAATAACGGTTAGCGTACCTATGTGAAGAAGCATGAGGCAAAGAAATGCAATGGGAAGGAATGTCCAAGGGACATTGAATTTGATTCGTATGAGCCAAGACGGCCATACGGGAAAACCATACAAGATACGAATGCCAGGGTGCACAGGACACCTACAAATGGCACCCAGAAGGAGGGCATTAGACTTGCGCACAGGGAATACCCGGGGAGCACCAAGGTGAGAAGTGCTGAAGGTTTACGAGAAGCCCTTGGGGATGCGCGAAATAAGGGAAGCCGAGTGTTTTCGCGACTTTAATGGATTGCGCGCAAGGTGGAAGAATTACACGTGGGTGGCGAGGGCCGAGCGTAAGGACATGGGGCACACAAAGATTACACCCAACTAACGGGCCTGTGCACAATGAAAGGAATTGCACGCATGGGGAAGACCCTGAGGGGTTGGAGTTTAGTCTAATCTAGGGGGATCATGCATAATGGCGGATCCCGTGGTCACTTGGAGCGAGAAAGAACCCTACCTGAAGGCCATATTGCGCGCACGCGAAATTCCAATTACGCGCACTAGAGGCGGTTTGAATAATTTAGCCCCGAAAAGGATGGGGGTATTCTTCTATTTATAGACATCTGGTGGTGCGGAATGCCAGGTTTTCATGAAAGAATTTCACGACCAATGCGGTGGCGCGAAATATAAACCACACGGGGTGCGGGTGCGAAATTATTTCACACAGGCGCCCGGAATGTTCTTAAATCCCGGGGCCTTCCCCGCTGGATGTATATTTTTTGCGCGCTTCTCCTTTTTTCACGCAACATCTCCAGGCCCTCCGGAACAGGTCTCTTGGGTATGAATATGAATTCTATTTTCCATTACGGAATATTCTCCGGCACTTAGGCATTTTTCGGCGTCTAAATATGCCCCCCCCCCTTAGAATTGGATCGGCGAGGGGTCGCAATGATCATATTCTGAGGGAAACGCCGAAATGTAGGGCCCATGGGCCACTGGCATGAAAAAACTATCAAACAATGTGAAAAACCCCAGTTAGGTATGGAAGAATATTTACATGTGGGAACGGAACCCTGACTTGGCCTATAAAAGCCGTCATGGGCCCCATGCTCCGTACGAAATTTCTCACTTGATAAGCCATGAGCTCTCGTGCATGAAATTGCTTCCACATATGCACAAAAACCCCTTAGTTGTGCATAATTGCACCATGATTTAGTGGAAATTTACACTCAAACCTGATATTTTCCGCTCAGCACGCTGAGATTGCATGCAAGTCGCTTCTTTTACGTGCCCTACTACTAGATTTTGTTCCCAAGTCCCCGATTTCATGCACCACTTCCAAACACATAGCTTAAAGAAGATGGATGCAAACCAGATTGATGAGGGGGAGGCCGTTGCACGCATAGGCGAGATGTCAGATAACTCGGAGGTTTATGGCGCAAATAGGGTGGTATTCAATAACCACACACTTTTCAACATGCTAAATCCCGCCCAGAAAGATTATGCTTTATCAGATAATCTGACATTGCGTAACTTTGGAATTCTGGGGGAGGATACCCCACCAGGATTCGAGGTTGATACTCCACTATCATGGATGACCCAAGAAGACAACCTTCCTTGATACAACATCACCAATAATAGGCATCCTGCCAGAGAAACCCGACACATGGATGTATATGTCCTGAATCCCAACACCAAGACCATTGTGGGGGTGATCCTGTTTTGGAAAACTCACCATCCCTCTACATGAGAACATTATGTCATAGAAACACTGACGAGACCAATGGATGGCTACAGGATTGGTATCTGCGGCCTGGGGGCACCTTCACCAGTGAGTGGGCCTGGGCGTACTAGGTTCACCACACATGCGACCAATTTGGGGCTCAGTTGCGGTACATCGGTCTATTCGAGGCAGTGTGGACATCGTAGTTCCACTTCTACCGGCAACCTAAGCTAGGATCAGAGATGTTCACTCAGTGGTCCACCAACACCAACACATTTCATCTCCATCATGGGGAAGTCGACATCAATCTCTGGGACATCCACTGCATCAGAGGCATCCCCTTGGAGGGCCATCAATACGATGAGTTCCTCCAGCCGATGAACATCTAGGGTGAAAGGTCTCAAACCCCCATAATGACATGGAACCTTCTAGAGTTAGCCAAGGAGAGGCTGAAGGTCAAGGAATTTCGGAAGGAAATTTCCTACAAGGACTGGTTCATCCTATTCTTGGAGAAGGACCCAGAGGTCAAGAAGCTATGGTAGGGAAATCATTGTCCAACTACGGTTCAGAGGAGCAGGAGCGGAGCCTATTGGAGGATCCTGGAGGTGGGGAAAAACCAATCATGGGGATACAACATCAATGAGTCCCGGAAACCAAATATATGGTATTCCAGATTCCTCGCCATGTTTCGGAGTGGGTGGCTGTTTCCGGTAAGGTATGAAATGATGGGCATCTTCCCCGCGACCTTGGTGATGGCAGGCATCATGGCTGCCAACAGAAGGTTCAATTTTTGGGTCCCCATGCTAGTTCGACTGTATGCTATCTTGGGTCACATATCGAGAGGGGGATAGCCTCAAAGAGTATGCGGCCCCTTCCAAGTCTTCCATGGCTGGGTTTTGGCTCATTGCGGCAGCTACACCTTCCCAAATGCCATTCGTCCCCTAGACAACAACATGCGGCCCTCTCTGCTGAACATTGCCCAGGTCGCGCCAATGGCGCTCAATGAGGAGGGGATACAGATCAGGATCAGCAACCATGCCAACTTCACCTTCATCCCATTCCCTACCCCAACTGGTCTGCTGGTAGATGACGGTCAAGGCTCGCTAGAGTAGAAGGAATAATTCCAAAGCATCAGAGGCGGGGTACTTGTGGCCCGGATTGATGGGAAGATTTTCCGCGAGCCTTATGTTCCATCCCAGTTCTCTAGGTAGTTCGGATGCCTCCAACAAATGTGAAAGAGGGTATACACATATTTCCTAGAGGAGATGCATCCCTATGTTCTTCGCCAGCTGTGGCTGATGTTTACTACCTACGGCTCTGGTGACATCATCACTATTCCACCCACCAGAGTCAATGCGGGCATCTCAACTAAGTATACTGAACATTAGACCATAGAATACACTATGGGGATTCTTCATAAGCACATATGGATGCTCATGGTTTTCATCATGGAACCTCGGTAGTGAGAGAGTAGGGGGTGACACTAGGAGAGGAGGACCAGCAGCGCCTCAGGAAATGGGGCCTGCGCAAGCCGGGACTTCAGCGGCGGGGGCATCGCATGGCGTAGCTGTGCCCTCATTTCCTGTAGGAGGAGGGTCACATGGGGTGGCCAGAGAAATTATTGGGAAGAAAATAAAATACTTACTTCATCCTTCCCAAGATTACATTTTCCCCGCACTGTGGTCGGCTTGGATAACCCTGCGGAAGTCAATGATTACTGAATCTCTCTGGCAGAAAATAATGCGGGAAGGGATCCATCTGCCAGAGGTCAGGCATGTTTAGGTATCTGATAGAGTGGACTTCCACCGGTGTCATTCATACCTAACAGCCATGGAAACATACTCACGCCAAAGTGGTCGGTGTGCGGATCCACCTCTCTTGGTGAAGGTGATTCTCGGCCAGGAGCATGACCCAAAAAAGATGATGTCCGACGATAATGATGAAAATGATGAGTCAGAGGATGGTGAAATTGGATAGTGGGAAGAAGGAGAAGGGGAAGGTAAAGGAGAAGGATAAGTGGAGCCTCAAGGCGAAGGGTCCCAAGGGGAAACCCACCAAGGGAGTCTCCGGGAGAGTAGTGAGATCGCCGTCTCCGATATGGATGTGACTGAGTTGCTCGAGTTAGGATCCAACCCTTACCCTTCTTATACTGCATTCCTTTTCCTTTGAAACCCTTAATCCATATTCCTCTTCATACTGAGGACCACATCGGCACTTACCAATCCCCTCTGACCAAAAGGGAGGAGGAGGCGTCAATAGGTCAAGGAAAGGCATTAACGCTCGTTATTGAGCTGACAAGTGCTGAGGGATCCCCCGCCGTGGAATCTCCTATAGCGACCAGAGAAATAAAGATTGATACCTTGGGTTCCTATAGGTTCTTTTCTTTGATACTGGTACTCACTATCAGAGGTCTCAACTGATCAGGGTGATCCTTATCTCTACAGTGATCACGGTGCTGGAGGGCCGTCAGGCTGGTGAGCTTGGGCCATCTATTAGCATGCTGATGAAACACATGCCACCCCATCTAGGACATACCTCCCAAACTAAGTTTTCTCCATTGATAGGTGACCACGGAGTGGTGGATATCGGCGGTGCTGCAGTTGGGGTAGGGCCGAAAGCTGATGCGGGTGCCACCGGAACCATGGGGAGAGAGGAAGGTCTTCTGGATGCCAAAGAACCTATTCCCCTAGGAGGAATCTCTGAGGAGGACCCTACTACTGCCCTATTAGAAGTGTTCCCTATCTACCTACTAGATGACCCCAAATAATTTGATGATTCAAATTCAGAAGCTGTCGAGGAGAGTTGGATGACGCGACGCAAGGGATGGAAGTGCATCCTATGTTTCCACAATCATCCCCAAGCGGAATGGATAAAGAGGATGGGGTCTCTCCACATCTGTTTGTGCTTCCTATGTGCTGGTGGGGTGGATGCTCAATGTCTTCATCTGACGGTCCATGATTACATGGCTGAGATGATGCAGGAGAGTAGTTTGCACACCGATGTCATTCAGTGCGAGGAGGAGTCGGAGAGTAACCGAGCATTATTGAGGGATGAACAGGAGGTCCGACACCTCGAGGAACAAGAGAAAGAGAAATAGGTGTTCATTGAAATATTCTCTGAGCTTGTGGAGAAACTAAGGGCCCAACTAGTGGCTGGTAAAGATCTACTCATAGAAGCGAGTTTTCATATAACCGAGCTCCAAGCTGAACAGGCATGGGCACATGCCAGGATCGGCGAGCTGCGCACCGTGGCTGTTGACGACGAAAGAGTCCTCATGGGATGGGAGGAAGTCCTGGAGGCCACCAGTGAAAGGGTGGCAGTGTTGGAGAGATCCATCCAGGAAGCCAACCCATGGGGGGGGGGGGCTGTTTTGGCAAAATCCCTAGACTTGTCCCGCACTACTGCTTTATGTTTTTATAACTGCATGTATAGACAAGCCTATTTACTTTCCCATTATCTTAATCATACTTGTCCTTCTAGTTTAACATGCTCAACAATAATCTTGAAATAAATAGAAACCCATCCCTAAGCTCACGTGGGTCATGAGAAAAAAAGGAGGCTCATACTATCACTTAGATCGATTACGAGAGTGTCCACCAGGCTCCGGGCATTCACAATTCAAACCCAGGTTCCCAAGGAGACGAGGGAGGCCCAACCAAAGGCAGAGAACCTCAAACCAATTGATTTATCGTCTTCTCAACATGCCCTAGCGCATGAGTGGGGCAATACCAGGGGCATTGGAATGAATCCGAACATACAGAAATGAAAAAGATGAATCGCATTTCCCTAATTCAGGACACTATGGGAGGGGCGTAGCGATGGAGTATAGTTGTTGACCATGGAGGAAATGAAACAACCATAACGCATTAGCCTAAAATGGGGACAACATATGAGGGATGACTGCTGACCCTGTTTGCAACATGGGGCCTGACTCAAATAACGTTGATCAGTCTTCTGGAATGTTTTCCTAGGATAGCATGTGGACCAATGGTCGAGAATCCATACTGTTAGGGGGTCACACCAAACATCACCAGTCTTCCGGAACGTTGGATCAGGATAGCAGGAGGACCATAGGTCGAGCATCCATACTGTTAGTGGGTCCCATCAAATGTGAAAGAGGATGAAGATCCGAATAAAGGGGTACACTAAGTGTGGAAAGCTGAGTGATGGTTTGTTCATATAGAATCCAACACTCCCAAGATTACGCCATCATGGTGGTGGCACATTAGGTGGTTGTTCTAATATGGTCACCGATCATCCCTACTTTTAGACAGGACCCCTCTGGTGAGGTAATTGTTTCTTCCCAACATCATTATGGGGCATCCCATACTTATTCGGGGAAAATGCTGCAGTTACAGAACACCCCGAGAAGTCAGGCCAAAGGGCTGGAAGTGAGGGGGGGGGATAGATTTGTTATTCCCGGGGATGGACCCAAGACGAAATGTCGGGGCATTTCTACGTATCCCATAAGGATGGGAATCAAGCCGCGTGTAGTTCTGGAAAGGGGTCTTAGTTTAAGGAATTATAAATCAGACCAAGGGGTAAGGGGAGCAGCAGACACACGATAAGGTGGTTACAAAACCCAATGTGAATGAGGACATAAGACCTACTTATCATATGTTCCCTGGGGAAGTGTTCTGGTCAAGGGACCGAACATGAACATTAGGCTCGACCTGTGGGGAAGTGCCTGGTCGCTGCTATGTATACCGTAAGGACGGGAATCAAGCCATAGGAAGTTCTTCGAGGGTGGCATGGCATGGTATGGTACCTGTGTAAGGGATGAAAGGGGCGTGCGAGTCTAGTCCTCGCACCAAAAGAAGCGGCATTTGATGTATCTTGTTTGTCCTTTATGGTGAATGGTTTTTCTTTTGTGGATTGACCGGCCTAGGGTAGAAATTCCTGGCATCACCACAATAGTCAATCCATATATAGGCATTGAAAAATGGTGTGGTAAATTACTGATACCCAACGTGATGTCCTCTATGGAGAGGTCATCACAATGCAGTGCTGTTTTTTGTCTTGCGACCCGGACGATATCATCACAGTTTATGGTCATGTGGTAGGACCAACTGGCACAGTTTAAGGTCATATGGATTGGACCTAGGGGAATGTGCATGACGCAATAAATCATACCCTATGTGAACAAGGACATAATCCCATACTATCACCGTGCGCGATTCCAGGAAAGGAGCCTTGAGCCAAGGTGCTGGTGAAGGTCTAATGATCAACGGGCCGGAGCCACTAGACATTAGCTGAGATGGGCTCGAAGTATAATGTTTGGGCGACCCCACATATCCCATGGGGATGAGGGTCAAGCTGTGCATGTCTATTAGAGAATATCTCAGCCTATAGTCTTAACGCTCATATCGCAGGAACCCCGAGAGACACCGTATTACACCTTTATCTGCCTGACGTGTAGAGGTGCACTGAGGGTTAGTGCAAAGAGTGTCGTGATTCCACCTTGACACGATGGAGCAGATCATAATGTGAATCAAGGAACAAATATTCAGCACCTGAAGGGGCTGGCATGACGACGGAGGATTACTTCTGACCATGTTCGCAACACAGCATCCTGTTGTGTTATCCTGAAATGGGGACAGACAAATGAGCATCGACCGCAGAACATGTTCGCAACATGGGATTTGTATCAATTTGTTGTCCGAAACCCTCAGGGGAATTGGGCCGTAACAGTAGGATAGCCCTTAGGCGTTGTATCCAAACTATTTTTTTGGGGGGTCCCTTCGGGTGTCAAAGACAACGGGGGCCCGAATAAAGGGGAACACAAAACTTGAAAAGTAAATTGAACTTTCCAAAGATGAATCTGACACTCCAGGTCCTAGACCAGAGTAATCTGAACACATTATCGGACCATTGGAAAGGGTCGAGGGGCTCAATTTGAGAGTGGCCAAAAGACGGTGGATTCTTGGGAGATGGGGGGAATGGCGCCAAAAACCCTATACCACACCTATATATCCCCCTCATGAAGAGGGACGGGCCAAGAGGCCGAGGTGATAGGGAGATCAATAGATCTCTTAAGAGATGGGGCAGGACCTGAAATCTAGGTGTTCAGGCGGTTCTACATATCCCATAAGTATGGGAATCAAGCCACACTTAGTTCTAGCAGCATAGTTTAATGTCATGTAGGATGATGAGATGCATCTCATCCGAGGATGCACATGGTACGACAGGTAACATGATGTTCATGAGGACATAATCCCACCCCACGCTGTACAATCCCATAAGAGAGAACCTAAACCAGAGGCCTGAAATGCCCAAGGGGCCTGAGGCTGGGCCTCAGTCAGGAATGCCTGACCAGCTCACAATTTAACATCTTCTACTGGGGAAGGAAAGAGGATGAAGACACCCGAAATAAGGGAGGTGTACGGTGCGGCGGATAAGCCGATGTGAATGAGGACAAAATCCCACACCGCACCATACCCTCTGGGTAAGAACTTGGGCTAGGGCCCTAGAAGGCCAAGGGGCCTGAGGCTGGGCATCGGTCAGGAAGGCCTGACCAACACGTAGTTTAGGGTCATGAAGGACCATACAGTTTATGGTCGTGCAGGACCATATGCAGTTTAGGGTCATGCGGGACCATACAGTTTAAGGTCGTGCAGGACCAGATGCAGTTTAGGGTCATGAGGGACCATACAGTTTAAGGTCGTGTAGGACTGGATACTATTTAGGGTCATGTGGGACTATACAATTTATGGTAGTGTAGGACCAAATGCAGTTTTGGGCCATGGGGACCATACAGTTTATGGTCATGCAGGACCTGATGGCTCTGAAAAATTATTGATTAAGGAACTTGGAATTGGTGGGAAGAGTTATACGCTCTCCATCCATGGTCACCAGGGAGTATGCTCCATTCGGATAAACCTTATGCACAATTAAAGGCCCTTCCCATTTGGGCTCCAACTTGGGTGGTTTCCTGCCGGGGATCATTGGTGATCTGAGGGCCAATACCAAGTCACATTGCAGGAAAGAGCAGAGGAAAACCTTATTGTTGAAAGCTTGAGCCATCTTGCCTTGCTGCCTCTCTAGGTTGTGCAGGGAACAGAGCCTACTCTTGTTGAGTGCCTCCAATTCCTCTAGATGGATTTCAGCCTCCCTATCTAGTGCTTTCAAGACATAGACCATTGTACGCATTGAGGGTAATTGAATCTCAATGGGTAGGAAGGCCTCCGTTCTGTACACTGTGGAATATGGGGTCACCTGGGTGTAATTACAAGTCATCATCCGATAAGCCCAAAGGGCATTGGGGAGGTTATCCTGCAAAATTTTCTTGTTCTGACCCACCATTTTCTACAAAATGCTACAGATGATTTTCTTGAACGCATCAATCTGGCCATTTTCCTGCACGTGATAGCTAGAGGTATGGTAGGAGAGAATGTTGCACGTGGCGTACAATTTCTTCAGATCAGCTGCTCGGAAGTTGGTTTCGTTATTGGTGAGGATGGCATGGGGTACCCCAAATCGATAGATGATATTGGAACTCACTATGTCGATGATAGAATGGGCCTTGACTTCCTTGAGTGTAATTGCCTCTTCCCACATGGAAAAGAAGTCTGTAGCGGTCAGGATAAACCAGCACTGGCGAGCCGTTGCCGGTGGGTATGGTCCCCCAACATCTAACCCCCAGATTGCAAAGGGCCCTGAGTACATGGGGGTATGGAGATGCTCTGGTGGCCGATGAACAAAATTATCAGGAACATGGCATGCATGGCACCTCTTGGAGAACTCGATGCAGTCATGGATCATGGAGGGCCAGAAGTACCCTAGTCTCTGAATCTGGTGAAACAGCTTTGACCCGGCCTGATGGGCACCACAAGAACATGCATGAACCTCTTGCGTGACCTGTGGAATCTCACCTTCTTGAAGGAAAAATATGATAAAACCATCCAATCTACGTTTATAGAGGATATTCTCAAGGCTGGGACTGCTATGAAGGGTAAACTGCAGCGCACGACGTTGGACTCACTCGCGCTCAGCTCGGTCTGACACGAGATTACCATATTGGAGGTATTCGATGAAAGGTTTCCTCCAATCATCAACTAATTCGATCACCGCATCTGAAGCACTAGGGGTTCCTGACGTAGGGGTACCAGTTGTGAGATGGTTTATCCACGGGCCGCCATCAACCTTCGGGGTAACGAGAGCAATGAATCTCCAGTGCGCCATGTGGATAATAAGGTCATCCTTTTCGGGCTCTGAAAGCGACAAGACCAGGCTGGCCAAAGCATCTACCTGAACGTTCTATGACCGAGGGACATGGGTAAACTCTGGTCGAGAAGGGAATTGGGCCATTATATGGAGGGTTCACTGCAACAATGGCATGAGTTCTGGCTTTCGGACAACATAGTCGCCATTGACCTGCTTGATGACCAGCTCAGAATCCCCTTTCACATGAAAATGGGGCACATCGATCTCAATGGCCATCTCAAGCCCAATAATGAGAGCCTGATACTCTACCTCATTGTTGGTGCAGCCTTCTGACAACAGGAATGGGTATGGAAGAATGGCTTGTGCCGGGGTGATGAAGACGATACCCAAGCCCACTATGTTGAGCCTAGGGTCGTTGAGTCTCCTAACGGTGGGGCTCCGAGAGGCACCATCGAAGTGCATTTTCCATCATGGGATGGCATGGTCAACTGATAGGATTTCCTCCTCAAGAAAACCTAGGTCCAGCGGCTGATCCACGAAGGTTGGGTGGGTATCTAAGAATTCCGCCAATGCCTGCCCCTTGATAGCTTTCTAGGACATGAAGTTGATGTCAAGCTGTTGGAGAATTACCACCCACTAAGCTAGTCGGCCAGTCCACATGGGGCGATTCAGAATGTACTTCAGCGGGTCCACTCGAGAGACCAACTGCACCTCATTGTTCTTTAGGTAATGCCGCTTTTTTTTCACAGCATATATGAGTGCAAGGAATCTTTTCTCGATGGGGGAGTATCTGGTCTCCATACCAAGGAGCAAGCAGTTGATGTAGTAGATGCTATTATTTGTCCCCTCATTGTTCTTCTGGGCAAGAAGAGCACCCAGGGATCATTCTAGGGCGGTGACATAGAGAATTAGTGGCTTCCCGGAGACGGGTGGCATCATGACCAGAGGATGGAGAAAATATTTCCTGATTTCCTCAAAGGCGGTCTCATATTCCTCATCCCACTCATAAGCGGTGCCCTTCTTCATGATACGATAAAAAAGTCTTACAATTGTTGGTCAGATTTTCAATGAATCAACATATATAGGCTAAGTGGCCTTGAAGACCTCGAAGTTCTCAAATATTACTTGGGGGAGGCATCTGGCGGGTTGCCTTGATCTTCTCTAGGTCGACCTCGATGCCTCGGTTCCTAACAAAAATCCCGAGGAATTTCCTGGAGGTGACTCCGAAGGCACACTTCAACGGGTTCATCTTCATGTGGAAGGAGCAGAGGAAGCCAAAAACTTTCTCAAGGTCCATGAGATGGTCCTGGAGCTGGCGATATTTGACCACCAGATCTTCCACATAGCATTTCACCAGTGTCCTAAGGATTGTCCTAAATATGTTATTCATGGCCCACTTATAGGTGGGAACTACATTCTTCAGGCCGAATGGCATGAACCGGTAATAGAAATTACCCTAGGGTGCCATGAAAGTGGTAGATTCCTCATCACCGGGTGCCATATGAATCTGATTATATCCAGAGTAACCATCCATGAAGGATAGGGCTTGGAATACAGCAGTAGCATCAATAAACAATTATTTCAAGGGAAGGGGAAAGTCATCCTTCAGACAGTGGAGATTGAGATTGAGGATGTCGATATAGACTCTGATCTTCCCGTTCTTCTTCCTGACTAGCACAATCTTGGCTAACAACTTGGGTTACTGAAATTCCTAGACGAATTTGGATTTGATAGGATTTTCAACTTCGACCTCAACCATGGCACCGTGAGAAGGGTGCACCTTTCTGGGAGGCTTCTTGAACCCACGATGGTTTGCAGGGAGACCGAGGCTGTGGATAGCTACCTGAGGATCTAGTCCTGGCATCTCGTTGCAACTCTAATCAAACACATCATGGTGCTTCTTAAGGAAGTTCACGTATCGCTGCTGCTCCTCAAGGGACATGGAGGCACTAATCAATGTGCGCCTGAGATCTACCTCACTACCAAGGTTCACATATACCATTTCATCGACCGTGGTAGAGAATCCTTCCTCAATGGTAGGGGGAGAATCCACTATATCTTCTTCTCCACTTGTGGATGGGTCTTCCATAGGGGGAGCTGCTTCTGAGCTATCGAACCCTGATGGGCGGCTGCTACCTTCTTGTGAGGCCATGGTCCTTCCACCGGGGAACTCTAGTGCTTCCGAGACCATGGCTATGAAGGTTGTCGACCTAATCTCATCTGGTCTTCGGCCCAAGGGGCCCCGTTTGAAAACATAAATGCAATAGTGGTGCATCGGTCAGAGCTGAATTATCCCAACCCGGCGAAAAAGACACGTATAACGGGCTGCCGTTTCCATGAGCCGGACGTCTCGATACCGTACGGGGGTAGGAGGTTCCGGGATCACCTAAGCCTGGTTTGTGTAGGAGTACGAGGTGATTTTCCACCATCGCATAGACCTGGTAGTATGACTTCCTCTTGTACCCAAAACAACAAAATAGTGCCCCGTGTTGGGGGTTTTGGCCTCAAATATATGGATCCGGAAGATGTAGGCGTCATCCAGACCTGCCCAGGGAATACTTGTGATAGTGGGGGGTTCAACCTAGCTTTCTAGAATCTGCTTATCCTTGCTCTTGTAATAGTCATCATCCAGATAGCGGGCTTCACAAGAGGCAAAAGGAGACTCATCCCCTTGGAGCACGCCTACTCAACCATTGAGGGAGTATTTGAGGAATTGGTGATTTTATTAAGGGACCGCCACGTGCAGGTGGAGCCATGGCCTTCCCATCAATGTGTTGTACACGGTGTCCTGGGAGACAACCAGGAATTCGGTACTAGAATCTTGGCCACCGAAATGGGTCTTAAAATGGATCTTCCCGACCGGGGTTTTCTCGGTCCTGTCGTATCCCTAGATTCTGAGGTCCAAGGGAGATAGATCATCCTCAGACAACCCCAACTTCTGTAGTGTCCGAGTCGGGATTAGGTAAATCCCAAATCCTGTGTCAACATGAAAGTGGTGGACTTCCACGCCATTGAAATGGGTAGGGATATACAACATGAGGATGTGCCCCGATATGGGAGGGTCTTCATCTTCATCAGAAAATGAGATGATGGTCTAGCACTCGGTACTCTCAACTACTTCAGCGTGAAAGGCTTCTGTAGTGGCTACCTCCGTCTGAAACTGGAGGGGGATTATTAAAGCATTATCTAGTGCTTTTTGCATATCTAGTGACATGAGAAGGGCTTCATGGATGGAGAGAATTACTGGGATGGTAGAGAGGTGCTTCAAAACATCATACTTCCGTGCTAAGCGCGAACATCTATTTATAAGAGGCTGCTCTGCATCTCGAGGCATGGATGACCCTCTCGGCTAGGCCGACAACTGACTGGTGCTGGGTAAATCCCTCTGCTCATTAGTTGGAGCTCAGACGGCAGCTACCGGGTAAGGACTTAGCGACTGAGATCGGCCGGTGGCTGGGCGAAGCTGATCGTAAGACGGACGAAGTGGCTCTGCCTGACCCAATAACACAAATGGTGGCAGAGAAGGGCTCGTGACGTGCTGCGTTCTACGCTAGATCTGCTGTTTGGTGTCAGCGGCATGCGTGGCCTGGCTGGAGGTGCCAACTAACATGCCTCGGTGACCCATATGGTAGTGGTCCCACTGATGTTGGCGTCAGCTGGGGACATTGGGGAGGTTCTTATGTAGATCCCCCTCACCGGGGGTCATATATGGATTTACCAGCTCGACAGTGTTAACCGAAGCATACCCCTGACTGTCACATGATGAATCAACAACCACATGATGGATTCTAGGAGGTATTCCCATCTCTGGGGGCATGAAGTCACCGATACCGAGGGATGATGATGACATTGGCTGAGATGATGATGCAGAGGCGGTAGCCACAGCTTCTGAAGGCTCTGGATGATTCAGGCATGCACGGTTAATTCCATGGGCACGAGCAACCGTTTTATGATCCATCTAGTCACCATTCTTCCAGGTCCCATAGTCAGGGTCCTGCTGCCACGCGCCTCTATCATCACTACTGCTATCTGAACTTAGAAAGTCACCTGCCAGTTGTGTCGGGGCTGGGCCCAACCTGACTATGTTGTTGTTAATCTGGTCTTGGATCCAGTCCATGATCACATATCATTTCATTATGGTGTTCCCTAGGATCCGTTGTTAAGGGTAGTAGTAGGGGTGATCAGTGAGATGTGCCTCTTCTAACTTCCAGCACTTGGGCAGTCGCACGATTCTTTTCTCCAAGGCACTACGGAAGTATCCAGGGACATGATCCTCAGCAAACATATAGGTATGATTCTTTCTGTCCAAAAAAGGGGATCTAGGAGCCTGACCATAACGGGGGGCCAAAGGACCCTACTGAGGGGGAGGAACATGATTATCTCTCCTAGGTTGTGGTTGTGCGTTATGCGGAGGATCCTACTGATTCTGAGGCGGGCGCTGCTGAGTTGGAGGATGTGATCATGGTGAAGGGCCTCTGTGAGGCTGCATAGCGGGATCCACCAGTAGCAACTCTAGCTTCCTGGGGGCCTCTACCTGGGCCATGGTGGTGAGCTCAGCTCTGGAAGCTCTCCTTACCGGAATTACAGGGGGCCTCAAGCGTTCTTGGCCAGCCTATTGTAAATCATTCTTGAGGCGCTGTTCCTTTTCCGAGAAGTCTCATAACCCTCCAAGATAATTCTGGGTGATTAGGGAGGGAACCGGTTCCATCTTGACATTCCCCATTCACATTTTCAGTAATTTATCCTGAGTCAATGGAATTTCAAGGGAGTATGTGAGCCCCTTCCACCAGGGGATAATGTCTGCATCTCTCTCGTCGGGCCTTTACTTGCACCTGAAAAGGTCTTCAATATTCATCTTCCAGGTGGTAGAGATGAACTGGTAAAGGAAATTCCTATGAAGATCCTTCCAGCAAGTCACAAATCCAACGGGGTGCTGGATATACCAAACGAATGTCAGCCCATCCAGTGTATGAACAAAGCAACGGAGCTTTGCGGCCTCATACTACACTGGAGTCCCCAACATAGGCCCACACCTCGAGTTGAAGTGGATCAGGTGCTGTAGTGGGTCCCCCATCCCATTAAAGGGGGTGAAAGTGGGATTTCTGAATCCTGGGGGTGTTGGCATGTCGTCCACCCATGCCAGGTATGGCTTTCCATCAGGTGGGACAACCACTTGTTGTGTTTCCAGATATTCCAGGCGAAAAATGAGCGCCACCATCAAATCTTCTAGGCATGAGTCCCTGACCTGATGGGGATCCCTACCTATGGGCACGTTTTGGGGCTCTTTAATAAGGTAACAGAGCTCAGTGGATCATGGAGCGGCTGCTGGAGTGACCCTTGGTGTGGCTGGAGGAGCCCAGACGGGGTTCCCTGGGCGGTCACGTCGTTCAAGAGGGTTCAGCGAGACATAAAGCACCTTCTTTCCATGGGTTCTAGCTTCTGACCTATCAGCGAATATAGTAGGATCCATGTTTCCAAGAAGAATCTCTCTGAGGGGTAGTTGTTCCTTCGCCTACTGCCCCGTCCTATGATTGCCATAGTCGGGAAGCCGCTCTGCAATGCGCTCGGCCAGAAGTTCATCGACTAAATTATTCTTCTCAGCAAGTTGCGGACGTAATGTGGTCTTCTCGGAGCCCTCTTCCATCTTAGGCCCTGAGGCCTATGGGTCGGAGTGCTTGATAGATCCAACATGCTCTTCTCCTTTACTGACATTACGGATTAGTACCAACGCTTCGGTGGGAGGAGTGAGACCTAGGAGGATCTGCTACTGGCGAGTAATCCTTATTTATGGGTCTAGTGGTAGGACGTCCTCAGGGGGGACATCCCCATCGAGAAGTCCTAGCTCATTCGACTCTCTTGTCAGGGCAGTCATGTTGACCACAACTCTTCCTAGGGGAATGACCTCACTACTGCCAAGGGAATCAGGCTGCCAACGAATCACGCTAAAGAGGAGGGCAGCAAACTAACCCCAGCCTTGGACTTGCATGTGGGTGTAGCCTCCTTGACCACTCTGTGGAGTACTTGAAAACTCTGAATGAACTGTTGTTGGAGGGTCATGTGGTAGCCTGGTGACTCGGGGTGTCGGACTGCACGCAGTGTGGCCAAGTCCACCAGGAGGCATTGTTCACTGATGCCTTCAAGGTGATCTTGGCTCCCGGGATAAGTCACCTGCTGGTGAAGAAGACGGAGGTGAGTCGCCCAGAGGTTCTGGAAGAAGCATTCAAACTCCTCCGGGGTGAGAAACTCTAGCGTACCAAAATTTGATCATGCGACTGGAAAAAACATCTCAGGGATGTGGCTCGCTATGAGGATGGACCTAAAGTTCCCTGACATAGATCCAGGGTCTGGTCTTTTATTTCCCCACTCGTCAACTGAGGTTGGATGAGTAACTGGAAGCGGCACTGAGACAGATCGCTGGGATGGGAGGCTGGTAGGTGGAGAATACAGCGAACGGGCTGATTGGCTGCCGAATCTCAGGTTGTCCCCTAGGGATTGTAGCGACCTGGCCTCCATGTCACGGTAGGAAGGACCGGTGACCAGGACCCCTGATGTGGCAGTAGTGTCTGCCGTTGGTGGGTTACGTCCTGGCTCTTCCACCAGTGACCCCCAAAATAGCTCCGAGGTAGAGGGTGCTTCCGGAGGTGACGGTGGCGACTGCGCAGTTGGCACCTAAAAGCATGCCACGGTCTGGTCCTCCTGGATATACCTTCGGAGGGAAGAAGTGATTATGCGGGTTTCTCATTCTGGAAGCATGAGGCCGATATGCCCTGTTCCTACCCCGGCCCCTGACTCAGAGGACCAAGTGGAGGTCTCCGACACTGGATCATACTCCACCTTAGAGTCTGAGAAACGGACTGGGTCGATTCCTACCTGGCCTTCCCCAGGATTCCTCTTGCGGCGATAGCCTCCTGCCCTCCTACCTCTAGATGGTTCTTCAGGGCTTTCGACATGGGTTCCCCTAGCTGTACTAGCACTAGGGTAGAGAAAGTTCCCACCTGAGGAGGCTGGGGTGCGAGGGGCACCGGTAAAAATGTCGAAAGGGCCACGGGGAGGACCTCCATGATGGAATGTGACCGGACATACAACTCCCCCATGGTCGCTATTCACGGCAGGGGGAGTGACCTTGTACACAGTGTAGTGGGCACGGGAGAGACCCCCACATATATTGTCACCTTCAGAGGTAAGACCCTCACCTAGGTTGAAGGTGCCACGGGGCAGACCTCCAAACCGAGATTGGAAGCAGGGAGGGCCCGCACCTTCCATAATGGTGGTGAGGGTGGTGAGGAGTGATCCTTCTCCCTAGGTGGAATTGCTTCAGATTGGTCCACGATGACCATCACTTGTGCCGGTGACCGGGAGAGTCGACCAAACCTGCCCGTGGATCGGTTGGGGCCTCGATCGGGGTCGAGTGTACTTCTTTTTCTGCTCGGCGTATGCAGGGATTTGGAAGGGTGAACCGGCGGTGGCTCAGGCCACAATACTCATTGATGTTGATTCCCCACGACTTGTGTCTTCTTCGGCTCGTGCCCAATGCTGGCATCGGGTCGGGTGGACTGGAGGCAGTGGTGGAGGCTCATGAACTACCTGCTCCTCGGCTCAGGGAACCGGGCGGCGGTGCTAACGCGACCTGGTGGGGTCCCTTGCCAGGATCCCTTGAAGAAGGACTCCGATAGGATCGGCCCGGATACCTCCTACTTTTTCGGCGTAGGGGAGGGAGCTATCGAGGAACATTGGGGATAGTCTACCGAAGCGATTTAATGTTGGGGTGGGGAGAAGAGGCTATGTGCATGGCCCTAGGGGGAGGTGTGGATGGTGAGGCACAACAGCCTCAAGGTATAGGTGGGCCATATCCCTGGTGGGGATGACCCCTTACTCCTTGTCCCTGCATACAAGGTCATTGATTACCCTTCACTGGATAATATCTGACGGGGAGAGGGGGCGTGGGCACCCATCAGTCATGGCGATTGTGGCCATCATGGAAGAGTAAAAAATGCTCGGGGAAGCCGTGCTTATATTTCCTATACCCTTGTGTCAGTGAGCAGGTGACTGAGCTCCGGAGGCAATTACTCAATTCTTGAAATAGGGAGAAGGACTCATTAATACTGCTAGAAAAAGGAATTGACAACTAGTTCCCCAGCGTCGTTCCATCTTCCATGGTTGGAAAGAGGGATCCACGCAGACAAAGTCATAAAACGGAATTCTCAATGTCCTGACTGTCCCAACTTCTGGTGAGTTCCACATCTATCCCGCATGGTAGGAACTAGAACCAGATGACGAGGTCAAGTGACATTATTATCTCCTGATGTCCCAAGCGCTACTAGTCCCCAACCTGAGGAGAGGAGATTCACGTCGGGTTCACCATTTCTATATTTCCAACGCTTTCCCCGGGGACGCGCGTGCATCCTTCATGTAGAGGATGAGCTGTTGTGGCCCCACATTCCCGCTTTCCAATGGTGGGAGGAATCTGTTCCTTATTCAGGGACGTCCTCTCCTTGATCGAAACTGAGATGATGGGATGTTGGTTCTTACTTCCGTGGATTCATCCTTGGAGCTCGTCACCTACTCTGTGTCTCCCTCATAGATTAAGTCGTGGTTTGTGAATCCCTTCCCAGTTCCATATCTTCATAGACACCAATTAATTATGCCACTTTATTCAGGACCTTCCAAGGGGTCCAATCGGGGCAGCAACCTTTGGTTATGAGAGTAGTCATTTTCGCGCATCACATGCATGTCTCAACACTGGGGAATTGGCATGTCGGTCTTCCGTCCCTTATTGTAGGGCTTCTCGAGGGAGAGGAAGCCCGATGTATCCCACATTGAACGTGGGGAACTAGATTCCATAGGAATTTATCTGAGGTTTTCCTCAGATTCCCATGTTTAACACAGGGTATGCCGCAAGTTTAACGTCTAGATGGGATAGATTAGACTGATCAAAACACTATCTGGAGTGGATCAAATTGAAGAACCCCATGAAGGGAACACCGTTGTTGGGGCTAGCACGTGGGCGACTTCCATAATGCCGTGGGGGGGAATGAAATGGCATGATCCCACCGAGATGTGGCGGCCCGAGTAAGAATTAGGATGAATGATGGATTGCTCTTGGGCCTCATGGAGGCTTCCTACGTATCCCTATGGAAGGGAATCAAATTATGAGTAGTTTGATGATACCGTGGGATGCCTGAATAGGTGACCCATGAGAATGAACACATGGATGGGACCTATAGGGAGTAAAACCTCTAGGTTAGGGCATGAGCTTCAAAAGACACATGGGATCAAGGGAGAGATCAGGATGAGACATTGGTGTCAGGTGTGAACCTCATGGAGGCTTCCTACGTATCCACGTGGCATGGAATCAAAGTCCACGTAGTTCGATGGAATGGTGGGATGGAGAATTTGAGGTTTACGCCCTGAGGGAGCCCAAGGTGATTATGGGGATTACGCTTTGAGATGGCCCATATAGTTGTTGAACCGACGTGAAGGGGTCGGAATGGCCGGGTGGTGGGATTGAACCTCATGGAGGCTTCCTACATACCATGCCTTAGCACGGATTAATGTCCCCATAGTTCAGGATGGTATGGGCCTTACTCTCTGAGATGACCCATAGTGGTGGGGCCTGATCCTCATGGAGGATTCCTACGTACCATGCCTTTGTATGGATCAATGTCCCTATAGTTCAGGATAGTATGGGACTTATGCTCTAAGACGGCCCATGGTGGTGGGGAATGAACCTCGGGGAGACTTCCTACGTACTATGCCATAGTGTGGATCAATGACCCCTTAGTTTCGGATGGTATGGAGCTTACACTCTGAGATGACCCATGGTGGTGTGGGAGAACCAATGTGAAGATGGACTGGGGGTCCGATGGGTGGGCTTTAACCTCGTGGAGGATTCCTACGTACTATGCCTTGACATGGATCAAAGTCCTCGTTGTTCGCTATGGGGGTCAGAGTCGGTGCTCACTCTAAGCTCACAGGAGTCATGCTCAGTGTGAGAAACAATAGGTTTTCGGGACCTGATGATCACGTCGCAAAAGTTGCGTCCATTGTAATTGAATAGGGCCATACGTGTTGAGCGGCCCACGGTGTCGGTACTTACTCCAGGATGGAGGCTCGAGGGCGACAATGCATAGTGGGAGATGGATTTGGGACCAAAGAAAGGAGGATTCCCACTTCCCATCATGCTCTCCGCTGGCCCTGGAACTATAGAAGTACAAACGTGCATGGGTGCAACATTCCTCAAGAAGGGTTAGGTCCTACACCAAGGAAGTTGCCCTTCCCCGTGGACAAACGGATCTCCGATAAATAACCCCCTATGAGGGATGACCCCACCATCCCCATGGAGACGAGTGGGCATGGAGGATGTCCGAGGTAGGGGGGACCCTGATTGCGAGGCACGGGGCCGAGTAACAGTTTAACGTCATGTGTTGAGGACGAGGTTCTTAGAAGTTTAACATCCTGCGTCTCAGACGAGGTGGGTTGGCTCTGCACACCTAGGACATAAAAAACCAGTGCCCTATGCCCCTTGTGGAAGAGAAGGCATTGACAAGGCCATAGAGAGGGGTTGTCGCGAGGCAAACCATCGAGAGTTCCATGTTAGCGTGGCTATGCGATGAAGAAATAGTAGTTAGCATGACAATGCGAAGAAGCAAGAAGCGAAGCAACACAATGGGAAGGATGGTACAAAGGACTTTGAAGATGCTTTGTAGGATCCAAGAAGGCCGTATGGGAAAACCATACATGATTCGAATTCCCAGGGTGAACAGGACACCTGCAAATGGATCCCGAAAGGAGGGAATCAGACTCACGCACAGGGAATACCCGGGGATCACTGTGGTGAAAAGAGCTGAAGGATTAAGCGATGCCCTTGGGACTGCAAGAAAAAAGAGCGGCCGAGCCTTTGCGCGACTTGAATGGATTGCGCGCAAGGTGGAAGAATTATGCGAGTGTGGTAAGGGTCGAGAATAAGGATAGGGGGTGCGGAAAGATTGCACGCAACTGATGGGCCTGCGTGCAATGGAAGGCATTGTGCACAGGGGGGTAGACCCCGAGAGGTTGGAGTTGAGTCTAAGCCATGGGGATCTCGCGCGAAGGCGGATACGGGGTTGACTTGGTGTGAAAAATAACCCTACCTGAAGGCCATATTGCGCGTGCATGAAATTACAATTACGTTCATGAGAGGCAGTTCGAATATTTCAGCCCCAAAAAAGAAGGTGGTCTTCTTCTATTTATAGGCCTCTGGCGGCGTGGAATGCCATGTTTGCATGAAAGAATTGGGTGACTGATGCGGCGGTGTGAAATATCAACCGTGCAGGGCACGTGCATGAAATGATTTCATGCCAGCGCCTGGACCTTTCGCGAATACTGGGGCCTTCTGTGTGGGATGTAATTTTTTCACGCGCTTCACCTTTTTTCACACAACATCTTCGGGGCCTCCAGACCGGGCTTCCAGGTCCGAATATGACTTCGCTTTTCCATTACGGAACATACTCTAGCACTTATGCATTTTTTTGCTTCTACAGGATGCCAAAAAATCTTTAATGGAATGTATTAAAAGTTATTAGGCTGGTGATGATGAGTTTAAAAATAAAATTAAAGATGTAAATTATGGGAAGCAGACTGACGTTGTATATGAAGAAGGCATTTTTAAATTTGGAAAGAGTCTTTCCATTCCCTCTATTCATGAGATAAAGAAAAAACTATTGGTGGATTCTCATAACACTAATTTATCTACACACCCTGGAAGAAAAAAGATTTATAGAGATATAAGGGTGCATTTTTTGTGAGAAAACATGAAGAGGGAGATTGATGATTACATATAGATAAGTTTGGTGTGTCAACATGTGAAGGATGAAAGACAACAATATGGATGACTCATGAAAACCCCTCCTATTATTTTGGGTAAATGGAGTGATATTACAATGGAATTTGTCCTGGGACTACCAAATACTCCTAGAAATAATGATTCGATATGGGTCATTATTAACCGTCTTACAAAATGAGCACAGTTTCTTGCTATAAGAGATTATTTTCCACATGATTGTTTAGCTAGACTATTTTTTAATGATTTTGTAAGACACAATTTGTTGTACCATTATCAATTGTTTAAGATCATGATCCTTTTTTTACATCACAATTCTGGAAAAGTCTCCAGAAGGCCCAACATACTGATCTTTGTTTGAGCACTGCCTACCACCCACAAACTGACGGGAAATCCAAATGGACTATTCAAACATTAGAAGACATGTTGATGACTTGTTCACATGACATTCAAGGCATGTGGGATGAGTATTTACCTCACATAGAATTTAAACTATAACAATAGCTTCCATTCAAGTATTCAGACGGCACTATATGAAGTTTAAATGGAAAGAGATGTCGTACAACAACATGTTGGGACGATATTGGTGAAGGAAATATCGTGGTCCCAAAACATGTTGAAGTAACAATAGAAAAGGTTAAGGTTATCCTAACCCAAATCAAAACAGATCAAATTAGACAAAATAGCTATGCTAATAACCTAAATGATGGATTTTGTATTTGAAGTAGGATATCATGTTTTCTTAGTGCAATCTCCATGGAAGGGTATTATACAATTCTGTAAGAAGGGAAAATTATGTCCCAGGTACATCAGACCTTTTGAAATTATAGATATTATTGTAGCCGTAGATTATTGTTTGGAAATACCTCCAACTCTCTCCAATGATCACAATGTGTTCCAAGTGTCAATGTGAATGAAATACATGCTAGAACCAACACATGTACTCACTTATGAAGAAATATAACATGAACCATATCTGTCTTATTGTTAAGAGTATATAAAGATTCATGATACTAGAGTACATGTATTGAAAAATTAAATGAATCATCTGGTAAAGGTTCTTTGGAGGAACAATAAGATGGATGAGGAAACATGGGAGCATAATTATCTTATGTTGAAGACATACATGAATATTTTTAGGTAACATTTTATGAATTTTGAGGACAATGTTTTTGTAAGGAGGGGGAATGTAACGACCCAATATTTTTAAATGGAAATTCCTTTCTTGTAAATATGACATAATTAACTTATACGTTCTATGTTACCATTAACTAAATGTTTTTCACTTTTGTGAAGTGAATTATGGATATATGACATACACGGTTGCAATTAGTAAGTTATGTGGAGTCCGATAAGAAAAACTTAATTTTTAGATAATAGTAACCGACCCTTATGAATAGTAATATATCCTTATGAATAGTGATATACCCTAATGAATATTAATGTTACTATGATAGTAAATAAATAATATTCATTTGGATGTATGATATACCTATGCTTTGGAATAAGTAAATAAAAGTTTTAAAATTGTTATTTTTTGAAACATTTATGATTTTAATTAAATATTATATTAATAATTTTTATAAAAATATTTTTGAAAAATGTACTTCATTTTTGGATTCTACACGTTGAAAAATGTATCGGGTGAATTTTTGGTAATTTTCAAAAAACATGATTTTTTAATGAACAATGAAATACGGTAAAATACCGTATATACAAATTATTAGTTAAATATACTATTCATGACATCACAAGTGAGGTAATCCCACTGGGTTCAAACTCACAGAAATATATTACGATTCATGGTCATGGAATAATCACTATTACTGGTGTTGAGAAAATCAATAAACTAATTATTATAAAATTATGAAAACTCTTTCCTCCTCCACTATAACCCCCCCCCCCCCCCCACTTCCCTTTCTCTTAACCTCTTTCAAGACTAGTGCCTTCACTAATTTCTGTCCAAATATCTTCCCAAAATCCTCTACCACAACCCTAATGACTTGGTCTCACAAGAAGACCAAAAAACATTCCTTTTAAGGAGGCTCTGAAGGATGTTTGGTTCAATAGGTAAATACCTCTTCTCAATTCCTTGTTTTTTCCTTTCATATTCATACGTTTTCTTTTTCAATTATTACCTATCCTTATCCAAATGATGTGATGAATGAAATACCATATATTTAATGGAATTTTTTCATGATAGTGTAATATGTTATCATCATCTCATCCTTTTACTATCTTTTATACAAGTAGTAAAGAACACCATCCGAGATGTGTCAATTTGCAACATTCAATAATGATGGGCTTTCGATTACTATTATCATTATCAATATTGGTCATGAAACCATTCTTGATATGGTTGAACCATATTATTATATATGTAATTTAACCTATGTATAGTTCTTTAATCCCTTTGTACAAATGGTATTATGTTATAATGAAAAATGAGTTCGTTGTAATCAAAACCCACAAATTAACAGAAACAGTTATCATTAAAGTTATATATAATTCATCCTCCGGCCATTTAAACAAGTTATATAAATAACCAATAACACCTATGGATGATCATAAATTATATGTGAATTCAATTCTGGAAATATACATCCATTCCACGTGAACTAATATTACATAAGAACAAGTGAACCAATTAAGAAAATAATGAAAACGATCACTGTTGTACAAAAAAATTCAATATAATAACTTTTCAATATGGGCACAAATGAACCAAACATAATTATGATTAACTAAATACATTTTTAATAGGTTCTTATATAGATTATTGATAATTATAATTTCATATTCATGGAGCATAAGTTCATGAGTGGAAGACGTTCGGATTTATGGTAAGGTTGTTTCCACCCGAACATCCATTTTCATTTGGGTAAATTTTATTGACTATTACCTAAATGAAACTCTTGGGTATTATTATTTTATATGAAATTATTCTTTTTTTGGGTTATATATATGTTTACCATCCATATTCATTCCTTATTTTATGGATGGATACACATTTTAAAAGGAACATTCGATATTGTTTTTTGAAATACAAGCCCTATCCCAGGGCATTTATCTAATTCTTACCTATTTTCAAGAGAACTCTATAATCTGTTTTTGGAAAACATTATAATTATAAAATCACTAATTTTATTATTAAAATACTATCTTACATAGCTTCTTGTTTGATACAAATATTTTTCCTAATGAACTCATCTTTTCCATGTAAAAGTTTATTTATCTCAAGATTTACTCGATGATTTTATAAGAGTATCTCCATCTATTTCAAAACTCTTGTTGATTTTATGTATTATTGGTATTATTATTACATATTATCTTATAAAATATTTAATTTAATGTTTTATTATTAATTTGGATGTGGATGTGCTATCTGAAATCCATTCTGTAATTTACTCTGAATGGTTAGTGTTTATGCTTAATGTTTGGGAAAAGTTATTTGCATTTCATATATTAATTTCTATATGAATGTATATGTTGTTTATATTCACCTATATTTATATGAGGAATGAATTAGATATATTAAGTGTTGGTTGGGGCCTTTTATATCCCCTCGATGCATCGGTAGGTCTCATGTAACAAACTACGTTCATGACACAAGGCCTTGACAAAATGATTACTTATGGACTTCGCATGATGCCTTGAAGGTATGGTTATTTTGTCCCGAATTATTAATTACCTCATTATGAAAATAGTATTGATGGTTCTTGTGGTTATACTAATAGAATAATACACATGATTATGTTATGTTATGGCATTATTTACTCAACTCATTTTTCTACCAAATTATGTTCATGTTTGTTTTTAGAGGTACATGTATTCAATTATTCACTATGTCTAATGTTTTGGTTATCTTCCACTGTATTTCTTACCCTTACTGAGAATTTGATCTCACCCATTTATTATTTTTCATTATCTCATGACATGAATATGTTTTTTATGAATGACATACTAAAATATCATAGGAGTTAAGGATATTGTCTAATGAATTTCAAAGTTGTATTTCACTACATGTTATAATGATTAACTTATTTATGAATCTTGTTTTCAATAATAAGAAACAACTAGGTCCATTGGGATACTTATTCATTGTTTTTATGCCAATGTAGGAAAATAAGGCATCGAATTAAGGAAATTGGGGTTGGGTCCTTACAGTTCTCATTACATATCAGTACCACACCAGTTCAAGTTTAGTGGGAAGTGGATCTGTGTGACCTAGAAGTCCCACTATACTCTATATAGTTTTAGTTCTCCAACGGCCAAGCAGTTCAATGTTTGTGATTGACGATGCTTCTGTTCCTACCCTAGAATTTACTTGGTGTAAGTTTCCTTGTGTTTCGTGCATTAATTTGAAGAATTTCTATGTGTTCTTTATTTTGTGTATTGGGGTCCCTACTGAGTACTGTGTTACTCACCCCTTTACAGGCTTCACCCACACGTGATGTGTCTAGTGCAGATGGCTGATGTTTCGATAGTGGTACTCAGGGAGATGGGAAAGACAGACTCTAGGATGGTGTACTTGGTAGCCTAAGACCATGTGAGGCCCAACAGTACCAGGAAAATAGGTTGTAATACTTCATATTCAAGTAGATTCACTACTCTCAAGATAAGGTGGGGTTCAATACAGATGTCCATCATAGAACATTACGTACTTTATAGTTTTCAGTACATTTTCTTGGGTTTGTATTCTAAACCACTTTCTTTCATCTGTACTTGCACTCGGTTTATTCAGTGGTATGTTGTTTCCCATTTGTGAGTTGGGACTTGGTTGGGCTTGTTTGTGCATATGGGTATCCAGGCTAATGCCTCCCACTTTTAGGTTAACGCCTTTGACGCTAGTCACCATCCCATAGCCATCAGGAGGCGGGAATGGGGTAGTCACAGAAGGGGCCCTGAGGGATGGGTTATGAAAGATAATGACACCGGAGGGTCACACATCTCAAATATAGTGGTGTGGACCTGATGGCAGTCCATATATATATGGGGTATTAAACTCTATAATATAGTATTGATGTACCATATTTGGTTCATGTTGTGATCTTAATCACTTCTACGATGTATACATACTTTTGCGAGATTGGTTCATAATATTTATTAATTTATTGAAAGGTTATTTCTAGATTTTACTCAATATCCATGTTGTATTCTATGTTTATCTGCTTAGATACATCATTATTCATGAATAAGGATCATATTCACTGAACTCAAAAGTATCTTTTATTATTTATAAGTAAGGTACTTCTATGCGACATCATAATTAGGGGGACGATCAGACTCAATTTGGTTCCTTTTATGGACGACAATACTAGCTTATAAGAACAAATTGATTACTTTTGGTGATGAGTGATGTATACATCACCCAAGGGATATATGTACATGATGATTGGATCATATGATATGGGAGGAGGTAATGTGGGTCTAGAGATGAGTAACATCCGGATTCTTTTTTTTTACAGATTACATTCTTGGATCTTTCTACAATCTTAGTGGTAGAAATTTTATATTTTCATCCAGTTGTGGATCTCACTCATGATTTATTTTAAACCTAATTCATTTTACATCCCAAAATCAAGGAGTTATTTCTGATATAGAATTCATTCAATGTGCATAGTTTGTATCGATAACCACTAATTGAATGGATCTTAATAGTTTGATGGAGATAAATACATTGAGTGATGACATGGAATAGAAGGGATTTATCATGCTGAATAAATTACTATGAGGGTCACTATTCATTATATCCAAAAGTTAAATGATATAATTAATTTATAGGTAGATTACATGAATAATAATTAAGTAATGGTGAATAATATGTATCATTTTCTGATGATCAATAATATCTTTGATAAGTTATGGGGATCCTGGTTGTTCTACAATATGGATCTCTAATCAGGCTACCATTAGATATTGGTTAGAGAGGACACATCAAAAATGTTATTCTATAGTAGGTATGTTCTACATGTGTTATTAATTATGTTTTTCTAATTGATAAATGTTTCGATAGTTTTATGGATCTCAAAAACATGATCTTAAACTAATACATTAACTCATTCATTATGGTGTTGGTTGATGAAATCATCACCAAATCATATACCCAAGATAATCATTCTAGAAATCTCAAGATATAACAATATAAACTTTTATTATATTCACTTTATGTTAAGACATTGATGAGTATCTTATGGTCGTAAGAGGTAATTATTGTTTTTAAATGTGCTGAATGAAAATGGTGTATCCATGAACCTAGATAATGTTGTGAATGTGATATCCTAAAAATAGCCACCATATATTATCAATATTAATATATTTATTTCATTATAACTCTTATATAATAATTTAATCTAGGACTTTTAATATTTATTCGCACCCACGACTTCCTGTTGATGTTTTTCATGATGTTCCAGTTTAGATAATTGTGTAAATATACACTTATTCAGCTGAATAGGATGTTGAATAAAGGAAAAGTGTAGCTCCTTATGGATTCTAATATTGGTTATTTTGTGAAATGATATTCAATAGGAATTGTTTTTGTCTAATTACTAGTGTAGAGGGGGTAGGTGGTAATTTATTGGTTATGTCACCTACAACCCCATGAGTGGAAATACCATACAAATGGCCTGGAGATGGCAGTTGTGGTCTATTCATAATAGTGTTGGAAACACTATAACCTTGGTGAGATGTTTTTTATATAAATATCCCACAAGATCTTTTGTTATATATTCACAATGTGGGACAAGAATTTTATATAAAGAATTGAATTTTTTTTTTCTATGACCATTATATTTTGATATAACATATGCATCAGGTAATGGTAACCTCATTATAGATTTTCTTAGTTATAATACAAGGGTTTCTCAGGAACATTGTAAACACTTTTAGAGGGATATTGGTGCCTGGTGTTTATTGGTTGACTAGGGGATGAATGATTATGAGGATCAGGGATATATGACATGTGATCAGTAAGTGGTAAAATATTGTTTAGTATACCTGGAAAAATATGGATAATAGCTCATCCAAAAGTGTGCTATGAAGTTGTAATAAATAGTAGGCGGTGAAAAAATATATAGGTTGTTATGGGAAAATAACTATGTGATCATAGATCAAGGGTGTGTTGTAGTAGTGAATCCATTAGGGAAAATTTAGTACGAGTTTTTTTGTCTTATAACTAGGTGGTACATCCTAGAGAGAAAATGATGTACCACAGGATTAGGTGATAGTTAATGTGGATATGGTTAACTACAGACATTTCTAGAATCATTTCTTGATGAATTATCTTCTATGTGATTAAGGTTGAGGAGAATCATCTTAGTGGACTACACCATCCACATAATGTGTCCATATGAAAGGGGGGAACATCACAATATATATTTTGAATGGGTTAACATAACAAACAATACTTCATTAAGATAGATCCAAAGTCAATTTATTACATTATCATAGATATAAGGGATTTTATCCTCAAGGATTGATTGTTTTTGTATTCATGGAGAACCAGATACATACAAGATACCAATTTTTCATTGAGAAAAAAATATTAACATAAAAAATAAAAAAGTATTCATCCTTGAAACTCATTTCAAAATTTCTTATTTATAACCTATATAATTTGAGAAAATAATGACGCGCTCAAATTTTCATTAAGTTTCTTGTTCAATTGAATATATCATGAGTAAAATATGTATAATAAACATGGAATGCCAAACAACTGATTTTTTTCCATTTCATCAATAGATGATCAAAAAAATGTATCCATTGGTAATTTGAATACACTAATATCATGGATAATAATAAATAAATTTTCATTTTAGGAAATTTATACTACTGGTTGTTAATATATAGAACATCATTATATCCCAACAATGAATAAATATTTAAATTAATGGTTAATATTTTGGGAAAACCCATTTTATTTCACCAATTGTTTTTCCCTATGATACCAATAAGTGCATTGACTAACAAAATAATTATGAGGACCACCCATCAATTTATGTAAAATTCATTCCTTATATATTTATTGGCCTTTTAAATATATCAATAATATTCATTATCATCAAATATTTGGATTAATTAAAAAATATGGAATATTAATATTCTAATGTCGATCAAATAACATTGAAATTAAAAAAACATATATATAAATTGTATACATGTAAGACCCCAATATTCTACAATACACTTCTCTTTAAATATTACAATATAGTACGATGTACGCAACACCGAGTTCAAGCACACCATGACCTATCTAACTAGCTATTTTAAAAGAAGTTATGATTAGTAATACCCAATTTTTGAAATTTAATAAATTTTATTTTTTCAATTTGGACATCATTTTTGTTTTCATAATATCAAAATTAGGTTAGGGTTAATTTTTGGTACTTTTATGATAACTTTCATATTTTGATAAATAGTGAAAAACAATAAATTTTAATTAAAAATAACCTTTTTAATGTAAATAATTTATAGTGTTAAATTATAAATTTGAGTGTTTTTAAGTATCATTAGATTATATTTTTACCATTTATTAAAATGTAAGTTAGTGGATGTAATTTCACATTTAAATAGAAAATAAACACATGCCATTATTTTGATAGTTTTTAATTCTTAAAAACCATGTTTTTTTAACAACGAGAATTAATTTCAAATTAATTTTGGAAAATTTTCATTTTTTATATTAGAAAAATTGATTCCATATTTGGATTCCTGGGTTAAAATTTGAGTTAATAGTTATCTTTTATTTTTTGATATTCTGATTTTTTATTTTAGTAAATATTTTTTTATCATAGTTAAAGGGGGAATACTATAACTAAAGGTAATAAATAATATTATAATAATATTAAATTACCCTAATAGGCATATTAACCCTATTGGATGATACATGTCTGAACATGGAAATCCTTGTGTCGATTTCGGGACCCTATGGAGCCAATGGAAGTAATAATGACATTTAATATTAATTTAATGAAAATAAAAAAATAACATAAACTTGTATCTTTTAGTAAATATTTTTATATAAGAGTTTATATAATTTATCTCTATGACTATAATGATTCTTTTGAAATATAAAAATATTTGTTACATCATGATATTTTATTTATAAGATTTAGACTGAAAACAAATATATTTATTTATGACACAATAATGATGCAGTATTTTCCTTATTAATGAAAGAATAAAATAAATGATACCAGAAATATCAAAATAAATGTAAATTGAGAAATTTTGTAACACCACAATATTTCATTGTATGTTATTTTTATTAAATTAATTCAAAATCTTCTGTTATATGCAACAACGAGTTCGAGCGCACCACGACTTACCAAACTAGCTGTTCAAAAATCAGTTTTGAATCATTTGAACTGAATATAAAATTTTATATACACCGTATAATTTTATAATACATATCATGTGTTTCATAGACATAATATAAGAACAAATTCATTTATTACAGATAAAAGATGTATTTTACTAAAAACTGAAAATTTTCCACCTTTTAATGAGGAACCCTTCTTAAAACCAATATTTGAAAATTGTATATATTCTATTTAATGAAATTAAATTATTATTTAGAATAGGGACATAACATTTTATTCTGGAAAATTTTTTGTAACTTTTCTGATAATAATCATATTTTTATGAATTGTGAAAAATACTAAATTTTAATTGAAAACAACTTTTTTAATTGAAATAATTTATAGTGATAAATAATGAATTTGAATGGTTTGTAAGTATAATAATATTTTATTTTTTTCATTTAATAAAATTTAGGCCATTAAATGTAATTTTATATTTTCCTTTGACATAAACACATGTCAATATTTTGAATGTTTTTACATCTTAAGAAAACCTACTTTATGGTTTTGACAATGGGAATACATGTTAAATAAATTAATTATACTTCTATGTTTTGAGTTTTGTATAATAAAATCCATTTTTGAATTTGGAATATCAAAATTATCTTAGGCTGAATTTTTGGTATTTTTCAAAAAAACAAAATCAATTTTTGATGAATAGTGAAAAACAATGCGTTATTGTTTAAAGAAAAAATATTTATTTAAATAATTAGTTATTTTATTTACTCTAAGTCAATATAGATAAATAATACTGATATTATTTCAATGTGATTCATTGGAGTCATTTTGTAATAAAATTAGATGTATAAAATTTTATTGATCTTTTTTACAGTCTTTTACCCACCTTCTAGGTGCATTTGCAAATTGGCATAAAACTTACTTTTACCGCATCTAGGAGTTTAATTTTAAAAATCAGAGAGGCACGGTTGACATTAGTATGTAAAATGTTTTTCAATAATATGAAAATAATTTTTGGTGACTTGTAACGTTTTACTTTTACTTACCATAGTTAAAAGTAAATAGAGTAATTAAGGGTAAAAATGATATTATAATTACCATAACACTTGTCCTAATTCTATTGGATAAGTGTAATTCCTCCAAAAAAAACCTTAGTAATAAAATATTATCCTTTTGATCCACGTGGATTTGATTAAAAAATTTATTATTATTTCATTTAAAGAACAATTAAATGAGTTAAATTGAAAGTTTAATAACAAAACCATTTTTTAATATAGGGTTATAAAAAATATAAATTAGACTATAAATATTCACTAAAAATCAAAAAATATTTCCTACATAATGGTATTTTATTAATAATTTTTAGACATTATATATTTTAATTTATTTTTTAGACAATGGTGATGTTGTAATTACATAATTAATGAAATATTAAAATAATTGAAATTATAAATATCCAAATAAATGTAAATGGAGACTTCTGATTAATTCCACTAATTTTCTAGGTTAATATGACAAGTTTTTATTGATTAAATAAATTTTAATCGAACTGAAAAAGTTTGTATGTCTTATAAAAATAAAATACTAAATAGTGTCAAAATTTACATAATGGATTTTTTAAAACAAATACAATATTATTAATTGATATAATATTCCTAAAAATATATGCTTCTACCAAAGTACATAGATAAGGTTAGATATATCCATAATGAACCACTTGGGGTTCTCTCGGAATTTTATAGTATGTTTATTAACCTTATAATATAAAAACACAGAGGCATGGTAAATGTCAAACAAATTTTCTAAGAGTTAAATCTAAAAGATAAGGATAATAAGGTTACCTAGACCTGTCTAAAACCTATTGGTTATGAGTTTTAAGACCCATCCAACCATTGCCTCAAAATAAATCAATTTTATCTATTAGAATTCTAAAATGATTATATTATAAAATAATATTTCAAGATTTTCCTAAAGTGAACCTCGCCTCTATTATAAAAGGGCAGTTCCCCTTCTCTTAATTCTACACCTTCAAAGCCATTTGTCTCGGCCAGCCCTGGACCAAATATCCTCCAAAATTCCCCCAAATAAACCTAGATTCCTTACATTGATCAGAAATCCAACCGAAGGAGCCCTTTTAATCTACTCAAAAGGAAACACCTCAAGAAGAGGTAATAACTTCCCCACACTCTTTCAAGTTATTTTTTTCTTTCACATCCTCTTTCATTGTTGTTTCCATAACAAAATAATAAATCCAGTATCGTCTATATAATTTTATGTAATTATAAATATTGTAAAACCATTTTTGTTATTTTATCCATCTTATAAATGACAAAGTCACCATATATGCGTACGTACGACTTACGGTATCCACGTCATGGGTTAGTTTGTTATTCAAACACTTCATTATTTGTATGGGTATAATAATGAGTATAACTGATGTAAATAATAGATTAAACATGTTAATGATTCTGTATATATGATATAACATCCAATTAAAAACTATCTCCCCATCAATATAATTATATTTTCGCTCGTGCGTACATACAGATTGCAGTCTTCATGAATGCAATGAGATTCATCCCCTATCGTAATAATTCAAGAATAATTTGTATTTTATTATTACAAATAATGTTTAAGAACATAATATCACTCTAGATATGAAATAAATACATCCTATTCATAACAAACATGGATTATGTAACAAAGCATACAATGGAAAATAAAAATTTGAAAACCCAAAATGATGATACTTCTAAATTATTATTAACAAATAAAAATTATAAAATCATATATATAACATCTCGCCTTTTTAATACATTACTTTTCATTACATTTTACATACAGTGGATCTTTAAAGTCTTGTGTCTTGGAAATCAGGAACATAATACATGAGAACAACATAAAACATTATTCTAAACCACTTTTAAAGCGTAATCATAAGTTCATCCTATATAGAATTACTGCATCTCATAACCTATAACATACATTCAAATGAAAGGGTGAGCAAAAATCTCAGCATGGGTAAGCAAAGGAATCAATGTACTTGTGATATCAATAAGAACTTGAATAAAAACATAAGGACATGAGAAATGGAATAATAGGAATATTATAATGAAAATAACTTGGAATATAACTTGAATATGTGGCTAAAACATTTCATTTAGACATTCATGAACATATCACCAAGGTCTATCCCCAAGGTGTCATAAAAATTACGAAGGTTATTCACCAAGGTATCGTGAAACATGACATCTCATGAGATTAAATCTAACCCAATGCATTGGAGCGCTATCAAGAAAAACCCTTAAAATATGTATTTACATTCATGTGATCTAAATAGATCATAATCAAACATTTCATAAATAACCCTAATGGAGTCAATGAAATGGGATTCATGTCAAAATTGTGATGGTTAAAAACAGCTTAAAAATAAGTTCATTATGTCATTATAACCCATGATAAGGGAGTGAGGGTTACATGTATGTCAATTCCAGAATAGAAAATATCATATTTATATATTTATGAACACCCATGGAAATGAAATAAGTATGGTTATTCACATAAATAAACAATATAATTTCATGAGAAAAAGAGATAGAAATTTTGAGATGAAATTTCTACAGCATAATGACTATATAACATGGTATTAATAAACATTTAAAATATTGGTGACAAGGGTAACCCACTGATAAATAAATCATAATACAGCATTGGTGATGAATAATATCATGGTATAGTATTTTAATGACATACCACATGAAAAGGAAACATGAAAGAAAATAGAAGATGTGATTTCTTTTATGAAAAATTTGGCACCCTAACATCGTCACTTAAGAATTCAGAAAACAAATTAATTGGAGTAGAAGGGGTCTCTCAAAAATTAGACATAAAATGGACAGAAATGAGAACATATAAGAATATACCATCAACATAAAGAGATGGAAATTATATGACACAACATAAAATAAGTCACGACTTAAAAGAGGAGGGTGAGAGGATCCCTTACCTAGAAGAGTAATTTTCAAAAGCATGAAGGTCAGGACCATGGGAGGGTTCAGGGAACCTTGGGAGGACTCCTTGGGAGGTAAATTGACCGTAACTTCGTTGGGGAGGATTTTTAAATGAAATTAATGTGGTAAAGGCTTGGTATTTATACGAGAAATGAGGGGACAAAGCATTAATTGCCAAGGGACACCTCATCGGTGGTATTGGCCAAACGATGGGCTTGAACAAGGTATTTTCCCATGGTATTGGCCTCTTGGGACACCTCATACCTTATCTTAGTATTTATAAGTCAACCATAATTTTTGCATAATTATTACATCCTTAATGATGTCATTAAACACCCGAAACTCAAAAACTGTATTTTCATTATTCACCAAAAATTCAACATTCTCAGAAAAATCCCAAAATTTCACCTTAACCAAATATGGATTTTCTAATTTCAAAAATGAACTCCATTTTGTGAAAATAATTTTCTAAATTTTTTTAGTTTATTTTTTAAATAAAAAATACTATTCACTGAAAATTCATCTGTTTCAGAAAAATCCCAAAAATCCAGCTTAACCAAATATCGATGCTCTGATTTCAAAAATGAACTCCATTTTATGAAAATAATTTTCAAAATATTTTTAATTTTTTTTTAAATAAATATCACTATTTACTGAATATTCTACTGTTTTAGAAAAATCACAAAAATTCACCTTAACCAACTATCGATGCTCTGATTTCAAAAATGAACTCCATTTTATTAAAATAATTTTCTAAATATTTTTAATTTAATTTTTAAATAAAAAACACTTTTCACCTCAAAAAACTATTATTTTCCCAATAACTTCTAAAATAGTTATTTACCTATTTTATTGAATCACATTACATAATCTAGGTGCCTAAATTATATTAATACTTTCTTAAGTGAGGTCACTTAATCCATTTGATCACATTACTAATCATAAGTGTCTAATCACTATTCATAAATTACTATTCATCAAAAAATGTTGATTTTATTAGACTCTAAATTTCATACTAAACTTAACAATAGAAGACCATTTTTTAAAAATAATTCATATTATTAATTATTTAAGGTTTACATAAATATTTTTAAAAAATTTCTTTTTTCTAAAATTCATCATTAATATGCATACAATATTTATCCGGACATTAGAAAATTATGAAACATTACAATAAGAAGAAATAAATTTTTTTATTGAAATCGAAGGATTACTTAAGGAAGTTACTGTCTCGTTACATAACCACTTATTACTCTAGCATAGGATCTAAGTGTAAGGTGTGCTTAGGTGATTCCATCTTTGGGTGGCTCGGCCAACATTGTCTGAGTAGTGATTTCTATCAGCATGAACTTCTCGTAAAGGCGATTCCTTTCGAGCTTCACACGATGATGTTCGGCTTGGGGTTGGTCTAGAACAAAGCCCAAAGGTGCTACCTCCTTCCCAAGTTCTGTCTGATGGGCTTCGATCGGCCCGAGAATACTGGATGGGGCCATTGAATCTTCTTTCTATATTAAATAATCAATATCCCTTGTATTTATAGACAATAATCGAAACATTTATTTTCCAACAGTCATATTGACCAACGGTCATATAACAGACAAAACCCAATGGTCTTATTTTAATTATACTCATTTTATTGAATGAATTTTTTTTTTGGAGTATAAAATAAAATAACACACAAAGTAAGGAATCAATATTTATTCAAAATTTCAGGTCGTTAAAATATTCACCTCTTAAGAAATTGCATCCTCGCATTTTTAAAATTGGTCCTGGAAATTTTGTTGAATGTCCCATATCAGAGAAACAGTCTGTAAGACTATTACTTAAAAAGAAATAAAGGTAAGTACAAAGGTCACCAGAGTTAACCCATACTAGGATACCATGTAGGAAAACATGGATATGGAAGAGAAAAAAAGGGTCAAGTTATGATGGAGAGTGATAGAAAACATGATTAGGAGAAAATTAAACACAATAAGATCACAAACTAATGATGTGTTAAACGGTCTTTGATTACCCAGTAGGAAATGTAAACCAAAAAAATTTTGGTTTTACGTTCATTTTCATAATATTGAGGAACTAATTTACTACATAGCATAAAAACATATGGAAATATACTTACCTTCATGTAGAGTTTCATCCCTTAATAAGTTTCCACAAAGAATAATCTTTTATCCAAACAATAAAAATTCAAAAACACTTGGTCTCATCAAAACCACAAGAATCATCTTCTAGAGAATCACATAATCCAAAAAACAATAACTATATTTTTCACTAGAATTTAGTCATCAATAAAACTAAAATGGTTAGTACGAGATCATAAGATCCCCAAAATGGGTAATCCTTTATAAATAAAATATGATCATTAATCTCCAAAACTCAACAAAAGTACCCAATGTTCAAGAAAGACCATTCAAAACACATCGATCCTTAAATTTCATCAGAATAATCCAAACTAAGATTGGAACCCAAAACACATAAGGATTTAATCCCATAGTCTTCCCCAATAAATCTTAACATTTATCTCCAAATGACATCGAATACTATTAAAGTCTCATACTAATGTGTAATTAACCTATTCACATATTCTATATTCCAGGTTCATCATTTTCCAGAAATAACCCAAATCACCATATGCCCACAATAAATACATAAAATCTTAAAAAAAAATAAACCACTCATCCAAAATTTAAACCCTGTAGTATTTTATTTCCCTTAGGCATATAGTACTCCAAAAGAGAGAACATCGTCCAAAATATCCTTTATCATTTCATCCCCAAATCATTTTCCTATACAAAGGATATCTATTTGATAAAACATAAGTTTCCAAAATCAACCTTTTCATGATCCATAAAAATAGCAGGTGCGTTAGTCATTCTGAAGGGCATAACAACAAACTCATAATGCCCAGATATTGATTGGAGGACAGTTTTTGGAATATCATATTTCTTCACCCTCAATTGATGATAACTAGATCGAAGATCAATATTACAGATGAATTGAGTCCTATGAAGTTGGTCAAATAAGTCATCAATTCATGGAAGATAGTATTTGTTCTTCACTATGATCCCATTCAGTTCTCGATAATCAATGCATAGCTGCATCGATCCATCCTTCTTCTTCACAAAGAGAACTGTTGCACCCCAAGGAGACACACATGGTCGGATAAACCCATTATCCAAAAGATCTTAGAGTTGTTTCTTTAATTCTTCTACCTCCACATTTTCCACCCTATAGGGGGTCTTTGACATCAAATGAGATCCATATACGAGTTCAATGGAGAACTCTACCTCTCTTTCTGAGGTAGGTCTGGGAAACTCTTTAGGAAATATGTCATCGTATTCCTATATGATGGGGACATTTCCTAAAATAATAAATCCTTCATGAGAAACATATTTCATTTACGAATCTTTTAACTAAAAAGGAATTTATGTCTTAAAACTCCATGCTTAGAAAATTAAATTTTTCTATAATTACTTCATAAAGATTCATAAAAATCATATTATGAACCAAACATATCCTCCGGGAGTGTCGTAACCAAGAGTGCGGCAAGGCCTTTTGTCATGTACCTGTTCCCGTTCGAGTCTAGATCAAAGTGGTGTTTTTGGGTTTTACCCTTATGTAAATCTATGCTAGAGCCACCTATACCTACTTGTATGCAGATAGAGATGTATTTTCTTGAAAAACCACTTACTAAATACTCACCAAAATACCAGGAAGATTTCATATATTTAAAATTTTCTATAGGGTTGTTTTTAATGTTTTCATATCATAATTTAAATAAATAACTAAACTATCCATTGATACTGACTATAGAATCCCACCTTTTTAATATATAACTTTTCATTACATTTTACATACAGAGGATCCTTAAATTCTAGTGTCCTGGAAATCTGGAACATACTACATGACTACAATATAAAACATTCTTCTAAACCACTTATGAAGCTTCATCATAAGTTCATCCTAAGTAGAATTAATGCATCTCATAACCTAGAGACATACATTCAAAGTAAAGGGTTAGTAGAAAGCCTAGTAAGGGTAATAAAGGGAATCAATGTACTTGTGATATCAATAAGAACATGAATAAAAACATAAAGACATGAGAAATGGAAGAATTGGCATATCATAATTAATTGAACATGGAACATAACTTGAATATGTGGAATCAACATTTCATTTAGACCTTCATGAACATATCACCAAGCTCCATCCCCAAGGTGTCATAAAAATTACCATGGTTATTCACCATGGTATCGTGAAACTTGTCATCTCAAGAGATTAAATATTTACCTAATGCATTTAAGTGCTATCAGGGTGAAACCTTAAATATGTCATTAATTTCTTTTGATCCACATAGATCATAATGAATAATTTCATAAATAACCCAAATGGAATCAAAGAAATGGGTTTCATGTCAAAATCGTGACGTTTAATAATAGCTTAAAAATATGATCATTATGTAATTTATAACCCATGGAAAGGGAGTGAGGGTTATATACATGTCAATTACAGACTAAAAAATATCATCTTTATATATTAATTAACACCCATGAAAACGAAATAAGTTTGGGTATTCACATAAATAAACAATACAATTTTTTGAGAGAAAGAGATATAAATTTTGAGACGAAATTTCTACAGCATAATGGCTATATAACATGGTTTAAGAAAACATTGAAAAGTGAGGGGAATAGGGTCACCCACTCATAAATAAATCATAATACAATATGGGTTCTGAATAAGATCATGTAATGGATATTTTAACTACATACCACATGAAAAGGAAACATAAAAGAAAAGAGAATATGCGATTTCTTTTACGAAAAATTTGGCAGCCTAACGACGTCACTTAAAAATTCAGAAAACAAAATGATGAGAGAAGAAATGGTCTCTCAACAATTAGACATGAAAATGGAAAGAAATGAGAACATATAAGAACATACCCTCAACATAAAGAGATGGAAATTATAAGACATAATAGAAAAGAAGCCGTGACTTAAAAGAGGATGGTGAGAGGATCCCTTTCCTTAACGAGTAACTTCGAAAGCATGAAGTTCGGGACCTTGGGAGGATTGAGGAATCCTTGGGAGGACTCTCTGTGTGGTAAGCCGACCAGAACATCATTGGGGAGGATTTGAAAATTAAATTAATGAGGGAAAGGATTGGTATTTATAGGAGAAGTGAGGAGACAAAGCATTAATTGCAAAGGGACCCCTCATCGGTGGTATTGGAAAGACCATGGTCTTGCCCATATTATATTCCCATGGTATTGGCCACTTAAGACACCTAATACCTTATCTTACTATTCATATGTCGACCAGATTTATTTCATTACTATTACATCCTTAATGATATCATTAAACAAGAGAAAGTCAAAAACAGTATTTTCCGTATTCACCAAAAATTCTACTTTCTCAAAAATATCCCAAAATTTTACTGTAACCAAATATCCATGCTCTGATTTCTAAAATGAACTCCATTTTATGGAAATAATTTTCTAAATATTTTTAATTTAATTTTTAAATAAAAACACTATTCACTAAAAATTCAACTATTTTAGAAAAATCCCAAAAATTCACCTTAACCAAATATAGATGCTTTGATTTCAAAAATGAACTCCATTTTATGAAAATAATTTTCTAAATATTTTTAATTTAATTTTTAAATAGAAACCACTATTCACTGAAAATTCAACTATTTCAGAAAAATCCCAAAAATTATCCTTAACCAAATATCGATTCTCTGATTTCAAAAATGAACTCCATTTTATGAAAATAATTTTCTAAATATTTTTAATTTAATTTTTAAATATAAAACACTATTCACCTAAAAAACTAATACATAACCAATAATTTTTGAAAGAGTTATTTATCAATTTCATTGAATCACATTACTTAATCAAGGTGCCTAAATTACAGTAATACTTTCTTAAGTGAGGTTACTTAATCCATTTGATCACATTAATAATCATAAGAGTAAAATCACTATTCCTAATTTTCTATTCATCAAAAATTATGTTGATCTTATTAGACTCTAAATTTCTTACCGAACATAACTGTAGATGAGTATTTTTAAAAAAATATTTACACATTATTAATTATTTAAGGTTTTCATAAAAATGTTTTAAAAATATCTTTTTTCTAAAATTCATCAATAATATGCATACTATATTTATCCGACATTTGAAAATTTACAAACATCACCATAAGAATACATTACATTTTTTATTTAAATCAGACGATTACACAAGGAAGTTACAATCTCTTTACATAACCCCTTATAACACCAGAAATGGATCTATGAGTAAGGTGTGCTAGGGTGATAGAATCTTGGGGTGGCTCGGCCAACATTGCCCGAGTAGTGATTTCTATAGTCTGGAAATTCTCGCGAAGGTGATTCTATTGCATCTTCACATGATGAAGTTCGGCATGGTTTTTTTCTAGAGAAAAGCCCAAAGGTTCTACCTCCTTCTCAAGTTCCGTCAGATGGGTTTCGATCGGCCCGAGACTACTTTATGGGGTCATTGAATCTTATTTCTATATTAATTAATAAAGATAACTTGAATTTATAGACAATAATCACAACATTTATTTTCAAATGGTTATATTTTCCAACAGTCGAAACCCAACAATATTATTTCAATTATACTCATTTTATTGAATGAAATAGTTTTGTGGAGTATAAAATAAAATAACACACAATTTTAGGAAACAAAATTTATCCAAAATTTCGGGTCGTTACAATCTTCCCCGCTTAAGAAATTATGTCCTTGCAATATTAAATTTTCGCTTAGAAATTTTGTTGAATGTCTCACATCGGAAAAAGAGTCAGTAAAACTATTAATTTAAAAGAAATAAAGGGAAGTAAAAAGGTCACCCGAGTTAACCCATACTAGGATTTGATGTTGGAAAACAAGGATATGGAACAGAAAACAAATGGTCATGTTCTGATGGAGAGTGATAGAAAATATGATTATGAGAAAATTAACCACAATAATATCACAAACTTAAGATGTGTTAAACGATCTTTGATTACCCAGTAGGAAACGTAAACCAACAATGTTTTTATTCCATTTCAAAATTTTGAGGAATTTGATTACTATATAGAATAAAAACATATGGAAATATACTTACCTCTAGTAGAGTTTCATCCATTAATAAGTTTCCACAAAGACTAATCATTTCTCCAAAAAATGAGCATTCAAAAAGACATGGTCTCATCAAAAGCACAAGAATCATCTTCTAGATAATCACAAAATCCACAAAATAATAACTATATTTATCCCTTGTATTTAGTCATCAACTAGAACTAAAATGGATAGTACGAGATCATTAAATCCCAAAAGGGGTAAGCCTTTATAAAAAAAATGACTATTAATCTCCAAAATTTTACAAAAGTACCCAAATTTCCAGAAAGACAATTCAATAAACATCCATCCATAAAATTCATCAGAATAATCCAAACTATGATTGGAACCCAAAAATCAGAAGGATTTAATCACATAGTCTTCCCCAACACATCTTAATATTTATCTCCAAATAACATTGACTACTGTTAAAGACTCATACTAAAGTGTAATTAACCTATTCACATATTCTATTTACTAGGTTCATCATTTTCCAGAAATAACCCAAATCACCATATGTCCCCAATAAATACAAAACATATTAAAAAAAATTCAACCATTCCTCCTCAATTTTAATCCTATAGTATTTTTTTCCCTTCGGCATATAGTACTCCAAAAGAGAAAACATCATCCAAAATAACCTTTATCATTTAATCCCCAAATCATTTTCTTATACAAAGGATATCTATTTGATAAAAAATAAGTTTCCCAAATCATATTATTCTTGATCCATAAAAATAGAATGAGCATTAGTCAGTCCAAATGGCATAACAACAAACGCATAATCCCCATATCTTGATTGGAAGGTAGTTTTTAGAATATCATCATTATTCACCCTGAATTGATGATAACCAGAACAGAGATCAATCATAGAGAAGAATTGAATCCCATGAAGTTGGTAAAATAAGTCATCATTTTTTGGAAGAGATTATTTTTTCTTCACTGTGATACCATTCGGTTCTATATAATCAATGCATATCTGCATCGATCCATCCTTCTTCGTCACAAAGAGAACCGATGCTCCCCAAGGAGACACACTTGGTCGGATAAACCCATTCTCCAAAATATATCGGAGTTGTTTCTATAATTCCTCTAGCTCCACATTTTACATCCTATAAGGGGTCTTTGAAATCAGAAGATATCTAGGTACGAGTACAATGGAGAACACTACCTCTCTTTCAGGAGGAGGTCCATGTAACTCCTCAGGAAACAAGTTAACGTATTACTAGATGATGAGCACATTTTTAAAAAGAATAAATCCTTCATGAGAAACTTATTTCATTTATAATTCATTTAACTAAAAAGGAAATTATGTCTTAAAAATTCATTCTTAGACAATTAAATTTTTCTATAATTCCTTCATAAGGATTCATAAAAATCTTGTGATGAACCAATCATATCCCCCGGGAGTGTCATATCCAAGAGTGGAAAAAGGGCCATTGTTGTGTAACACTTCCAGTTTGAGTTTAGCTCAAAGCGTTGTTTTTAGGTTTTACCCCTATGTACATCTGTGCCAGAGTCACCTCTACCTGCTTGTATCCAGACATGGATGCATTTTCTTGAAAAAACAATTACTCAATACTCTCCAAAATACTATGAAGATTTTTTATATTTAAACTTTTATATAGGTTTCTTCCTAAAGTTTTCATATCCTAATTTTCATAAATAACAAAACTATCCTTTGATACCAACTATATCATCCCGCCTTTTTAATACATAAATTTTCAATACATTTTACATAAAGAGGATCCTTAAAGTCTAGTGCCTTGGAAATAAGGAACATAATACATGAAAACAACATAAAAATATATTCTAAACCTCTTGTAAAGATTCATCATATGTTCATCCTAAGTAGGATTACTGCATCTCATAACCTAGAGACATACATTCAAAGGAACGGGTGAGCAGAAATCCCAATAAGGGTAAACAAGGGAATCAATGTACTTGTGATATCAATAAGAACTTGAATAAAAACATAAATACATTAGAAATGGAAGAATATGCATATCATATTGAAAATAACATGGAACATAACTTCAATATGTGTCTAAAACATTTCATTTACACATTCATGAACATATCACCAAGGTCCATCCCCATGGGGTCATAAAAATTACCAAGGTTATTCACCATGGTATCGTGAAACTTGTCATCTCTAGAGATTAAATCTTTACCCAATGCATTGGAGCGCTATCTGGGCACACCCATAAATATGTATTTAATTTCATGTGATCCACATAGATCATAGTCAACCATTTTATAAATAAACCAAATGGAATCAATGAAATGGGTTTCATGTCAATATCGTAACGTTTAAAAAAAGCATAAAAATAAGATCATTATGTCATTTATAACCCATAGAAAGGGAGTGAGGGTTATATGTATGTCATTTATAGAATAAAAAATGTCACCTTTTTATATTTATGAACACCCATTGAAACGAAGTAAGTATGGTTATTCACATAAATAAACAATATAATTTCTTGAGAGAAAGAGATTGAAGTTTTGAAAATAAATTTCTGCAGCAGAATGGCTTTTTAACAAGGTTTTAGAAAACATTGAAAAGGGAGGGGACAAGGGTCACCCACTAATAAATAACTCATAATACATTATTGGTGCTTAATAAGATCATGGTATGGATATTTTAATTAAATACCACATGAAAAGTAAATATTAATGAAAAGAGAAGATGCGATTTCTCTAACGAAAAATTCAACAACCTAATAGCGTCACTTAAAAATTCAGAAAAAAAATGGATGAGAGAGGAAAGGGTCTCCCAAAAATTAGAACTGAAATGTACAGAAATGATAGCATATAAGAACATACCCTCAACATAATGTGGTTGAAATTATAAGACACAACATAAAATAAGTCGTGACTTAAAAGAGGAGGGTGAGAGGATCCCTTACCTTGAATAGTAACTTCGAAAGATTGAATGTTGGGACCATGGGAGGCTTGAGGGAACCTTGGGAGGACTCCTCAGGAGGTAAAGAGACCAGAAATTTGTTTGGGAGGATTTGGAAATGAAATTAATGAGGGAATGGCTTGGTATTTACAGGAGAAGTGAGGGGACAAAGCCTTAATTGCCAAGGGACACCTCATCAGTGGTATTGGGAAAACCATGGGCTTGCCCATGGTATTTTCCCATGGTATTGGAAACTTGGGAAACCTCATACCATATATTATCATTCATAAGACGACCATAATTATTGAATAATTATTACATCCTTAATGATGTCATTAAACACTGGAAACTCAAAAACTGTATTTTCACTATTCACCAAAAATTAAACTTTCTCAAAAATATCCCAAAATTTCACCTCAACCAAATATTGATGCCCTGTTTTCAAAAATGGGCACTATTATATATAAATAATTTTCTATATATTTTAAATTTAATTTTTAAATAAATACACTGTTCACTAAAAAATCTAATGTTTCAGAAAAATCCCAAAAATTCACCTTCACCAAATATCGATGCTCTGATTTCAAAAATGAATTCCATTTTTTTAAAATAATTTTCTAAATATTTTTAATTTAATTTTTAAATAAAAGACACTATTCAGTAAAAATTCAACTGTTTCAGAAAAATCCCGAAAATTCCCCTCAACCAAATATCGATGCTCTGAATTCAGAAATGAACTGCATTTTATGAAGATAATTTTGTTAAATATTTTTAATTTAATTTTTAAATAAAAAACACTATTCACTTGAAAAAACTAATACTTGACAAATAATTTCTGAAAGATTTATTTTCTTATTTTATTGAATCACATTACTTAATCAAGGTACCTAAAGTATATTAATACTTTTTTAAGTGAGGTTACTTAATCCATTTGATCAGATTACCAATCATAAGTGTAAAATCAATATTCATAATTAACTATTCATAAAAAATTAAGTTGATCTTATTAGACTCTAAATTTCATACTGAAAATAACTGTAGAAGACCATTTTTTGAAAATAATTACACATTATTATTTATTTAAGGTTTACATAAATATTTTTAAAAAATATCCTTTTTCTAAAATTCATCAATAATATGCATAATATATTTATCCGGACATTTGAAAATTCACAAACTCCACCATAGGAAGGCCTCAGAATTTTTATTTAAATCAAATGATTACACTAGGAAGTTACGATCTCATTACATAACCCCTTATAACACCAGCATAGGATCTAAGATTAAGGTGTGCTAGGGTGATAGAATCTTAGGGCGGCTCGGCCAACATTTCCCGAGTAGTGATTTCTATGAGGTTGAACTTCTCGCGAAGGCGATTCTGTTCCAGATTCACATGATGATGTTCGGCTTGGGGTTGGTCTAGATCAAATCCCAAAGGTGCTACCTCCTTCCTGAGTTCCGTCAGATGGGTTTTGATCGGTCTGATACTATTGGATGGGGCCATTGGATCTTCTTTCTATTTTAATTAATCAAGATCACTTGTATTTATAGACAATAATTGCATCATTTAGTTTCCAACGATCATATTGACCAACGGTCATATAACTATCGAAACCCAATGGTCTTATTTTAATTATACTTATTTTATTGAATGAAATAGTTTTGTGGTGTATAAACTGAAATAACACACTATGTTAGGAAAAAAAATTATTCAATATTTCGGGTCGTTACAATCTTCCCCACTTAAGGAATTGCGTCCTCGCAATATTAAAATTGGGCTCAGAAATTTCATTTAATGTTCCACATCGAAAAAAGAGAGAGTAAAACTATTACATTAAATGATAGAAAGGGAAGTACAAAGGTAACCTGAGTTAACCCATTCTAGGATTCCATGTAGTAAAACATTGATATGGAAGAGAAAACAAAGGGCCAAGTTCTGATGGAGAGTGATAGAAAACATTATTAGGAGAAAATTAACCACAAGAAGATCACAAACTTAAGATGTGTTAAACGGTCTTTGATTACCCAGTAGGAAATGTAAATCAACAATGTTTTCTTTACATTCCTTTTCATAATTTTGAGGAATAATTTACTACATAGAATAAAAAAATATGGAATTATATTTACCTTCATGTAGAGTTTCATCCCTTAAAAAGTTTCTAACTAGACTAATCTTTTCTCCAAACAATGAGCATTCAAAAAGACATGGTCTCATCAAAAGCAAAAGAATCATCTTCTGGAGAACCACATAATCCTCAAAAGAATAACTATATTTTTCCCTTGACTTTAGTCATCAATGAAAACTAAAATGATTAGTATGTGATCATATAATCCCCAAAAAGGATAATCCTTTATAAAATAAATATTACTATTAATCTCAAAAATTCAAAAAAAATTACCCAATGTTCCAAAAATACCATTCAATACACAACCATCCTTAATATTCATCATAATAATCCAAACTATGATTGGAACACAAAACATAGATATATTTAATCACATAGTCTTCCCCAAAAAATCTTACCATTTATCTCCAAATAACATTGACTACTATTTAAGTCTCATACTAAAGGGTAATTATCCTATTCACATATTCTCTATGTTAGGTTCATCATTTTCCAGAAATAACCCAAATCACCATATTTTCACAATAATTACATAAATTCTTACAAAAAATATTCAAAAATTCCTCCTCAATTTAAAACCTATAGTATTTTATTTCCCTTAGGCATATAGTACTCCAAAAGTGAAAACATTGTCCAAAATAACCTTTATATTTAAAGCACCAAATCATTTTCCTATTCAAATGATATCTATTTGATAAAACATGTGTTTCAAAAATCAACTTTTTCTTTATCCATAAAAATAGCATGTGCATTAGTCATTCTGAAGGGCATAACAACAAAATCATAGTGCCCTTATCTTGATTGGAAGGAAGTTTTTGTAATATCATCATTCTTCACCCTCAATTGATGATAACCAGAATGAAGATCAATCTTATAGAATAATTGATTCCCACGAAGTCGATCAAATAAGTCATCAATTCTTGGAAGAGAGTATTTGTTCTTCACTGTGATCGCATTTAGTTCTCGATAATCAATGCATAGCTACATCGATCCATCCTTCTTCTTCACAAAGAGAACTGGTGCTTTCCAAGGAGACACACGTGATCGGATAAACCCATTATCCAAAAGACCTCGAAGTTGTTTCTTTAATTCCTCATTATCCACATTTTTTATCCTATAGGGGGTCTTTTACATCGGATGAGATCCAGGTATGAGTTCAATGGAGAACTCTACCTCTCTTTCTCGGGGAGGTCTGGGTAACTCTTTATGAAATACGACAACATATTCCTAGATGATGGGAATATTTTATAAAAGAATAAATCCTTCATGAGGAACTTATTTCATTTAAGAATCTTTAAACTCAAATGGACTTTTAGTCTTAAAATTTCATGCAAATACAATTAAATTTTTCTATAATTCCTTCACAAGGATTCGTAAAAATCAAATGATTAACCAAAAATATCCCTTGGGAGTGTCGTAACCAAGAGTGCACCAAGGCCCATTGTCGTGTACCAATTCTCATTCGAGTCTAGCTCCAAGTGGTGTTTTTGGGTTTTAACACTATGTACATTTGTGCCAGAGCCACCTCTACCTTCTTGTATCCAGACATGGATGTATTTTCTTGATAAACCACTTACTAAATACTCACAATAATACCAGGAAGATTTCATATATTTAAACTTTTCTAAAGGCATTTTCCTAATGTTTTCATATACTAATTTCCATAAATAACTAAACTATCCTTTGATACCAAATATAGCATCCCTCCTTTTTAATACATAAATTTTCATTACATTTTACAAGAAGAGAATCTATAAAGTCTAGTGTCTTGGAAATCAGGAACATAATACATGAAAACAACATAAAAAATTCTTCTAAACCACTTTTAAAGCTTAATCATATGTTCATACTAAGTAGAATTAATTCATATCATAACCTAGAGACATACATTCAATGGAAAGGGTGAGAAGAAATCCCAATAAGGGTAAATAAGGTAATCAATGTACTTGTGATATCAACAAGAACTTGAATAAAAACATAATGACAAGAGAAATTGAAGAATATGTATATCATAATGAAAATAAAATGGAACATAAATTGAATATGTGGGTACAAAATTTCATTTAGACATTCATGAACATATCACCATGGTCCATCCCCAAGGTGTCAAAAAAATTACCAAGGTTATTCACCATGGTATCGCGAAACTTATCATCTCTAGAGATTAAATCATTACCCAATGCATTGGAGTGCTATAAAAGAACACCCTTAACTATGTATTTAATTTCATGTGAGACACATATATCATAATCAAACATTTAATAAATAAAACAAATGGAATCAAAGTAATGGGTTTCATGTCAAAATCGTGACGTTTAAAAAGTTCTTAAAAAATAGATCATTGTGTCATTTATAACCCATGGAAAGGGAGTGAGGGTTATATGTATCTCAATTCCTGAATAAAAATATATCATCTTTATATATTTATGAACACACATGGAAACAAAATATGTATGGGTATTTACATAAATAAACAATATAATTTCTTGGGAGAATGGGATAGAAATATTGAGAAGAACTTTCTGTAGCATAACGGCTATATAAAATGGTTTTAAAAAACATTTAAATGGGGGACAAGGGTCACCCACTCATAAATAAATCATTATACAGTACGGGTGCTGAATAATATCATGGTATTGTTATTTGAATGACATACCACATGAAAAGAAATCATGAATGAAAAGAGAAGATGATATTTCTTTTACGAAAAATTCGGCAGCCTAACGACGTTACTTAAAAATTCAGAAAACAAATTGATGAGAGCGGAAAAGGGTCTATCAAAAAAATAGACATGAAATAGACAGAAATGAGAACATATAATAACAAACCCATAACATAAAGAGATGGACATTATAAGACACAACATAAAAGAAGTCATGACTTAAAAGAGGAGGGTGAGGGGATCCCTTACCATGAAGAATAACTTCAAAAGATTGAAGGTCGGGACCTTGGGAGGCTTGAGGGAACCTTTGGAGGAATCCTTGGGAGGTAAAAAGACCAGATCTTCGTTGGGGAGGATTTATAAATGAAATGAATGAGGGAAAGGCTTGGTATTTCTAGGAAATGTGAGGGGAAAGCATTAATAGCCAAGGGACACCTCATCGGTGGTATTGGAAAAACCATGGTCTTGCCCATGGTATTTTCCCATGGTATTGGCCACATGGGACACCTCATACCTTATCTTACTATTCATAAGATAACATAATTATTGTATAATTATTACATCCTTAATGATGTCATTAAACACCTGAAACTCAAAAACTGTATTTTCACTATTCACTGGAAATTCAACTTTCCCAGAAAACCCCAAAATTTCACCTTAACCAATTATCGATTCTCTGATTTTAAAAATGAAGTCCATTTTATGAAAATAATTTTCTAAATATTTTTAATTTAATTTTTGTATAAAAACAATATTCACTGAAAATTATAATCTTTCATAAAAATCCCAAAAATTCACCAAAACCAAATATCGATGCTCTGATTTCAAAAATGAACTCCCTTTTATGAAAATAATTTTCTAAAAAATTATTATTTAATTTTTAAATAAAAACCACTATTTACTGAAAATTAAACTATTTAAGAAAATTCCAAAAAAATTCACCTTAACCAAATATCGAGGCTCTGATTTCAAAAATGAACTCCATTTTATGAAAATAATTTTCTAAATATTAGTAATTTAATTTTTAAATAAAAAACTCTATTCAGCTGAAAAAACTAATACTTATCCAATAATTTCTGAAGGAGTTATTTACCTAATTTATTTAATCACATTACTTAATCAAGGTGCCTAAATTATATTAATAATTTCATAAGTGAGGTTACTTAATCCATTTGATCACATTACTAATCATAAGTGTAAAATAACTATTCATAATTTACTATTCATCAAAAAATATTTTGATCTTATTAGACTCTAAATTTCTAATTGAACATAACGGTAGAAGACCATTTTTTGAAAATAATTACTCATTATTAATTATTTAAGTATTACATAAATATTTTTAAAAAATATCCTTTTTATAAAATTCAACAATAATATGCATACTATTTTTATCCGGACATTTGAAAATTCAAAAACATCACCATAAAAAGACATCACAAATTTTATTTAAATTAAAGGATTACACAAGGCAGTTACAGTCTCGTTACAGAACCCCATATAACACCAGCATAGGATCTATGAGTAAGGTGTGCTAGGGTGATAGAATCTTGGGGCGGCTCGGCCTACATTGCCCGAGTAGTGATTTTTATCTTCTTGAACTTCTCGTGAAGGCTATTCCATTCCAGCTTCACATGATGATCTTCAGCTTGGGTTGGGTCCAGAGTAAAGCCCAGTGGTTCTACCTCCTTCCCGAGTTCCATCGGATGGGCTTCGATCTGCCTGAGACTACTAGATGGGGCCATCGATTCTTCTGTCTATATTAATTAATCAAGATCACTTGTATTTATAGACAATAATCACAACATTTAGTTTCCAATGGTCATATTGACCAACGATCATATAATAGTCGAAACCCTATGGTCATATTTTAATTATACTCATTTTATTCAATGAAATAGTTTTGTTGAGTATAAAATAAAATTACACACAAAGTTAGGAAAAAAAATTTATTCAAAATTTCAGGTCGTTACAATATATGATTTCATATTTATGTATGTGGTTCTTGTATAACTAATTAACAAATAATTAACTATTATACTGGAGGATAATGTACCATCGACTAATGAAAATTACATGGTAAGGGGTTTCTTATGTCACATTAAATTCTGTGAGATTTCCATTATTCACCACTTATTTCTTGCATGTGGTGTATTTTGTTCTACCGTTTGATATATATTATCATGATTCTATTTATATTCATGGTATTTTTTGATTCATTTGGTGGTAATTAAAAATTTCCCATATGATTCCATATATTGCAATGTAGTAAGGGGTTTCTTATCTCACTTTTAGTTCCGTGATATTTAATTGTTAGCCTCTTATTTATTTCTAGTATTGTATTGTGTACATTCATTTGATATATATTATCATGATTCTATTTATATTCATGGTATTCTATGATTAATTTAGAGGTTATTAACTTTTTGTCTTATGACTCGATTGATTACAACTTTTTAAGGGGTTTTCATCTCATTCCTTATTCCCTTGAGATTCATGCTATATTGCCACTATTTCCATTTGTGTGGTGTATGTACTTTCCATGATTGTATTCCATGTATAATATACATTAATTTATGGGTATTTAAAAATTCATTGTTTGATCCTTCTTTCATGGGGTGTATGTTTCGTAAGTTACCAAATCGGTAAGGGAATTTCTAATTTTGATTTCCACTCATTGGGTTTCCCACAAACTTCATTGATTATTTTACCCCAAGATTATGTCTAAAATCACTATTTGTTAATTTATGTTGTAATTTAAACATTACATTGAGTGGATATACTTTTGATACACATAATCACTCCATTGATAAATTCTCAAGTCCTCGATATGAACTTGATAAGAGTAATCTTAACTCAATTTTCATTCATTGAGTTAAAAATTCAAGTCATTGGTGTTTTTTTACAAGAATATGTTTGAATTTCCTATATTTTATTTAAATTGAATATCCACCCATATTGAGTGTATTTATATTTTTCACACATAATTATTCCATTTATTTATCCTTTTCCTATGGATACAGTCATTATAAAGGATTTCATCTCAACTTACATTCTATTGAGAATTTTTTATTGTTGTGCACCAATTCACTTTTATATGGTGTATATACTCTACATTGACAATGTATATCATGAATATATTTATTCACATGATATTATAATGTTTTTATTACCTCAATTATTTGTATTCAGGTTTCTCTCATTTAGTTATGAACTCGAACTAAAATATCATTTTAAATGTTTTAAAGATTTATTACTGTAAATCTTTTTCATTAATATCCATGTTTTAAAAATGTTTTTATAGATTTATTTATATCAAAATTAATGTTTTAAAATTACAATTCATTTTAAAAGTTTCAAAGTGGTATGATACACATTGATTCAAAAATATATATTAAATGGCTTCTTGATAAATAGTGATACTTTTAAATGTTTTTAGGAAAATGGGGAATATTTATCTCAAATAGTTTTGAGGATTATTTTCATCTATGTAAATATCCATAATTATTCTAGATTGAGGTTAATTTACTATAATACAATATTCCATATTGTATTTAATGAGTTATGTTTGACTGTGGATGGGCTATTTTTATACCATTCATGGTTTGTGGTAAAAATATTGACATTTTGTATACTATTGTTTATACAAATTTTTAGATTATGTTTCATCCTTTCCATATGACGAATGAATTAGACATATTAAGTTATGGGTGGAGCCCTCTATATATCCTCAATTAATTGGTATGTATCATGAGGCAAACTAGTTTCTTGGCACAAGGCCTTGAAAAAATCTTATTTGTAGTATTGGGACAAGGACTTGACTATGTGGTTATGATGTCCGACATTATGAATTACATCATTATGAAATTATTAATTGATATTACACGTCATTATTCGACTAGTAGAATATCCATGTGAATAAGTAAATGGAATTATGTGATTTATCTTTTCCATATTATGTTAAATTTTAAGTTCAAAAGGCTCCTGTTTTATTCTTATATATTGCCTTAAATTTTTCTTCTTATTTATGTCATTTTTGGAAATATTGTTATTCTTACTGAGCATCTAATCTCACCTATTTCTTATGTTTCATTTTTTCCGGGATGCAAAGAAGTATATTGTGATTAACCTATAGAGATTGGATAAGGGATATAAAAAGGATCAAAGGGGAAACAATGTTGTTTTTTATTTCATGTTGTAATGTAAAACTTATGTATGTATCTAGTACCTCCAAGGATGCTAAACTAATCGGTATTTCAGGACAAGATTCCTTGTATCATGCAAATGTTATGTAATAATGCACTAATTTTGGGTAACTGGGGTCGGGGTGTTACAGTTGGTATTATAGGAAGTTTAGTACAAACCATGGAAATAAGATTTAGATAAACTATGAATAGAGCACATTACCCTAAGATAGACATTGAGGATTAGTATAGAAGAACATCCACAAATTTTATTAATGTAAATATTATGTGGTTTTTCCAAAAAATACATCTTTTTCTGGATACGAGCAGGTACAGGTGGATCAAGCACATATGTACCTTGGAGTCAAAAATCTGACAAGTAGTTTCAGGCTTGACTTGGGGAATCCTTGTATACTATAATGGGCCTTGCTACACTATTGGTTACGACACTCTCAGGGGATATAAATAGGATAATTCACATTTTATTTACAAACAAATTTGAAATATATTAATATATTATGAGAATAAATAACCTTTGTTAATGCTAAGGTGTTTTAGATTGAAAATAAGTTGTTATGATATTCTCTAAATGATTTTGGGACTCAGACTATGATTTCTTGTGTAAGTAAATAGCTGGATTCTAAGGAAGTCATAGTAAAATTGATCATGATTTACATGGTGGGTACGGTGGTGGAAATTAGAAACTAAACGGAATGTTGATATGTGTAAAAGATATCATGTTCATTCCGAATCAATATTCCAAAAATATGATCAGAAAGATATATATTAATCAACTCCCAAATTCAACAAAGAAGATAAAGGCGGTGAATTATAAGAGCTCAAGTAGTGGAGACCATGGAGAAAAGAAATCTCAATTTCCATCATGTAGAAAATGTGTAAGGGGGAACCTATGAAAGTGTCTCAATGGAAAAAATAAATTCTCTATGTGTTGGAAGGAAGGACATAATGTAAGGAATTTTCGAGGAAAAATGAAGATTACATTGGATGAAAATTAAAATCCAAAGAATCCATTTAATGTCATTTTCCAAAAATGTAGGGGACCAAGGAATTACAAAAGTGAATTCCCTATTCTATAGGATAACCTCTTGGTCATGAAATAACCTATGTGGAAATAAATGGATGAAAAAATGTTTAAAATTATTAGTTCTCTCTATTGATTGGATTACATTGGAATACTTTTCTCTTGTATGTGTAACCCTACAGTCTGTTATGTGAAAATTCTATTTGAGGAAGAAATATCATTTCTTTTGTGGATATAGTTATAAAGAACCTTTTGGGTTTATATGATCATCGAATTTGAAGCAATTACAGGTTATTAATTTTTGGGAAGAAAATTTGAGAAATGAGATAACATTTGTGGTTATACCATATTATGGTTATTTTTATTAATTTATCTCACTTTGGTAAAGTTATAAAATATTGTTTTTGAAAAAGGAAAACATGCAGAACGTGTAACAACCCATCGCTTCAAAAAACTTTGCGGGAATCGAACCCACAACTAGAGTGTGATTGGGATTTATCGCCCACTACTAGACTACTGATGTCCCTGGTTTGTGTGACTCTTTCTTTTTAGTTATATAATTTTATTGATCAATAGCTAGTTGATTTGGGATCATATGTATTATCAAAATAATATCCTTAGTATAGGAAAATGATTTGGTGATTAAGTAATAAATGTTATTTTAGAAGACATTCACTCAGTTGGGAACACTGTATGCCTAAGGAATATAGAATACTGTGGGATTTCATTTGAATAGTAATGGTGGGTTTTTATCTATGTTTTTATTATGTATTTATAGAAATTTTGGTTATTTATGGGAATTACTAACCTATCACACAGAATATGTGATTAAGTTAATTACTTTTAAGTATGTGACATTAAGACCAGTCGATGTTATTTGGAGATATAATTTTTCTTGGAGTACTACGTAATCAAAATTTTCTATGTTTTGGGTTTCAATATTATTTTGGATTATATTGAAATATTTTAAGTACAATTTTATATTGAATGGTATTTATTGAACATTGGGTATTGTTGGTTTAATTTTATAAATTATCATTATTATTTCATTCTCTAATGGATTATCCTTTTTGGGGATCATATGATCTTGTACAACCCATTTTGGTTTTGGTTAACCACTAAAGAAAAGGGAAATATATAGTTTTTTTTTGGATCATGTGATTCTATAGATGTTGATTCAAGCACTTCAATACTGAGCTAGTCATCTTGAATACCAATCATTTTGAAAACAATATGAGTTAGTGGTAGTAATTTTTTAAAGGATGAAACTCTACTAAAAAAATTAAATATATCTCTTTGTGTTCTCAGTCAATCTCATAAATAAATTCCTCAACATTATGAAATTGATCTTAAAACAAAAAACATTTTCCCTTCACTTTTCCTACTAGGAAACTAATGATCGTTTATCCCATCAAAAGTTTTTGGTTTTCTTGTAGTTAACTTTTTCCTGATCATTTTTTTGTCACCATCCATTAGATATTTACACTTATTTTATCTTCCCTATCCATGTTTTACTACATTTAATCCTAGTAGGGATTATCTCAGGTGACCTTGGTACTTCTCGTTATTTCTTTTAACATGATAGTTTTATAGACTCTTTTTCATTTGTGGGACTTTCAATGAAATACCCAAGAAAAAATTTTAAATAGTGAGGTCATAATTTCTAAAAGGAGGTAAGAGTGTAACACCCCAAAATCTCATAGTAAGTTATCTTCATTAACGTAATTCTATAGTTTGCGCTACACCCAACACTGAGTTCGAGCACACCACGACTTACCAAACTGGCTGTTCAAAAAGCGGTTGTGAATAGCATTAACTAAATTTTGAATTTCATATACTCCATATAATTTTAGAATCCATATTATGGGTTTCATAGACATAAATAAGAACAAATTCATTTATTCAGAAAAAAGAAGTATTTTTCAAAAAATGCAATTTTACCACCTTTTAATGGAGAACCCTTTTTAAAACCAATTTTTGAAACATTTATATATTCATTTAAATGGAATTAAATTATTCATTGGAATTAAGACATAAAAATTTATTTTTGATTAATTTTTGGTACTTTTCGGATAACATTCATATTTTTATGAATAGTGAGAGATACTAAATTTTAATTGAAACCAACTTTTTAGTCGAAATAATTTATATTGATAAATTATGATTTTGAATGGTTTTTAAATATAATCAGATTACATTTTTATCATTTAATACAATTTTGGTCATTATAAGTAATTTCACATTTAAATTAGACATAAACACGTGTCAACCTTTTGAAAGTTTTTACTTCTGAAAAAAACCCACTTTTTGGTTTTAACAACGTGAAATAATTTTAAATTAATTAATTATACTTATATGTTTTTAATTTGGTAAAATATAATTCAATTTTTTATTAGTAATATCAAAATTAGCATTGGATGATTTTTTTTGTTATTTTTCTAAAAACATTCAATTTTTGATGAATAGTGAAAAACTCTGCGTTATTGTCTAAAAACCAAAATTTTATTTAAATGATTATTTATTTTATTTATATTAAGTAAATATAGATACATATTACCTATATTAGTTCAATGTGATTCATTAGAGTCATTTTTATAATATAATTAGATGTATAAAATTTTATTGAACTATTTTAACGTCTTTTACCCACCTTCTATGAGTATATGCAAATTTCCATAAAACATAATTTTAAATATTTTTTGAATTTAATTTCAAAAATCCTCAAAACACAATATATATTAGTTAGTAAAATATGGTTCAATAAGATGAAAATAATTTTTGATGAATAGTAACTTTTGACTTTTATATACCACGGTTAAAATTAAATAGGGTAATTAAGTGTAAAAATGATATTATAATTAACATAAAACATTTCCTAATTCTATTGGATAAGTGTAATTAGAACAAAAACAACCTTATAAATATGATCTGGTCCTTTTGGTTCACATGGATTTGATTAGGACATTTATTATTATTTTATTTAAAGAAGAGTTAAAGGAGATAAAGTTAATGTTTATTAGCTAAAACATTTATTAAGATATGGTTATACCCAATATAAATTAAACTATAAATATTCATTAAAAATATAAAAATATTTCCTATATAATTTTATTTTATTTATAATTTTTATTCATTATTTATTTTAATTTATTTATGACACAATGATGATGCAGTAATTACCTAACTAATGAAATATTAAAATAATTGATATTATAAATATAAAAATAAATGTAAATAGAAAATTATGATTAATTAAAATAATTTTCATGGTTAATATGACATGTTAGGTTTGGTGAAATAAATTTTATTCTAAGTGATAAAGTTTGTATGGCTTTCAAAAAAATCAAATACTAAATAGTGTCAAAGTTGACCAAATTGAGTTTTTAAAACAAATACATTATTATTAATTGATATAATATTCCTCAAATTCAATGGTTTTGCAAAATGTCATAGATAAGGTTATATTTATCAATAATGAACCACTTGGGGTTATTTTGGTAGTTTATTGTATGTTTATTAACCAAATTATAAAAAAATACAAAAAGACATGGTAATTCTCAAACAATTTAATTAAGAGTTAAATCTAAAAGATAAGGTTAATATGGTGACTTAACCTATCTAAAACCAACTTTTTGAGACTTTTTCAACCCATCCCTTCCTTATCCTCGAAATAAATAATTTTTGTTACATTAGAAACCAAAAATGATTTTATTATAAAATATTTTTTCATGATTTTCATAAACTGACCCTCGCCTCTATTATAAAAGGGTACTTCCCCTTCACTTAATTTCACACCACCAATGAAATTTTTTTCAGCCAACCCCAACCTAAATATCCTCCCTACTTCCCTCGCATCAACATAGAGTCCTTACATTGATAATAAAGCCATCCTATGGAGCCCATTAGATCAACTCAAAAGGAAAAAACCCGAAGAATAGGTAATAATGTCACCACCCTCTTTCAACATATTTTCTTCTTCCACATCCTCTTTATATGTTGTTTCCATACCAAAAAAATAAATCCAGTAACTTCTAGATACTGTGATGTTATTATAAAAATGTTACAACCATATTCTTTATTCTATCTATCCTATAAATGACAAAGTCACCATATGTGTGTACGTATGGCGTACCACCTCCACGTCGTGGTGTAGATTGTTATTAAAAAACATCATTATTTGGATGGGTAAATAATGAGTATAAATGATGTAAATAAAAAATATAACATGTTAATGATTCTTTATATATGATATACCATTAAATTACATAATATTTCACCCTAAATAAAATGATATTAGTGCTCATGCGTACGTACAGATTACCCTCTCCATGAACGTGGTGAGAATCATTCCCCCTCGTAATCATTCAAGAATAATTTTCATTTTATGAATAAAAATAATTTTAATAAACATAATATCATTTTGTATATAAATCAAATACATCATAATTGTTGGTCACAGTAGTTTACTCAAGAGGGGAGGGGTGAATTGAGCAAATATAAAAATTTCTGTTACCAAAATATTATTTTATAAGAAATGGTTTTAGAAAAAAATAAATACAACACAGTTAATCAAGGTTATACAAATATAAGAGTTTTATATTTGCAACAAATTCTTAGTTGATTGATTAAATCTTAGTAATCATAATTTGTATTATTAATATTATTTTTGAATTTATCCTACTAAGACAATACAGTTATAACTTCTTTCAAAGACTAACTATCAAAGTGAAATTAGTGTTTTCAGGATTATGCAATAAAGCAGTAAAACAGAGAATAATAAAATTAAACATCACAACGGATATGAAACAAGTGGTTTAGTCTCAAGACGAGACCTAATACACTACATTTGGTGATCACCTGCCAGCAAGCAGTTTATATAAATAAACATTGATCCACACCCTGGATCTGGGTAAACAATAGTATACAGACTGTCCATGTCACACAGGGACCTCTTCCACAATTTTCATGGGTAAACAGAAGTATAAAGTGTTTTGTGTAAGGATTTAGAAATACATCGGTTTAGCACAGGAGTCAGTGTGTGTATGGAATATATAAGGTACACACACTACTCAAGAAGTAGTTAAAAGAATCACTAAGAGGGAGTAAATATGAGTTTACAGTGCTCTACTGATTTGAAGTGTAGCGATGGACTCCTTTGATTAAGAAAAAATGCATCTGAATCCTTCTCTGGTTTTTGTCTCGAAAATAAAGTGTCATGATTCAGCTTGTGTTCTTCACAAGTTTTGATAATGTGAAGAGGTTCTCTGAATTCCAGTGTACTTCATATGTTCTTCATCAAAGACTTATTGCATGCATGTGACAAGGCTTTCATTGAAAATCTTGCAAGGTGTTATTCGTGGTCATTATCACATGCTCTTTTTTGTTCAGTATCGCACTATGATTCCCTTGGGCGCTCTCCACTCTTTATCATTGAATTTATGAGTTTTAGCTAACAGGTTTCATGTGTTTTTTACCTCATACCTTTTACTATGTCTACGAAGAAACATTAATTATGTTAGTATATTAAAGATATAAAGTATGACCATTAAAAATTAAATTGAAAGACGACAAAATAGTGTAAGAAATGGTGTCACAGTTTGTTATGAAAACAGTGTATGCTTCACGGTGTCTAAGTGTCATAGTGTCTGAGTGTCATGGTGTATTGTTCAATGTGTCTGAGTGTCACATTGTCTTCTTCGCGGTGTCTGAGTGTCACGGTGTCTTTTTCAATGTGTCTGAGTGTCACAGTGTATTGTTCATGGTGTCTGAGTGTCACAGTGTCTTGATCACGATGTATTTCTTCACGGTGTCATTCTTCACAATGTCTTTCATCACAGTGTCTTGCATCATGGTGTCTTGCTTTATGGGTTCTTGCTTCATAGTGTTATTCTTCACGGTGTCTTTCATCACGGTGTCTTGCTTCACGGTGTCGGTCTTACTATGTATGGCTTCACGGTGTCTCGCCTACTGTGTCTGGATTTACCGTGTCTTGTACATAGGAAAATAACTGTATTCAGACATAAACAGTAATATGCATGAAATGGATTGATCATAACCATTATAAATCATGATAGAACTGGAAACATAAATACGCACGATTGGATATAATTTAATAGTTAAAAATGTTGAATAAGATTTGTGATAATTAATGAGATTTGTGATCATTAAAACCTGATTAATATATTAGGATTCCAATAATCTCCCCCTTTTTTAAGATCAAAATTCATGTATTGTAAAAGTGTAAATTGGATGCAAGAATAGAGAAAATAACATATAGAACTTCTCCCCCTTTTAGTATTATCAAAAATTTGAAATAAGAGAGGGTAAACAATTCAAATTCCATTAAGAGTAAACATAGTGGAGTACAAAATATAGGGGAAATAAAAAAAATACTGACATCCCCATCAAAAAAGAGTAAGCACTGGTCTTATTCAGGGAATGGCCTTCTATTTTCCTTTATCAGCAGCAAAATAGGAATCCATAGGGGCAGTGGTTGATGTAGAAGAAGGAAAAGATGTGGTAGATAGAGAGGGTAAAGGGAGACCTTCAATGACTGAGGGAGCCAAGGTAAGAGCAGTTGATGATCTAGGCTATTTCTGATCAAGAATCACAGGCCTGATCTGACAAAGAGCTTGGCCAACAGACATGGTGGTTGAGGCTAAGGCACAGGTGAATGTAGGCAGTCCATGTCTAAAAGGAGCTGCCATTGGAGCAACAATTACCATACTCTAGACATGAAGATATGGTCTCAAGAGTTTGATGATGTATACAATAATCTATCCACCATAACTCATAGCTTTTTTAAATTCATCTTTGTTTTCAATGAACTTGTCCAACAATCTGGTAAACTCGGTTATCTTCTGGACTTGGTTTTTGAAGGCTTGAGTTAAAGGAGGAATTCACAGATTCTCTACAAGGTATTTTAAGTGGTTGGTCATATCAGTCTTGGAGAAAATTTGGTTGAAATAGAAATTCACTTTCTTAGAAATCTCATGCTCGGTATCATTTGCCATCATGGAGTGAATTTGAACAAAGTCAAGAGCTCTATCACTATTCTTGACAACTTCAGAGAAAGAAGCCACATTAAATCCACTGAAATCATTTTGAAGATTCTTTTTATATAGATCTGAGAAAAGTACTGTCCAAGGAAGGTGTAGAAGATTCACTAGTGGTATTAGATGCTTTAACGATTGTTTTCAGAGATTTTAGCTGATTCAATAACTTTTTAAGACAACCACTGTACTCATCAGAGAGTTTATTAAGGTTCAACACAAGCTCTCTTATGTCCTTCAACAACTTTTTCTGCCTTTCTGAAATCTTTTCATTGAAGGATAATATATAAGGGTGAATCTGAGAAACAACATCTTGATAGATTTGAGAAACAATGGGTTCTAGAGGAGTAGTAGGCTTTGATCTCGAATGCAGCTATTTCTTCATGTCTTCGACCATGATTCTCAGGGTCGTGACATCATTACTGAGAAGCTTATTTTTAACTTGAACTTATTGAATTTCATGGAGCGTCGTCAGTTGTATCTTCCAAATGATCTTTTCCAGTAATATTTAGGCATATATCTAACTCAAATTTCTCATAGGACGAGGATGGGAGTTCATAAGTTTCTCCACTCTAGACAAGAGAGTATCTCCAAATTCCTTCAAATCATCTTTACTAAACGAGGATAGCTATTTAGATAATGGTTCAGGTGAAAGAATTGGTACAGGTTTTGGTTCCTTCTCAAGGGAAATGCTTGTGAAATATTTCAACTGAAACAAGGAAGAGAGATCAATCCCAGTTGCAGTAACCTGCTGGGACTCATTTACATCATATTAATGAGGAACTTTGGTCTGAGTGTCAATAGGAATTGACTCAGTTTGAGGTGAGGCTTCATCTGACTCATGATTTTTGGTTTTCTCCCCCTCAACAGGTGCTTATTTTTCAAGACATAGAGGGTTAGGATATTGGTCTAAATCCACACGTTCATCTCCTCGTTCCTCAATCATTTCTTGTCTAGCCAACTGAAAGGATATCTCCATCCTCTCTTCAAGAGAGGGTATTATTTTTGGAACAGATTGTTCCACAGGGAATTTTTACAGATTTACTTCTTCCACTGTAGGGAGTTCTTCCACTATAGGCTCTTCCATGACTTGCTACTCAGATTTTGTCACTACTGATTCTATTTCATACTTAGGTTGGATTTCTATATCAATATCATCTCTAGAGGCATGATATTCTTCTTCAAGAACAACAAGAGGAACAACAATACTTTGTTCCTCAACAACAACTGCTTACCTATGTGGTACTTCAGCTTCTTCTTCCTCTTCTTCTGAATATTCAACACGTTCATCTTGTTTCAAAACAGGATTTGAAATGTATTTCGACGTTGATGGATAATCCACAGGATTAAACATATCATAAAAATTATCGTTTTCTTCCACCCATTTCGTTTACCAAGGATTCCAGTTTATCTTCATTCTACTGATGATGGCTTAAGAGAGACAATACTCACATTCCATAAGCACTTTTTCATTATGTCCAACTATGCCTTTTTCAATAATCATGGTTGAGATCAGCTAAGAGTAGAATAGAGAGGTGGAGTTGAAAGTAACCTTGATCCACTCACACATATGGTGAATGATGTACTTTCACAGGTTGATCTTGTTTCCATCATTCATAAGCTGAATCAAAAACACATCTTGATATTTTAATACTGCAAAATCAGCTTTTCTCGGACTAACTAGATTTTGAAAAAACTTAAAAAACATCCTTGCTTCTCCATCATGTTCAGAAGGGATATCCCTTCTCTTGGTTCCATTTCCAGTTAGGGTTTTCTGGGAATCATCAATGAAAAAGAAATCAGTTTTAGGTGGAGGTTCTCTCTGATAGTCATCACAAATTCCATCATTAGGTATCCTAATCCATGCATCCCATAACCTCGACAAGAATAAGAATCATTGGACATTAATCCAGATCCTCACAACATAAATTTCACCAGAGTCAAAAGAAAACTGTGTTGACTAGTAGAACTGAGCTATTAGCCTAGGAAGATGGGTATATTCTTCCTTGAGAATCATTCTTACCAGCCTTGTTCTTTTAACACTTTCAAGACTAGAAATTTTCTAGAAAAAATCCATTCAGGGCAGATTTTTTTTCAGGTATAACACAGTGATTTACCAGATTTGGATTTAAGGGTCCTTCGGGCATCAGTTTAGGTGAAATTTTCTTCTTCTTCGAGCTGCGATTCCCAGGTGTGGATGAAGATAGTCGTTTCATTCTAGGAATCCACTAAAGGTTTGAGAGAGAGAGGGGGTTTCAAGGTTGAAAGGGTTCGAGATGAGTGAATATGAGAAATTCTGGGTGAAGAACCGAGTGAACCATTTTGTTTTATCATTTAGGAATGAAAAACGTCTCAAAAATAAAAACGCGGGAATGTAAAAAGGGTGAAATAAAAATTACAATGATACGGGTTTAAAGAAAATCATAAATAATTTTTACGGTGAGAAAATTAATGGTTGTTACGGTGAAACAGTGAGCCATCGTTACGATGTGACAGTAAGTGGTCATCATGGTGAGACAGTTAGTGGTCGTCCCGATGAGACAGTGAGTGAATATTAGTGAGCATTTTGGTGAGACAGTAAATGTTAGTCTGTGAGTACAAAGTGATAATAGTGAGACTGTAATAATGAGAGACAGTAAATGAGAAACTGTAATCATGAAACAGTGAAGTATAACAAAGTAAAATGTCAAACAGTAAGACATGTAAGATATCTATTTGAGATTTATCATGCAAAGATCATATATGATGTAGTCTATTCTATCATAATTTAATTTTTTATTCAATATATCAGAAAGTTGATATTCAGTACTCTTGAATTCCATGGTGATATCACATTTTTGATAATGATATCTTAAAAATTGATGTCTTACATAAATATGTTTTGTCCTAGAAGGTGAAACATGATTTTTTGAGATGTTAATAGCACTTTTGTTGTCACAATTTATTGGTACATGTCTTAATGGATATACATAATTTAGTAATGTGTGTTTCATCTACAAAATTTGTGCACAACAACTGCCATCAACAATGTATTTAGCTTCTATAGTAGATAATGCAACATAATTTTGTTTTTTACTACACCATGATACCAGTGACTTGTATAAAAGGTGACATGTTCTAGAGGTTCTCTTTCTATCTATCTTACAGCCACTGAATTCAACATCAGAATAAATAACTACTTCAAATGATTTTACTTTATGATAGAACAGTCCTAGATTGGGTGTATGCTTGTGTTATTTGAAAATTTTCTTTACAATATTTAAATGAGATTATTTAGGATTTGCATGAAAATGAGCACACATAAATACACTAAACATAATGTCTGGATGGCTAGCAGTTAAGTAGAGTAAACTTCCAATCATTCCTCTATAAGTGGATTGATCAACAGATTTTCCATCTTCATCATGATCAAACATACAAGTGGTACTCATGGGAGTTTCACTACTTTTAGTGCTATCCAATCGAAACCATTTTAGAAGATCTCTAGTGTATTTACATTGAGTTAAAACAATTCATTCATTATTTTAAAAGATTTGAAATCCAAGAACGAATTTTAGATCACCCATTAAACTCATTTCAAATTAATTTTGCATCATTTTAGTAAAATAAATAGATAATTAATTTTTTAAAGATCCAAATATAATATCATCAATATAGATTTGAACACCTAAAACATCATTGGAAATTAATTTTATAAAGAGGGTAGGAACCGCTATTCCTTTTGTAAAACCTTTGGAAATAACAAAAGTACTCAATTTATCATACCAAGATCTTGGAGCATGTTTTAAAACATATAAATCTTTTGATAGTTTGAAAATATGATTGGGAAAATGAGGATTAGTAAATATAGGGGGTTGTTCAACAAAGACATCCCCATCTATATACCCATTTCATAATGCACTCTTAACATCCATTTGATATAGTTTGAAATTCAGATGTGCAGCATAAGAATGTAGGATTCTGATGGCTTCAAGTCTCGCTACTGGAGAAAAGGTCTCCATATAGTCAATTCCTTATTTTTGATTGTAGACTTGTGAAACTAATCTAGCCCTATTCCTACCTATATTTACTGCTTAATCTCCCTTATTTCTATACACCCATTTGGTACCAATGATGAATGTGTCCTTGGGTATTTCAAAAAGTTTTCAAAAATTGTTTCATTCAAATTGATTATGTTCTTCTTGCATATCTATCACCCAAAATTCATCATTAATGGCATCATCAAAGTTTTTAGGTTCATATTGTGACAAGAGGGCTTGATGTTCAACCTGATTTCTAAGAGAAGCTCTAGTTTGTGTTCGTTTATCTAAGTATCCTACAATAGCATCTAGGGGATGGTTTTTAAAGGCTCTAACATTTCTATAAAAAGCGGGACTAGTGATTTCCTGTTCATCAATAGATTCTGGTTCATTATGTCTCGATTGAAGGGAATTTCCAGAATTAGAATTTTTCGCAGATTCTTTCACAGATGAATTTTAGTATTTTGAGTTGATGTTCAGATTTGATACATCACCCTCTAGATTTTATAGGATGGTTCTAGGCTCATGTGGATATGTTTCATCAAACTTGATGTGAACAGATTCTTCCAAACATTTATTTCTCTTATTGAATACTCTATAATTTTACTTAAAATTGTGTAACCTAGGAAAATTCCTTCAACACCTTTGGATGCAAATTTTTCAATGTTATCCTTAATTTTGAGAATAATGACTTTAAAACCAAAAACTCTAAAGTAATTAAAATTATTCTTCTTATTGTTCTAGAGTTCATACGGGGTCTCTGTGAGAATTGGACTAATCAACACTCTATTGATTATGTAGCATGCTATATTAATAGCTTTAGCCCAAAAGTAAATAGGTAAGTCATATTCACTAAGCATTGTTCTAGCAATTTTTTGCAGGGTTCTCTTTCTTCTCTCTACAACACAATTATGTTGAGGTGTTCTAGGGGCGTGGAAATTGTGGCTATAACCATTCTATGAGAAAAATGATTCAAAATCTTGATTTTCAAACTCACGGCCATGATCACTTATTAAAGATTTAATTATAAGGCCACTAAAATTTTCTACAGACTTGGAATACATAGTAAAATAAACGTAGGCATCACTTTTGTGAGACTTGAAGAAGGTCCAGGTATTTCTATAAAAATATTCTAACAGAACATAGACAAGTGCTTCCCATTTAAACTAGAATCTCTAGATGGTCCAAACAAATCCATGTGAACCAATTCAAGAAGTTTAGAAGTAGAAAATTATTTCTTTTCTTTGAAATACATTTTGTGTTGTTTTCACTTTTTATAAGGATTACATACTTTGTCATGTGGAAACTCAAGTTTGGGTATGCCTTTAAATAGGCCTTTTCTAGTTAGCTTTCTAATGGATTGAAGATTACAGTGTCCTAGTATCCTATGCCAGAGCCAAGATTCTTTATGAAATACACTTAAGCAAGAAAAAGTTTGAGAAGGTAAGGAATCTAAATTAACAGAGTTCTCATTATTTGATGTAGAAAATACTAATTTATATTTATAATTAAAGACATTACAGGCCTCATTTTCAAATTTAACATGATATACATCATCACATAATTGTGAGATACTAAGCAGATTATATTTTAATCTATTAACAAATAGTACATTAGAAATTAAAATTGAATCAGAGTTACCAATCTCGCTTAAGCCAATGATCTTCCCTTGGTTATTCTCACAAAATTTGACATGTCGTCCATATACTTTTATCATGTTCTTGAAGCATGAGTAGTCTCATGTCATGTTCCTTAAACATCCACATTTCATGTACCATAGATTCTTGCAGGAGCTCTTTAAGCATCTTTCCTATAACATGATCAAGAAAAGACAGATTTTGGTACCCATTCTTGTTTGGTTCCAGTAACATTAGTAATCAGTGATTTACTAACCCATATTTGACTCATAGGATTTCTATAATCATTATGTAAAGTTTTTGAAAAATAAAATGTATTTGGTCCAGAAAAACATGAAACAGTAGAATATGTATCATGACGTGAGCTAGTTGAGTTGTGTCTAGAACTAGGAACAAAACTATATGTCCTAGACTTGAAAAAAATTGTTCTACCAAGTTTTTTTACCAGGTTGATAACCAATGCCAGTATTGTATTTAGGGGCCATTTTTTTCCTAGCATATGGGTAACGGTATTTTTACCATTAGTAAACTTTTCTAAGTCACTTTTTAATTGCTCATTTGAAATTTTAAATTCATTGTTTTCTTCGAGCAGTTGAGAATTTTTCTCTTTTTTAGTAGTAAGTTCGTATTTATCATTTATAGTGAGAGTATGATGTTTCTTCAATTATTTATATTTATCTTTCAATCCAGTGCATGTCTCTTCAATCATGTTGTAATATTCAAACATTTATTCATTATTCATATATTCAGAGCCACCTTCCTCTTCAGAATAGTATTGAGTTTTTACCGAAGAGTTATGTGTTAACTCATATGTTTTTTTCATAAAACACATATTGGCTCTGTTATCCTGTTCATTATGTGATGTCTCAGAGTCTCTTGAACTATCCTTAGAGGCACTCTAGGTTGCCTTCATTTCCTTTTTGTACTTCTTATTATTTTCCTCAGACTTCTTTTTATACTTGATCTTTGTACAGTTATCCTTCATATTCCCTTTTCTCTTACATTCATAGTATACAATTTCATTAGTTTTGTCACTTCTTTTCCAGTCCTTTTTCCAGTTTCCTTTTAGATCATACATTCCAATGAAGTTAGGCTTTCTGAAAAAAGTCCTTATTTTTGTAGAATCATTTGAATCTTATGGCCAGTTCAGCCATCTCCTCATCACTATCAGGTGAGGATTTTTCAGTTGTGGAACATTCTTCAAAAACTTCCAGTTTCCCTCTAACTTTGTGCTTTGAGAATGTGGTCTTGAAGGCTACATATTTCCTCTTTGGTTTATCCTCCTATTCTTTGTTATCTTTCAGCTCTTCCCCATACATCATCAGTTTCCCAATGAGTTCTTTTACAGGTCGCTTGCTGATGTCACATTATTCTCTAATAGATATAGAGGTTCCCTTGAATCTGTCAGGTACACATCTATGGATTCTCTTGATTTGTTCTTTGGAAGTGAATTCTCTTCCTAGAGAAATAATTGTGTTTAAAATCTCATTAAACCTGAGATACATGTCATAAATAGGCTCATCAGGTCTCATTTTAAAATTATAATATTTTATAGTATAATTAATAAGTATCATTTCTTTTACACTAGATATGCCTTCATGTATGATAGACACGGTATCCCAAATTTCAAGGGCAGTTTTACAAGCATAAAACCTATTAAATTTTTCATCTCCTAAATAACAGTACAGAGCATTCACAGTATTGTAGTTTTTTTGGTACGTATATTTTATAGGTTCATCCCATGTAACTATATCAGTCAAAGGAAGTTTGTATTCATCTATAAAGGATGAAAAAAACTCAATGCTCGTACTCTCTAGATGCATTTTCATTTTAATTTTCCATTGAGAATAGTTGGTTCCATTAATGAATGGTGGTCTATTGATTGTAGCACCTTCCAATCTATTATCCATACTAACAAATTACTTAAAAAGAGGTAGAAATTTAGATTTTATATAAATTTAAAGATATATAAAGTACAACTATAATCACAGTTGAGTAAGATTACACAGAGTCCTAATAAAGCATCCTCTGATACCAAATTTTGGTCGGATTAGTTTACTCAAGAGGGAATGGGTGAATTAAGTAACTATAAACATTTCTGTTACAAAAATATTATTTTAAAAGAAAGGGTTCTCCCCCAAAATAGATACATCCTAGTTAATCAAGGTAATACTATTATAAGATTTTGACTTTTGTAACAACTTCTTATAAGATTGATTAATTCCCAGTAATCTTAAATTGTATTATTAATATTACATTTGAAGTTATACTATTAAGAAAAATCAGTTATAATATATTTTTAAGACTAACTATTAATGTGAAATTTGTGTTTTCTAGATTATGCAATAATGTAGTAAAATAGGGAAGACTAAAATTAAACAACACATCAGATATGAAACAAGTGGTTCAGTCTCAAGCCGAGACCTAATCCACTCCACTTGGTGATCAGCTGCCTCCATGTAGTTTATATATATAAACATTGATCCACACCCTGGAGTGGGGTAAACAATAGTATACAGACTGTCCATGTCATACAGGGACCACTTCCACAATTTTCGTGGGTAAAACAAAAATAATAACCAGGCCACACAGGGACCTCTTCAACAATTTTCTTTGGTAAATAGAAGTATAAAGAGTTTGGTGTAAGGATTTATAAATCCTTCAGTTTAGCACAGCAGTCCATGTGTGTATGGAATATACAGAGTACACACACTTCTCAAGAAGTAAGTAAAATAATCACTAAGAGAGAGTAGATATGAGCTTAGAGTGCTCTAGTGATTTGAAGTGCAACTCTAGACTCCTTTGATTAAGCAGAAATGCTTCTGAGTCCTTCTCTGGTTCTTTCTCAAAAACAGAGTGTCGCAATTTAGCTTGTGTTCTTCATGACTTTTGTTAATGTAAATATGTTCTCGGAATTACAGTGTACTTCGTATGTTCTTCAGAAAAGTCGGATTGCATGCATGTGACAATGATTTCTTTGAAAATCTTTCAAGGTTTTCTTTGTGGTCGTTCTCACATGCTTTTTTTCTGTTCAGTATCGCGCTATGTTGCTCCTGGGAACTCTCCACTCTTCATCTTAAAATGAATGAGTTTTAGCCAATAGGTTCCATGTGTTTCATACCTCATACCATGTATGTCAGTTCATTAAAGACATAAAATATGTCAGTTAAAAATTAAATTGAAAGACGAAAAAATAGTTTAAGAAACGGTGTCACAGTAAGTTATGAAAACAATATCTACTTTAGGGTGTCTGAGTGTCACGGTGTCTGAGTGTTACAGTGTCTGAGTTTCACGGTGTCTTGTTCATGGTGTCTGAGTGTCACTGTGTCTTTTTCATGGTGTTTGTGTGTCACAGTGTCTTGTTCACGGTGTCTGAGTTTCATGGTGTCTTGTTCATGGTGTTTGAGTGTCACGGTGCCTTGTTCACAGTGTCTTGCATCAAGGTTTTTTACTTCACGGTGTCTTGCTTCATGGTGTCTTGCTCCACGGTGTCTTTCTTCATGGTGTATTTCTTAATGTTGTCTTGCTTCACAGTGTCTTGTTTCACGGTGTATGGGTTACTGTGTCTGGATTCACGATTTCCAGATTACTGTGTCTGGCTTCACGATATCTTGTACTTTGGAAAATAACTGTATTCAGACTTAAACAGTAATATGCATGAAATGGAATGATCTTATCCATTATAAAGCATGAGGGAACTTGAAACATAAATACAGATGATTGGATATAATTTAAGAGTTAACTTGGTTGAATAATATTTGTGACCATTAATGATATTTGTGATCATTAAAACGTGATTAATACATGAAGATTCCAACATTATATATTACAAATATGGCTTATGAAACCAATCATATAATGGGAAATGAATCATTTAACACTCAAAATGATGATACAACTTAAATATTATTATGAAATCAATATTATAAGATTATATATGTTTCTGGCATGTGGTGTATTGTGTTCTACCATTATATATATATTAACATGATTCTATTTATATTAATGGTATTCTGTGATCTATTTTGTGGTTATTATCTTTTTTTTCATACGAGTTGATTGATTACAATGAGGTACGAGGTTTCTTTTCTCACATTTAGTTTTGTGAGATTTATATTGTTCAACACTTATTTATTACATGTAGTGTATTGTGTAGATACATTTGATAAATATTTTCCAAATTCTATGTATATTCATGGTACTCTGTGATTCATTTGTTGATTGTTAACTTTTGGTCTTATGACTCGATTGATTACAATGTCATAAGGGGTTTTCATCTCACTTCTTATTCCAGTGAGATTCATGCTATATTTTTACTATTTACATTTGTGTTGTTTATGAAATTACCACGATTTTAATTCTTTTGTAATATAATTTAAATTATGGGTATTTAAAACTTCATTGTATGATCCTTCTTTCATGGGGTGTATGTTTCATAAGTTACCAAATCTGTAGGGGAATTTCTATTTTCTATTTCCACTCATTGGGTTTCACAAAAACGTCAATGATTATTTTACTACATGATTATGTGTGAAATCACTGTTTATTCATTTATGTAGTAATTTCCACTCCCCTTTGCGTGGATATACATTTGATACCCATGATCACTCCGTTGATAAATTCTCAAGTCCTCAATATGAAGTTTATATGAGTAATCTTAACTCAATTTTCATTTATAGAGTTAGAAATCCGAGTCATTGGTGTTGTTTTAACAAGAATATATGTGAATGTACTCTGTTTTATTTACAATGAATGTCAAATAATATTTACTATATTTATATTTGTCACACAAAATTTTGTCACTGATTTATCCTTAACATTAGGATCTAGTCTTTATAAAGGATTACATCTCAACATACCTTCTATTGAGACTTATTTGTTGTTATTTGCCAATTCACTTTTATATGGTGTATATACTGAAGTTTGACAATGTATATCAGGAATAAATTTATTCACATGATATTATAAAAAATTTATTTCCTCAATTATTTGTAATCAAGAATCAATCATTTGGTTAGGAACTCTAACTATAATTTCATTTTAAAACTTTTAATGATTTATTCTTCTAAATCAATCTCATTAATGTCCATGTTTTAAAAATAGTTTTAAGGATTTATTTTTATGGGAATGAATTTTTAAAAATTAAAATTATTTATTAAATATTCAATGTGGTATGAGAAACTTTGATTCAAAAATCAATTTTATACAGCTTCTTGATAAATAGTGAGACTTTTAAATGTTTTCAAGAAAAAGGGGGATATTTTTCTCAAATAGTTTTGATGATTATTTTCATCAATATCAGTATCCTTAATTATTCTCGATTTTGTTTAATTTATTATAATACAATATTTCCTATTGTATTTAATGAGTTATGTTTGACTGTGGATGTTCTCCTTTTATACCTGTCATGGTTTGTGGTTAAAATATTGACATTTCGTATGATTTTTTTAATACGAATGTTTAGATTATGTTTCATCCTTTTCATATGAGGAATGCATTGGACATATTAAGTGATTGGTGGAGCCTACTATAGCTCCTCGATTCATCGTTAGTTCTCATGAGGCAAACTAGTGTCTCAGAATAAGGCCTTGACAAAATCATATTTTTAGTCTTGGTAGGACGCCTTGAATATATGGTTTTGATGTTCTACATTATTCATTACATCATTATGAAATTCTATATTGATATTACTTCTGATTATTTGACTTGTAGAATATCCATGTGAATAATTAAATGGATTTATTTGATTTATCATTTCCATATTATGAAGACATTTATGTTTAAAAAAGATTTTGTTCTAGTCTTATACATTGTCTATAATGTTTATTCTTATTTATGACAGTTTCTGATATATTGTTATCCTTATTAATCATCTGAGCTCACCCCTTTCTAATATTTTGTTTTTACCAGGATGCAATGAAGTATATTATGATTATCCTGCAGGAATAGTCTAAGGGATATAAGAGTGTTGAAAGGGGACACAATGTTTTTTTCATGACGTAATGTAAAACTTACGTATGTATCTAATACTTCAAAGGATACTAAACTGACCGGTCTATTAGGACATGATTCCTAGTATCATGCCAATGTTATGTAATAATGCACCGATTCTGGGTAACCGGGGCCGGGGAGTTACAATTTTAATGACATTAATTAATTTTCTAGGTAAATATAATATTATTAGGTTGATTAAATAAACTTTTTTTAAAGTTATAATGTTTTTATGATGTTCACAAAATCAAAATACCAAAGTGTCAAAATTTAAATAAATGAGTTTTTTTAAAAAAAATACTTTCTTATTAAATGGTTTAATATTACTAAAAATCTATGAATAAACAAAATGACTTATATAAGGATAGATATGTCAATAATGAACCACATGGGGTTCTCTTGGATTTTAATGGTATGTTTTATAACCATTTAATATAAAAATACAAGAAGACATTGTAAAAGGTAAACTATTTGACAATGAGTAAATCTAAAAGATAGTGTTAAAATGGCAACCTAAAAATGTTGAAATACTATTGGATTAGAGTAGTTCTACCCATCCCCACCTTATTTTAAAAATAATTCCATTTGGATCAATTATAAACCGAAAATGATTTTATAATAAAATATTTTTCAAGATTTTCCTAAAGCACCCTCACCCCTCTTATAAAAGGGTACTACCCTTCTCCCAAACTCACACATCCAAAGCCATTTGGCTCAGTCAACCCTACTCTAATATCCTCCAAACTAACCTAAATTCAAGCAAGTGTCCTTGATTTGATCAGAAATCCAGCCTATGGAGACATTTTGATCAAATCAAAAGGAAGCACCTGAAGATGAGGTAATTATTTCTTCAACACCATTAAAGTTATTATATTCTTACACTTCCTCTTAATTTTTTGTCTCTATACGAAAATAATGGCTCGAGTACCTTCTACATACAATTATGTTTTTATAAATATGGTACAACCATATTATTTATTCAATCCATCCTATAAATGTCAAAGTCCCCATATGTGCGTACAAACAACGTACCATCTCCACGTCGTGGGGTAGTTTGACATTCAACACATCATTATTTTGATGGGTATAATAATGAGTATAATTGATATACATAATAATTATAAAATGTTAATGATTTATTATATATAATATACCATCCGACTACATACGATTTCACCATCAACAGAATGATATTGTCGCCCGTGCATACATACAGCTTACCGTCTCCACGACACGATGAAATTTTGTTCCCCATCTTTAAAATTCAAGAATAATTTTTATTGGATGACTAAAAATATTTTTTAAGAACATTATATCATTATTTATATGAATCACATATATCCTATCCATAAAAAATAATACCTAAGTAAAAATTCATATATAGGAAAACAAATCAGTTAACACCCGAAACAATGATACAACTGAAATATTATTAATAAAACAATATTAAAAGATCATATATTATATAATTTTTAGGTATATTGTTATTGTATAATTTAATAACAATTATTTAAATATTATATATGAGGTTAACATACCCTCAACTAAGAAAAAGTACAAGGTAAGGGTTAATTTTACAATATCTTTATTATCTAAGGTTGTCAATATGCAAGTATCTACTAGGACCTCTTTATCATCCACGTTTGTGATTATTGAAAAAGTATTTGAAAACAGTTTTACTATTTACTAGACTACATGATAAATTCCTTTATACCTTTTTTTACTTTTTATAAAATGTTTTTAAAGGAATATTACAATCATTTTCTAAACAAGGTACTTTATAAACATTTCGACCAATTAAGGTAAAGATATTTGTTTAAATTATATGGTGGGTGTAGCTATTTTTCACCATTATAACACCTTTAAAGATTCCATTAAAATATTCCAAGAATATTTTCAAAATAATTGTTTTATTTATTATTGAATTATTTAAATGTAGAAAGAAATATTTCACTCAAATAGTTTTTGGATTGATTATATATATGTCAACATCCTTCATTGGATTTTACATTTTATTGAAGTTGATTTACTATGATACAATCTTATATATTGTATTGAAGGTTTTGTAATATGTTTGATAGTGGATGTGTTATTTTTATTCCATTTATTTTTTATGGTTAATGTATAGGCATTTTGTATGAAAGTTTTAATACAAATTTTTATATTATGTTTCAACCTTTTAATATGAGGGATGCATTGGACTTAGTATGTGACAGGTGGAGACTACTATTTCTCCTCAATGCATCGGTAGGTCTCTTGATACAAACTAGTGTCTTGGCATAAGGGCATGAAAAAATGTTATTTGTTGTCTTGGCACGTTTCCTTGACAATGTGGTTATATTGTCCAGCATTATGCATTCCATCACTATGAAATTAGTTATTGATTTTACATGTGACTATTTGACTAGTAGAATACCCATGTGAATAATTAAATGGAATTATTTGATTTAAATTTTCATTATTAGGTTTAATTTTCAGTTTAAAAGGATTTTGTTTTAGTCTTTTACATTTAAATAAATGTTTATAATTATTTATGAGAGTTTCCACTATATTGGTATCCATAATGAGAATCTGAGATCACCCCTTTATTATGATTTATTTTTCCCAGGACATGAAGAGGTATATTATGAATAACCTGTAGGGATTAGCCAAATGATATGAGTGTGTTCAAAGGGGACATAATGTTGTTTTTTATTCAATGATGTATGTAAAACACCGGTATGTATCTAGTACTTCTGAGGAAACTAAACGGATCGGTCTTTTGGGATATGAATCCTTGTATAATGCCAATGTTATGTAATAATGCACTGACTCTGGGTTACTGAGGTATGGGTGTTACAGTAGGTATCTGAGGATGTTTATTAAAAGCCTTGTTACTAGATTTATAAAACTCTTATTTTATAACATTACAAGAAGATAGAATTTAAGGAATAGTGTAGAAAACATACTAGAATTTTTATAATATAGATACTTTTTGAATTTTACGAGAAATACATTCCTGTCTGGATACGAGAAGGTAGAGGCGGCTCTGGCAGAGATATAACTAGGAGTGAAAACTCAGACCACGAGTTTCGGGCTTGACCTATGGTATCATAGAACATGACAACGGGCCTTTTTACACTCTTGGTTATGACACTATCAGGGGATATTCTTAGGATAATTCAAATTTTATTTACAAACCATTATGAATTATTTATGAGTAAATATTTCCTCAAAGAAAATATTTTTATGATTAAGAATTATATCCATAAACTGTTCAATTGATGTTAATTGTTTTTCATGTTTATAATTAAGTATTTAGATTCATAATCTAATCTAGGGTATGCCATTGTTTAGAAATGGAACCTAGTGGAAGTAATGGAAATTGTATCAATGCACATAATCCATGTAGGGATTTCCCTCTTACTTAAGATAATTCTAGTGGATTTGATGATGCAACTTCTACGGATCAACTTATTACCACACTGGGACAACTCACTTAGGTTATGAATAATAACCATTCCCATATGGATCACCCTTATCCACAATATGGGGGAAGAATATTAGACTGATTGATAATGCAACAACCACCCACATTCATTGGGACTACAAATCCATTTGCTGCTGAGAACATAATAAGTTCCATAGATAAATTAGTTCATGTTTTGGGGAGTAGTGAAAGAGAAAATGTTTTCATGGCAGTTTATCGCCTCATGGGAGATGCAGATCATTGGTGATTATTAATTTAAGACACAAAAGAGGATGAAAAATGATCAAATATGTAATCAAGGGAGTGTAAAATTTTTTCATAGAAAAATACTTTACTCGTGACCATCAAGGAGATATGGAAAGACAATTTTTGAGTTTTAGGCAAAAGGAGGTTGAGAGTGTTGAAAATTATGAGGATAACATAACACGGTTTGTAACACCCAAGACTTTTATGTTATATAAATCATCAAAGGAATCTTTTTCTACACAACACTTGCTTGGCTTACTTTACACGAAATCGCGGCCTTCCTCGATAGCTTGCGTCGTACGCAATACCGAGTTTCAATAAACAACGATATGCTATTAAAATATTATTAAAACTAGCCGTTATGAATAGTAATAACCACTTTTTTGAAATTTTGTAAATTTTATTTTTCAAAATGGAATTCATTTTTTGATTCGGAATACCGAAATTAGCCTAGGGTGAAATTTTGGTATTTTTCTGAAAACTTTCAATTTTTGATTAATAGTGAAACCACTAAGTGGTAGGTTAAAAACAGAATTTTGCATAAAAACATAATTTTACCGCTTCTGTGAATGGAATTTCGAAAAACCGACAGACATGGTTGATATCAGTAAGTAAAATGTGGTTCAATGAGATAAAAATTATTTTTTTCTTGAATAGTAACTTTTTACTTTTTTTACCGCGGTTAATAGTAAATAGGGTAACTAAGGGTAAATATGATATTACTATTACCCTAACACATGTCCTAATTCTATTGGATAAGTGTAATTCGACCAAAAACAACCTTATGAATATAATATGACAATTTAGGCCCACTTGGATTAGATTAGGACATTTATTATTAATTTATTTAAAGAAGGGTTAAAATAGTTAAAATCAATTTTTAATAAGTAAATAATTTTTAATATGGGGTTATACATAAGATAAATTCGATTATAAATATTAATTAGAAATCTAAAAATCTTTCCTACATAATGATATTTTATTTATAATTTTAGACTTTAAATAAATTTATTTATTTATGACACAATGATGATGCAGTAATTATCTTATTAATGAAATATTGACATAATTGATTTTATAAACACCAAATTAAATGTAATTTGAGACTTTTTATGAATCCCACTAATTTTCTAGGTTAATATGACATGTTAGTATTTATTTAATTAACATAGTTCGAACTAATAATTTTGTTATGATTTTCACACAAATCAATTACTAAATAGTGTCAAAATTGACATAAAACAGTTTTTAAAAAAAATATTATATTGGTAGTTGTTATTTTATTCCTAAAAATCTAAGGTTCGGCAAAATGACTTAGATAAGGTTATATATATTAATAATAAACAACTTGGGGTTCTTTTCGCTGCTTATAGTAAGTTTATTTACCTTATAGTATAAGAACACAAGAAGACATGGTAAACGTAAAATTATTTAACTTAATGTTAAATCTAAATGATAAGGTTAAAATAGGAACCTAAACTTGTCTAAATTCTATTGGATGAGAGGATTTCGACCCCTACCCACCTTAGCTTAGAAATATATCAATTTGGAGCTATTTAAAACCGAACTTGACTTTATAATAAAATAATAGTTTTAGTTATTCCAAAGGTGCCCCTCTCCTCCCTTATAAAAGGACACCTCCTCCCCCTCTTCCTCACACCACTTTGAGCCTTATAGCTCAGCCAAACCCTGACAATTCCGTCTCTCCACTTCCATAGAAACATACTAGAGGTTCTGGTCCTCTTCAAAGACCCATTTTAGTGCCCTAAAAGGAGGTCTCAAAGAAGCACTTTAAAGAAGAGGTAATGTCCGTTACCGAATCTTTCATCTTTATTTCTTCTTCCACTTCTTCTTATTTAGTTGTTTCATTATGAAGTAATAACATCAGTATCACTCATATACTGATATGTTATTATAAGTATGAAACAACCCTATTTCACCATCTATCCATCCTATGGAAAAAGAAATCACCGCGCGTGCGTACGTACAGAATACCGTCTCCACGCCGTGGTGTGATCTATTTTCCACCACCACCTTACTTGGATGGGTATAATGGTGTAACTAATGACTATATCTGACTATTATAAAGTTATATTGATTCTGAAATAGTAAAAATATACTCCAATACAATTCCATGATCATAGGAATGATATCATCACTTGTGTGTACGTATGGAATACCGTCTCCACGATGTGATGCGACTCATTCTACATGATCTTCACTTCATAATGATTATATAAATGAATTGAATTAATGAATATGATATATATTACACTAATACCATTCTGGAAATGAGGTATCTATAACCTAAAGAGAAGAATATGAATTTATTCGACAAAACACGCATAAAAACAAAAAGTTATAAACACCCGAATAACAAGTAGCAATGAAATATTACTACTAAGAAGCTAAGAATATGACCATATATGATATCATAAAAATAAGAATGATTCTGGAATAAGTCAATAACATTATTTAAATCATTATACAGGAGGTTCGGACACTTACAAATCAAGTCAGACCTAAGGTAAGGGAAATATCACAATCTCACTTTTATCCGAGATTGTTTTTACTTTGGTAATTACTGGGGTGTATTTTATCATCCACATCCATGTTCCCTCAGTATGTAATATTATTTCAATCCTTCTACAATAGTTTATATCCAATTTTACCCTTCGGTAAGTTTTTTGTAAAAGATATTGAAGGAATCTTTTGTCGTTTTTCGTATGAGGTACTTTTTGATTTTTCCGACAAAAGTACGAAGAATGTTTTATTTAACTTATACGGAATGAATGGATTTTTAAAACATTATTTCCAAGAATCTTCCTTTATAAGTTTTCAAGTTTATTTTTAATCAACTTCTTTTATTTTATAATTTATGACATATTAATAAAGGAAAAGTGTTTTTGAAGAAAAAAGGATATTTTCCTAAAGAATTCATTTCAAGTGTTTTATCAAAATTATTTTCCATCTAAGATAATATAGGGTTATGTTTTTATACCTATTATTACAATGATTTGATTATGTTGTGATTGAAGTATTTTTATGAATTCCTTTATCTTATATGAATTGTTTTATGATGTCATGATGTTTATGATTCCCATTTTTATTACATGGGTTATGTTATGATATATGGTTTATGCTTTTGTGGCACACATAAGAATGGTATCATTATGAGATTGGTTGGACCTATATCTCCCTCTAATGCATTGGGTAAAGATTTTATATCTCATGATATAGACATGGCTGGAACGGTAGGTTATACCGGTTCAGTGAAACAGGACTGAAACGAGGGTGACTCGGTTCAGAAAGGGACTTTGTCCACTAATATAGTCTTGGAAATGAGTCTTGACTAACAAGAAATGATTCTCTAGGATTATGTGTGTATTCCACAAAGTTTCATGTTTTATGTTATGATTATTGTGATTATATTTCACTGCCATGATTTATCCCATGTTATGAAATTATGATCTCTTTTGCAAGTTAATATTTCCAAATGTTATGAGATTATTTATACGATGTGATTGATATTTCTTTTGTTTTCCCTTACTGAGAATTTGAGCTCACCCTTTTCTATGTTTTATTTCCCCAGGTCAGGAAGAAGTTTATTAAGTAGACTATGCCAAAAAGGGACTCTAGATATGATGAAATAAATGGGAGGCAAAGTAGATGCTTTATGAACCAGTTGTTTATGTTTACCAGTTTCTAAAGACTCTATAACTGTACGGTCCTTTCGTGGTTTTGTTATATGTTGTAATAAGTATGCTTCAATTTTGAAGTATTAACAATGTATGTAAAGTATGGGTCGTTATAGTTGGTATCAGAGGAAAGGTATAGTCAACCTTTGGAAACTAGGATGTGAAAGCCTTAGTAAGAACCCTAAGGATAAGTCTAAGCATAGAACACAATCTTAGTGTTATAGAAATGTCCATGAATAACCTAGGATAAGACCTTAAGTGTGAAATTTTATTCTTGATTATGTGGTTTTCCTATTATAATTAGTGTTTCTCACACTATTCTTCTTGGTTTTAGTCAATGGATGGAACCCGAAGGAACCGTCTTAATGCAGAATGCGACGGGAAATGCAATGATTGTCCCCCTGAGCAACCAAACGTTCTGGGAGCTAGAATGCAAAATCTTGTAGCCACGCTCACACAACTTTCTCGAGGTATGAATCATGTAGGACGTCCAAACGAGCAAAGGAAGGAGCAACATTCTGTTGAATCCTTCATGAGGCAGCGTCCACCTTCTTTCAGCGGGTCTACTGATACATTAGTTGCTGAACAATGGATTAGTACTACTGAAAAGATATTTTCAGTTCTTTAATGTTCTGAACATGATAAAGTCATCCTATCAGTGTATCGTTTGGAAGGATATTCTGATCAATGGTGGAATCTTATTAAGAATACGAGGCAAAGGGATGAAATTGAGTCCATGGAATGGGACGAGTTCAAGAACTTATTTTTCAATAAGTACTTCCCTAGTATTCTCCGAACAAAGATGGAGAAATAGTTTCTTGAACTAAAGCAAAAGGATGATGAATCTGTTGGTACCTATGAAGAAAATTTTACAAGACTTTCAAGGTACGCTTCTAGTATTATTATCCAACCTGAGAGTAAGATCGATCGATTTTTTATTGGGTTAAAACCATGTCTTTGAAGGGCGTTAGCCATAAGGGACTTAAATAGCTATGAGGAAATCGTTCGATGTGCTCTCAAAGTCGAGATGGAGATTGGAGTAACCCATTAGTCATATGTGTTTGATAAGAAGAGGAAAATGGAATTCAAAGGAAAATCTAAAGAGCACACTAAAAAGAAGATGAGATTTCCCTTATGCTCAAAGTGTGGAAAGAAACATGGAGGGAGTTGTCTTAAAGGGACAAGTAAATGTTTCAAATGTGGAAAGGAAGGTCATCAGGCATTTGAATGCCGCGATGATGGAAAGAAGATGTATAATGATACAAACAAAGGAAGGGATACACAGAATGAACCTACTACACTTCAATGTTTCAATTGCAAGGAGATGGGGCATTATGCCAATAAATGCCCTAATCCAAGGGTTGATGATGACGGTCGACTTCAACAAACTCCTAAGGCTAAAGACAAAGGAAGGTCACATGAAATTTCTATCATTGATGTGGAGTACGATAACGATGTGGTGAAAGGTACACTTACCATCCACTCTAAAGTAGAAAATGTTTTATTTGATTCTGGATCCACCCACTCTTTTATTTCTGAAGAATTTTCTAAGGGTATCACCATATTACCTCAACAATTAGATGTCGAGTTAGCTGTGACAACACCTAATGGCACAACAGTCAGATCAAAAGTTTATAATTCTTCTCTGATCGATGTTTGTGGGAAAGTGCTTCCTGCATATCTTGTGATCCTTCCTATAGTGGAATTTGATTTGATTCTTGGCATGGATTGGATTTCTTTATATGGAGCTCATATCAATTGCCAAAGAAAGGAAGTCACATTTCATATTCCAGATCAATCTATGATCTTCTATCAATTCAAGGATGAACATAAACTTCCGGTGGAAATTTCATCCATTTTATGGGTATTGATTCCACTAAATGAGGGTTATTTATCTCAAATGGTTGGTGAGAAACTCACAATTAAGAATATGCCCATTGTACGGGAGTTTGATGATGTCTTTCTGGAGGAATTACCAGGACTTCCACCAAATCGTGAAGTTGAGTTCTCAATAGAACTCGTACCGGGTGCTTTGCCTATTTCAAAGACACCTTATAGAATGGCCCCAATTGAGTTGCAGGAATTGAAGAAGCAACTCCAAGAGAATCTTGATAAAGGATTCATACGCCCTAGTGCGTCACCTTGGGGAGCACATGTTCTATTTGTTAAGAAGAAAGATGGATCAATGAGACTCTGCATTGATTATCGAGAACTTAACAAGATCACTATCAAGAAACAATATCCTCTCCCACGCATTGATGACCTATTTGACCAACTACGCGAGCTCAATACTTTTCCAAGATTGATCTTCATTCAGGGTATCATCAATTAAGGGTCAAAAGGGAGGATATACCAAAGACGGCTTTCCGTACAAGGTATGGACATTATGAATTTATAGTGATGCCATTTGGTATTACTAATGCCCCTACTATCTTCATGGATCTGATGAATAGAGTCTTTAGAGACTATCTTGATCAGTTTGTGGTAGTCTTTATAGACGATATTCTTGTCTATTCAAAGAGAAAGGATGAACATGAAGATAACTTGAGAATTATATTGACGACCCTGAGAAAGGAGAAGCTTTATGCCAAATTTACCAAGTGTGAATTTTGGCTTTAAAAAGTTGCATTTTTGGGTCACATAATCTCAAAAGAGGGGATATCTGTGGATCCAGCAAAAACAGAGGTTATCGAAAGATGGTCGAGACCAACAACAGTAACTGAGATCCGAAGCTTTCTTGGTTTGGCTGGATATTATCGACGTTTTGTGAAAGATTTTTCATGATTATCTAATCCACTCACCAAGTTGACTCGGAAAGGAGTTAAGTTTGTCTGGACGGAGGAATATGAAGAGAATTTCAAGGAGTTGAATAGAAGGTTATCCAGTGCACCTGTTCTCACACTTCCTTGTAGTGGAGAAAGGTTTGTGATCTACAGTGATGCATCCAAGAATGGATTGGGGTGTGTTCTTATGCAAAATGATATGGTGATAGCTTATGCCACACGATAGTTGAAAATCCATTAGCAGAATTACCCAACACATGATTTGGAGTTAGCTACGGTAATCTTTGCATTAAAGATTTGGAGGCATTACCTTTATGGTGAAAGGTGTGATATTTATACTGATCATAAAAGTTTAAAGTATATTTTCACACAAAAGGAGCTGAATATGCGTCAAAGAAGATGGTTGGAGCTGATTAAGGATTATGACTTCTCAATCCATTACCACCCTAGGAAAGCAAACAAGGTGGAAGATGCATTAAGTCGAAAAGACCACGCCAGTTTATCCATGATGAGGATCACAAAAGATCCAATATTTATGGATTTACAAAGGATGGATCTTGGAATTATAATTAAAGGGGAAAAATCTTACCTTTCTCAAATGAATGTTCAACCATCTATACATTTGAAGATTAAAGAGGCACAGAAAGAAGATGTCGAGTTACAAAAGAAGGTAAGAAATGTTCCTGAATTCAACCTTGATTGTGATGGGATAATAAAGTTCAGGAATCGGGTTTGTGTTCCTCCCATCCCCGAATTAAAGAAGGAGCTGCTGGATGAGGCTCATATTTCTTCATTCTCTATTTATCCTGGAAGCATGAAGATGTATAGGGATCTGAAAGAGTACTTATGGTGGGATGGCATGAAAAGAGATGTTGTTGAATATGTCTCTTGATGCTTGGTTTGTCAACAAGTTAAAGCTGAGAGATAGAAGTCTAAGGGGATGTTACAACCATTACCCATACCCGAATGGAAATCGGAAAACATTACTATGGACTTTGTCACAGGACTTCCTAAATCATCCAAAGGAAATAATGCTATCTGGGTCATAGTTGATCGTCTTACAAAGTCTGCACACTTCATTTCTATTAGAGGGGATTTCTCTCTGGATCAGCTTGCCAAGATATATGTAAAGGAAGTGGTAAGATTGCATGGAGTACCACTCTCTATTATATCTGATCGGGATCCGAGATTTACCTCGAAGTTCTGGCGAAGTCTTCAGTATACTCTCGATACAGAGTTGAGTTTCAGCATTGCTTATCATCCTCAGACAGATGGTCAGTCTGAGAGAACAATTCAAACCCTAGAAGATATGTTGAGAGTTTTGTCTATGGATTTCAAAGGAGGTTGGGATCAACACCTACCGTTGGTGGAATTTTCTTATAATAATAGCTTTCACTCCAGTATTCAGATGGCTCCTTATGAAGCTCTCTATGGAAAGAAATGCAGGACTCCAACTTTCTGGGATGAAGTTGGGGAAAGAAAGCTATTAGGACCTGATCTCGTTGATGAAATGGAAGAAAAGGTCAGATCTATTCAACAACACATAAGAGAAGCTCAGAGTCGATAGAAGAGTTATGCCGACAGCAGAAGAAAAGACCTAGAGTTTGAAGTGGGCGATAAAGTGTTCTTACGGATATCTCCCTGGAAGAGAGTCATGTGATTTGTAAAGAAGGGGAAGTTAAGCCCTAGATATATCGGTCCTTTCGAAATATTGGATCGTGTAGGGAAGGTAGCTTACCGATTGGCGCTTCCACAGAATCTCTCTCAAGTTCATGATGTGTTCCATGTATCTCTCCTGAGAAAGTACATACCTGATCTTTCACATGTACTCAGCTCAGAAGTTGTACCGCTGGAGCAAGATCATTCTTATGAAGAACAGCCGATAGAGATTTTGGATCGTAGCGAAAAAGTCCTACGAAACAAGACCACTCGATTGGTGAAAGTTTTATGGAGGAACCACCAATTAGAAGAAGCTACATGGGAGCTTGAGGATATGATGAGGGAGAGGTATCCTCATATGTTTGTTACAAAGTGACGAATTTTAAGGGATAAATTCATTTTAAGGGGGGTAGAATGTAACACCCGAGACTTTTATGTTATATAAATGATCAAAGGAATCTTTTTCTACACAACACTTTCTTGGCTTTCTTTACACGAAATCGCGACCTTTCTTGATAGCTTGCGTCGTACGCAATACCGAGTTTCACTAAACAACGATATGCTATTAAAATATTATTAAAACTAGCCGTTATGAATAGTAATAACCACTTTTTGATACTTTGTAAATTTTATTTTTCAAAATGGAATTCATTTTTGGATTCGGAATACCGAAATTAGCCTAGCGTGAAATTTTGGTATTTTTCTGAAAACATTCAATTTTTGATGAATAGTGAAACCACTAAGTGGTAGGTTAAAAACTGAATTTTGCATAAAACATAATTTAACCGCTTCTGTGAATGGAATTTCAAAAATCTGACAGACACATATGATATCAGTAAGTAAAATGTTGTTCAATGAGATAAAAATAATTTTTTGGTGAATAGTAACTTTTTACGTTCTTTACCGCGGTTAATAGTAAATAGGGTAACTAAGGGTAAATATGATATTAATATTACCATAACAAATGTCCTAATTTTATTGGATAAGTGTAATTCGACCAAAAACAACCTTATTAATATAATATGACCATTTAGGCCCACATGGATTAGATTAGGACATTTATTATTAATTTATTTAAAGAAGGGTTAAAATAGTTAAAATCAAAGTTTAATAAGTAATTAATTTTTAATATGGGGTTATACATAAGATAAATTCGATTATAATAATTCATAAGAAATCTAAACAGATTTTCTACATAATTATATTTTATTTATAATTTTTAGACTTTAAATATATTTATTTATTTATGACACAATGATGATGCAGTAATTAACTTATTAATGAAATATTGACATAATTGATGTTATAAACACCGAAATAAATGTAATTTGAGACTTTTTATGAATAACAATAATTTTCTAGGTTAATTTGACATGTTATTATTGATTTAATTAACTTATTTCGAAATAATAATTCGGTTATGATTTTCATAAAAATCAATTACTAAATAGTGTCAAAATTGACATAAAATAGTTTTTAAAACAAATATTATATTGGTAATTGTTATTTTATTCATAAAAATAAAAGGTTCAGCCAAATTTCTTAGATAAGGTTATATATATTAATAATAAACAACTTGGGGTTCGTTTGGCTGCGTATAGTAAGTTTATTAACCTTATAGTATAAGAACACAAGAAGACATGGTAAAAGTAAAATTATTTAACTTAATGTTAAATCTAAACGATAAGGTTAAAATAGGAACCTAAACTTGTCTTAATTCTATTGGAAGAGAGTATGTCGACCCATCCCCACCTTAGATTCTAAATAAATCAATTTGGAGCTATTTAAAACAGATCTTGACCTTATAATTAAATAATAGTTTTAGTTATTCCAAAGGTGCCCCTCTCCTCCCTTATAAAAGGACACCTCCTCCCCCTCTTCCTCACACCACTTTGAGCCTTCTAGCTCGGCCAACCCCTGCCAATTCCTCCTCTCCACTTCCCTAGAAACATCCTAGAGGTTCTGGTCTTCTTCAAAGACCCATTTTAGTGCCCTAAAAGGAGGTCTCAAAGAAGCACTTCAAAGAAGAGGTAATGTCCGTTACCGATTCTTTCATCTTTATTTCTTCTTCCACTTATTATTCTTTAGTTGTTTAATTATGAAGTAATAACATCAGTATCACTCATATACTGATATGTTTTTATAAGTATGAAACAACCCTATTTCTCCATCTATCCATCCTACGGAAAAAGAAATCACCGCGCGTGCGTACGTACGGAATACCGTCTCCACGCCGTGGTGTGATCTATTTTCCACCACCACCTTACTTGGATGGGTATAATGGTGTAAATAATGACTATATATGTCTATTATAAAGTGATATTTATTCTAAAATAGTATACATATACTCCAATACAATTCCACGATCATAGGAACGATATCATCACTCTTGCGTACGTACGGAATACCGTCTCCACGATGTGATGCGACTCGTTCTACATGATCTTAATTTCATAATGATTATATAAATGAATTGAATTAATGAATATGATATATATTACACTAATACCATTCTGTAAATGAGGTATCTATAACCTAAAGATAATAATATGAATTTATTCGACAAAACACACATAAAAACAAAAAGATATAAACACCCGAATAACAAGTAGCAATGAAATCTTACTACTAAGAAGCTAAGAATATGACCATATATGATATCATAAAAATAAGTATGATTCTGTAATAAGTCAACAACATTATTTAAATCATTATACAGGAGGTTCGGACACTTACAAATCAAGTCGGACCTAAGGTAAGGGAAATATCACAATCTCACTTTTATCCGAGATTGTTTTTACTTTGGTAATTACTGGGGTCTATTTTATCATCCACATCCATGTTCCCTCAATATGTAATATTATTTCCATCGTTCTACAATAGTTTATATCCAATTTTACCCTTCAGTAAGTTTTTTGTAAATGATATTAAAGTAATCTTTTGTTGTTTTTCGTACGAGGTACATTTTGACTTTTCCGACAAAAGTATGAAGAATGTTTTATTTAACTTATACAGCATGAATGGATTTTTAAAACATTATTTCCAAGAATATTCCTTTAAAAGTTTTCATGTTTATTTTTAATCAACTTCTTTTAGTTTATAATTGTATGACATATTAATAAAGGAAAAGTGTTTTTGAATAAGAATGGATATTTTCCTCAAGAATTCATTTCAAGTGTTTTATCAAAATTATTTTCCATCTAAGATAATATAGGGTTCTGATTTTATCCCTATTATTGAATTGATTTTATTATGTTGTGATGGAAGTATTTTTATGAATTCCTCTATCTTATATGAATTTTTTTATGATGTCATGATGTTTAAGATTCCCATTTTTATTACATGGGTTATGCTATGATATATGGTTTATGATTTTGTGGCACACATAAGAATGGTATCATTATTAGATGGGTGGGACCTATATCTCCCTCCAATGCATTGGGTAAAGATTTTATATCTCATTAGATAGACATGGCTGGAACGGTAGGTTATACCGGTTCAGTGAAAGAGGACTGAAACGAGGGTGACTCGGTTCAGAAAGGGACTTTGTCCACTAAGATAGTCTTGGCAAGGAGTCTTGACTAACAAGAAATGATTATCTATGATTATGTGTGTATGCCACAAAGTTTCATGTTTTAAGTTATGATTATTGTGATTACATTTCACTACCATGATTTATCACATGTTATTAAATTATGATCTCTTTTGCAGGTTAAGATTTCCAAAAGTTATGTGCTTATTTATATGATGTTATTGATATGTCTTTTGTTTGCCCTTAATGAGAATTTGAGCTCACCCTTTTGTATGTTTTATTTCCCCAGGCCAGGAAGAAGGTTATTAAGTAGACTATGCCAAAAAGGGACTCTAGATATGATGAAATAAATGGGAGGAAAAGTAGATTCTTTATGAACCAGTTGTTTATGTTTCCCAGTTTCTAAAGACAATATACCTATACGGTCCTTTCGTGGTTTTGTTATATGTTGTAATAAGTATGCTTCAATTTTGAAGTATTAACAATGTATGTAATGTATGGGTCGTCATACGGTTATCAAGGCATGAAACAGATTATACACGTAACCCAAGGGGTAAGATTGATCGATTATTTGATGGGTTAAAACCATTTATCCTTCGATCATTAGTTTTACAATACTTCTCATCGTATGAATATATTGTCTCATGTGTTATCAAGAGAGAAAATTAATTTTCCAAGTCATACAAATTTCATGAAAATAATTATACGAAAACATATTTTGAACAAGTTGATAATGGAAATATAGGGAAGAAGGAAAAAGTTGAATTTCCATCCTACAGTAAATGTGGGAAGAAACACCATGGTACTAGCCTGGAGGGAATTGGATTTTGTTACATGTGTGGTGAAAATGACCACCAAGATCGTGATTGAAAGTTAAGGAAAGAGGATTTCAATGTTGATTCTATAATTGTAGAGAAATGGGGAATTATGAAAATTAATGACCTATGAACCAAGGAAACATAACTCAGAAAAGGCCAAGGGAGAAAGGCCAATATAATGTGATCCCTACTACTAAGGTTGAAGCTTCGAATGACGTTGTGGAATGTAGCTTAATGGTTTCCTCAAATTTAGTAAATGACATATTTGATTCTGGATCATAGAATTGTTTCATATCTTCTTAGTTTTCTATGAAAATTAGATATTTCCAAATTGATTTGACAAGGGAGTTGTCAGTCAAAACCCACAAGTGAAGTATCATTGTAACAATTTTTTTCAAATCAGTTCTGATTTGATCATATAAATATGCTTTACATTATGTTCTCTCATCATACCATTGATTTAATTTGATACAATCCTCAGTATGGATTGGATTTCTGACCATTATGAGAAAATTTATTATTAGAAGAATAAGTATACAATTTCCGATATTGATAAGGAGTACCTTATCCTTAGATCAGAAATGTCACAATCTGATTCTTATCTAGATGCACCCCCAGTAGTTGTACTAAATTTAATTATTGGGGAGGAATATAATTAAATAACTGTGGGTGAGGAAGGTAATGTTCAAATAGAGGATGTACCTATTTTAAAAGAATTTGTTGATGTGTTTCCAAAGGATTTAGCAGAACATCCTCTAGAATGAAAAATTGAGTTTTCTATTGATTTAATTCCTTGTTCAATGGTGATATTGGAGGCTCCATATAGAATGACCACTGTGGAATTAGTGGAACTAAAGATACAACTAGACTAATTGAGTAATAATGGATTTATTTTAACTAGTGTTTCTCCATGGGGATCCCTTATTCTTTTTGCTAAGAAGAATGATGGATCTATGAGGATGTGCATTGACTATAGGGATATCAATTCTATAACAATAAACAACATGTATCCTCTACCTCAGATTAATTATTTAGCCAACCAAATTCATGAAGATAAATATTTTTAAAATATTGTCCTTCGATCTGGATATCACTCGTTGTGTGTAAAGAAAGAATACATTATGAAGCTATCTTATTGTACCAGGTATGGGAATTACAAGTTTAGGGTAATTGCTTTCAGACTGTCATATTCACCCTCTGTTTTCATGGATCTAATGAATATAGATTTCACATAATATCTTTATGACTTTGTAGTGGTATTTATTGACGATATCCTGGTATAATCCAAAATATACAAAGATCATGAAAACCACTTGAAAAATATTCTAAAGAGTGTTAGACGAAATCAATTATTTGGGAAGTTTAGCAAGTGTGAGTTCTGGATTCAAGAGATTTCTTTTCATGGCCATATTGTCTGTAAGGATGTAATCTATGTTGATCCTTTGAAGAAAACATCAATACATGATTTTTCTAGCACCAACGAGTATATCTAAGGTATCTAGTTTAATTGGTTTAACTGGTTATTATCGGTGTTTCATACATGAGTTTCCCTAATTGGATAACCCATTAACCAAGCACACACATAAAGGGGTTAAATTTTTAGGAAAAATAGAGTTTGAAGAATGTTTTTAAAAATTGTAGAAAATATTATTAAATGCTATTATCTTGAAACTATCATTGGGGAATGATGGGTTTTTTAATTTTAGTGATGATTCTAATAAAAGACATGGTTGTGTCCTCATGTAGAATGATAGAGTTATTCCATATGCATCATTATGGCTAAAAATTCATGAACAAAACTACCCTAATCATGATCTTGAGTTAGAATCTATAATATTTTCTCTTAAGATATGGAGACACTATCTCAATGGTGAAAAATGTGAGATATATACTAATCATAAGAGTTTCAAGTACATTGTCTAATAGGGAGAACTCATCATGGGGAAAAGTAAATGGATTGAACTACTCAAGGATTATTATTTCCCAATACACGACCACCCATGGAATGAAAAATAAGGTGGAAGATGCTTTGATCATTAAGGATCATTGAGTTTTGAACAGGATGAAGGTTGAAAGGGGTCATATGTTCTTTGATCTCATAAAGATGGATATTGGAATAATAATGAAAGTTGAAACAACAATAGTTTTTAAAATCGTTGCAACATCATATTTACGAGAAAGGATAAACTGTTCTCTGACAGATGATCAGGAGTTTCAAAAGAAAATTAAAGTTGTGAGTAATGTGAGATTGATTTATTTCATATATGAAGACGGAAATTTAAATTTGGGAAGATAATTTGTGTTCCAGAAATGTCTAATATAAAAATGTAATTGTTGGATAATTCTCATAGCTTTAATTTATCTATACACCCTGGTATCACTAAGATGTATAGATATTTGAAGGAATATTTTTTGTTGGACTACATGAAAGGGGGGATGCTAATTATGTGTGATGATTTATGGTTTGTCCATAGGTGAAGGATGGAAGACAATATCCTAGAGACGTCATGAAACCTGTTCCCATACCTGAGTGGAAATGGGATGATATTATGATGGACTTTTTCATGGGGCTACTAAAGACCCCTATAAGGAATTATGCAATATGGGTCATTATTGATCATCTTACCATGTCAAAAAAATTTCTAACTATAAGAGAAGAATTAACCCTTGAATGCTTAGCAAGAATATATATTAATGATGTTTTAAGATGTCATGGATTACCCCAATCTATTGTTTCTGATCATGATCCCTATTTTACATCAAGATTAAATAAAATATTTCATAAGGCCCTGGATACTGAACTTCATTTGAGTGCTGCCTACACCCCTCTATCTGATAGACAATTAGAATGGACTATTAAAACCTTAGAATGCATGTTGAAATCTTTCTCACATGACTTTCATGGTATGAGGGATCAATATTTAACTATAGTATAATTTTACTATAATAGTACCTTAAATTCAAGTATTCAGATGGCACCATATTAGTTTTTTATGGAAAAAAAATGTTTCACACCATCCTGTTGGGATTAGGTTGGTGAAAGAAAACATTTAGACCCTGAACATGTTGAGGAAAAAATGGGAAAGATGAATATTATCCCAACCCACATCAAAGAATCTCAGGTAGGATATCATGTTTTCATGAAGGTATCTCCATGTAAGGGTGTTATACAATTTGTGAAGAAGGGTAAATTTAGTCCCAGGCACATCAGACATTTCAAAATTCTACAATGAATAGGATTTTTAGCATATCATCTGGAAATTATTCCATGTCTCTCCAAAGTTCATGATGTGTTCCATGTATCACTATTGAGAAAATACATTCCAGACCCAATCCATGTACTCACTTATGATAAAGTTGAACTGGAACCCGATATTACATATTTTGAGGAGCATATTAAAGTTCTTGATACTAGAGAACATGTGTTGATAAACCAGATGACTCTACTGGTAAATGTTCTTTGGTAAACGATAAGATGGAAAAGTCAATGTGGGAGCCTGAAGAACATATGATGAAGAACCACTTGGGGATCTATTGTCTTTTTATTGTATGTCTTATAACCATGTAATATAATAATAAAAGAAGACATTGTAAATGTTAATCTATTTATCTAAGAGTAAAATCTAAAACATAAGGTTATAATGTTGACCTAAACATGTTTAAAACCTATTGTTTGATAGTATTTCGACCCATCCCAACCTTATCCTATAAATAAATCAATTTAGAGGCACAATAAACCGAAAATGATTTTATACAAAAATAATATTTCATGATTTTTCTAAAGTGACCCTCACCCCTCTTATAAATGAGTATTTTCCCTTCTCTCAAAATCAGACCTCCAAAGCCTTTTGGCTCAGACAAACCCTACACAAATATCCTCCCAAATACAATCACTTCAATATATATGCATTAAATTAATCATAAATACATCCTATGGATCCCTTTTTATCAAATCAAAAAAGAAGAACCCTAAGAAGAGGTAAGTATTTCATCATATATTTCAAAGTTCTTTTCTTCTTCGGAATCCTCTTTCTTTGTTTTCTCTGTAACAAAATAATAAATCTAGTACCTTCCACATACTATTATATTATTATGAATATGTTACAACCATATTATTTATTCTATTCATCCTATAAATGAAAAAGTCACCATACGTGCGTGCGTATGACTTATAGTCTCCACGTCGTGGTGTAGTTTTTCATTCAACACATCCTTAATTGGATGGGTATAATAATGAGTATAATTGATGTAGATAATAAATATTACATGTTAATTATTCTGTATTTATAATATACCAACTGACTACAAAAAATTTCACCATTAATAGAATGATATAATCGCTCATGCATACATACGGATTCCCACCTCCACGACGCGATGAGATTTCATTCCCCATCGTAAACATTCATTAATAATATTCATTTGACAATTAAAAATAATTTTTAATAACGTAATATAATTCTATATATGAATAAAATATATCCTATCCATAAAAAACATGACTAACATAAGAAACAATATAATGGAAAATGAACCAGTTAACACCCGAAATAATGAAACTAATGTAATATTATTAACAAAACAATATTAGAAGATCATATATAATATCATATTTAGGCATATGGTTATTTTATAATTTAATAAAAATGATTTAACTATTATACATGAGGTTTACATACCCTCGAACAAGGAAAATTACAATGTAAGTGTTAATTTTTCCATATCTTTTTTATCCAGGGTTGTTAATAATTATATATCTACAAGGACATCTTTATCATCCACATATTTTTTTAGAAATGTATTTCAAAACATTTTTACTATTTACTAGACTATGAGTTAAATTCATTTATACCATTTTTTTACTTTTTTTAAAATGTTTTGAAAGTAATCTTCTCAACGTTTTCCAAATAAGGTACTTTATGACCTTTTCAACAAATTTAGGTAAGAATGTTTTTTAACATATAAGGCGGGTGAAACTATATTCCACCAATATAAAACCCTTAAATCTTATGTTAAAATATTATAATAATATTTATAAAATAATTATTTTCATCACATTTAAATGATTTCAATATAAAAGGAAATTTTTCACTCTAATTATTTTTGTATTGATTTCATTTATGTCAACATCCTTAGTTGGATTTAACATTTTTTTGAGGTTGATTTATAAAGATACAATCATTCATATTTTTTTGATGTTTTTGTGATATTTTTGACTTTGGATGTGCTATTTTTATACCATTATTGATTTATGGTTAATGTTTTTACATTTCATATGCTAGTTCTAATATGAATTTTTATATTATGTTTCAAAATTTTCGTATGATGAATGCATTGGACAGTGTAAGTGATGGGTGGAGCCCGCTATATCTCCTCGATGCATCAGTAGGTATGATGAGACAAACTAGTGTCTTAGAATAAGTCTTTGATAAAATCTTATTGTTAGTCCCAGCATGAGGCATTGACTGTGTGGTTATGGTGTCCAACATTATGCATTCCATCATTATAAAATTAGATATTCATATTATATGTTATTATTCAACTAGTAGAATATCCATGTGAATAATTAAGTGGAATTATTTGATTTATATTTTACATAGTATGTTGAAATTTAATTTTAAAATTCTTTTGTTTTAGTCTTATACATGACCTTAAATGTTTATACTTATTTATGACAGTTTTATCTATATTGTAATCCTTACAGAGCATTTGATACAACCCCTTTCTTATGTCTTAATTTTCTAGGATGTGAAGAGGTATATTATTAATAAAATCTAGGGATATGAAAAAGGATATGAGTGTGTTTAAAGGGGACACAATGTTTTTTTTATTTAATTATGTAATGTAAAACTTATATATGTATCTAGTACTTCCAAGGCTACTAAACTGATTAGACTTTCAGGACATGATTCCTTGTATCATGCCAATGTTATTTAATAATTCACTGAATATGGGTAACTAAGTTTGGGGTATTACAATACAGTTGAGGAAAGAATCATTTCCCAGATACAATGAATACAAATATTTAAGGGAAACATAATTTTCATTAGTTACAGCTAAATTTTTAAATGATATGTTATTGAGAAAAAATTAATAATATAAAATTCATCAGAAATATAGGTTTTCAAATATATTCATGTGTTTTGAAAAAATACTGATAAGTGTTAATATTTATGGATGAATGATGGTCTATTAATACTCTATAAGTTAAAAAACATTTCATTTATGAAATTTTGTAATGAATGCTGAAAATGATCAAATTTATCATAAATTTAGGAAGTCTCATTTTATATTGTGTAATATTTCTATGATAACCTAAAATATCATTTATAAATCATTTTTTAGTTAAAAATTATTTTCTAAAATTATTTTAAAAAATATGGATACTTAATTAAAATATTATTTATCAATAAGAGAAAGAAGGTCAACTTTTATTTTTAACAATCCATGTGAAGTAGTAAAATAAATTGAATCATTGTAAATCATGAATATATATATAATCATGGAAAAATTTAAAAGGTGAAATATATACACCAAATAAATGTATATTGGTGAATATTACCAAATAAATCTCAATAGAGTGGAAATTGATACGTAATCCATTACCTCATGTATCGATTTAGTTAAACATTCTCAAAAATCCATTATAATAAATTATGATTTATTATAATTTCATAACAGAACCTTATAGATATATATAATAATATAAATTTTCCATTTATAACATTTTATTACATATTTTTTAACAATAATTTAGAATTATCATTATTCAGGTGTTAGCAATATTTTTTTCATCGATGTTTTGATTTAGTAATTATCATACTTGTATAATTATTGTGATTCCATCATCTCCAAAATTCTATTCATTACATAAATATATTATATAAATATAATATACATACATTTATAATCATCCATAAAATATAAATATAGAAATATTAATTACACTATTCTAGGAGATGATAGGCCAAACATATGCCTTAACATAATTTTCACTTTTCAAAAGATTGAATGAATTAATGGTGAATAATAAATAATATTTCAGGATTCATAATTTTATCATATATATATATTATATGTTCACTAAATCAATTATTATTACAATAAACATAATAAAAGAAGAATAAATATGATATATAAACATTATTACACTATTTATAACAATCTAATTTAATGTGGTGATGAAAAATGAATGACACCGCTATGTGGAGACGACATTCCGTACGTATGAATAAGGGATGTTTTCACATTACATATGACATAAAAGAAATTTAATATTGTAATAAAATAACCCTAATAATGCCTCATTATACTTATTTAAATTAGTATTTTACTTTATGATGGGTTAAACACATTAATGGGACATACAAGAAGAATAAACTTGGATGAGTCATCAAAGATGATTAACTATTCCTTAGTAGACATCCAATAGAACTATTCTTAGGAGATCTATGATAGGTAAATTGAAAGGTATAAAACCTATAGAACAATTATATTTATTTTTATAACTGGAATGGGTATGGTTCTATCAAGAAATATGTCTCAATGTGGTGTAATGAAGTGAAAGGAGAGGTGTCCTTCAATAATTGAGGGGAGTGGAATTCATTGAATTTGGTAAAGTAATTAATTCAAGTATAATAATTTTATTTCCTAAATAAAAAAAATTTATATAATATGATTATAATATGAATATTTTTCTAAAACATCTAATAAAATAAATTTTAATTTTTTTGGGTATATATTCACCTTTATCTTTTTTATCCCCTTGATTACCCATTTGAAAATTTCCGTAAAATAAATGTTTTTATTATTTGTGAGAGAATAATGATTCAATAAAATGAAAAATAATCCATAAATGGACCATTTTTTATTTTTATAACCATATGAAATTAATTTTTCCAAACTATTTTTTTTATGAGTTTTACATAATTTAATAAAATATTATAATCTATAAATTAATATTAATGTCATTTTTTACACTATTCAATTAATCTGAATTACAATATGGAATAAAAAGGGAATATTCTAATATAATCCATTCAAAAATTATTAACATGTTATAATTATATGATAAAATCATGGAAAACAATAATTCTTTTAAATTATATTAGTTTTAGTAATTAAGAAATATCTATTTTCATTTTCTATTAATTAAATAAATATTGTGTAGTCGTAGTGAAGGAATTTAATGTTATTATTTTATTACAAAATTTTTCCAATAAATTAACATGAGAAAAGTAAAATAAATATAAGAAAAAAAATTTAAGAGTTTTCAAAAAACATTCATATCCATATTATAATATATAAAAAATTAAATGAAAGAGACATAAATTTATGAATTTTCATTACTGAAAATAATATAAATTTCAATACGAAAATTAGTTCCAAAATTCAGTATAATAGAATTTTTGTTTGAAATAGGAATATTAATTCCAAAAAAGGAAATAAATATTAGTTTTCGATTGAATTTCAATGCATTACCACAATATTTTTAATCTTAATTTTTTGATTTATTCGTTGGTGATATAATAAATATTATGATAGTCACTATTTCTAATGTACTAAAATAAAATGGGAATATTAACCAAATTTGAACCCTAAAATACAAAATATTCTATCTATTTTTCATTAATATTTTATATAAATGTATGAAATTAATTTATGAATAAAACAAGAAATGAAACAAAAAAAAATTTAGAAAAATTCCTTTTATGTTTCATAATAATTCTATAGAAAATGAATGATTAAAAATCATTCAAAAGAAAATAAATATAATTATTAATAATATAATTTTAAAATATTTCTTTTAGTCCATTTAAGTAATATAACATTGTAAATTCTTTAAAAATATAGTTTTCAATACGAGCTGTTTTTCCCTATTCTTTGAAAATAAAACAATTTTGAGAAATAATAAAAACTCACCATAAAATAATTTTCATATAATTACTCAAGATATTATTTTCAATTCATGATATACATTTTATAAAATTGAAAAAAAATTAATTATAATATTTCCTCACTGAAATTAAAAAATTTTATTTTTTAAGAAAACTAATTTTTGAATATAAAAAATATTTTACTAAAAATATGAGAATTTATTTAACTATAATTAATAACTAATTTTTTATCTAGTATATCCTTAATATAAATTATAAACTATAGTAATTACTATTCATACATTCAAAGTAAATTGATGGGTTAAAATTTTCATAAAAAAATTTTGTGGTTCAGTTGGGATTAGTGTATTGAATAGTATAATCTATTAAACATAATGTTCTTAAAAACTCTTAATATTAAATTATTACATCCAAAAAAAATAATCCTCAAAATTTTAATGAGTATTACATTGTTAAAATGAGAGGTTTTTTCACCCTTATAATTTTCTTGGGTTCCCACATTTCTTCCTCAATTTTATGATTTCTCCAATGTTCATTTACTATTCGAGCAGTCTAATTCCTCAACACTTTCTCTCTAGTGTGATAAATCTCTATATGATATTCAAAGTATTATAGATATGTATCAATTTATAATTCATTATTGGTCACAAAATTCATTTGTTATAAAATATAATTCCTCCAAAAGTAGATATAAAAGACATCCCGACCTTTAGAGAGGCTTGGTGGCATTTCCTATCTATAAGACAAAACTACAATTATTTATAAAATTTCAAAAGTTATAATGTACATGGGTCACAATATTTTATTCCTACCAATCCTTATAACATCCTGTCATGGAGATTCCTTTTTTAAATCATGATTACCATCTTAAAATTCCTAATCTTTCCTTTAGATATTGATATAACTCCTTTACCTACATTTATCTACTTTAATATGAGTATGAATTACATTTAACTTTGTCGTTCCCTAATTAGTATGATCTAGAACCACATGTTTTCTATCATCAAATTCCTCCCAACAATATGGAGCATAACATATTTTAATATATAGTTATTAATATGACACCATTTGAACTATTTAATAGCAACTATATTTTTATGAAATATATACCAATATTAAATAGATTCCCACGTAACATGAATGAAATGTAATAATGAAATCAATAAATAATAAAATGATTTAATATCTAGTTGGATAATCCATCAGTATGAGTTTGATAGGTACTATCATATTATGCATAGTATCCAGAGCTTTATGAATAATTTTCATGAATATTGATGTAAATCAGGGATCAATACCAGACAAAATTCGGTGAGGAAACCCATGAAAGCTAATAACATAATTAATATCGAGTTAAACATGGTTTTGAAGAGGTAAATCATCTCATATAGAACTAAAATTTTCATATTTGGTTGCGAGATCTATAATAAGATGTGTTTTATCATTATTTCCATGATTTTATAGAAATATAGTGACAAATTCCATAATAATTTCATCTTATTTAAAAATTTAAATATTTATAGGTAGTGTGACACCTCTAAAATGTTGTCTCGTGTCCATTAAATATTCACAAACCAAGTATATAAACAAATAATTAGAAGGTTAGAACATTGAATTATCCTAGAAAAACATTCATTCAAATATCTATACATCATGGAGATACAATGTTTTATAGAGACAATTGATATTTTAGGTTCATCCAATAATTATATTTTAATAAATTTTATATATGGGACACATAAACCCTTTCTAATTTTTAAAATTAAATATTCATATTAAATGTCAAAAAAATTCCCATCATTTTTGGATTAAATACTGTTTTTATGATTGTCAACATAAGGTTGATTAATTTTTTCCCAATTATATTAATGATAGTTTGGTATTCATTTGAATAATTCGTGATGTTTCCCCTTCCATAAGAATTTATGTATGTATCGTTACTAAATCAATAAATAGGGGATCTCTCTCAATCTACTTTTTAACCAGAACACAAAGTCATTTATTGCTTAGTGAATTCGCTACCTTATTTTCTTTTCCTATGTGGTAGTGTATTGAGAAATAATAATCATTGAGTAAATAAATTCATCATATCTTTCTCATGTTAGTATACTTATATGGGAAGATGTATTTTATGATCGTATGGTCCATGTATATCTCTTATCAATCACTATTTAGAAAATGTATCAATATATTTTAATAAAAAAATACTGAACTACAATTGAATATCATTAGATGGATAGTTCTACTGATGAATATTAAATTTTCATGATGCATTAGAGATAAAAATTTTTATTTTTCATAGGGATGAAACCAATTAACATCTTCAATTCATGAATATATTAAAAAATACATCTTTTTATAATGGAATATTCAAAAAACGATCCTTCTCCAATATCCACATTACCTATTCCAAACATTTTCCACATTTATTTTCCTAGATGAATTTATCCCATTTACAAGTAAGCTTGGTTAACATGTAATCTAATCAGGGAACCATTTTAAAAAAATCACTAATATAAAACCACCATATGAATCAAAATATGTAACATTATTATTTTCTTTGGTGTAGGACATTCCCTAATATTTTTTTTGTAGGATCTAAAGATATTCCATATTTTTAGACAATATGGAAAATACAAGAATCATTCTCATGACAAATTTTACATATTATAAATTTATTACCAAACTATTTTCATATTTGATTTCCATGAATAATATTTATGGGATTCTTAGGATTCTCATAGATTTTATATTACAACATGATTTATTTAATAAATACCAAAAAATAATTATAGTGATTATCTTTGATTACTTTATTAACTAGATTCGTTAAAACATTGGGTGTGTTAGTCAAAAAATGGAAATACCATTATCTTATAATATCCATTCCTCCTTCATAGTGATATATTAGGATTATATACTATAATTAAACCTAAATGTTGATTCCCATAATAAAGTTAAATAATTGAAAAATATAGAGCTCTAGGAATGTTATTGAATAAGTTATCAATGCATTGAAGATGATACTTTTTCACTATTTTAATAGCATTTATATCACTATAATCAATTTTGATCCTCATATCACTATTTTTATTCCTAAATAAAATAATAGTATCTCCCTAATTTGAAACTGTAGAGAATATAAATCCCCTTCCACACATCATCTATAGTAGTTATTTCTACACCACTAATTCCATAGTTGTCTTTCTATAGGGATTAATTGATATGGGTATATCATTATGGATTATATCAATTGAAAATGAACTAAAAATATTATGTCAAAGCTATTTATTTGGAAATACATAAATTTTCCCTATATATTTTGTAATTATTCAATTTGAATATTTACTTTTCATCCATAGAATATGTTTGTTCTTCCTCAACAAGAATCTCATTGGGAAGTTCTACTAGAGGTGGACTTTTATATGAATCAAATGTTTAATTATCCCTTCTTAAGATATTGATGACCATATCCTCATTGTAAATAGTAATTTTCTTATCATTTTAAAATCAAATATACAATATATTTCGAAATCCAATCGATAACAAGGATTATATAACTATAAATCATTTCTATAATAAGGAAGCTTAAAAATATGTCATTTTAGTGGGTCCTAGCAATACTTGATTGACCCATCCTTGTTGTGGTGAGATTTATAAGAGGATTTGTGACTGAAAACTATATTATTATGGCATTAGGGAAATGTCCAATTTTATGGGAAAATAATGAAGAGATAAAAGAGTGGAAATATCTTAAATTAAAAAAGGCATTAGATATGTTTTGAAGAAATGATTTAAGTATATACCACCACATCATTAAGAATATAAAACTCATGTGTAATGATTAAATTATCTTATACTTATCCTCTTAACATATTTTATGGTATGTTCCATTAATTCATGGGTGATTGGATTAAATAATGACCAATTTATCAATGGTTTCAAATATATAAATAATATTGGTTTTATTGTCCATTAATTCAATTTCTATATAACCCATATCTATTAACGTTAAATTAACTCCCATGATCATATTGAATTTTCAAAGATGGTTTATTGGAAAATTTTTAGATTATTGGAATTTTATTGTTACCATATTCTTCTTTGATGATTTACCATTTTCATGTTTCTCACGTGACCACTAATTATATTTATTTCCAATGATGATATATGATCTAGAAAATTGATTCTCTATTTTTATGGAACACAATACTATTTCACCATATGATGAAACTAACAAGAAACCAAATCCCTTCGGAGGTTTTCTATAAGTACTTCAATAAAATGGTAAATATTTCCATTGGAGTAATTATATAATCTATAGAATAATTGGATTTTATTGTAAAGGTATAATCATCTATAACACACTTTCTTTATACTTTTACTTTAATAATAGGTAAAATATCTTCATTTGAGTTTTCCCTCATGATAGAAATATATATTTAACAAAATAACATAAAATGATATCAACACCATATATTATATTTTTTTCTTGTGCTCATCATCCTCCAAATTAATTTTTTTTATTATGCCATTTTTAGGTACCATTGGATTAGTAGTTCAATATATTGATAAAGGATTTTGTCCCATGAAACAATGTAATATAGTTGTATCATGCATCATGAAATCATTTTTTTCCATAAGTGAATTTTTATTAGATATAACTTGGGTTAGCTTCCCTAATATGTTCATAATCATCCTAGCTCCAACACGACCTTTAATGGATTTCTATGTGCATCAATCTGCACAATGACCATGGTTATTGATTCCATTTCTTCCATTAGAGTAAATGACTATATATTGACACAAATGGTGATAGATCATAATCATTATGTACATTGAACATAAAATTTAAAACCCTCTATAAATTATGAAATTCTATTTGATATTTTGATAATTATCTTCTTAGTAGTGTTAATTTAAAATATAGTTCCCATGTATTGAAAAAAAATATTTTTATAGAAAATGAATCAACCCCAAATCAAATAACATATTCCTACTCTATATTTCATTAAATTTGAATACCTAAAATAGATCTAATCACATAGGATCAATTAATTTGATTGCCTTGGATAACCAGATACATAAATTATTTACACATCACATGGGAAATAAAATATAATCCTAAAAAATAAAAATTTAAGCATCATTGAAACTGGTCCAAATATATATTAATCATAAACAAGGGAAAGAAAAAAATATGGGTTATATCAAATAATCAATAATGGTTTGGTCCAATGGAAGCTATTATGAGAAAATAAGGAATAATCAACATGTAAAGGTAAAAAACTAAAGGATAAATGCATTTATTCAATATCTGATCAAAAAATGAATCCTTGAATAATATAAATGTAGAAAGATAATGGGTAATAATAAATGAATTATCATTGATGGAATTGAATACTATTGGTGTCAAGATTTCACATATGATGATATCTCTACTGTCATGTTATTCTACTAATACAATTTAAAATTATGGTTAATGCCCCCTTTTAATTTGGGCCACTGATTTTTCTAATGAGTCTAGTCAAATCATTAAGGTGATAAATAAATTTGGGCACCATCATTCACTAATTTTCAAAATAATTCATCATTAATTGAATTATATATTTAATTCATGAACAATATTCCATATCAATAAAAGTCCATGTTATTTAAAAAATAAAAATTTTCAACATTCTTTCCTCAATCAGATAACATTCAATTTAAAACAATATATATATGAATTGTATAGATGTTTTTTAAATTTTAATATCCAAGATAAAAATAATATAGATATTTATGATAATTTATTTTTCAATAATAACATGATATTTAATATCTAGATGGAATGATAATGAGTGAAAAATTAATAATATAGAATTCCACAGAAATATTGGTTTTGAAATAAGATCATTTCTCAAAAAAATAGAAGAAAAATACAAAAATAATTTTTCCCAAAAATATTATATGTAAAATCTTTTTAAACTTTTATAATTATATAAATTTTATACAATTGTTCTTGTGGATGGAAGGTTCTTTATCATATTATAAGTTTAAAAACATTCCTTTTGAATTTTATAAGGAATGTCGAAAATGACCCCTTTTGGGAAAAATTATAAAGATAACATTAAGAAATGTAAAAAGATTATGATAAAATATGATATCCATTATAGATAATTTTTTAAATAATAAGGATTTTGGTAATTTATTTGGATGTATATGGGTTTAGAAGAGAATTGTTCCCAATTAAGATGAGAAATAAGACAAAAATTTATTTCAAAAATTATTCTTTAATGAATAAATTGAATTGAATCATTAATATTTATTTATAAATATATATTCATTTAAATTTCATAAAGGGGTAGTATAAACTTCACCTAAATTTAAATAGGTTCATATTACAAAATTATTCACAATTGAGTGGAAATTATGACGATATCCCTTACCACATGATTCCCTTTAGTTGAAAGCGTTTTTAACATCATGTATACCAATTTCGATTAACTAAAAATACAAACCGTAATCGTATAAATTTTTATAATACCATATATGATGTATTTGAAACATTTTTTATTTTTTTTTCAACAATATATTATTTTTATCATTAATTTGTGTGTTAAATACTTTGTTTTTCATGTCTTTTTGGTATGGTAGTTCCATTCCATATACATTTATAGGGTTCAATCAACTCTAGAATTTTATTAATTGTATAAATATCATATATATTCAATATTTATTTATATATATATATATATTCATTCATATATAGATAGAGAATTGAATTAAACTCTTCATGGAGACTGTTTGTCACACATTCAAATAAAAGTTGTTTTCAGTTTTTGACAGATTGAATGAATGAAAGGGGAATGATAATTAATCATTCTAGATTAGTTTCTGTAAAAATTTTATCATATATAAGAATTAAATCAATAATTATTACAATCCATTTAAAACATTAATGAAAAATAGATCACATCACTCTTTGGATGTGGTAGTGCACAAGTACGAACATCCGACATTATAATTTTAAAAAGGACTAGAAGGGAAGAAGGTCTATATTTTATTATAATTACATAATAATATAAATCTAATAAATATAATACATACTGATAATTTACCTTCTAATAACCATCCATGAGAAGTGGTGATGAAAAATTAATTACAACCTAATGTGGAGATAATAATTCATACGTGTAAACAAGTGAAGATTTGTACTCTCATAAGATAAAGAAGTGATAGAATACAAATTTACCACAATCATAGTTAAATATTAGTTTTTTATGATACTATAGTAATTATTTTAGGATGAATATTACATATTAATAGGATGTCTAAGGATCAATGAAAATAAAAGAGTTATCAAAGACAATTAACACTTTCTTGATAGTCATAATTTATATCTCTTATTATGGGAACCAAGGAAGATATTTTCAAATAGAAATATCCTATATAACAATGATAATGTTGTTTAAGAGGGTAATGGGTATGGTTTTTTTCTTGATAGTTGGTTGAGTGTTGTTTAATAAATATATAGGAGTGGTTTACTTTTATAATTTTTAAGAGGGACATTTTTTGAATTTTATAAAATATTAAATTAATAAAAATTATTTTTTTTGTTTAAAATGAATGAAAATTCATTTAATTAGAATATAATATATTTATATGTCCAAAATTTATATTCTATCAAATTATGAATTTTTTTATGTTTTCACACATATTATTTTTTTAAACCCTCATTAACAATTTTGATAAATATGGTACAATAATTGTTTTTTATTTTTTAATGGTCATGAAAATTAATATAAAATTATGAAAGACCCATAAATGGAAAATATCATAGGATTAAAACCATATAAAATTTAGTTAGAAGAATCTAATATTTTTAGGAAGTTTAAATAATTTAATAGTATATAATTTATTATATAATATCAATAAAGTAATTTTTATCACTATTCTTTTAATTTGAATATAAATATATCGTGAAAAATAAAATTCTAATATATTCCTTTCAAAAATTAGTAATTTGTTATTTTTATCAAAAATTTGTTTCTAACACAATAATCATTTCAAATTGTATTAGGTTTAGTATTTTGTTAATGAATTATTTTATTTTTATATTAATTAAATGATGTGTTGGTGTTGCTAAAGAATTTAGTTTTTATTTCCTGACTAGAAATTGTAAATAAATTGCAATTAAATCATTATGAAAATTACGTTCAGAATAAGTTATTATTTTCATTAATAACACATTATTATCATTATGTGAATATATAATAAAAATATAAATCTATAGAGGGGCATTGTGGATTACTATTTACATAAAATAATATAAATTTCACCACCAAGGGGAAATGGATCCAAAATTCCATATAATCAGATTATGGACTAATATAGCCTAATTCCTTCAATTTAATAAAATAATATCAACTATTGTGTTGGTTACTAATTCATTATAAGATAATTTTTTACTATAATAAAATTTTTTCCCCTCGATTGGGGTGGTAAATTATACAGATATAAGTATTCATAATGCATAAAACCAAAAGTTCCCAATTTACATTATTTGTACATCCTAATTCCAGAAATTAGATCAATTTTTCATTATTCCATTTATGTAAATGGGAAAAAAATAATTTTCTGAAAAAATGAGTTCATAGGATAAATCCCTTTTAAATTATAATATAGTTTTTATACACATATCAATCATTAAAAAAAATAAAGATAGTAATTTAAGTATTATTAATAATATTAATCTAATTTTTATTTGAAACCATTTTTAAACATAATTTCACTCTGAAAATTCCTAAAAAAAAATATAGTAACAAATAATATTGCCCACTATTCATTAAAAATTAATATTTAAAAAAATACATAAAACATAAACCTAATATAAATTTCATATGATGAATTAAAAAATTAAGTTCATTTTATCTAACAAAATATATTAAATTAGAAAAGATTAATTACATTATTTTCTTAAAAATGTAATAAAAATCATTTTTCAGGAAAACATTTTTTTGAGAAATAAAATGGTTTTACAATAAAAATTGGGTGTTTATTTCATATGGATAAATGAATAAATTTATATTGAGTAGAAACTTAATATATATTTACAAATATGGTTATTTATTTTTATACACCCCAATACAATGACTAGTTTATAATGGTCCTAATTATATTTTGTGGTTCGTTTAGGCTCACTGTGGCATGTCGTACACACTATTGATAATAGTGTATTTATAAACATGGATATTTTATATATATCAGACCCTAAGGAGCCTTGGTTTGGGAGATTATTAATTGGATAATACATGTTTATTATTTCTTATTGATCTATGAGACTCACTCAATAGACAATCTGGGAATATTGTACGTTGGATAGAATATATACTTATATTGAGTTCGAAACCACACTATATTCTAATGATATGATTTTTTATTTCACTATATTGGTTGGATTAATTGAATGACCTATATACTTATATATTATGGATAAAAACCAACCATTCTAATAAAAATAGAATATATGAGCAGACAGTTTGAAGACTGGGGGACATGATTGAAGCTTTCATATGAAAGATTGGTGAATCATGGTATGATCATGTGACATTAGATAAATTCATATAAAAAATTGTGACTAATATTCATTTAATATGGTATCGTACAAGGATAACATTGTTATGAAATGTGGTTCTCCATTTTGTTATAAAGAGATAGTTTGGGAAGATATTGTGGGTCCTAGTATGATACAAGATACACCTAAGAGGCTGTAGCTAATTTAGAAGATGTTAATCATAGATTGGACTATAAAGAGATCTCCTATCAATATTGATAGGATAAATCTAGAGTTTAATAATGGTGATAGAGGTTTCTTAATGGTGTATCCTCAGTTAGTTCATCAATGGTTAACGAAACAAGGGATGTTGTCCCCATGTTTTGTTGGACCATTAAAGATCAAAGAATTGGATGGTAAATCGTAGTATCATTAGGATATTTATTTATCTAACATAGTTATACATGATGTGTTACATGTTTCTCTATATTTAATGTACATGTTTGATCCCAAAAATGTCATCATATATGAGGATACTGCACTGGATGATGACGCATCATATGTGGAATACCATGTATGGAATTTCGACTATAGAAATAATATCCCATGAGGGATTATGGTGCCACTTTTATGAATTATAGGGTTACATGGATGAATCCAAGAGGTGATATGAGAGTATGAATTATTAGTTTGGTCTCAGGGGATAAATTTTTTTGAGTAAGATCCCTAGTGGCACATATCAAGGATGAGAAGACATTAAAGAGGTATAATGTTGAACTTCATATTATGTAGGTGAATTGCATGTTAATTTCATCCTCTAATCATATTTTTTTAGCTGAGAATTGTTTGAAATGCATTCATGGTTCGTCTTGGTCATTTTGGATATTTTTATGGCTTTCTAATTGTGTATTCTCTCAAACCATATAGATTCACAAGGAAATAATGGAAATATAGGAAGAGGATAAAGGGGTAGTTGATGATTAAGGTGTATAGTTTGAAAAATTGCACAGACAAACCAAGAAAACCATAAAACAATGTCATATTCCCAACAACATAGCTAAGAAATAGTTTATCAACAATTGTGGACAGCCCTTGAAGCTATTATTGAATCCCAATATGTGAATGGTTGGAAAATGATATGTCAAACCATGTCAGCAAACCATGTAAATTTGATATTTATGATTTTAATCAATTTGTATAATCCCTTTAATGGTTATTTTGATCTGTTCATATTTATATATGATGATATTCTAATCATCGAGACTCCCCTTTCCTTATTGGATAATTCCATCTCCTCCAAATAACGATTCCAATGAATCGTAGTGGTTGATAATCTAAAATTGGGGCATGTGATGTAAAACCATATGTTTATTATGTTTCTCCATGATCTACTAATTTTTTATTTATGCAAATAATTTATATGAAATTTAGATTCAAGATGTATCAATTCCAATGAAATAAATGAAGAATTCCTAAATCTTATCCAGTTCAGTGGTGGTTTCAACATGTTAATAGTATATCATTCAAGAAAAGTAAAATTCCTCATGAATGGTGATGGTTTACGATTAATTTTCCATAGATAAATCATCATGAGACTCTTCTTAGTTATTCTCATTTTTAATCTATTTTCCATTGAAATATTTATTATGGATAGATGTTTCTTGAATACACTCAAGATTCACTTCAAGAATCAAGGAGTATTTCATGATCTATTAATTGATAAATAATGAGTCATTTTAATTGGAATCCTATACTTTGAAATGAATCAAAATTGGACTTTTTTAAATATTTTCTATGGAATGTGATTCTATAGCCAAAACTATTTACATGGAATCACCTAATGTCTCTTCTCTAACCTTCTTCATACTTAACATAAACATGAAATAATCATCCATGATGATCGATCAAGATATTTATGGGTGTGTGATGTGTTTTAGCTATTATTATGTTGTAAAACAAGGAGATATCCATCCAAAAACTTATCTCAAGAAGTTATATTTAATTTTATTCTCTTTATTACATGATTAATTGATTCATGCCATTTTGAAAAAGAATTTTTCCTAGGTTGGGTAGTTCTATTATTGTGTGTTTCTATAGTCTTGATACCCATATTTGATCCTCATTTCCATGATTATTACTAAAGTGTCATTTTTAAATGCTTTATTTTGATCACATGTGGTTATATGTTGCAATTATATTACCAATTTGAAACTCTATGTTAATATTATTAACCCCTTCCTCAAAATGTGTGTTAACATGATTTTGGATTTCTGGCCAGTTTTTTATGTAATATTTGGAGATTCATGGTATGATTAACAATTAAAAGTATATTGGGAATCACATGCTGAGATAATGATGATGGAAAAATATAGAGGCCGTGAGCATGATATCATTATACCATAGTTCATACTTGATGCCTCAATGATTTTAAGTAATGTTTCGGAACTCAAAAACCAAGGGATATAGAGTAGCTTTAACTTCTAATGATTTGTGGATGTCTCGTGACATGCCATGCTATATTCCAAGTTCATAATCACTTTTTATATCTTGATCATCCTCATAGAATTTATATGAATCAACATTATCTAGTTCATGACATCTTTTTGATTGCACATGGATTCTCAATAATGATTTTTATGCATACATGGGCCTTTATTATTATCTTGATGTACACATGTTATACATTTGTAAATGTTTACAGGATTCATTAATCGATTAATAATAGGTTTTAATAATTAATCCCAGAATGAATATCTAAATGTTCATTAAAATTTTCTATAAAGGGATCTAGACAAGGTTAAGGGTCCTCTGGATGACGGTTGAGCCATGGATCAGAGAGCATTATGTGGTACTATGACTTACAAAAAAGGATATAGTGATTTTATTTATTTTTGTTCTTGAGAATTACTCTTGTTTGGATTTCCAAAACAAGAACCTTGTTTACTTTTTTAGATATTTTTATAACATGTATGAATTGTGATATTACAATATTATGGATTATCTTTCACATTTATTACTATGAGTTATTTGAATATTATTTATATTATCGGTGCAGGGATATGATATAGAGGGTAATGTCTCCCAATTGATCATGTTCAAACTCTCAGTGTTAGTCCATAGACTCCTGCATGTGGGGAAGTATTCATGTGGTCTACGGGATCATCAGATCATAATAAATGGTTCTAAATGGGGTTTTAAAAATTAGTTTTCAATGTTATATATTTTATATTCTTGTTCAGTACTAAATATTCACTTTATTATTTTTCTAATAAAAGAACAAATGCATGTTTTTATACCACAACTCCAAAAGTACATATTTCGGATTTATAAACCTCGAAACACCAATAAAATCCTTAAAAATAATATATTATTCTCATTATTTAAATAATTCACTTTAACAAAAATTTCATAACCCCATGATCAAAAGGTTTAGGGTCTTGGAAAATAGGTACAAAAACAAATAATTTTTTACACTTGTAAGAATTTGTATATAATCATGCTCATTCAGTCCCTTTTCTTGATATCACAAATGTTATAATCATATTCCTTTCTTTGGGATGGGAATCATAATAAAGGGTAAATCCTTGACTTTCAATAAGAGAAAACATATCATAACATGATGAAAAACATGATGAGGAAATAATTTTCATAATAAATGTTCAAAAAATAGAAATGATAACTATAGAAAATGTTATATTAACATATCTCATAAATAGATCACTATATAAAAATAAAATATATGACCAATCTCAAAATACATCAGTATAAATATATAAAAACTGATCATGACATAAAATTGTTGAATACCTTATAAAGATTATGGCTGATCAGGTAAACATAGAATTTTGTGTAAATAAAATGAATCATAAAACTTTGGCAATAAATGGTGAAAAATTGAAATCTTGAAAACTATACTCATATGAAAACCTTTGTGGGAATTTTTTTACCAATAATATGTAAAAATAATAATTATATAAATACATGAAAAAGTGATCAAATACATCATGAAAATTAATATTTGAACTAACGCGTTATGTCTATGTCTGACTATCACATGAGAAATAAGAAAATGTAAATAAATTTGAGGGATATATTGTACCATATCCATCAGTGTCAATAAATATATGTTCCACCTAAAATAAATCACCATCAGATCTTAAATAACACAAAAGAAAAAAATAAACCCTTCCTCAAACATATCACATAACATTGACATAATAAATCATAGTTTATCACATTCTCATTTTAAAAAAAAGGATTCAAAAATTAATAACATACAGAGGATGATGAAAACATCAAATAATGGAATATAAAACTTGGACGAAAAATACAAGTGAATATACATTGAAAAAAATCACATTTAAAATAATTTTTATATTCAATATTTTAAAAATCATATAGTTTTCAAATAAAATATGGATCAAATGATAATAAATTTAAATTTGAACTGAAATAAAAACCCATTCATATATATTGAAATAAACTAGTTGGAAACCATCATCATTATATAGATAATGAAACCATTGATTTAAAATTAAAAAAAATACACAAATGGATATTTAGAGAGAAAAACAACTTGAATTTCCATAAGAAAAATGAAAAATAAATTGTATGTTAAAACATGTATGTGGTCAAAAATATAATAAATGAACCGGGAATTAGTAATGAAAAAAAATTAATTTTAATAAATCATTAGTATCATTATGGTTCATCTTTTATTTATATATCACTATTTAACTAAAAATATAGTATAAATTCATCTTAATATCATCATGGTTTCTATATATCCATCATGAAAGACAATAGAAAAAGTAGAGTAGTTATTACCTGAGGAAGAAAATTGAATAATTAAAAACACTTACAACTTTAGTAATTTGTAAACCAAAATAATTTGAATCATTGAAATAATATTTTCATGTAAATAAAATAAATTATATGATATTTAATTCAAGAATGATTTATTATACAGTATATAAGAAATTGAAATAAGAAGTCAATGCATAATAATAATGCATTCTTTAATTAAAAGAAGTTGAGTTGATAACCCATTACCATGATTCCATGCTTAGTGGTTGATAATATAAAATCATATAAAACATTATTATTAACATTATGAAACCCTTTTATATCCTTATTCATATATTTTAAATTTTATATCCCCTATTTTCAATTATTTATTATGAATATATTTTTTAGTTATAACTACTTTCCTAACATTTCATGTAAATATCATTAACCGTTTAGGTGAATTATATAATGTAGATATTATTAACGATTATTTGATACGTATTTCATAATTAATATATATTTAATTTCGTTTTATAAAATAAATTATAGTTTTTTTAAATCTCGTATACCATTACATACTTTTTTAGATATGGTGTGTGAAGATGTAATGGTTGTTAGTTTATTTATGTGATTTTAGTGAATGAAATTGAATCATTAATAATAGGTCAAAAATCATATAATATTTAAATTACAATATAAACTTCATTGTTTTTTTATTTTAATAATATAAATTTACATGTTCTTATAGACATTCATAATAATTTTTATTGCATCATTCATGCGGGTTGTTAAACCTACCCAAACATGAACACACTTTATCTCGATGAGGGATTATGTTTATTGAGATGTTTATTTATAAAAATATTATAATAGAAAAATAATAATATTAATTTTATTTTTAGATGATTTTAAACCATTTTTAATATTATTTTTTAAATAATTAAAAACAATAACAAGGATGAAATGAAGCAATTCTTTCGGAAGGCAGTAGTCCGTGTAAATGCAAGATTGAAGTTCCATTGATTTTATAATAGTATGGAATAGAATAATAAATAGTTTTGAAATAAATATAAATAATATATCATTATACTACTGATAAAAATAATCATTTATATGGTGATATGATATATCTAAGAGCTGGATTAAGAAGGAAAACATAATATATTTTAATTATGTCGGAGACTTGATCCTTTCCTAGAAGCCCCTTAAAATTAAATGGATTTGGATGACTATGGGTGAATGAGGCCTAATGTTTATGGGAGATTGATATATGTAATGTAACATTTTAGAGTTTTGAGGTTAAATATTAAGGATATTGGAGTCTAGAATTTGTAGAAGTAGTGATTTTTATAGGCGAAGAGATGTGTATTTTTAGAAATACCAATTTATTATCAACAATATAATTTCCCTTTTAAATGTAAAATGGATTAAAAATGTGGGAAAATAAGGAAATTATTTGATTTTATGTTTATTAATGACATAAAATTCCACTTATAATCAAGTTTTAACATGTTTTTCCCATCCCATTCGTAAAATACGTATTTCATATTTTTATATTTTATGGGGATAACTAATTTTTAACCATAGAAATAAATTTTAAGGAAAAAAATTAATTTATTACCAAATTTGAGGCTTTTAAAATAAAATTTAAATACAATTTTATCAATTAAAAATTTATTTGTCTAAAAATAATATTTAAAATTAAGAAATTTAAACATATACACCCATTTTTTGAATAATAAACACTATTATGATTTTAAATTTTTTATAAGGTAATTATTTCATGGTTACATATTTTATATTGATATATTTTTTATTAATAATTTAATAAATGTTATGATTCATATATGTAAATCAAAACCCAATTTTTACAATGACCATAATTTATTTAATGAGAAAGAGGAAAAATAGTTCATTTTTCATTATATTATTGTATGATTTCACGTTACTTTTACAAATGTTTTTAATAGATTTTATACAAACAAAATGTATTACTAAACTCATAATTTCATTTCTTAATTTATTATTTTATTTTTCAATTGGTTTTTAAATAATCATTGTTATGATTACATAGTGATAAAATAATGGGAATTTTAATTTTTCTAATCACTATTTTTTTCACTAAAATAAATCTTGTTATAAAATATTAAATAAATCATATTAAGATAAAAATGAAATTGAAAAAAAATTTATTTTACTATTATAAAATTCACAACCATGAACTCATTAATTTTATTTTTTCAAAAAACATTAAATATAGTGAAAACCGTAAAATATAAAATCTATTTTTATAATAGTGATAATATTCTTTATAAATTTGAAACTAAATTAGTCTTATTACATCACATAATTATTCAAAAAATATAAAAATAGTTTCTTGAAATAATATTCTAATTTTTAAATAATACATTCTTATCAAAATGAGAATATAGAAAAATCGGATATTTAAAATCATATAAATTAATGATATATCAATAAATTTAAATATATTATTACATATCAATAAAATAAAACGTTATACATATATAAATTGTAATTCCCCAACCCTATAATCCCAGAGCCATTGCATTATTTTATTAAATTGGCATTATTACAAGGAATTAGATCATGAATGGTTGATAATTTTAGGTGTCACCAAAAGTAAGATTACATACATTAAACCCATAATACTTAGGGAAATAGAAAATATAAAAATGATACATAATAATGAAAATGGATAGTATCCTTGAATTCTTATTCAAAGGGTTTCTATTTATTCCCTCGGGAAAGGAAACTAAATAAGGGTGAGCTCAATTTCTCATTAAGGTTATGTAAAGCAGAAGAAATAATGATTCAATACGAATAAATTAACAAATTAAGGAATATAAATGATGGCACATACCATTAAAATAACTAGATAAAGCAATACCAATTTGGAATGGTATGAATATTAAAACATAGACTGATAAATCAATCAACTGAAAATGAAATTAATCTATTGTTATAATGATGAAAAATCTCATTGATAAATAATAAATCACCTCCTAATAAAGGAAATGATTAATTATGAGACGTCATGTTTCCTAGCCACATAATTACTTTACAATGAATATACAATTTAAATTATTTTTCCTACTAATTTAATTCATGAGACTACAAATCCATCACGAGGCTTTCAATAACTGGTCCCCAACTCGTAGGTCTTGACTTAAATGGTACCCAACCATTATATTACAGGTCGAAGTAATTATTCATATTTCAAATCAATATTTTTCTTTATAAAATATCCATATTTATTAAGTTTTTTGTATTTATTAATAATACCTCAAATTAGGATAAATAATAACAATGGTTGTAGACATTATAACATTCTGAAAAAAAAACATTCCATTTTCTCCCATTCCAAATTAAAGCATTTAAATCATAATTAAGTGGAAATTCAATGAAACATATAATATCATGAGAATAATTATATTTATGATGTAACATTAAAGATGTTTTTAAATACAACAAATAAAATTGAATTGGTTCAAAATAAAAATAATCTCAAGAGAAAGAAAATTGACATGAAATCTCATACCATAACCTTCCTTCTGTTGTGAGGGATTTATCTTCTGCTATAGTGGTTTAAAATAGGATACATACATATATAATAACCGTTTTTATGTCTATAAAACCATATATTAACTTATTATAGTATCTCATTACCCGTTTGTTAAAATAATTCATTAATTTTAATATTTTGGGGGTCAACTATCTAGTTTTCTCAAGTATGTTATGACTTGATACTTGTTGGTCCTCTTTCATAGATCATGATTTCATCATCTATAGAATTTAAACCATGAATTTATTATCTTATATATTCAGTAGATATTTATTTATAATATTCCATAATATTGGTATATTATAAATAAAGTGCACCGTTCATGGAGACAATAGGTTATACGTATGCATAAACACTACTTTCATTTCTTTTTTGTATTAAAATAATGAAAAATGAATGATATATATGTATATTATAATTATATTATCATATGAATGTTATATATGTTACATATTCTTATTAAAACCATCCTTTATATGGTCCATGTATGGCATGAATGAGTCATATCACATTTAGGGGGTGCTAGTCCACACTTCCTCTGCTGAAATTATCATATTTACACAATATGATAATCATAAAGGAATTTTCTAAATAAAAATTATATGAGAAATATGAAATTATAAATATCATATAAATATCACACACATATATATATATATATATATTTCCCATAATAATTGACATAGTGGTAGGTGTTAAGGTAAAAATGAACAATTATCATTTTGTGAGGCAGTAGTTCGTCAGACAAAGAAATAATATGTCTATTACCAATTATATGTAAGTGTGTGTAAGTGTTGGTAAAAATAATAAAATAAAAAAATCATCATAGATTGCGAATATTGGTTCTCTTATTTAAGAATAGTTTAATAGGTGTATAGGTAGGATATATTGTAAATGAGACTAAATGATTGATGGGAGACATCGCCTCTTAATCAGGTAACATCTTTTGGTTTATAGGAAAAGATTTCATTAGGAGAATTTTTGCCTAATTGGATGCATGAAGGTAGAGAAAAGGGATGTTGTGAATCTTTTTTTGTACATATTGGTCAAACCTATGTCGTTTGAGAGGTTTGATTATGTTGGAGAGGTTATGTCCGTTCATAGGGTAGGAAAATGACTCACATGGTATTTTTGAAAAAAAAATTGGCATACACATGTTCTTATAAAATATTGTCATACCAGTCAAAAAAGTACTGAATAATATAAGGTTTATGGACAATATTTGTCAATTAAATAAGATTTGGACATATATATAGGTCATTTTTGCCTTTCAGTTAAATGTTTAGTTCTTTAATAAGATTAATTTTTCCTTAACAATTGTAAGGAATTCTAATTACTTTCAAAAATAATTTTTTGTAAAAAACTAGGTTGAAATTAATATAAAATTATGCATTAATCTGAATATAATAATATAATATTTTTTAAAAATTCTAATCACCAAATTGGAAGAGACTAATTTGAAATTCATCCTACAAGTGGGACAACAATTGGGGGATTTAAATAAAAAACGTCTCAAAGATTAATATGTTTTTACATTCAATTTCAAAGTTAAATTTATCCTATCACCAAATTGAATTTATTTATAAAAATATAATTTAATTATAATTTAAAACATATTACATTTATAATTTAATCTTATAAATAAATTTGATGAAAGAGTAGGTTTGAATTAAATTTCAGTATTTTTCACTATTCATTTAGAAAATAAAATATTTAAAAACATATCAAAACATCATCCTAAACCAATTAATATGTTATTATTTCAAATAATTTGTTTATTGGGACATATAAAATCAATTAATGTTTCAAAATTAATATTTAAAAATGGTTTTCCATTAAAAGGCTCTAAAGTTGCCTTTATAAACAAATAGGTTTCTGTGTGTAATATTTGGTTTTTTCTCATCTTATGATTTTAATTTATATTTTATGAACGTAAAAAATATAATATTGGATATATATGATATATATATATATCATTAATATCACCCTCTAATTTTTTTTTAATTAAAAAAATATGGTAGAGAAACGTTGTAAAAATAATAATATTTTCCTCAATTTACAATCAATTTTCATAATCATTTCTAATTAATTTTTAACCAAGGAATTAATTTTAAATTTGTTTAAACTATATATTTTCATAAATTAGTTACCCATTTTCTTAAATAATAATTTAAATTCAAGGTTATATATAATTATATTCAACAATACATCACTATTAGGTAAAACTTAGTTTTCAAATATTGTAAGCTTTCGACGAAAGTCGCTTTAACTTGTAATGCAAGTTAACTCTTTGTTGAGTTCATTTGAAAATAAGAAATTTATTATATCTATTTCTAATAGTTAATACATTTTAATTTATTGCGGTATTATTTCCCCTTACGTGCTTGGTGTCGCGAGTTATGCATCCTATAAAATGTAAGTTTCTAAATATAAAATTTTGGGGTGTTACATTCTCTCCACCATAATTAAAATGTGTCATTTAAATTTAAACATGATATTAGTGATAGAGGGATTTAAAATAAACTACTATTGAAAGTTACAAATCATATAAAGGATTAAAATAACTAATTATTAATAAGAGAAAATGGAATGTACAACTGTCACATAACTAGGTTCCCTTGTAGGAGAATATAGGTGGGAAATGGGAACATGGATATGGAATAAAAATTCCACAAATCAAGGTTTGATGGAGAGTTATAATGAAAATGTTTAAATTAAATTTTTTGACCTAAAAAATATAAATCATAGGTTTGAATAATGGTCATTGATATCATAAATATGATGAATATAGGACAACATTTTTTTCCAAACCATTTTATTTCCATAATTATGGAATTATTACACTCTATAAGAATATAAGTAAATATTCATATCTATAAACATAATATTTTCTATTTTTTACTCCTTGAACTATTTCTACATCATATCTTATAAAATTATGAATCATATTGTAAAGATATACATTGACCTCTAAAATCTCATCCAATGATCTTCATAAACCATTTTTAAAATGGTTATCTTTTCCAAAAAAATTAAGATTTAATCACTTCTAAAGGGGTGTAACTAAAATTACAAAATGAAATTATCATTATCCTTTTGTCAACATGAATTAGATATAAATTTTATTATTATAAACATGTTAATAAACATTTCATGTATTCTCTTAAAATATAGTAATAACCAAAATTACCTTGTATTATTCACCATACATAATGTAAAACGCATGTTATTGGATATATTGCTTAAATAAAAATGTGTGGTAAAATCTAACAATGATATCATATAACACTATTACATAATTCATTAATCAGTTCCTATAGAGTTTTCAATTTTACAAATCAGTCATCTCTTCATCATTATCTCAACATCAGAAGTTATGAAGGGTTATATTTCCCTCCATCTTGGGCATTTTTGAAAAAAATACATTATACTAAATATCTTTTTGTTGTAACATTAATTATATGATCCCAATTCATTAAAAAAGTAATCCATTACAATACTAACATATTTCATAAATCATATGATAATAATATCCTAAAAAATACTTTTACAATATATTTCTTAGAACCAAATACAAAATTACGTTAATAACTCAACTTTGGTTATGTTAATAATATATAGTTAACCTTGAACACTTAGCTTATTTTATCATATATTCTCTTTGATGATTATTGGATTCATATTCATAGTTCCTAATATTTGTGTAGTTGTATGATAGTATAGATATACTTTCCTTTTTTCCTTTACATTCTTTTTCTAGGTTACCATTTTCTCTAAACCTGGAATGAACTCCCAATCATTTTATGAATTTACCATGGGGATTCTATTATTATTTATCACATTTTTGAAAATCCTTCTTTCCCTTAATCTTATTCAAGTAATTACAATTTTTATTGTGTTAATAGGACCTCTTCTTCTCATTTTTTCCCTTAATTCCATTGGACATGGAGAATTTTTTACTTATCATGATAGAAATTTAAACAATTTCATAGTATGAAGTAATTTTTTGAGACACTGGAACCATTAAGATACCTGGATTTATTCATCAAAATAAGATTATGATATTGAACTATATGTTGGATATATAATCGGTAGAATACCTGGATATCCTTGTAATGTTTTATGTATAATCTGAAACACACTTGTCATCATTTTTCATTAAGACAAGGAATATACACTTCATCTCAATTTGTTGATCGCGATGGAAGTTTTTATCAAATAATTTATCTATAAATGTTCTCCATTACAAGAATTCAATTTCTTCTTACTCCCTTGTATCAAGATCAGAGTCAACCACTCACCAGCATCACCTTGGAGAAAATAGACTAAAATTGAAACCTTTTCCTTTTCCATGCATTTTAAGATAGTAGATACCTCTTTTACTAACTTAATCAATTTATTATCCACAATTAGATTAATAGTACCATTAAAAAATTAGGAATTATTCTGCAAAAAGAGATCTATAATAAGATATTCTCTCCTTGGAATAGGATGCTCCTTTCAAGAAAGGTTATTTATCATTACCTGAGTGTGAATCCCTAATATATCCTCAACTAGATCAGTTCCAAAACCAACTGTATTTGATTCTTCAGTAGGGAAATCTGTCTAAATTTTCCTTTAGTAATGTTACCATTCTTCCTTCCACGAACTATTTCAAAACAATGTCCTACACGAGATTATTTCATAATGTTTTGAACTTTATATAAGTCTAAAATTTTTTGAACACATAACATAAATTTATGCATCATGAATAATAGAATATATTTTTTTCTTATTTAGGGAAATAATTAGATCTAAATCATTCATCATGTTATGTAAAGAAAATTTGTGCAATCCTATGAAAATACCATATCAGTTTCAAAATAGGTGCACAGTAAGGACCATTGTTGTGTACTAGGTTACCCATAGTTTGGCCTCAAACACCTTGTCAATTTTATTACTCCTATGTAAATTTTTCCCATATCCATGTCCCCTTGTTGTATCTAGATAGGGATATATTGTGAGGAATATTTACATAATTACTAATTGACTAAAATTATATAGTTTCCATGTCTAATTATCCTCAATTACTATATTAAGGTTGTGATCCTTAATAGAAGTTTCTTAAATCTAGTTTCCAAGGATACTGCTAAAAATCCTTTGGTACCAATTGTAACAATACGATCATAGAAACTCATAGATATTTAATTATTTTATATGGTTTCCCTTTCAATAATGCAATGGCGTGCATTGTACGCAACTTCGAGATTCTAACACACCACAACCAATCAAACTAGCCGTTATGAATAGTAATACCCACTTTTTGAAATTTTATAAATTTTATCTTTCAAAATGGACTTAATTTTTGGAATCATGATATCAAAATTATCTTAGGGTGAAATTTTGGTACTTTTTGGATAACTTTCATATTTTGATGAATAGTGAAAATTACTAAATTTTAATTAAAAACAACATTTTTAATCGAAATAATTAGTAGTGATAAATTATAAACTAGAGTGGTTTTAAAGTATATTTATAATATATTTTTACCATTTGATACAATGTTGGTCATTGGATGTAATTTCACATTTAAACCAGACATAAACAAGTGTCAATCATTTGATATTTATTATCTCTTAAAAACACGCCATTTGTTTTGACGATGGGAATTAATTTTTAAATTAATTAATGCAACTGATATGTTCAGAATTTGGTAAAATAGACATAATTTTTGAATAAATAATATCAAATATCACTTAGGCCTAATATTTGGTATTTTTCTGGAAACATTCATTTTTTGATGAATAGTGAAACCACTAAGTGTTAGTTAAAAAACTGAATTTTTCATGAAACTTAATTTTACCGCTTATTTGAGTGGAATTTCAAAAATACGAGAGACAACGTTAATATTAATGAGTAAAATTTGGTTCAATGCGATGAAAATAATTTTTTTGAATAGTAACTTTTTACTTTTATTTACCACGGTTAAAAGTAAGTAGTGTAATTTAGGGTAAAAATGATATTAATATTACCCTAACACAGGTCCTAACTCTATTGGACAAGTGTATCCCGACCAAAAACAATCTTAGGAGTAAAATATTATCATTTAGGTCCACTTTTATTAGATTATGACATTTATTATTATTTAATTCAAAGTAGAGTTAAAAGAGTTAAAATAAATGTTTATTTACTAAATCCTTTTTAATATAGGGTTATACATAAGATAAATAAGATTTTAAATATTCATTAGAAAGATAAAAATATTTCAAACATAATTGTATTTTATTTATAATTTTTAGACATTATATTATTTAATTTATTTATGACACAATGGTGATGAAATAATTACCTAAATAATGATAAATTAGAATAATTGATATTAAAAATACCCAAATAAATGTAATTTGTGACTTTTTATAAATAAAAATAATTTTCTAGGTTAATATGACAAGTTAGGATTGAATTAATTAACCTTTTCCTAAGTAATAATTCTGTTATGAGTTTTACAAAAATCAATTATTGAAAAGTGTCAAAATTGACATAAAAGAGGTTTTAAAACAAATATTATATTATTAATTGATATTAAATTCCTAAAAAACTAATGTTCGGCCACGAGACATATATCATGATATTTTTATCATTAATGGACCACTTGGGGGTCTCTTGGATTTATATACTATTTTTATTAACCATATAATATAAAATTACAAAGAGACATTGTAAAAGTGAAACTAATTAACTAAGAGTTAATACATAACGATAAAGTTAATATAATGACCCAAACCTGCCTAAAATATATTGGTTGAGTGGTTTTAAAACCATCCACACCTTAACCTTTAAATAATTCACTTTTGGGCCATTATAAACTGAATATGAATTTATTATAAAATAATATTTTTAGCTTTTCCAAAGGTTCCCCTCACCCCTCTTATAAAAGGGAACTCCCCTTCTCATTAATTAAAACCTTCAAATCCTTTTGGCTCGGCCAAACTCTGCTCAAATAATCTCTAAAATTACCTCACTTAATCCTAGAGGCCTTAATTTAGTCAGAAAGCCATCTTAAGAGCCCTTTTGATCAAATCAAAAGGAAAAACCCGAAGAAGAGGTAATGTTTTCACCACCTTTTTTCAATTTCATTTCTTCTTCCACTTCTTCCTTATTTGTTATTACCATTCTAAAATAATAACTCTGGTATCCTATATATATTGTGATGTTATTATAAATCTGGTGCTACCATATTCATTATTCTAACCATCCTTTGAATAACATGTCACCATACGTGCGTACGTACAGCTTACCGTCTCCACGTCGTGGTGTAATTGTTATTCAATAAATTATTATTTGGATGGGTATAATAATGATGTGTAACTCATGTAAATAATAAATATAACGTTATAATGATTTTGTATATGTGATATACCATCCAATTATATATTATTTTAATATCAAAACAATGATATTGTCGCTCGTGCGTACGTACGGACTACCGTCTCCACAAACGAGATGAGATTCATTCTCCATCGTAACCATTCAAGTATAATTCTCATTTGATGATTAATAATAGTATCTAAGGACTTGATATAATTCTGGATATGTTTAAGATACAACCTATCCCTGACAAACAAATCTTACGTAACAAAACATATTAAAGAAAATGTGTGAGTTAACAGCAGAAACAACGATAATACTAAGATATTATTAACAAATCAATATTAAAAGATCATATATGATATCATATTAATGTATATGATTATTGTATAATTTAATAACAATTATTTCACCATTATACAGGAGGTTAACCTACCCCAACCAAGGAAATGTACAAGGTAAGGGTTATTTCACAATCTCTTCATTCTCTGAGGTTGTTTATACGTAATAATCCACTGGGACCTCTTTATCATCCACATACATGTTTCTTGAAAGTGTATTTCAAAAAATTATTACTATTTTACATAATAGGGGTTAAAGTCATTTATACCCTTGTTTTAATTTTTATAATAATTTTATAAAGGAATCTTTCCGTCGTTTTCCGAACAAGGTCCTTTTTAACCTTTTCGAAGGAATTAAGGTAAGAATTTTTTTTTTAACTAAATTGAGGGTACAACTATTTTCCACCATTATAAAATTTTTGAAGATTCCCTTACAAGATTAAGAGGATATTTTCAAAGTAAATGTTTTATTTTATAATTATGTGACTTTTATATGATTTAAAAATGAATATTTTATGAATTTCTGAAAGGTACTCTTTATCAAAATCAGAATTTTAAATGTTTTAAAGATTTATCTTTCAAAATCTTTTTAATTAATGACCATGTTTTCAAAATGATTTTAAGTATTTATTTTTATGGACATGAATGTCTTGAAATTATATTTCTTTTCAAAAGTTTTGAAGTGCTATGGGACACATTGATCCAATAATCTCTTTTAAATTACTTTCTTAATAAATGTGTGACTTTTAAATGATTTCAAAAAAAAGAGATATTTCTCTCAAATAGTTTTGATTTCATCTATGTCAAAATCCATTGATGGATTTTAAGTTTATTTGAAGTGGATTTATTATGATATAAAACAACCTTATTGTTTTGATGTTTTTGTGATGTGTTTGACTTTGGATGTGTTATTCTTATACCATTCGTGGTTTATGGATGATGTATCTACATTTCGTATGATAGTTTTAATACGAATATTTATTTTATGTTTGAACCTTTTCATATGGGAACACATTGGACTTAATATGTGATGGGTTGAGCCCGCTATAGCTCATCGAAGCATCGGTAGGTCTCATGAGACAAACTAGTGTCTTGGCACAAGGCCTTGAAAAAGTCTTATTTGTAGTCTTGGCACGAGGCCTAGGCTATGTGGTTATGATAGTCTGGAATTATGCATTCCATCATAATGAAAGTGGTCATTGATATTGCATGTGATTATTAGATTAGTATAATATCAAAGTGAATAAGTAAATGGCATTATTTCATTTTTTCCATACTATGTTGAATTTCAATTTTAAAAGGCTTTTGTTTTAGTTATACATTGCCTTAAATGTACATTCTTATTTATGAAAGTTTCCTATATATTGTTATCCTTAATGGGCATTTGAACTCACCCTTTTCAATGTTTTATTTTTCCAGGATGTGAAGAAGTAATTTATGAATGACCTGTAGGGATAGTATGTGGGGATATGATTGTGGACTATGAAGAAAAGATGTTGTCGTAGTTTTAATTTTTATGATGAAATGTAAGACTTATGAACATATCTAGTGTTTCCAAGGCTACTAAACTAATCGGTCTTTCGAGATTTGATCTTTCTTTTGATCATGCCAATGTTATTTAATAATGCACCGACTCTGGGTAAGTGGGGTAGGGGTGTTACACCCAATCTATAAAAAACTATGGGATAATTTTTGAATGGAGATCAATGTATCACCACATCTCTTCATGGTCGAATTTCAAGAGTCTAAATAGGTCCTTCCAAGTCCCCTACTTTTCCCCATAATGGTCACATGGTATCAATTCTATAGGGATAACAGTCTTAATTCATGATGTTCACTCTATCCAAATATTTATAGGTGACATCCTTTACATATCACCATTATATAACCTTCCACCAGTGGTGTCCTAGGTTTTTTATAATCTTAATCCTCTATTAGCATGGTGATTTTAGATTCTATAGATACATCGAGGCCTACACAGGATAACAGTTCATTCATTGATGATGATATAGATGGTTAGTTGGAATAATTGGTTGTTAATGTGATGTTATGATCTCTCTATGGTGGCTAATAGTTTCTATTTCCTCTCATATGAATTTTTAATAATGAGGATGTGGTGGGTGATCTATCCCTTACTAGAGAATGTAAATTCTATGATAAATTAATTAATCCATTATATCAAATCCATCTAATGGTTCCTTATTATATTTAAATTATAGAAAACAGTAATTTCCAAAATCATTCATCCTATAACTATATATTTTATATCAAAAAAACGTTATGGAGGTACACTTATAAAATAATATAGTTAACATAATATTGATATAATAAAGATCCCAGATCCAAAATTCTAATGTGGTGGATATAATTCTCATGATCCACATCATTAGATGTCTTTTAATAGGGTCTTCCTATTTTATTTAGTTGTGGTGGATTTTAACTCTTATCCACATAATATTACTTATATTTGTGAAATCAGGTTGTGTAATATCATTAATTTCCACACATATTTAATCAACCCATTAGTGGTACCATTGGATGCATGTTTATCAGTTTTTTTATTCTATCTAACATCATTATTTTCATCTACATATTCGTAACATGATTTTTCATGACACATCATCCTCTTATTATATGGTTTATTTGGGTCTTAAACTATGTACACATTATTAATCATATCATGTGATATATTATTTTTGGAATAATCCTTTGCTTCCTCATTCAATCTAAAATTATGATGTCTGGTTCATTGTCGTAATCTCCAAATTTTCCCTTGAACCCGTGGTTCCTTCTACTTATAGAAATTTTAAAAACCAAAATTATTGAACAAATGGACAAATAATTTTTAATATATGTATAATATCATAATAATAAAAATCAAATCAACCATATTTAATTTGTTTTTTTATATTTCCATGTTTTCCAATTATTCCTTTAGCACAACCTATATCAATCATAGTTTGATTCAGGTTATAATAGGTTGGGATATCATCCACTTGATAACTTAGTACCTCAATTTATCTTGTAAATAATTACATCATAGTGTTTTATAAATAGAATGTTATCATCCAAATAATATATCCCATGAGAATCGACCTAGGTGTACAGTTACGCCTCTCTTCCATGCACTAGGTGATTATTGAGTTAATTTTTAACATGCTCTATCTAGTCTTATTACCCATAGGAACAACTCTATAAGATCCCAAATCTAGTTGTATTATCATGATTGGGATTTATCTTTGGGTAATGTAATCTTATCAAGACATTAAATGTCATGACCAATCCTAGAGGGGCCCCTTCCAAAACTACCCAATTCCCACCTATGATAGCCTAAGGGATGGAGACTAGCACATAGTATCTATATTCCAAAAATGGGAGACATTTTTCAAAGTACCTGTACACACACACATCTCTTAGTCCACAATGATGAAATGTAAAAACAAAAGGTAATAAATTCATGAATACACTAAGGTACCAATTACAGAGTACCTCAATTTGGATTTCTCAAATGCAAACTAGGCCAGAATAGAAGCCCAAAAAAATTAAGAGTTGTTCAAAGTGAATTAAAAAGATATTGAAAAACATCAACAAAAATGCATACATGAAGGGTAGATATAGGAGAGCTGTCTGATTTTGTAGGATCACACATTGTCTCTCTGGTCAATATAAGCAGCACATGGTCCTTGACCACCTAGAAATTCATTTAAATTGTTGATTTTTAGAACAATACATGGCATTTGAAGGAAATTACCATGTATGGGTGAGAAAAAAAAAGTATGACACCCCAAAACCACAAAGGAATTACACTATGAATCACATAATGTATACTATAATGAAATAGATGAATTACAACATAAGGTAGTTACATGAAGTATAATAATATTACGAAGGTATTAGTCAAAATCAGAAATTTAGTATTATCAGTCATGTTCCACAGAACACCCACTGTCGATAACACATGGAGTGGCGATAACAGAGAGAGTTTTGATAACATAGTGAGTGTTAGTAACACATAGAGTTTCAATAACACACAGAGTGTCGAAAACACATGGAGTGTCGATGACACGTGGAGTGTAGATGACACATGGAGTTTCGATGACAAATTGATTGTCGATGACACATGGAGTGTCCAAGACACATGGAGTGTCCATGAGTCATATAACCCAAATGTCACATAATCACAAGTCACAACCAGCCATTGGATTCTGCTTATAGGGCGCTTATTCTGGGAGGACTGATTTATCAAGCCAAACAGTTGTATTCCAACTTTAACAGAGACTCACTTAGAGTATATCAATAGTTTTGAGTCGATGCATAGGTCCCAATACTACAAAAAACATGTCAAACATACCCATGGTTTGAATGTTAAGGCTATTTTACTTAAATGGTTCAACCCGTGTTAGGTCTTGGTCTGATCTGAACCACCAAACCCAAACCGACCGGATCCTAGAGACCAGAATGGGACTAGTCGGGTTTGTTCTAGTTCCCCGGGCTTGTCCTACAGGGCTCAGCCCACTATAATAGTTGGACCCATCCCAATGGGCCACTAGGTCTAGCCTGCTGGGCTACTTGAGGAGCCTGATCGCTGTTGTTCGGCTTGTTTCATGCATGCCGCTTATCTCTACTAGACGCAACCAACCCTAGTTGCACCCAAGGTCCATTAAATCCAAACTAATCTCATGGACCCCCCTGTGTTGGAAAGTCAAGGGTGCACCACAACATTCAATTTGGTTTGCCACCGCGTCCCCAGTCCCCACTGTGCCTCCAAGTGATCCGGCCACACCCCCTACGTTTTCCAGCCGCCGCCACTGCAAGAGGCCACAATCCTCCTCAACAACAACATGAGGCCATACCCTCGTGCCACCAAGCCTTTCCATGAACCAGTAACTGTAATGGCTACTGGTATCCTTGGTTCTATAGGTCTCCCCTAATGCTTAGATACTCCATTATTCAAAACAGAACAACATCTGTGTTCCCTGGGTCATGAAAATAACTTCCTTGGGATTTGATACGTCTTTCTATCACATTGGGGGGGGGGTCCAATCATGTTTGGAGCCTCCCAAGAAATTGTGTCATGGCCCTGTGGGTCCATCGGTGAATAATTTCGTGAACGGGGATAGGAATAACACAATGAAATCCCGAGGAATGGACCATTTCCTAGTTTGGGTTGGCCTTGATTTTCACCTGTTATAATAGGAATGTGGGAGTATAATCACAATGATCTATCACCCGAAAAACCCCAAAATAAATTTACCATCCTTCAAGATCTACCATACCATAGATCAACTTGTTTGTTAGTTGTTCCTTGATCATCATGGAATTTAAGAGGGTAAGGGGAAATCAAAAAAAGATCAGCATTCTACCTCATGGTTGGATCAGTCATGAAAAATAACAGAGGTTCTTGTCGTCATCAATCCATGATCTTCTGGTGTTCGTCATCATTCTTCCGAGAATATTTCAACTCCCTGGGTCAGCAGAATTCCAAGGTTATGATGATAGCACTGATTTTATATAAGAAGGCTTATTAAATTGGGAATGAACTACTGCATCATCACATAACATTAAATAACATAAACATGATTTATTTTATTCCATTAAATGTCTGATATTGTTTTTTCACAGTTGATCCACGCTAGTTGATGTTATGCCCCACGTAAGGTAAATTCACTACTCTGAACATGTTTCTGTCACCGAATTTCAGATTAGAGTACCCTTTTAGGAGGTATTATACTTTCTTAGGAAACCCACTCACGTGAGCTATAAAAAACATACCATTTCTCAATGACTTAATTTGGGAACACTGGTCATCGAAATCGTATGTCGCCTTAGTGACAAGTCTTGGAATTTTTCAAAATAATTTATAAAAATAAAACCACATAAAATCCAAGTATTAATTTATACAAACCTGAGGTATTTTGGTCCCCAAAACCCAAAAACAATGTTATACAAACAAATGAGGGTACTGAGCATTAATGTGATCCTCCTTCTCCCATGTTATCTTTTTGAGATTCCAATTCTTTCATTGAATACACTCTAGTGGAATTGACTACCCATGAAGGATCCTCTTATTTTGATCCTTGATCTATGCCACGTACTTTGTTAAATTGTCCCTGTCGTTAATTTCCATATCACCCCAGTCAATGAAGTGAAAAGGATCATGCACGTACATCCATAGTTTTGACATGTGAAAGGTGTCATGCACCTACTCTAACTACATAGGTACAGACATGTCATAAAATACCATAGAAGATCCATGTAGTATCTGGAAAGTACCATTGAGCCTTGGAGAAAACATGTCTCCATGGCCAAATCTCTATATCATGTGTCTAGGAGTGACCCAAAGGAACACATGGCCCCCCGCCTTGAACTCCAAGGGAATCTGCCACATGTCATCAAAAGACTTTTGGAAGCTCTTTATTGTCTTCATCCACTCTTGTATGACCTACACCTTCTCTGTAGTCATGTGATCCAACTTCATTCTCATGAGTTGTTACTATATTGGGACCTCCAAGCAATGTGGGGACCTGTAGGGTTTCCCATATAGGTCCTTAAGCATAGCTAGGTCCCATATGCCTTATATGACCCCTTACACTACCAGGATGTAAAGAGGGCATCACAATTCAAGTCTATCATTGATGGGAATCCATGGATTAGAACAATATCCTACTTGTAGAGATGTCCTCTGAACTCTAAAGAACTCCTCTCGAAAATTTCTAGGATGTGTGACAAATTTTTGAGTCAGTCAACGATCACACATATGATATTATTCCACCAAAACGTACATTGTATACCCATCACAAAATCCATCAATATCCCATCACAAATCCACTCTAATGCCTATAGAGGTTGATTCAGACCCATTGGAACCTATTTTTCCGCATTCACTTGTAGCAAAATAAGGAATATAGAAATGAACTCTTCCATTATCTTCATCATCCCCAACCACTAGAACAGATGTTAAAGGTCCTAATAAATCTTCCCCACTCATGGATGTATTGCCAAATGGAATTTCTCGAACTCCCAAAAGACCTCATACTACAATGCCCCTGGTACTATTGTGTATCCTCTGAAGAGAATTACATGCACCCTACGTTTCGAATATCTCTCAGGGCCATACCCAGTTGACATCGAAGAAAGTGATGTCTCATAGTGGGTGTCTTCAAGATATGCCTCCCTACCCCACTATTAGAGTGGACGGGTGACTACCATAGACTAGAGGTATATTTTCCATCTCTATCATGTAAAGATATTTGCAACATGGCTAACTACTATGATTCCTCACCAAATAAATACAGGCTGGATCTACTGCTCAGAGAATATTCCCCCATGTTCCCCTTCCCAAGATTATAGACAATAAAAAATTCATTATTTTGGTGGAACTATATCCATCACTTCTATCTAAAGATAAAATCCTTATGAGATAATATATACATGAGACCTTTTTTTGTCAGAGTGGATGATAAACTAAAATCATATAAGGTAGTGTTTCCACATCTTCCAGAAGTGCACTACCCCTAGAAACTCAGTGTCATGGGTTGAATATTTATGATGATCTAGTATCAACAGTCGAGAATGAGAGGAAATCGTTGATTTCCACTTCATCAAGTCACAACCGAGCCTAGCCCCTGATGAATCATAGAACCCCACATACTCAACACCCTCCACTATAAATCACCTGATAGAAGTTATCGTTATTCTTTTCCACAGCTATTAAAAACTCTCATGGAAACTCTCCGTCCACAAGAATGGTTTACCCTTTCACATCAATGATTTAATGGATGCTTCTAATCTATAAAATTATAGAGAAAACCTCTGATTGTATTCCAACACCCAATGGAAACTCTAAACCTTAGTAACACTATTGTATGGATACCAAGAAAATGGCCTCTTTGTCTTCACTAGATCCACTACAACTATAACCTCTTAAATGATGTGTCCTAGAATGTGGACCTCTAATATCCAGAACTAACGCATCATTATATTACCATAAAGATGATGCTTTTTTTTACCAATATCATCCTCAAATGTATCTCAAGCTCTCCCTCAGACACCGAGTACACATGGATTTCATTAATGGAGACCAGGATGAACTGGTCTAGGTACGGTTGGATGATCATGTTTATGAGTCCCGTGAACACTGATGAAGAATTCATCAAGACAAATGGAATCCCCATGTACTCATAGTGGTTGTATCAAAACATAAAGCAGGCTTTAGGATGTACTCATACCATACTCGAAGATGGTGACAGCCAGATCTGAGGTCTATCATCGAGAACTACCTCGCTCCCTTCCACTGATTAAAGATCTCTCCAATCCTCGACAGTGGATAATTATTTTTCATTGTCACATGGATCAGGCACCAGATGTCAACACATAATCTCAAGCTCCCATATTCCTTCCTGGTAAATAAAACTGGGGCCACCCTGGGAGAAAAACTGGGTCTCTAGAAGGACTTCCTCTCAAATATTCCAACCCAACCCTGAACTCTCAATGATCTCTTGGATAAATCCAATATTTAGTTGTAGATATCAATGACATCCCATTGTATAGGTCAATGAGAAAGTATACCTCCCAATGAAATGGAAATCCTACACCATCCTAAGGGAATATTTCCTTGTACTCATCCACCACTTCAGGAAACTGATGACTCATCACAGACACTGTGCTGACTCATCTCATCCAACTAATGTGTGATCATCTGCACCGTCTTATTATTGAGTGTGTCCAATTTTACACATGTTTTTTTTCTTCAAAAAAAAAAATCAAGTCCCATCATTTCACACACAACACACTATGTGACTAAAACAAACATTCTGGGCAGGAACAGTAGATAAATAGTTCATACCAAGAATCACATTATAAGGCCTCGATGCCATGACCAAGTGATCCAAACCGAGAATCTCACCCACAAGAGTGAGGGAACACTATCAGAATGAGTTTTAGATAATCAAATCCCCCCACATATGAGTCTATAAGCATATGTATTTAGTTAATGGTTCCACTTGAATCTATGAGTCTCAAAAAAAGGTCATCGATAGAAAAGACTTATTAGAACTTGTGTATACCAAAACTAGAAGAACAATGGAAGTTACCCAGATCGTAACACTAATAATCCTGGGATCCATGTCTTCATGAGCCTCCACCACATAAAATTTTATTTTTCCCTATCCACTAATGCCCAGATCCCTTGGGGAAACAGATAGGGGTGGTTGTGGTAGTACCTCAAACCTCATCCCACCTCCCACTACTCGACGTGCTCCTCTACCAACCTCACCGCATAGTAGACCTTTTTTATCTTTTATCTTCCGATATATATGAGGTCCCTCAATCATATATTTATCATTAATATGGTATTTATAGAAATATATATTCAGATACCCTTGATCTCAGCCAGAGTAACACATCGTGTACTTCAGCAGACTCGCCCTACCCTGGAAGCTCTAGACCATTGATCATGTGTCCTATATTAATCCCCTCGAGAACCACACCTAATTGGTTACCTATGTCTATTTTCAGCTACCCACCACTGAAAAATTGGAAACTTGGTGCCTTAGAGTATCTCCCACAACCAGTGTCTCCTCCTCCAGAAAGCAATCCACATGTAGAGCTCACTTGAGTACAACATAATAGGTCAGAATGGTAAGGGATATCATCGATTCCATGATCACCTAGAGTATCCTCTTCTCAATGGTTTAGGACCTAATGAACTATTACCAAACCATTTCAATGGAGTGACAAGAATGATTTGTAAAATTAGTAGAGTACACTAATACTGTTTGAATTCCCTGTTGTAGATGCAGGAGCTCTTATATGCACACTAAGCATAACTTCATTAGAATGAACTCCTACCTGAAAAGGAATTAATTTTCTTTCCCCTATATAGTCATCTCATCATGGATCTGGATCACTAAGCTCCACCATCTCCCCACTTTTCCATAAAGAAGGATCACTGCTAGAACAACCATCTATTCAGAAGGAGCCCTCACAAGGTGGAAGACACATGTAACTACCTTCATCCAATCCTAATCTACCTTTGGGTCTATCTCACCTCAAAACATGGGAGTTTTCAACCTCTAGAACTCATTAAATTCGCACAACCTATGTGAATTATATACTGGTAGAGCTAGTAGTAACCGCTACTCGACGGGTGGTGGTATCACTGGTACACTACCCGGAGGTTCTACCTTTGGTACAGGTCCCTGTACCGATTCCTCATTTCTAGGAAGATCATCTTTGTGATCCTAAATCGAATCCTTACTAGAAATGAATGTAGAGGCATCCCAAAATTGTTCAAGATGACCCATGATCAATATATTATACATGGGGAGCTGACTCAATAAGTACATGAGAACAAACCCAAATCCTATATGATGCATGTACCATTAATTTCTCTATAACCAGTGTTTTCATGTACAACATCGGAAAGAATAATTCAGTTTCTTGATGTAGGGATACATCAGTTTCCGCACTATCATCAGATTCTCAAGCCTGGAAGCCAAACTCAAAACACATAATAGTGATTCCTCCAAACCAACCTCATAGACTTTTGATCCTTATATAAAACTAAACCACATCTAATTCCACTATATCATGACCCATCCCAGATGGTCATGTTTCATGGCTACCTTAATCCCACCATTGATAGCCAGGGGATAGTGACTAGAACCGTGTAGGAATATCCCACAAATGGGAGGCATTTGCCTAATTACTAGTACAAACGCACACATATCCAACCCCACAATAGTGAACTGTAATAAACATAGGAAATATACCATATAGAAAAAAATAAGTACATAAAAGGAAAATTACATGAATTAAAACAATCTCACATAGGTATAAGTCTAATTAAAAAAAGAAAGATTATCAATCATAGTCCACAGAACAACTAGTGTCAATAACACACAGTCAGTCAACAACACACGGATTATCGATAACACATTGAGTGATTAAAAAAAATAGAGGGTCGATAACACAGGGGTTGTTGATAAAAAAACAAATTGATGATAAAAAATGGGGATTCAACGAGTAATGTATCCCACAGGTCACAAAGTCACCACGTTGCAGCTAGCCATAAGATTTCGATTGTAGCTTGCAAGTTCTTGGATGACATACTCCTAAAACCTAGAGGTATTAAGAAGAAGTTCACAAAGACTCACTTAGATAATTTTAAAATGACAGTCCCACAGTAGGGGTCCCAAAGACACAAAGGGTTTCTCAAACCGACACATGTTTTGAATGTTATAGTTGTTTTTTTTTTGAAAAGGTGTCACTGGGGATCAGTCTGGGCCTGATCCACACCACCAAACCCGACCTGACCCACTGGTAGGCCCAAATTGGCTTGGCTGACCTGACATGGACCAGTCTTATCCAGTCTTCTAGGATGGATGGACCCAGGCCACTAGGTCAATCCCACTAGGCCATTGGAGTGGCTTGATCTCCCTGGTCCAACAGGCTGCATGCAGGTCGGTTTTCCACACTAGACACAGCCCATCGGGGCCGTACCCCCTGGTCCACACAATCCACCACAACAATGTGGTTCCCACAATGTCTCTTCATCAACGTGGTGTCACCAAATTCAACACGGTTGGCCTCTGCATCCCTAGTCCCCTCTGCTGCCCATAATGTCACGAATCCACGTGGTCTAGTGATCACTGCCCACTTCCTCGACTGCCGCCATGTAACGACCCAAAGTTTCATTAATGAAAATCCCTCTTTATCTAATTAAATGTCTCTTTATGTTTATATAATATTTCAACTTCTTCGGTTTTATGTTTATAATTTTGATAGTTTCTAATATAGCCGTTGAACAGTGATCACATGATTAGTATAAATATAAGGCTTTAACAAATCCAAATTTACTCAAACAAAAAAAGCGATGGCATGATCTAATAGAATTGCCCCACACGAATCCCATTTGTCAGAGCTCGGAAAAGAGGTGGCATCCTTGGGGTTCTATCTTGACCAAGCCCAAGCTGAGCATCATCTTTTCAAGCTCGAACGAGACCGTCTACGGGAGAAGTGGACGTTGATAGAAATTACCACTCGAGCGATGTTATCCGAGCCACCCCAAGAGTCTGTCACCATCACACACCTTACCCTTAGGTCTTATGCGACTATTTTAAGGGGTTATATAAGAAATCAATAATACTATGTTCATGTACATTATTTTTTGTATATAATAATGTCTATACTTTCTTGTCATTATTGATACATTGTAAAAAGTTTTTAGAGTACAAATAGTGTTTTTAGTTATTATTTAATTAAGAATTCTATTTTATTAAATTAAGCGATTTTTGAATTAAATAATATTTTAATAATATAATAATATTATTTTTAAATTAATTTTTATTAAATATAAATGATCTTATAATTTTATGAATGCAATTATAATTTCTATTACGGTTTGAAATCCATTTCTGTCAAAACCAGTGAATTTTCGATAAATGTCAGTTTTTATTTTAAAAGTGAAAATTAACATATTTAGAAAATAATTTAGGTAGAATAAATGTTATTTCTATAATCAGGATGTCGAAATTATCCAATGGTGAATTTTTCATAATTTTCTGAGACAGTCAAATGTTTGGGTAAAAATTAAATACCCTTTAAATATATAATGTGTTTTATGACATCATAATGACCCAATAGTGATGTCATAAAATACTATAAGCTTTATGTTCGGCCAATATATGTTTTACCATTAAAATAATGTGATTTTGGGTTTGTTTGACTTACTTTTCAATGCATTAATGGGCCCATCAAGACTTATTAAAGACCTTGTCTTTTTAAATTAATTTCTATGGGAGTGTGACTCACCTCCACGTAAGCAACCCAATTATATTAAGAAGTTCGGACTCTGGTGTTATAAAATATTTTTTTTCTCTTCCTTTTTCCAAAAACCATGGGCAAAAACCATTAGATGGTTTTTGGTTTGGATTGATTTAATATAAGGGGTCCGAAACCTAAATAATAATGAATTCCCTCACCTTTTCAATATAAACCCACCCAATATCCCACTTCCTCCACAGTCATAGCCTTTTGAGTTCGTCCAAACTCTGCCCTACTATCTCTAGAATCCTCCCAAGGTTCCCCAAGCTCCCGAGAAGCCTCTCACAAGCCTATCTGTAGCCTTTGGAAGCACACTTCCATGTATGGGTTTTTCTTCCTTTCTCATTTTTGTCAATTTTCATTAAGTTGTATTGCCCTTTTAATTTAAATTATGAATGCTTGGGTATGGTTTATCACCTCCCCCATACATCCCCCTTACTATTTTAATGATGGGAGACCCATTTATCTCTCATTAAATGCCTCCTTGTACACCCGTTACTATACCAAAATTCCGAAAGGAACTTCTCTATCTTCTTTTACATTCAAGCAATAATTTTGTATCATGAAACTAAATTTCATTAAAATTGATGGGACATGTATCTATATGACCTCCTTAATTTCCATTAAATGTAGATATGATGAGGAACCCATTTCTCTCTCATCAACCATTTTTATGAATTCCTATGTCACGTTGTTACGCTGCCGAAATTGCACCGATTTTCGAAGTCAATGCCTTTGTGTAGTGAATACCATGCCCATTTCTCCAACAAGGGTATTCACATTTATGCACATTTACATATTGATTATAATGTTTCATGTATTAATTACACATTGCATTATCGTGGAATAAATTATTATGTTTTAAGAATCAATGTTTTATGATCCATGTGGCACAGTTATGCATGAAATGAAATGTTTAAGAAGGATGCGCCCTTATAGTGCTCCAATGCATTGGGTAAAGTATAGTATCCTGATACGTCATGTGCAATGAGTGTTGAATCATTCTAATTCAAGCAAAACTAGGGTTTAATCGTGCTTTATGTGCAATTAGGATTTACTCATGCTCCATGTGCAATGAGCCTTGGATCATGCTAATTCAATGATAAGTGTTATTGCCACATTTCCATGTTATGATTACCATTCTTTATCATGCCTTTATGTTCATGTTTCTCTTATGCTCTATTGATATCCCTATTGTCTAGCATGTATTGTACTCCTCATGTTATTCCATTTGTAGTCCCTTACTGGTCTTTATAGCTCACCCTTTTCTTATGCATGACCTCAGGTTATCCCATGCAATGCTAAGTACGAAGGAATGTAGTGGTCATGTAAAGTTAGTTTTCAAAAAAGATGTTGTATTTCATGTTTCTAGTTTTTATGTATTGATCCTAATCACCAAAGACACTAATCCTCTCAATCTTTTTTGTTGTATCAAGTGAAGTTTTATGTAATAAATCATGTTTAAGTTGTAATAAAAAGCAGGGTTGTCATAGTTGGTATCAGAGGATAGGTTTAGTTATTTTGGGATTAGGATTATAAAACCCTATTAAAGCCTTAGAGAGATGACTAAGTATAATAAAATCTTTTCTATGTTTTGGTAATTACTAAGTAAGTGGTTTATCAAGGAAATACATCCCTGTCTGGATACGAACAGGTAGAGACAGCTCTGGCACAACTGTATCCTAGGGGTAAAACCTGAAAACACCGCTTTGAGCTAGACTTGAACGGGAACTGGTGCACGACAATGGGCCATGCTGCACTATTGGTTACGACAATCCTGGGGGATATGTATTGAAAAATTCACAAGCATAGTATGAACCCTTAATAAGGGAATTAAAAAAAATGCCCCTAAGAATATATGTTAGAAAGTAGATCATGAAAAGCCTATATTGAAGCCTATAGACTCATGAGTTAAGGAAATAAAAGTTTAGTTATAAGTCATAAACTTTTTTCTTTGGATTACCCTTTATGTGTTACCCCTAAATTTCCTTTTATTCCAACCAATGGCCGGTAATAGGAGGACTCGGGCTAAGAACCATCGTGAAGATCAGTGTGATGACTATACTAATGAGATGCCCAATCCAATGGGAGCGGGAATCCCCAACTTTGTCATGCTTCTCTCTCAGCTAACTCAAGTTTTGAATAGAAACACGGGTTAAGAGGAACGTTCAACCCCCTAAGAATAACAAGTCGCTATCGAGAGCTTCATGAGACAAAGGCCTCCTACTTTTAGTGGATCATCTGATCCAATGATCGCTGAACAATGGATCAACTCCATTGAAAATATCTTCTCCATGTTTCAATGATATGAACAAGAGAAGTTTCTCCTGGCTGCTTATAGTATGGAGGGTGAAGCTGATCAATGGTGGAAGTTGATCAAAAATACGAAGCCTGAGAAGGAGATTGAGGGGTTGGAATAGAAGGATTTCTGGAAGATATATTTTGATAAATATTTTCGGCGCACCCTCCAGCTTAAGATTGAAAGGGACATCCTTTACCTAATGAAAAAAGATGAAGAATCTGTTGGAGTGTATGAGGAAAACTTCACAAGGCTTGCATGTTACGCTTCTGGCTTTTTCATTACCCCCGAATGCAATGTTGACCACTTCTTTGGTGGGATGAAGCCTTGCCTGCGGAAATCATTAGCGATCTGTGACTTCGACAGCTATGAGGAAATTGACTGATGTGCCCTCAAGGTCGAAATGGAGATCATGGAATCATAGGGGTATCATGGGGAGAAGAAGAATAAGGTGGAATTCAATGTTGGCGGTTTGATGCATAAATCCAACGGTGCTAAGAAAATCCAGCACCCCACTTGCCAAAAGTGCAGAACGAAGCACCCTAGAAATTGCCTTAAGGGGATGAGGAAATGCTTCCGGTGTAGAAAGGAAGGGCAGTTAGCTGTTAACTATCGGTAAGAAAGACCCGAGGCTACGATAGAGGAGAGGAATGCTCTGTTCGAACCTCAACGTGTTGTTCAATGCTACAAATGAAAAGAACCAGGGCATTTTTCAAATCAGTGCCCTAATCCAAGGGTTTTCAGAGGCAACCAACAACCTCCAAGGTAGAAAGGAATATCTTTTGGCGTCACTTCTGCCAAAGTGAACCCCAACAACAAAGTGGTGACATGTACGCTAGTTATTAATTCATGAATAGGGAATGTAGTTTTTTGTTCAGGTTATACGCATTCATTTATATTCGAATGTTTAGTAGAAAAATCCCAGCACCACCACAAATCATGAAAGTGAAGATGTCAGTGAGTACAGAAAATGGGGAAATCATTGCATCCCATTAATATAAGTCCTCCCCTGTTTTAATTTGGGGATTGAATTTCTTAGTGAACCTTGTCATACTACCTCTGGTGGAATTTGATGCAATTCTTGGCGTGGATTGGCTTTCCTTATATAGAGCCAACATAAATTGTCGGGAGAGGGAAATCACACTCCATATGGAGAATCGACCCCCAATTATTTACAAGTTTCAGGAGGTAGATGAATATCCTTTAGCTCCATAATCTAAAGCATGGATATTACTTCCCTATGATCATGCATATCTGGCTCAAATGAATGAGTCCAAGGAAGAAACCATCCTTGAAGAAATGCCTATTGTGAGGGATTTCGTGGAAGTGTTTCCCGAAGAACTGCCTGACCTTCCTCCTAATAGAGGTGTTGTATTCTCAATTGAACTTATACATGGGGCTTTACCAATATCCAAGAATCCATATAGAATGGATTTCATTGATCTTGAAGAGCTGAAAAACAACAACAAGAGAATCTGGATAAAGGGTTTATACGCCCAAGTGCTTCACCATGGGGTGCACCTGTCCTCTTCTTCAAGAATAAGGATGGGTCAATACGGCTTTGCATCGATTATCATGAACATAAAAAAATCACATTAAGAACAAGTATCATCTCCCATGAATTGATGAATTGTTCGATCAGCTACGTGGAGAACAATACTTCTCCAAGGTGTACTTGCGGTCGGGATATTATCAAGTAAGGGTTAAGAAGGAAGATATCCCCAAGACTGCTTTTCGCATAAGATACGGGCACTATGAATTCATATTAATGCCTTTCGGACTCACCAATGCTCCAGAAATCTTCATGGACATAATTAATAGAGTCTTTAGATATTACCTTGACAAATTTGGGGTAGTCTTTATAGATGATATTCTAATATACTCTAAAACCAAGGATGATCATGAGGAGCATTTAAGAACTGTACTAGAGACTTTGCGCAAGGAGAAGCTCTATGCAATGTAAAAAAGTGTGAGTTCTGGTTGGAGGAGGTCTCATTCTTGGGCCATATCATCACAAGAAATGGGATATCTGTGGATCCCTCCAAAACAGATGCAATTGAGGGATGGCCGAGGCCAACATCGGTAACAGATACCTGTTGCTTCTTGGGGTTAGCTAGATATTATCGACGATTTGTGAGACCTTTCTCCTGATTGTCCAACCCTCTTACCAAGCTAACTCGGATGGGAGTAAAGTTTTATTGGAGTGATGAATGTGAAGAAAGCTTCAAGGAAGTGAATAGGAGGCATATCACTGCGCATGTTCTCACTTTACCCATAAGTGGGGAACTTTTTGTGGTATTCAGTGATGCTTCAAAAATGGGCTTAGGTTGTGTGCTGATGTAGAATGATAAAGTGATATATTATGCATCTAGGCAGTTGAAAATCCATGAGCGAAACTATCTAACACATGATCTGGAGTTGGCGGTAGTGATTATTGCCTTGAAAATATGGCGGTATTATCTCTGTGGAGAGAAATGTGGGATATATACTAACCACAACAGTCTTAAATATATATTCACACAGATAGAGCTTAATATGATTTAGAGAATTTGGATAGAGCTCATCAAGAATTATGACTGTTCAATACATTACAACCCTAGAAAAGCGAACAAGGTGGCAAATGCCCTAAGTAGAAAGGACCCAGCAATTCTTTCAATGATGAGAATTGAGAAGGATCCAATCTTCTTAGACTTGATGAAGATAGACATGGGAATCATAAATAATGGAACATCATAAATCCTTTCACAAATGATTTCTCAACCGTCTCTTTTGAAAAGGTTAAACAATGATGAAAAGGATGTTCTGGGAATTCATGAAAAAGTGGAATCTATTAAAAAAGGGAAATCCTCAGAGTTTAATGTTAATGAAGAAGGAATTGAGCGGTTTGGGAAAAGAACATGAGTTCCATCATGTCCGGAGCTAAAGAAGGAACTTTTGGATGATGTACATTATTCAAAATTTCTCTATTCACCTAGGGAGCACAAAGATGTATCAAGATCTCCGAGAAAACTCATGGTGGGATAATATGAAGAAGGAGATCTCTGAATATACATCAAAGTGCCTGGTGTGTCAGCAAGTTAAGGCAGAGACGCAGAAGTCTAAGGGGATGATGCAACCATTGCCCATACTCGAATGGAAATGGTAGAACATCACCATGGACTTTGTCACCAGACTTCCGAGCACATCCAAAGGCTACAATGAAATATGGGTTGTTGTGGATCGTCTTACAAAGACTGCACACTTCATTTCTATTCAGGAGGATTTCTCATTAAATCAACTAGCACAGATATATATGAAATAAGTGGTAAGGTTGCATGGGGTACCACTATCTATTGTATCTGACCGTGATCCAAGATTCACCCCTATGTTTTAGAAGAGTCTTCAACATGCTCTGAATACTGAACTAAACTTTAGTATGACCTATCATCCTCAAACTGATGGCCAATCCGAGCGGACTATCCAAAAACATGAGGACATGTTGAGAGCGGGGTCAATGGACTTTAAATGAGGATGGGATCAACATCTTCCTCTGGTTGAGTTCTCTTATAATAAAAGATTCCAATCAAGCTTCCAAATGGCACCATATGAAGCCATGTATGGGAAAAGGTGCAGAACACCGACATGTTGGGATGAGGTTGGTGAACGTATGCTACTTGGACCAGAAATGGTCGAAGAAATGGTGGAGAAGGTGAAAACCATACAGTAGCATATCAAGGAATCCCAGAGTCGACAGAAGAGTTATGCAGATAATCGTCGATGAGACCCTGAGTTTAAAGATGGCGACATGGTTTTTCTATGCATATCTCCATGGAAGAAGGTCATGAGGTTTGGAATGAAAGGGAAGTTTAGTCCAAGGTACATCTTCCCCTTTTAGATTCTGGATCATGCTGGGGTTGTGAACTATCGATTAGCACTTCCACCTAATATGGACAATGTACATGATGTCTTTCATGTATCCCTCTTAAGGAAGTACATACCGGACCCTTCACATGTACTCTCTTCTGAGGTGGTACAAATATAAGATTATCTCTCTTATGATGAGAAATCAGTGAAGATCTTAGATCGTAGAGAAAAAGTTCTACGAAATAAGACAATTCCCCTTGTAAAGGGGTTGTGGAGAAACCACAAGTTTGAAAAGAAACTTGGGAATCCGAGGAAATGATGAAGCTGAGTTACCCACATCTATTTTAGTGTGGGAAAAGGAAAATTTCTGGGGAATAATTTCTTAAGGGGGGAATATTGTAACGACCCAATGCTTCATTAATGGAAATCCCTCTTCATCTAATTAAATGTCTATTTATGTTTATATAAATTTTCAACTTCTTTGGTTTTATGTTAAGAATTTTGACCATTGTTAGTATATCCGTTGAACAATGATCACAAGATTAGTATAAATATTGGGCTTTAACAAATCCAAATTTACTCAGACAAAGGAAGTGATGGCCTCATCCAGTAGAATTTTTCCATACGAAGCCCATTTGTCAGTTCTCAGAAAAGAGGTGGAATCCTTGGGCGTCGCTCATGACCATGCCCAAGCCGAGATTTATCATGTCAAGCTCGAACGAGACCATCTATGAGAGAAGTGTAAGTTGATAGAAATTACCACTCGAGCGATGTTATCCGAGCCACCCCAAGAGTCTGTCACCATCGCACACCTTACCCTTAAGTCTTATGCGGCTCTTTTAAGGGGTTATATAAAAAATCTATAGTACTATGTTCATGTACATTATTTTTTTATATAAAAATATATATACTTTATTGTCATTATTGATACATTGTAAATAGTTTTTAGAGTACAAATAGTGTTTTAGTTATTATTTAAATAAGAATTATAATTTATTAAATTAAGGGATTTTCAATTAAATAATATTTTAATAAAATAAAAATAATATTATTAAATTAATTTTTATTAAATATAAATGATCTTATAATATTATGAATTAAATTATAATTTTTATTAAGGTTTGAAAGCCATTTCTGTCAAAACCCGTGAATTTTCGATAAATGTCAGTTTTTATTTTAAAAGTGAAAATTAAAATATTTAGAATATTATTTAGATAAAATAAATGTTATTTATATAATCAAGATGACAAAATTATCCAATGGTGAATTTTTCATAATTTTCTGAAATCGTCTAATTTTTGGGTAAAAATTAAATACTGTTTAAATATATAATGTGTTTTATGACATCATAATGACCCAATAGTGATGTAATAAAATACTATAAGCTTTATGTTCGGAAAATATATGTCTTTCCATTAAAATAATGTGATTTTAGGTTTGTTTGACTTACTTTTAAAAGCATTAATGGACCCCTAAAGACTTATTAAACACCTTGTATTTTTAAATTAATTTCCATGGGAGTGTGACTCACCCCCACATAAGAAACCCTATTATTTTAAGAAGTTCGGACTCTGGAATTATAAAATATTGTTTTCCTCTTCCCTTTTCCAAAAACCATGGGCAAAACCCATGATATGGTTTGTGGTTTGGATTAATTTAATATAAGGGGTCCCACACCTAAATAATAAATAATTCCCTCACCTTTCCTATATAAACCCACTCAACCTCCCACTTCCTCCCAATGAAAATACTTTTGGGTTCTTCCGACCTCTTCCTTACTCTTTCTATAATCCTCCTAAGGTTCCCCAAGCTCCCAAGAAGCCTCTCACAAGACTCTCTCAAGCCTTTGGAAGCACACTTCCAAGTAAGGGTTTTTCTTCCTTCTCTCATTTTTGTCAATTTTCTTTGATTCGTATTGCCCATTTAATTTAAATTATGAATGTTGGGGTATGGTTTCGCTCCTCCCCCATACATCCCTCTTATTTGTTTAATGATGGGAGACCCCTTTCTCTCTCATTAAATGCCTACCATGTACACCCGTTACTATGCCGAAATTCCGAAAGGAACTTCTCTCTCTTCTTTTACATTCAAGAAATAATTTTGTATCATGAATCTAAATTCCATTACAATTGTTGGGACATGTGTCTATATGATCTACTTACTGTCCATTACATGTAAATATGATGAGGAACCCCTTTCTCTCTCATCATCCATTTTTACTAATTCTTAGGTCACGCTGTTACGCTGCCGAAATTGCACCGATTTTCGAAGCCAATGCCTTTTTTTAGTGAATACCATGCCCATTTGTCCATCAAGGGTATTCCCCTTTATTCACATTTACATATTTATTATAATGTTTCATTTATGAATTACACATTCCTTTATCATGAGATAAATGATTATTTTTTAAGATTCAATGTTGTTTGTCCTTGTGGCACACTTATGCGTGAAATGAAATGTTTAAGAAGGGTGCACCCTTATAGTGCTCCAATGCATTGGGTAAAGTATAGTATCATGATAAATCATGTGAAATTAGTGTTGACTCATGATAATTCAAGTGCAATGTGGTTTACTCGTGTTTTATGTTCAAAGAGGATTTACTCATGCTTCATGTGCAATGAGCCTTGACTCATGCTAATTCCATGTTAAATGTTGTTGCCACATTTCCATGTTATGATTATCATGCTTTATCATGCCTTTATGTTCATATTTCTCTTATTATAAATTGATATGCCTATTGTCTAACATGTAGTTTACTTCACATTTTATTCCATGTGTACTCCCTTACAGGGCGTTATAGCTCACCCTTTTCTTATGCATGTTCTCAGGTTATCCCATGCAATGCTAAGTACAAGGGAATGTAGTGGTCATGTAAAGGATGTTTTCAATAAAGATGATTTATTTCATGTTTCGAGTTTTTATGTATTGATCATAATCTCCAAATACACTAAACCTCTAGATCTTCTTTGTTGTATTAATTGAATTTTTATGTAATAAATTATGTTTAAGTTGTAATAAAAAGAAGGGTTGTCATACGCCACAGATGACTACCATCCGCTACCATACCCTCATGTGGCCAAATTCATGTGCCTCCAGGTTCCATTGTAAGGGGACCTAGTTTCATAGGTTTCACTTGGTCCTTCAGTGCTCTATTTTTCAAAACAAGACCACATCTGTGATGCTCATGTCTCGACCTTCACTACCATAGGATTTGATCCATATTTCAAGCACTCTAGGGGTTTGATCCCATTCAGTGACTCCAAGAAAATTTTTTCATGACCAAGAGGGTCCTATGGAGAAGATCCCCAAGAAGGGGGATAAGGGTAACACATAGAACACTTGATGAAAATATCAAGAAATTGTTTGTGTCCACCTTATATCAACCTTGTAAGAAGGGATAAGTGGGGGATAATCACAATGACCTATCACCCAATAAACACCACAATAAATTAAACATCCCTCATGAATGATCAAATTTTGGATCAACTTGTCAATTGTTTGGTCCACATTAATCATTGACTCTATGATGGGAAGAGGAAATCAAAAATAGAATAACTTTCTACCCCATGGTTGGATCAGTCATTTATGAAGAACAAAGGACTGAGACGTCGTTGATCCTCGATCCTCCGATGTTCGTTGTCATTCATTGGAGAGGATTACATCTCCATGCCACATATTTGTTTAAGGGTTGTGAATATAACATTAAATTTATCTAAAATTTATTATTTAAAAGAGAAACCACCAAAGGTAACATTAATTAAAATATACATGATTTATTTTATTCATTTTAACATCTTAAATATAATATTCATAGTCAACATGTGTTTGTTGACTATAGGCCCCACATAAGGTAAATTTTCTACTCTAAATGCAATTTCGCCCTCATATTTCTTATTTGGAAAAACATTCAGGTGTTATTCCACTTTTTTAGGAAAAAAATTCACATGGGATATTATAAACATAACATTTTTCAACAAATTGTTCCAAGAACATCAAGCCTAAGAATCATACGTCTTCCTCAACTATAGTCTCCTAATTTTCCCTATTAATTTTCAAAAATAAAATAGCGGAAAATCAATGTCATTACATTACTAAAATTCTATGATATAATCCTATATATAAACTCTACATTAGGGGTTCTACTAATGTTCTCTAACTCTAATATCAAATGAAATTAATCTTAAAAAGATAAATAACTAAACTAATCTCCAAAATAACTAAAAACAACTCTAATAATAACTATAGAAAACCATGTTAAAAATTTATTAAATAATAAATTAATATAATGATTTAAATAAAACTTCTCCAAATAGTCAAAAAACCCAAAGATCCAAATATTTACTATGTTGTGTGTTAGATATATAAAAATTTATTTTACTTAACACATGATCATTTAAATATTAACATTCTCTTCTCGACTCAATTATTTATTTTTCCTAGGTTATAATAATTTCATAACCCGGTGATTAAATGAATATGAAAGGGGAGTGGTCAGATGACCATTAAGTAAAAAACAGACAATTACATGATGGAAAACATGATGTATAATTAAACATCATAATTAATTATTGAAGGAATCTAAATGATAACCATTGTACATTTTTGAGTGATATAAGATCTTATATACATCCCTAGGGTGGAATAAAAAGAGTAAATTTATGAAAACACATCTCAATAATTATATTACATGTGACCATGACATTAATGTTTTGAATACATTAAAAAATGTTGTGTGATCATAGATTAAAATAACATATTATAAATTCAATTCATCTTATAAAATTTAAATAACATATTAGAAACATAAAAAAGTGAAAAACTATAAAAATTTGTATTCCTAGGTAAGATAACTCATTATACCCACAATTAAGGGAACAAACTCATAATGTCTATGATTAAAAATATGAGCAAACCCCTCATGTCCATGCATGTCTGAACAACTCATTGTGTAAATTCCCCATTATTTCAGGGGATAAAATCTTAAACAAAATCAATATATAGTAATATAAAACCCCAAATCGTCATACATACATAATTCTGTCACTTAAAAAATCATTATGAGATTTAAATAACCCTTTGAAAAGGAATGGGTTTCAATAACATATCACAATATCTAAAATTAAGAAATAATATGATATCAAAATCCTATCATTAATAAGGATTCATAAAATATTACCCTTAAATGTATGATCAAAATCATAATCCATGAGAGATTAATATTTTAGTATAAAATAAAGTGAAAATAATTCAAAACATTTAACTATTAAAAGGAAAATTTATAATAAATACTATAATATAAATAGTGTTTAAAAAAATGAGATGTGGAAGATAAAAAAATTTATTTTGAAAATATTGAAAAACCCATTGGATCAATTTTATATATCCATAATGAAATCCAACAAAATTAAAACATTGTTCAACCCATTCATTTAAATTGAATAAAAGTGGGGAAATGAACATTTGAGATAAAAACAGTTTTATTTTCCTCTATATAAAGGAGAAAAATTTTGGGATGTAAATGTATGGATATAATGGTAATGTACATTAAATGAAAAGTTAGATATTGTTGATAGAAATAAAATTTAACAAAACATTATAAATATACAGGAATAAAATAATGGGGTGAAACATTATTTTCCCCTAAAATTGGGTGAATAAATTTCCTAAAATCATCATGGTTTCTAATATATCAATCATGAATGATAATAGGGAAATAAGAGTTATTATGATCAAATGAAGAAAATTTAGTCATGAAAATACCTTAAGGGTTTACTAATTTTTAAATAAAAATTCATTGGAAGCTTAATAAAAAATTATGGTTATCTAAATACAATGAATTAAATAATTTTATTTCTAAAATACAATATTGTGAATTATATAAATTATCAAAATAAGAAATGGATGAATAACATTAAAAATGTCTCAATAAAGAGTGATTGGGATAAAAACCCCATATAATGATTCATTTATTAGTTGAATACACTCTAAATTCATTTAAAATGAAAATAGATAACATAACAAAAATTAATAAACTTTTTCATATATGTTAACTTTAATATACCTATTTCATTATTATTTATAAATGTTATATTTGTTATTATAAACTTATATACTATCATTAGGTGTTAGTAACCTTATCCATTTTCATAAGTTATAAAATGATTATATCTTATTAGATTTATTGATACGAAGTTAATAATTAATATATATTTAAGGATAACATAATATAATTGTTATATTAATCTTCAAGACTCTCATAGAATTCATTGAATGTTTTCCTTACAGTGTGTCAAAATAGAATCAATGTGGGATTATTTTGGATATTTCAGAAAATTTAATTGATAGTTCAATAATATGATAATACATTATATTATATATCTAGAATAATAAACCAATTATTATTCTATAATTATATTATAAAAAATTATTTTTTATTTATCCATGTTCATTAAAAATTTAATTGAATATCATAACTATTATATGTGGTTACATCGACCCAAACGTCAAAACTCTTTAACTAGATTAGTGGGCATATCTACGAACGTGTTCATTTTTGAAAAATAGAAATCTAAACTAAGAATAATGTTATTTTTTAAAGTTTTATTTGAAAATTTTATTTTTATTTTTATATATATAATTAAAAATAGAACAAAAATGAAAAAATGATTCAACATGGATGTGGTTGTCTACATACATTCATGATTGGTGGTCATTTTTTTATAAGTGTATTGAGAAGAATTTTAATGACCCATACAATTCAAGGGAAATATTTTCTTAATTTTGTTTGGGATTTTACAAGAACGCAGTTTCTGACGGCACCTAATTCCAAGACCCGGTGTGCCCGAAATCAATTTCCGAAATTTAGCTCGGGTACGTTCAGTGAATGAACATCCGGGTTTTTATAACTTTTGAACTGGTGCTCAGAATTGAAATATAAGGGAACCATTGAACTCGCAACGCCGTTTTTCTCTTAAGAGGACTTTCACCTCAACGGCAGATGATCGGGTTTGAGAGTTGGTTTCTGGGTTTCACGTGGATTAATAAAATGAAATAAGTGACAACTTATTTTAACTTTTTTGAACCCATGCCATGTGGATAGTGGTGGTTAAAAGCTCCACATGGGAGTTGATGGTGGGACCGCCACACGCTAACCTCCCATGGGAGGATAATTAGGGTGGGGACCACCCGAGCATCATAACCTCCCACGAGAGGTTATGACATGGGGTCCACAGGGGGCTTAACCCCCCCATTAAATGGGAGGGGAGGAAATATCTCAACACTCCCCCATTAATGAGGGAGAGCCTCTTGGACTCTAACTACCATCTTAATGGAGGAGAATAAAACCTCCTCAAACACCCCCATTTAATGGGAGTAAATTCCATGAACCTCTCATTGTTAATTAGGTGGGGACCACCTGGGCCTCTAAACCCCCTCAAAACTCCCCAAATTAATTATTTCATCCACTCAGGAAATTAATTTGGAAGAGCGTCTCCACTATTTGAATTTTGAATTGTGCCAACCATCGTGAACTTATTTATGTGGGGTCCACTTAATTAATTTCTGCCACCAAGAATAATAGATTATATTCTATTATTTTGACTCGTTCTTGCGCATTTTGGTGGAGAGGTTGAGAGAACTTCTTTCTCTAGCGAAGAATGTGAAGAAGGCCAGCGACGCTTCTTCCCCGACCTTCTTCGGCCTTCTTCCCCGGAGCCCCCCTCCCCCTTCTGACATGGTTCTTCTCCGAAGACCCTCCTTCCTCCCTCCTCGTCGTCAATGCACCGACGCACAAACACGAAAGTGGAAACGTGCGGTGAGCGACATCATCATATTCCCCCTCCACGAATGCGCGCCCCGATGAATCAAATGTAGGGGTTGATTATTTTTTTTTGTGAAATATCCTTGGTCGTTCTTCGTCTTTATTTTTGGGCCGATTGTTATCAACTTATTGGGAGGAGGTCAGACTGCACGAACATGGTCGACTCTCCTACCCCTTTGTTGTTTTGTTTATTGCGACTCGAACAAAGGCGGTGCGGTGCAACGACACCACACGCAAACAAGAAATAATGTGATGAAGAAGCGTGGCGCCGTCGCGCTGCGCCGTTGAGGCCGAACAAAACCGCGGCCGGAGTCGGGGCCGCGGAGGCGATTCGAAGACTCCGCTGGTTGATCATTGTGCGCGGAATGATGGGAGACGACAAACGGGACTGCAAAGTCAACTTGATTCCTACGCAGAGAAGGTCGGGTCCCGGAAGGACCGTTGGCGAAGACGGAAAGCAAAACGGACCACCGGAGCGCATCTGGTGCTCCGCGGAAGACCCTGTCAGAGCGCCGCCAGGAGGGACCGCCGCGGCTTCAGCCATGACGGAAGGCGTCCAGTACCGTGGCCTTGTGGGACCAGGGGGAGACCGGGGGTCATAACCCCTGGCCGGAAGGAAGAGCGGCCCCCACGTGGGGGCCTGCGGTTTCTCAAACAGGGGGGGGGGGGGGCAGCACGCCCCCCTTCCGCTCAGCTCGGCGTGGCCGAGCTGGCCACACGGACCACGAGTGCGCGCCAGGACGGGCCGCCCAGGCTGGGCCAGGCTGCGTCCTAATGGGCCGGACCCGGACCCAGTTCGGGCCGACCCGGGGGGTATCGGGCCGGGTCGGACCCGGCCCGAACCCCCTACTTTCGGACAAATCCATTCAAAAGCCCATAACATGGGCTACGGACCTCCGATCGATGCACCGTCAGTTGAGATGCGATCCTTGGATCGAGATGGTCATTTAGAAATATTACACTCTAGGTTTCGGGGAATTTTGAGGATGGACAGGTTGGTTCGAGCACGAAACCAACCGGGCCCTCGGAGCGGAAACGCTTATAACATGAGCTCTGGATGTCCGATTGAAATGTCATTGGCTTGTTGGATCCCTCATGATGAGACGGATCTTTTGGCATACTTCGCCTGATATTTGGATGCAGTTGGATAGTGGCCAGGTTGGATTGAACCCGTAATCCAACCGGGCCCCTAGAACGGAAAAGTTGATAACATTCAGACCGAACGGCTGTTTGACGAACCGTCAACGGTGTTGGTGATCACGTTGAGAAATGGTACCTATGAGTATACCCTATGACAGTTTGGGGTACAGTTGAGATATGGCCGGGTTGGTTCACATACGAAACTAACTGGGCCCCTGGGACGAAAATGCTAATAACTCACAGACTGGGCGTCCGATTGACGCGCCGTCTGTTGCGTTGAGACCCCTATGACGAGGAGGTACATTGAGATACTTCTTTGTGGGACTTTGTGATACTTGGATTATCGACCTGTAGCTCATGTAGCGGACCCTCCTGAAGATGAGCGTACGGAGTACGAAGACCGTGTAGCCGGGTGAGACCAGAAGACAGCTTCACCGACTCGACTTGGAATGAGTCAACTAGCCTAGTGGACGGAGTACTACTGTGTTTGGGTGCAGACCCACGGCAGACAGAGCGCCTGGTAGTAGGCAGTAGACCCGTGGTACTTGACAGGAGAAGTACCTCTGTAGGCTATTAGGGGGGATGCACTACTATGCTTGGGTGGCAGACCCCGACAGGAAGCACTACTGTTTTTTGGTGGCTGACCCGCAGTACTCGACAGGAGGAGTACCTCAGCAGTCTACGGATAGTGAGCAGTACCTTAGAGTTGTGACAGGATCACTGTACCCATCAGAGACGGAGCTCTTCAGCAGTTACAGTTTCGATAATGAAAATCCTGGTTTGAGTTGAGTCTATGACCTTTGTGTTTACCCCATCATTGAGATGGATCACTTGAAAACTTAGGTATATGTATGGGCATATACCCAAGTAGTGGTTATCCCTTGATTTCATAACCTTTGTGTTTCCCCATGATTGAGATGGGTTACTTGATAACTTAGGTATAAGTATGGGCTTATACCTAAGTAAGGGTTATCTGTTGAGATCCTTATTTGTGGTTATCCTTGTTGGATTTAGTGAGAACTTTAGGGTCTCGGGGTCCCTACTGAGTATCGTATACTCACCCCTGCACGGGCTTTGCCCGCACTTTTTTATGATGGATGTAGACGACGGGAAACGCTGACAGAGGCCGAGTGTTCGACGACTGGACAATACCCAGAGGTGGACCTCACGATGAGTCAGTATCCGGAGGTGGACTTCATGGCGAGACGATACTCAGAGGAGGTCGACGGGCGAGAGCATTGTGGAGGTTATCTGTACCTACCCTTCAGGTAGGATTCATGGTGGAAGATCCAGAAGCTATGCTATCTGTACCTACCCTTCAGGTAGGATCTGTGGTGGACGATCCAGGAGCTATGCTATCTGTACCTACCCTTCAGGTAGGATCCAAGGTGGACGACCTAGGTGCTTCTTCTATTCTTCTAGCTATTTGACTTTTCTGTTGTACTTTTGTTCAGTTGTATCTGGAATTTTAGTTGGGTTTTTATTCTGGCCCACATAATTTTCAGCACTTACTTTTGTACTTAGTGTATTACTTCCTCTTGTACTCGGTGGTGTTTAGTTTACTATTATAAAGGCAATTCCTTCCCAGTTATCAGGATTTATGCCTTTGGTGCTCGTCGCCAGCCCCTGGCCTATGGAAGGCGGGCTTGGGGTAGTCACGGCACGGGCACCGAGGACGGTTCGTGACAAATTCGTATCAGAGAAGTCAGTTCTACCACATTACTTATAACTCTCTTATTTTCTTTCTATGAAGCAATACTATTAAGGGTACCAAGTTTGGTTTTCAGTTCAGTGAGTCCAGTGTTGGTGCGGGTGGCCGACGTATCCATACACTAGGACCCTGAAAACTGATTTCTGACTTTGTGCACGAAAACACTGTTTGTGTGTGTGTTTTCAGAGGTTTTCCCTTAAAACAGCTCAAACTGGGTCAGCACAACAGGTATAATCATTTGACCGTGTCACATATGTTTCATTCAGGATGTCTTCCCACGAACGACCATCTAGATCCCAGAGTTATGTACGTACTGACAGCCTACCGAGCGACGAGGATTCGGTACAGGTCCCTCTCATAGTTGAGGCACTAGCGGAGGCACCAGCGGTAATACCATATGTTGGGTCACCGATGCCACCAGCCCCAGCATCAAAGAGTGCATATCTCTTGAGCGCATTGCACGAGTTCCAGTGCCAGAGGCCACCCAGGTTACAGGGAGAGATGGACATGCAGGCGGCTGAGGATTGCCTGGAGGCTGTGGTGAGATTTTTCATGATAGTCGGTACACCAACAGACTTCATGGTGATCTTTGCTGCGAGCCTCCTTCAGGAAGCAGCTGGCAGGTGGTGGAGCCACTTGTTCTAGTTTTGCGATGGGATAACCTTCACTTGGGAAGACATTGAGACATTCTTCAGGGTGGAGTTCATACCAGTGACTCTACACCCCGAGCATGTTCAGAAACCGATGCCTTTGCTGCAGGATTTTTGATCAGTAGACGAGTCATATGTGCGAAGTAGACAGATGATGCAGAGGTACAAGAGGAATAGAGCCAGCTATATGAGGAGCAGGAAGTGTTATGAATGCGGAAGGAAGGGTCACCTAGCACATGACTGTCCGACCCCCTGCACAGTTGATCCACATGCATTGGAGGAGCCACCGAGACAGAAGCAGCGGCGGGTGCTTGGGAAACATCCGAGTAGTGGACAAGGAAGTAGAGCTCAAGAAGCAGGTGTACAAGAGTGGAACTAGTGGATTACTTTTGTTCTTGGTAATTTTGGGTCCATGCTGCTATTTTATTTGTTCCTTTGTACTATGAGCTGCAGTAATAAAAAAGACACTTATCTTTGTGATGTTTTCTTTTCCTGTCATTTTGTTTGGTTGATACTGAGAGGTCCCGGTTAAAACTGTTGACTTGACCCTCACTTTTGATATTTCAACTGGAGGAGACCCAGTGACCTCACACTGATGCCGACAGTGTGACTCGACCATTGGAGGTGAGAGTGACGGTTTGATCTCATAGTAGTAACATTGAGGCCTTACGACATCATCCATGGCATAAATGCATCATTCATGTTAGGATTGACTATATTAGGCAATGGGTGTGGTTTATCCAGGGGATGAGACCGAGAATCTCTTTTGGAAAAGGTGAAATATTATCAGCTCTTATAGATCGTAGGAAAAGAAGGTGCAGATCACCCAGGATCAGATGAAGACTGCACAGTGCAGTAAGAAACAAGAAACTGGCGCCATTCTTAGAGACTCGGGCATGTTAAATTTTTCAAGAATAGGAAGCTTTAAGGATAGATTAGTCTAAAAAGCAGTAGACGTGGAGGCAGATCTAGGAGAGCAGCATGAGGTGGTGTACATTTTGACATGCTACAACCACCCTCCTTGGTTGTCCCCGCCAGGCTCAGGGAGCTGGAGGGCAGGGGATGAGTGCAGCTGCATGCGGTCAAGGGGTTTGACCCAATGGCTCAAGAAATGATTCAAGGGACAGTCTGTCTCCACTACTGGCTGCCATAGTAATAGACATTGATATGAATCATTCCTTCCTTCAAGGAATCTTCTCCCAGACCTAGAGTTTCCGGTAAGCCGTAGACTTGACCCCCACGTCTGGAAATACCTTGGGAGGAGACTCAATAATCACACTTACGCAGATAGTGTGGTCTTCCCCTTGATGCGAGAGTTTCGATTGGAATCTATAGGTGGAAGCATCGAGTCCTTACTTATGTTGGTCTCGGTATGGAATGGATTCAAAGTTTATGCTCAGATTTGACTGTTTTAGGCAAAAAGGTTGTGGTCTAACTACAACGTCGGAATGAATTTTCCTTGGTTGGTGAAAAGGAAACCCCAGGCAGCACAGGATGAACTCATGCATAAGAGGTTGTGGCCGATCACCCATGAGTCAGTAAACCTTACCCTCGTGTCAGCATGAGTTTTGAGTTTTAGTTCTAATCAGGAAGTGGAGGCCTCTAGTGTTTGAGGATGGTGATCGCGACCTTAATCAAGTATCACCTCGACGAGATTTACGGAGATGTGTCCAAGGAAGAAAATTATCTCCGAGGTTCAGCGGACCTTTTCAGGTCCTCAGCAGGGTAGGCGAGGTGGGTTACCGTTTGACCCATCCACCTCAGTTGCACCAGGTGCATGATGACTTCCACGTATCTTAGTTGAGGAGATACGAGCACGACCCGATGCATAACATCGAACATGGGGAGCTGGACATTAGTGATGGGGTGACTATTGTGGGGTTCCAGTAGAGGTTGAGGATCAATAGGAGAGGGTCCTACGGGGACAGTCTATTCCTATTGTGCGCTTTCGTTGGCAGCACGAGAACCTCCAGAAGAGCACATGGGAGCGAAATGATCAGATGTGTGCTCAGTACCACATTTGTATACCTAGTTTGTGTTAAAGCTTTACAAGGATATAAATCCCTGAGGTGGGAGTAATTTAAATACCCCTAAATTTAAGGGAAATTTTTTCTTAATTTTCTTTGGGATTTTACAAGAATGCAGTTTCTGACGACACCTGATTATGAGGCCTGGTGTTCCCGGAATCAATTTTCGAAGTTTAGCTCGGGTGCGTTCAGTGAACGAACGAGTGGGTTTTTCTAACTTTTGAATGGGTGCTCGGAATTGAAATCTAAGGGCACCATTGAACTCGCAGCACCATTTTTCAGTTAAGAGGACTTTCACCTCGATGTCAGATGATCGAGTTTGAGAGTTGATTTCTGGGTTTCACGTGGATTAATAAAATAAAATAAGTGACAACTTATTTTTTCTTTGTTGAACCCATGCCATGTGGATAGTGTTGGTTAAAAGCTCCACATGGGAGTTGGTGGTGGGACCACCACACCCTGACCTCCCATGGGAGGATAATTAGGGTGGGGACCACCCGAGCAGCATAACCTCCCACAAGAGGTTATGAAATGGGGTCCACACGGGGCTTAACCCCCCATTTAATGGGAGGGGAGGAAATATCTCAACACTCCCCCCTTATAGAGGTAGAGCCTCTTGGACTCTAACTCCCCTATTAATGGAGGAGAATAAAACCTCCTCAAACCCCCCCCCCCCAACCCCATTTAATGGGTGGAAACTCCTTGACCCTCTCCTTGTTAATTATGTGGTGACCACCCGGGCCCCTAAACCCCCTTGAAACTCCCCAAATTAATTATGTCACCCACTCGGGAAATTAATTTGACGGAGCCTCTCCATAATTTCAATTTTGAATTGTGTCAAGCATCGTGTACTTAATTAATTGGGTCCCACATAATTAATTTCTGCCACCAAGAATAATAGATTATATTATATTATTTTGGAACGTTCTTGCGCCTTTTGGTGGAGAGCTTGAGAGAACTTCTTTCTCCAGTGAAGAATATGAAAAACGCTGGCGACGCTTCTTCCCCGACCTTCTTCAGCCTTCTTCCGCGGAGCCATGCCGTTCTGACGTGGTGCTTCTCCGACGACCAACCTTACTCCGTCCTCGTCGTCAATGCACCAACGCACGAACTTGGAAGTGGAAGCGTGCGGTGAGTGACATCATCATCTTCCCCCATGATAACATGCGCCCCGATGAATCAAATGTAGGGGATGATTAATTTTTGTTCGTGAAATATCATTTTTCGTTCTTTGTCTTTATTTTTGGGCCGCCTGTTATCAACTTATCGAGAGGAGGTTGGACCGCCCGAACATGGCCGACTCTCCTCACCCTTTGTTGATTTGTTCGTTGTGTCTCGAACAAAGGAGGTGCAGTGAAACTGCACTGCGCGGAAACAAGAATGAACGCGATGAAGAAGCGCGGCACCATCGCGCCGCGCCGTTGAGGCCGAACTAAACCGCGGCCAGAGTCGGGGCCGCGAAGGTGATTTGAAGACTCCGCTGGTCAATCATTGTGCGCGGAATGAAAGGCGGTGAAAAACGGGGCCGTAAAGTAAACATGAAGCCTCCGCAATGAAGGTCATGTCCCGAAAGGACCATCGGCGAAGATGGAAAGCATAAAGGACCAACAGAGCGCGTCTGGTGGTCCGCGGAAGACCCTGCCGGTGGCCGGTACCGACAGACCGCCAGGAGGTGGAGGTTCCCGGTGCGCCGCCAGGAGGGACCACCGTGGCTGAAGCCACGACGACAAGCGTCTGGTCCCGCGGTCGCGTGGGATCCGGGGGAGACAGGGGGTCGTAACCCTCGGCCGGAAGGAAGAGCGGCCCCCACGTGGGGGGCTATGGTTTCTCAAACAGGGGGGCAGCGCGCCCCCCCTTATGCTCAGCTCGGCATGGCTGATCCAGCCACGCGGGCCTCGAGCGCATGCCTGGCCAGGCCGGGCCGGGCCACGCCCTAATAGGCCGGACCTGGACCTAGTTCGGTTCGCCCCGGTTCGGGCCGACCCGGGGGGGGGGGGGGGGGTATCCGCCCGGGTCAGACCGGGCCCAAACCCCCTACATTCGGACAGATCCGCTCAAAAGCCCATAACATGGGCTACGGACCTCCGATCAATGCACCGTCATTTGAAATTTAGTACTTGGATCGAGGCGATCGATTCGGTATATTACACTCAATTTTTCAGAGAACGTTGGGTATAATCAGGTGGGTTCGAGCACAAAACCAACCGGGCCCTCAGAGCGGAAACGCTTATAACTCGAGCTCCGGACGTCCGATTGACGTGCCATCGACTTTTTTGGATTCCTCTTGATAAGAAGGAACTTTTGGCATACTTCACCTAATATTTGGACACATTTGGATATTTTCTGCGTTGGATTGAACTCGCAAACCAACCGGACCCCTGGAACTGAAATGATGATAACTTTCAGATCGGACGTCCGTTTGATGAACCGTCAGCGGAGTTGGTGATAACGTTGAGAAATGGTACCAATGAGTATACCCTATGAGAGTTCGGGGAACAATTGAGATATGGACGGGTTGGTTCGCACATGAAACCAACCGGGCCCCAGGGATGAAAAGGCTAATAACTCAGAGACCGGGCGTCTGATTGATGCGCCATCTCTTGCATTGAGACCCCTATGACGAGGTGGTCCATTGAGATACTTCTTCATGGGACTTTGTGATACTTTGAGTATTGACCTGTAGCTCATGGAGCGGACCCTCCCGGAGATGAGCATACGGCGTGCAGAGACCATGTAACCGGCTAAAACCTGACGACTGCTTGACCGACTCGACTTGGAGTGAGTCGACTAGCCCAGTGGATGGAGCACTACTGTGTTTGGGTGCATACCCAGGGTGGACGGAGCACCTGGTAGCAGGCAGCAGACCCGCGGTACTTGACATGAGAAGTACCTATGCGGGCTATTTGGGGGGATGCACTACTATGTTTGGGTGGCAGACCCCAGCGGGAAGCACCACTGTGTTTGGGTTGCTGACCCGCAGTACTCGACAGGAGGAGTACCTCAACAGTCTAAGGTTAGTGAGCAATACCTCAGAGTCGTGACATGATCACTGTACTCGTCAGAGATGGATCTCTTCAGTAGTTACGGTTTTGGTAATGAAAATCCTTGTTTGAGTTGAGTCTATGACCTTTGTGTTTACCTCATGATTGAGATGGGTCACTTGATATCTTAGGTATATGTATGGGCATATACCCATGTAGTGGTTATCCGTTGATTTCATAACCTTTGTGTTTCCTCATGATTGAGAAGGATTACTTGATAACATAGGTATAAGTATGGGCTTATACCTAAGTAAGGGTTATCTGTTGAGATCCTTCTTTGTGGTTATCCTTGTTGGATTTAGTGAGACCTTGAGGTTCTCGGGGTCCCTACTGAGTATCGTATACTCACCCCTACATGGGCTTTGCCCGCACCTCGTTGTGTTGGTTTCAGACGACGGGCAGTGTTGACAGAGGCCGAGTGTTCGAGGACTGGACGGTACCAAGAGGTGGACCTCACAACGAGTTCGTATTCGGAGGTGGAATTCACGGCAAGACGATACTCGGAGGAGGTCGGCGAGCGAGAGCGTTGTGGATGTTATCTGTACCTACCCTTCAGGTAGGATCCGTGGTTGAAAATCCAAGTGTTGTGCTATCTGTACCTACCCTTCAGGTAGGATCCGTGGTGGATGATCCACGAGCTGTGCTATCTATACCTACCCTTCATGTAGGATCCGAGGTGGACGACCCATGAGCTTCTTATATTCTTCCAGCTGTTTGCCTTTTCTGTTGTAATTTCGTTCAATTGTAGCTGTACTTTCAGTTTGGTTTCGATTCTGGCCCACTTACTTTTCATCACTTACTTTTGTACTTAGTGTATTACTTCCCCTTGTACTCTGTGGTGTTTAGTTTACTATTATAAAGGCAATGCCTTCACAGTTATCAGGATTTACATCTTTGGTGCTAGTCACCAGCCCCTGGCCTATGGAGGGCGAGCTTGGGGTTGTCACGGCATGGGCACCGAGGATGGGTCGTGACATGAATATATAATGAATTTGAAATTAATATAAAAACATAAATATAATATTTATAGTGAATTCATAATCTTATAATGGGGTAACATTATTTATGAATGTAATATTATGAAAGGAAATTAAATATGGAAAAATAATTACATTGGAGACATGATCTCTCCTTTGATGTATGCTTGAAATTTATGAGGGTAGACTAAATATAATTCTACATGGGATTATATCAGTGGGATAAGGTTATAGAGATAATAAAATTTGTAGTTTCTTTTTTATATTTTTGTATAGGTTTGGCTTTAATTGGTGGATGTTTTTCATTTTTATATGTGAATATATGTGTCATTTTAGAAATAAAGATTAAATTTAAATAATTTAGTTTCACTAATAATTGATCAATTGAATTTAATAGGTAAAAATTATTAAATTAGGTGTGTATATTTAATAATACCTCAAAAAACCTTTTGCAACATTTTTTTAACTTTTTTACCTCCCCCCTTTGCAAAAGTTTTTTTGTATTTTTAACTTTTACCGAAGTAACTAATTTCTAACATAACTAAATAATATTAATTAAAAAATGAACATAATTAACTAGTTTAAAAATTATTATTTAAAAATTTGAGACCATTTTATCAAATAATAGTTATAAAAGTTTTAAAATATTGTTTTAAAACATAACCAGTGAAATTTATAAAACTAATTAATTTATAAAATAATTTTATTACCCATTTAAACATTTATGTTACCATATTATCAAATTTTGTGATATTAGATAAATAAATTTATATATTATGAATTAAATAAACTATATGTGGCTTCTATGAAAACATAAAAAAATCCCGACCAGAAAATTACTTGATTTAATAAGAAGACCAAAAATAGGTTTTCTTTATATTTAAGTAACACTTGAAAGTTATTCTAAAAATTTTTGGAATGGATTTTATATGAGAAAATATTTTTTCATATGTAAAAATTTTATTTCATAATGAATAATTATATCCATCAATGTTATATTTGATTGCCTAATGGTTTGTAAATCCGCTAGGTTGTTCATACATAGTGATAAATTGAGGGAAATTATAATTTATTTAAATCTTTCTTTTTTTATTCTAATATCATCATTTTTAGAAAATTATGAAAAACATAAATTAATATAATATATTCACGATAAATACGAAAAATAGATCAACATTTTCAATGTCACATTACTAAATATATGAATTTAATTTTAATTTCAAAACAAAAAATTATGTGGAAAATCATTTTATATGATTTTTTTAATAACTATAAATTTTTATAAAATAATAAATAATTTAATGTTACTTAATCATACAATTATTAGATAAAATTAAACATATTTTCGAGAAATATATTTCCTATTTCAAAGTACATCAATTTTTTAATCAAAAAGAAAATTTATAAAATATTAATTTTGAATAGTATATAAATTCGTGATATATCTATACATATAGATATTTTATTAAATTTTTATTCAATCATAATTTATACATAAAACATGTAATGATATCTATATAATTCATAAGCATTATATATGCAGTGGTTGTAGTTTTTTTTGGAAATTTAGTTATCATGGATCCTGTGGAAATCTCTCTGGTCATGAACTTATCCCATATTTTGTTTTCTCACATATTAATTTATCAAGATTAGCATGTGATTGGTCATACAAAAACACTAGTAAATCAACCCCCCACAACATGTATGAATAAATGTGATTCACAATGAGGACCCATGCTTCTGAATTGTATTTCTTTTTTAAATTTCATTATTGGTTCTATGATATAGTTACTTGAATTTATATCAACAAATTTAATATCTATTTTTTAACAGTCATATCTAATATTCAAAATCCTAAACAATTCATTTTTTACTTTATATATTTATATATGGATAATATATTTTAAATTATTAGTTCATTACATTATCCTTATTTAAAAGATCTGGGTTGTATTTGAGTTTTTCTTCCATGATATAAAAAATATTTGGGTTTTTAATGGTTTATTACTCCCTTAAAAAGTTTGGTTTATTTCATTAGTGGGTTTTATTTTTCTTTATGAGCAATGTGATGTGGAAAGTATAAGTAGGTTCAACATGTTGACAATTACTATAAAAATTATGTTTCATTATTTCATATTTTTTGTCTCACAATTTTTTTCCTATTCGGAATTGTAACTGTATTATAAAATTATTGTATGGTTATATTCTATTTTCTTGAGAACCTGTTCGAAGTGTTTTTCAATTATTTCACATTAAAAATTCATTTTATTAAATTTATATGTATTTTTAACGTTGATAATTTTCATTTTTATAATTTGTTTTTAAATTTCTAGTCACCCCTATAAATATATTCATTACATCACACTATGCCAAAAATATTTATATTATTGCCTTAAACATTTGATATCGTCAGTTCTAACATAAGTTTATTTAATAAAATAAATAAAATTGACATGTCATACAACCTTCTAGCAACTTAATTTCAACAAAAGTGATCGAAAACATTCCTTTTTTTCTAAAATGTTTGTAATTCATTTTTAATTAAATTAAAATTTTAAAATATAAAATTTATTAAAAAATATCATGATTATATTTTATTCAAAAGTACTTATTCTTCTATATTTTTTAAGGAAAATAAATAACACATAATGAATATAAATGATATATAACACATCATAATATTTATGTTTTCATTTCCTTTTATAAAAAACCATTATCAAAAAATGGATGTTTCCTATATATATATGTGTGGTTTTTGATAGATTCTATAAGGTTCATAACAGAGTGGTAGGTGAATCTTCTAGCATCACCAGGGTATAGATTTCCTATATTTGTGAGGTAAACATAATTAATGTAGTATGTAATATTATAGTATAAAAATGAAATATAGACCCATTCTATAGAAGAAGAGTGCAAATTGGGTATTTTTAATCTGAATTGGGGGCCAACATCATTGGATAAACAAGATAAAGGGGGAACGATTCCTTAGATACCCTCATGAAACAGTTCATTATTTTTATTTATTTTATTGTTTAAATGTAAATAATATATATTATCTTTATTCAAACTATAACGCCCTGACCCCAGTTACTGAGAGTCATTGCATTATTACATAACATTGGCATGATCACAAAAGTTAAAGTCTTGGAAGACCGGTTAGTTTAGTACCCTTGGAAGTACTAGATACATTCATAAGGTTTACATTACGACATAAAATGGAAAATCACAACAACATTGTTTCCATAGACAACACTGTGATCCCATAGTCTATCCCTACAGGTCAATCATAATATATTTCTTCGAATCCTGGGAAAAATAAATCATAGAAAGGGGTGAGCTCAGATACTCAGTAAGGATAAAAATATAGCGGAAAATTTTATAAATAAGCATAAACATTTAATGAAATGTATAAAACTAAAACAAAATCTTTTTCTACATAAAATTAATCATAATAAGGAAAATATAAATCAAAATAATGTCATTTACGAACTCACAAGGGTATTCTACTAGTCGAATAATCACATGCAATATCAGTAGCCACTTTCATAATAACGGAATGCATAATGCCAGACTTTCATAACCACATAGTCAAGGCCTTGTGCCAAGACTACAAATAAGATTTTGTAAAAGCCTTGTTCCAAGACACTAGTTGGTCTCATGAGACCTAAAGATTCATTGAGGAGCTATAGCGGGATCCACCCATCACTTACTAAGTCCAATGCAATTATCATATGAAAAGGTTTAAACATAACATAAAAATTTGTATTAAAAATCAAATAAGAAATGCCAATACATTATCCAAAAACCATGAATGGGGTAAAAATAACACATCCACAGTAAAACATATCACAAAACCTTCAATAAAATATTTATGTTTTGTATGATAATAAATCAACATTAAATAATCATAAAATCCATCAAAGGATGTAGACATAGATGAAATCAAAAACTATTTTTAAATGATATATCTCTTTCTATTGTGAAATAATTTAAGAAAACATTTATTTTGAATATATTCTTATAATATTGTAAGGGAAGCTTTAACGATGTTATAACAGCAAAAAATAGCCACACCTGCCTTATAAGTAAAAAAATTTCTTACCTTAAATTTGTCGAAAAGATAAAAAAGTACCTTGTTTGGAAAATGACGAAAATAAAACATTTTATAAAAATTAAGTCAAGGGTATAAATGAATTGAAACCATAGTCTAGTAAATTGTATAAATGTTATGGAATACATTTTTAAGAAACATGGATGTGGATGATAATGAGGTCCTAGAAGATAATTACGTATAAACAACCTCGGATAATGAAATGATTTTGAAATTAACCCTTACGTTGTACTTTTCCTTTGATGAGGGTAGGTTATCCTCCTTTATAATGGTGAATTTTTTTTATTAAATTATTCAAGAGTCATATACATTAATATAATATCATATTTGGACTTTTAACATATCTTTTTTAATAATATCATAGTATTATCGTTGTTTCGGTTTTTAACTGATTCGTTTTCCTTTATAAGATTTGTTACGTAAATAATGATTTATTTGGATAGGCTATTTCTTATTCATATTAAGAATGATATTAAGTCTTTAAACATTATTTTTAATCATCTAATAAAATTTAGTCTTGAATTGATACGATGGGGAACAAATCTCATCGCCTTCATGGAGATGATAATCCATACTTACGTACGAGCGATAATATCATTCTTTTGATATTAAAATAATATATAATTGGATGGTATATCATATATACAGAATAATTATCATGTTATATTTATTATTAACATCAAATACACGTCATTATTATACCCATCCAAATAATAATGTAGTGAATAACAATTACACCACGACGTGGAGACGGTAAACAGTACATACACATATATAGAGAAATGTCATTCAAAGGATGGGTAGAATAATGAATATAGAGTTACCATATTTATAATAAAATCACAGTATATTGAAGATACTTGAGTTATTATTTTTTAATGGAAACAATAAAGAAAGAGGAAGTGAAAGAAGAAAGGAACTTGAAAGAGGTTATTAAATATTTACCTCTTCTTCGGGTTCTTCCTTTTGATTTGATCAAAAGGGATTCTTAGGTTGGATTTATGACTAAAGGAAGGAATCTAGGATGAAGGGAGGATAGTTGAGAGGGTATTTGGGAAGGGGCTGGCAGATCCAAAACGCATTGATGGTGTGAATTAGAGATAATGCGGAGTGCCCTTTTATAAGATGGGTGAGGGGCACCTTATGAAAAGTTAGAAATATTATTTTATAAAAAACTAATTTTCAGTTTCAAATAGCTCCAAAATGAATTATTTAAAATATAAGGTGGGTATGGGTCGAGAACTCTCAACCAATAGGTTTTAGATAGGTTTGGGTCACTATATAATTCTTATCTTATAGAATTAACTCTTTGTTAAGTAGTTTGACATTTACCACTCTCTTTGTATTTTTATATTATATTTTTTATAAACATACTATATACTTACAAGCAGACCACAAGTGGTTCATTAATGATACACCAACCATTATATATGTCTTTTGGCCGATCCATAGATTTTTAAGAATATAATATCAATTAATAATATAATTTTTGTTTTATAAACTCTTTTATGTCAATTTTGACACTATTTGGTATTTTGTTTATGCTAAATTCATAACAGCATTATTACGTTGAGGAAAATTCATTTAACCAACCCTAAAATTTAATATTATCCTGGAAAATTAGTTTCATTTATAGAAAGTTTCAAATTAAATTTATTTGGATATTTATAATATCAATTATTTTAATATTTCATTAATTAGGTAATTACTTCATCATCATCGTGTCATAAATAAATTAAATTATTTAATCTCTAAAAAATATAAATAAAATACAATTATTTAGGAAATATATTTAGATTTCTAATGAAAATTTATAGATGAATTTATCTTATGTTTAAACCTATATTAAAAATGGTTTAATTATAACATTTTGAATTTAACACTTTTAACTCTTCATTGAAGTTAAAAATAATAAATGTCCTAATTTAATCCATGTGGACCAAAAGGATCATATTTTATTTATAAGGTTGTTTCTGGTCGAATTATACTTATCCAATATAATTCGGACATGTGTTAGGGTAATAATAATATAATGTTTACCCATAATTACCCTATTTACTTTTAACCGTGCTAAATAAAAGTAAAAAGTTACTATTCACTAGAAATTATTTTCAACTTATTAAAACACATTTTAATTACTAATATCAACCGTGTTTTTTAGATTTTTCAAATTCAACTCACAGAAGTGGTAAAATTATGTTATATTGAAATTTACAAATGCTCAAAGGAGGCGGGTAAAAGACAGTAAAAAGTTCAATAAAATTTATATATATCTAAAATTATTATAAACTACCTATAATTAATTAAATTTTACATATATAGGTATAATGTATCTATTTTGACCAAAAATAAATTTAAACAAAATAAATAATTATTTATAAAAAAAATTTGTTTTATAATATAACTCAGTGTTTTTCACTATTCATCAAAAGTTGACTGTCTTCAGAAAAATACCAAAAATTCACCCTAAGATAATTTCGATATTCTAAATCCAAAAATGATGTTCATTTTGAATGATAAAATTTATAATATTTCCAAAAGTGGGTTTTACTATTCATAATGGCTAGTTTTATTTATTGTGGTTTCTTAGAAGTCGAAGTTGCGTACTACACACGCTATTGTATTATTCAAAGAGAATCGTACCCTAGAAGATTGGGGTGTTATAGAAACAATAATTCAAACTTATTGTAATGTTTGGAAATTGGTTCCACACATCAGTCACCTGGGTCATTCGGTCACATGACCTCATATGCAGCTCCATAGACTCAAAAAGATTCTATCTTGAAGTGAGGGTCTAATAATAATTAAGGTGAGACTATACCCACTTAATCATATTGGTACAACCATATAAATAAAAAAATAATATAAAAAAATATAAAATTAACAAGATTATGAAAAATATCTCATGATGACTAAAATAGGACTAAAATATCAAAAAAACTGTTGATATGTCATCTCTTGTATGTTTCCTGCATCAAATGAAAACCCCAAAGAAAATGCACACTAACATTCTAAAGAGGGTCCTGAAAGCTGGTCTTCTTCACTCATCCATGTTACTTATCATGTTATTCAGCTAATAAATCATTCTTTCCTTCATCATGTTTTGAAAACATGGAGTCCATTTAGTTACTGATCAGGTAGCTTGAGTAGGGCCTATGTAGAACACATTAGGCCACCACCAATGTCATATAATACAATATCCAATAAATTAAAGTATATACAGTTTTATAAATAATAATGTAGAATTCATAAGAAAAAATGACTCACATTTTAAAATTCTTTAAATATCTACATAAACTCTTAGGTTACCAATGAATCACAAATCCATAATAACTACTTCACCTTCTGCTAGAGTTAGAACGATATCACCACACAATGGTCATAATGTATCATTACATTGAAAATCATATCACATACAATTTTGACCATATTGCAACTCTAACTCATCAGTGTAGTATGTAATTTCTAACACCCCATGGGTATTTAGATCCTCCTTCTTAATTCCACAAACAAATATTGAATTGGGGTTTGGAGCCTCATTCCCAATCCCACATCTAGTATAAATATGGGTATTTATATTCTCAGTCCCGGACCCACACCTCAATTCCACATATGGGTATTTTGAGCATCAATCCCTATCCCAATATCATTTATCACATATAGGTATTTAAATCCTCAATCTCTATCCAAAATTAGTATATCAAAAATATCACATATATCACACAGACCACATCAATCAAGGTTAATAAACTTCAACCCTCTTATATCATTCTTTATCATTACAATCCATTTAAATTATAAATAAAATCAAGTATTAATACTTTCATCTCAAGGAATATAGTGAAAAATTCACTACGAACCCATTTATATACATTTAATTATCATTAACCATTTTTGGTAAAACCAAAAATCCCTTAATCCCAATTATCAATAAATTCATAAACATGATAATAGACCAATTAAACAACCTGAATTTATCATCCATTCCACAATAACTAATTCAATTAATTACATATCCAAATAATTAATCGAATTTCCACAAATTTCATAATAAAAAATTTCAATTAATTAAATCACCAGTTAATTAATCCAATTTCCGCAAATGGCATCATCAAAAAATTACTTTAATTAAATAAAAAGTTAATTAATACAATTTACACCAATTGAATAATCATAACATTACATTAATTAAATCACCTATTTTGTATTATAATTTTCTTATTTCCATAAATTATTTAATCAATCAATTTATTAAATTCAAGATTCAATTTTCAAACATAGCAATTGAAATCTGACAACACCCACACAGAATTGGAATCAAGATAGTGGAAAATTAATTTAGAACATCTATATCTTGATTTATGATGAATTCTTGCCAAAAGAAAATACCAATTGAAGAGGAATAATGAAGAAAATGATGAATATTGAGATCCCGATCTGAATCTAGGATATAAGATCAAATAAATAATGATCCCACAAACCTTGGTATATATCCTACATAATAGAGGAAAAAATCCGTTCAATTGATGAGAGAGATACAATAAAGGGTGATAAACCCATATGGGATGGGAATTTCATACTAGAAGGGCATAATATCTTTAATCGGACCTTCTAATCATGGATATTAGAGGGAAAAAGTTCTTGGAATCCATTCAGGAACCTCAAAAAAGAATGTTTTAATTTTAAGGATCCAATTGGGTTTTGTTAGAGTGATGAATAGAGATTTTGAGATTTTTTAGTCACGTTATTGTGGAATAAAAATTATGCATGCATGGTTTTCTACTCAGGGTGCATAGTTTACCCTAACCATGTGCCATACCATAAACCTCCTCCTAAAGGGATTAATAGTTACGTCTAATATGGGGATTGGTTTTACATATTGTGATCCTTCAATGAAAATACTATCTTCTTGAGATCACAAGGTTTTCTAGTATGGGCGCATGGTTTGGATGAAATTGGGTTCCAACAATAAATAGTCCTTCTCCATTCAAAAAAATCCAAATTCACCCAAAACTCCCAATATAAACGCCTAATAGGATATTCTAAAAACAATTCATAAGATTACATGAACAAAGATCTAGAAATATCTATAGAAGGTTATGATCATACATTCTCCCCACCATATAACAACACATCCTTTAGCTATACTCTAAAAAATACATAATATGTAAACGTAAAAAAGATTGGTATAGTATGGTGGAATATTTTCTTCCCTATACAACATTTTCTCATAAACTCCCCCATTTTTCCACAATACAAGATTTATTGGAACTATCTATCCCCACAACACATTCTATCTATAATCCGATAATTGTTTCATATTATCCTTAAAGGATCCATCGATATAATGATCAAAATTATCCAAAAAAATCGAATGATAATGGTTACGGTGATCCCACCGAAGATGTAACATATGAAAAACATCATGCAGGGAACTATACCTCTACTGAAGAGTTAATCATTATGCCACTTTCCTGATTACCACTATAACCTCAAACTATCCTACAATCCCAGGTGCCAAAATTTCTTTAATAATATATATTGTATTGAACCAATCTATGAGACACCTAAATAAATACACGATCATCCTCAAAAAACTCTAGTGGTCATCGAAATTCATTAGAGTTTGACTTCTACCAACATTGATCCATAGCTGTATGATTTTGAATTAGCTAAAACTACCCCAATGTAACCTACATGAGATTTTCCCCAAAAATTCCAATTCACTTGCCTCTATCCAACATATAGGAGATAAGCATATCCTTTTATAAATATCCTTGTATGGATCCATCTGTATGGTTGACTGCTAACTATTTTTATAGGTGAAATCCACCAATTCTTCATCCTTGTACCTAGACCTGGTAAATTTCAGAACACATTCCCTAAGCATATGTTCAATAACATGTATAAAACATTTTGACTTTGCATATATCTATGTGTAGAAATAAATACGCAGTAAAACCCATGTGACAAGATCCTTTTTTAACACTTACTAGAATAAGGATGTTAAACTTGTCTCATGGTCTGAAATAATACTCTATGGAACCCCATGCAGACAAACTATCACTCGAACATACACATCTCCTAACTGTTCCACTGAGAAACTCTCCTATATATAAAATAAATGATCTAAATTATTTTTTCCACCCACAATCACCTAAATATTATCATTATTCTAAGTGTAGCCTCAGGAGACACACGACAACATCATTGATAAGGGTTCCCCACTAGCATTCTAGAATGTGACATGCCTGTATTAATCCACCAGGTTTTGATGCTTGATGTTCACTTATTGACAGTTGTATCACAATTTCATGAAACTTAGAATCTTGTTTTACTTATTGGGAAAACAAAATATTCCCGGTACATTTTCTACACACATTGGTGCACAACCCACATTGAGTAATAAACCTCACACATCATATTATTTGGTAAAATTTATGGTACCAAAACCCAATTCTTTACACAGATGATTTCATCCACATCTATAGTGCAAATATGAAGGAGACCCCACATCATCAAGGATTTACATCAAGAAAAAATGATGGATCACCATACGATCAATCTAAAATCTAGGTAAACAGTGAATAATTTACGGAAATGGATATGGTGTAATCTAATCATGCCCCTCCCAATCAAAACAATTCATCATATCTAGTAAATCTATCATTTTACAATAATCAATAGACTCATGAATGGAATCATATTATGTTTTCTTTATTAATATTTCATAAAAAATATCACCCTTACCAGGTGTATATTCTAGATGAAAGAAGAATTACCCCACACACCTAACAAATATATACATTTACATATTCAAATATCATTATGAAAATACATACATTTAATCTCTTTTGGTCAGTATAAATTGTAAAATATTCACCCATAAGGTAATTTCACCACGAATTAAAAGCATAAACCACTGATTCCATCTTGAGGTCTTGCATAGGGTAGTTCTATTCATGAGGTCTCAACTACCAAGTTCCCTATGACACAACTCGGTCTATGTGCATCAACAGTACTCCATGAAAGATTCTAAAAGAATCAAAAAACACTATACACTCCTCACCTGTATTGGGTTGTATGAAGATCAGTGTCACAATAATTTGGAAGGAATTCAGACCTACTATCAACCATTCAATAATAAACACCTTCATGGTCATTCCCTAAATCGTTCCCTCCATATGAGAAATGTCCTAGAAGAACCTACAATAATAAACTGATAATCCCATAAAACATATGATATCAATTAAAATATTGGGATGCATGTAAGAAAATACTTCCCGAACCTTATTTGGGTCGATTGACGCACCTTCCTCTGAGATAATGTGACCCATGAAATGTACCTGATCTATCCAAATTAGACACATAGTTATCTTGTCTTATATCTGATTTACACTCAGTGTACAGAGGAAGATACCATGATGTTGGTAATGATCATCACGTGTCTTTTAGTACACCATTATTTCATCCACAAACACTACCAAAAAAATTTTATGATATTGGAGGATGATTCTATTCCCTAAGGCTGTAAACACAGCTAGTGCAATCATCAGCCTAAATGGAATCAGGATAAATTTATATTGTCTACACCTACTTCTGAGTGCTGTTCTCAATAAATTAAGACGCCAAAATCTCAAATTGTGTAACCTTGATCTCATTTCAATGTTTGAGAAGACAAAAAATCCCATAAACTATTCAAATATATCATAAATATGTCATATAGAGTAATTCTTCTTCACTTTCATTCATTTTTACTTCCGATATTCACCATATAAACATAGATCCTTGTCAACATTCTTTATTAACCAAATATTTGAACCCCAAGGAGACATATTTGGGAAGATTTTCCATTTATCAATAAACTATTATAGTTGATTCTTAAACTCTTGAAAAACTATTGGTTCCATTATGTATGGTGGAATATAAACAGGTTCATATCCATGTATGAGCTCAATTGTAAATTCCACACCACTATCATGTGGAAGCCTAAAAAATTCATTAGGAAAAACGTCCTATAAATAAAAAACTACAGGTGGAAAGATAACATTCATTTCACTGCCATTATCTAAAAATAGACTAGAAACCTAGGAAGTGATCTCCTATAGATGATGATGAATTGGTCCTCCACAACATTCCTGGATATCTGACTATCCATAAAAAACATAACTGTCAACCTCAAGAGATGTAAAAGTAAATTTCTAACGGTAACTATCTTTCTGGGCTCAGTATTCTACCAACATGTCCATACCAAAAATCAATTTGATGATTTACATATCAATTATATAAAGAACCTTGAGGAAACAATACTCTCCAACCTCAAGAGACCGTCCCTTGCATAAACCAATGTACCTCGAACATACCCCCAAAAGAGTATGAATCATATTAAACCTCCAAAAAATATATATTTATAGCATGAAACTATTATAAATAGGTACTGATATAAAATAATTGGGAGCACTGGTACAGAAAAAGTTCCTTTCTAGCATAGAAAATATAAGAACAGTACCGCTTACTATAGACTATCCAACATTGTTATCCACCAGTGTAGGATGAACTACATGCAAGTATCCTTTCCTCATCCCTATGACACAATATTAGTCCATTGAGATAACACCTGTCTATTGATATGGTAATTCCTTCCTAGTAACACCCCATCCACTACCTCGACTGCCAGTTCTAGTAGCAATATAACTGCCCTAAATATAACGTTTTGAAGATCCCCTTCCCTTACTCAGGTTCTGCATAGATCCTACATCATTACCCATTTTGCATTTCTTCCTACAGAAAATATGATGATGTGTCATCCTTATGATATATCTAGACTCTACCAGTGGTAGGTGGATCTATATATGATAGTGAACCAACCCCTAAAACCTGTGACAGATCACTTGTGTATGTTCTTGATAAACTAGTCCTTCCCCCTACAACTCCGCATTCCACTACGCCGGTAATCATTCTCAAAAGGGTGATTCCTTCTCTTGATATTCATACATCTTGATCATCCAGCATAGACCACATTTCGCCCAATAGAATCCTCCTTCATGTTACCAATTGAAGTGAGAGTCTGATTCAAAATTATAGATATCATTTCAATGAAAAATATATTCACATGGGACTTAATCTCACATTTAATCCCATCCTAAAATGGTTTAACTACCATAGACATCTCTCCCATAAAAACTAGGGAAAATAACTTCATATATATTGATCAAGAATAATTTTCCAGGACAGACATACTCCCTTAAGTCAGCCACATAATCATAGGCTCTCTGTCCTACCTAAGTATGTCAGGATAAAAGTGATCCAAGAATTTATCTTGGAAGTCCTTCTACTCCATATTATCTATCTTTCCATCTCTTGTTTAGATGTTCCACCTACTATTTTGTTGACCAATTATCATCTATGAATTAAATTTGAAACTCTTCTCATTATAAGTCTACAAGAGGTCATGTCTCATTTCAATGGACTCAATCCAAATCTCTACTATGTCTAGTCCACTGTCTCTGGTAAACATCGGAGGGTGGTACAACTCAAACTACCATGTCAACTCTGACAAACTCTTCACAACCCACCCATGGTATCATTCCTTAAAATACGTGAATTAATAAAATTTCTCATGAAATTGTTCTCCGACATCCTTATCCATCACAATTGGAGCCTCTGGTTCCACTGCATGAGGATTCTATCTAAAAATAACCTCTTTTTTTCCTCTAAATAAAAACTATAATGGTGGAATATCTCTAAAATGAAAAACACAAAATATTGGAAATATGAAAAACAATTAAAAATTTATGATGATAGAATCACATAATTTAATAAAAATCCATTCCCCTTTCCTTACACATGGAAAAAACAGAGTCATTATCAATACCCTTAACCATTTTACATACAATACATGGTTAACTAATGGTGAACACATTCTAATTAACCCAATTTCTTCAATATAAACTCATATCCAACTTTGTTTTTATCATTATACAACATTCAAGTTCACATTAGGCACCGTTCCAAGTTTAATTTCACAACAATGGAAAAAATAAATTTCAAAGACTTACACATTACATTCCTTTCCATTCATTCCTAAAAATAATGTAAGTCATAATAAAACCTGAGTTATTAGAATTATGAATACATAATAACCACTCCATAAATTATAGTAAAAGATTAATATAGTATAAAATATCATAACAAATAATCACATCATAGAAATAGTGTATCACTTTAGGTGAAATAACATCTAGTTGAAACAACACACATAAATAACAAAAATACCACCTTGGGTACTTGTCTTTTACCTTCGTAAATGGGGTAGAAGTTGACACTCCATTCTGTCAAAGAGTATAAAAATCTTGAAAAAGATAATCCATTAGAACGAAAATGGGGATTACATAATTAAAAGTAAACTATTTTCAATGGCATAAGTTTTTGGCAGCCTTAGTTTTCCAAAACTCTCTTGGCCCACAACCTACTTTTGCGCCCCTATATTTCATGCAGCCCACTTGTGAACCACCATGCTGGATAGGAAATGATATTAGAATTTTGGCTATTTCCTAAAGGTGTCTCCCTAGTCAAGCCAAAACACTGACAACGTGCAAGGTACTTGTGCACCCCAAATTTGGAACGCAAGTCACTTGCACGCCCAACTTATTTCTCCCAAGGTCACTTCTTTTCCTATAAATAGAAACTTGGGGCCCCCATTTGTATTGAAAGTTTTCATTGAATCCCAATTGCTACTCTAGTCACCATTATACTTTTCCCATTATTCTGAAGCATTCATGGTTGTTCTTCAGCACCTTAAGCGGAGTAATTATGGTAGTATCATTGGACGTAACTTCTATTAGTGGTTGAAAACCATAAAAATTGTGCGCCTAAAGTGCCCAACCTCCCCATGTCAGAAATACTTTTACACCACCCATTACTCTCACAGGAACATGAGATCCCCACATCCTGGTTCACCTGTGAATAATCTAGAAGGCTTGTGCAGGGTCTCATCCTTATATTTCCATATATGTTGTTCATCACCTAATTGAATATCAGGTTGTCCAAGCCTACTTGTGTTCCCTTACTTGCGCACCCTTACCTACTTGTGTGCCCATACTTGCATGCCCTTCCCTACTTGGGTGCCCATCCTTGGTTCACTAAATTTCATTACTCTCTTCAGTCTATAAGCCATCAAGCCTTCATCAAATCCATTCATGGCAAGGCTTATTCTTCATTAGATCCCCTATCTAAAATGGATTCTTTTGAGACCTCCACCAAAACCTCATGACTTATCAATCCTTTGGGAAAGACACATCATCTTGTCCCATATTTGGGTTTGTATATCCATAATCATAGGTTTCCCACATTTTTTTCACAATGGGGTTTGGATTCATGGAGTGTATGTGGATTTGTATATCCACATTCATATGGACCTTTCTCCCAAAAACTGTGTTGGGAAGTTCCCGATTTGGAGGAGGGTTATATCTTGGCCTCTCCCTTCTCAAAGAGATAACCTGGAACTTCAGGTCTCTGGTAGGTGAAGATATGGTTCGTAGCTACTTTTCCTTTTAAAAATAGTGGGGACGTCTCCCTCCACAAATAAGATCAATTTTATGCAAACCAGCTTGTTATAAGCCACTAGATTTTCTTGCATGAGGTGGCATCATCACTCCTCTTCTCCTCTTTGGTTCCAAATACCAAAGGGAAGATGGGAATATGGACTCTTGTTCCCATTTCCCTCTCTTGATGCCCTTTTTCTACATAGGAAAACATCTTGGAGTAAGCCCCTAACCTTCATCCCTTTCTCCTTAAATTTGACCCTTGTCCAATCTAAATAGAATAGAGGGAAGGCTAATCGCCTCCCCCTCTTCCATGGTCACCTCTTCCTATTCCACCCTCACCGATATAGGTGTGCCCTCTACCACCAGTGGAGGAGGAAAAATTATAAAGTTTTAATGAATTTGTGGAATCATTAACATCCTCTTGTTTATCACACTTAGCATGACTCATGTAGGCATATAGATTTTTCAGGGTCACAACATTTTCACGATCAAATAAACTACAAGAAATATGATTCCTTTTCAAACATGGATATGTAGGAAGCATTTTTAGGGCCCAAGCTAACTGGAAATCCTCTTCAAAAATCCAACCCAAATTCCTTTAATCTAGGAATCCTCCTTAGGAATAAGCCCCAAATTATACTCCAAATCATCAATGAATCATTTTTTTAAAGTACGCCAAACATATCTCTCTCAAAGGACTATACTATCCTATTTGACTAATATAACTATGTGGGCTTTGATTCCCTTCTGTATGGGAGATGTTGGAAGACACCTTGAGGTTCAATCCGAACATATCAAATCCACCTTGTTCTCCTTAGGCCATATTCCCCATAGGGTCTGTTATTATGTGAAAACTCATATCCTTTCCATGTTCTTTGGGCTACTTTACTAGAAGTCCCATACTAAGATTTGACCATGCACATTCTTCTTAGAGGTACTTATCACATGACCTTAAAATGTATGCCATGTCCTATTAAGAGGCACTGAACTACGAGGGTTCTGATTACTTTTAGAAGAATACATAGGTATCCCATTTTATGGGCATGATCCGAAGATCAAAACAAACCTTCGTCTCCCTAGATGACAATAAATACTAGTGTTCCCCATTGATTGGCTTAAAAACCCGTATCATCACAATGATGATTAAAAGAATCTTTAAGTTTAATATTAGAGGATACCATGGATGGATAACCTTGAATAAATACAGATATTTCCATTAATAATGAACCTTGACTGCATACTGATGATTCTAAATTTTACACATGATAATAAATGATTTTAATTTCAAAGGGATACTTATGATATACATGGTGAATTAATAAGGATTCATGAAAATATATTAAATTTACAAAGAGTGTCCAGGAGTAGCCAATAATTCCACCCAAAATTGTGTGATGAGTCTGACCACCCATCCTCTCGACCAATGCATGTTCTTATGTATTATAATGTTCAAACCTAAAAAACACCTTCCTTTGGAATGAAGTACCCCTTTGGATAATGAATTGCTGGATGTTTTTGGTCCCATAAATAAATCCAATGGAAAATGCCTGGAAATAGTGATTCTTACAACTATAACACATGTTTCAAGGAACTACGAAACAAAAATAGTGATCCCAAAATGAATCCTTAACCATGTTAATAATGTTACCCCACCTGTTAGGCCCCTATAAATTGATAATGGACGGCCAGACAATGGAATAAATCACGCATGTATTCATCTAAAAATATGTTGATTTAATGAATGTTGTTGTAGCTTTCATGTTTTTCTTCTCAAAATTCCCTTCATTCCAAAAATGGGTATCTCCAAGAAAGCTTCTATGAACTTCCTACCCGCTACTCAAGCTGGATCTCCATCCACAGGAAGGACGTCATCACTAACCTAGTGTCTTCAACGCTGGGTCTCTAATGTGATGGTAATGGAATATCACTAGAACAGTTCAATCCTGACTTTTGAGGCTGCATGATTGGCCTTTTTTGTCAATAAAAATCCTCAGTCTTTTGGCCAATGGCGACTAATGATCAAGAAGATTCTAGTGCCAACCAACATCTCCAATAGTATCGGGTCCTTATACCTAGAACACTATTATCAATCCCTCTCTTGTTATAGTGAGGTTGATCAAGTGGCCACTCAAGGCCTCGATTAAAAAATTCCGGAGTCCTTGAGGACTCCCACTAGCAACCGCTACTAGAATTGCATGGTATTGTACCCCTAACATGATGTAGGAGTTTTCTTTGAACATTTATCCTAGGTCACTCAGACCCGGGAATTCAAGACGAATATCCAGGGACAATGTCTAATCAACACGGAGCAGGTTCTCACCTCCACCTCCTTTAAAGATGTCCATCAACTTAACATAAGGGAAAACAACAACCAGGACCATAAACACATCCATACTAATTTAGTTACTCAGGTGAATCTTCTGGAAGTAACCCACCAATCCCACCAGATAAACCTAGTGGATTACCGTGAATATGCACATACACCTCCTTCCATGTTATAATTCAGTCAGCAGGCTCATCTGACAACATTTAAAGAAGTATGCCAACCTAATGTGGTGGAAACTTGTAAACAGGAATATACACTTGTTTACAATCACCAATTCTATCACCAGTCTTATCTTCCAGTATTGAAGGAAGTATGTCATCCACACTTGATGGGAAATATCCAGTAGGCTCATACACATGACAATGTTCATCATGCCTACGAAAAGTCTCATTTGGTAGCACTAAGAGAAGTTAGTCAGAAAGGTCTGACAACAATTTGGGGGCAGACCCAACACTATTTCTTCATGAATGAGTACTTTAAATATCTATTGATAGGAAATTGTGGATAGGATTAGGCACATACACCTACTCCAGATATGGAAAGGACGTATATTCTAGTTCCGGCCGCTGAAGTCTTAAAAAACAACTTATCACAGGTGAAAGGGAAAACACAAATCCCACCCATATTCTAGATGCGTGAAAGATTATTTTAACAACTACTTCGGCAGTATTAGTGGAACATACACATAAATCTATCTGCACACATGGGATGAGACATCATAATTCCGTCCCCATGTAGATACAAAACTCTTTTTTAGTATAGGAGGGTTGTGGTGCATACTCCCCCATATGACATGGACAACAAGATCGAGAATATAAACCCCTTCCAATTTGAGGTAATCAGACCATTCTGGTAACCACATCAAGGAAGGCACATAAAATTTCCCATGATAACCAATTCTCCTAGCAAGTTTACCCATATAAGTATAATAGAACATCCAAAAAATTTATCTCCAAGTACTGTAGGAAAATCAAGAGTCATGCAGTGATTAGGCCCATCATAATGATGGAGTTCTTGAATCCCGTAGACATTTATCAATTTTAGCTCAAGATCATATCCTCTCATTACCAAATTATGGGGGTGGTAGTTGAAATTCTGAATATCCTCACAAGACACTTCATCATGAAGGCTTGCTTCATGAAAATTTGGTCAATCCAGACTACTGATCTCTAGATGAGAGCCACAGGAACCCTCTATGTAGCCAGAAGACCATGGAGAAATAAGATTCATCCCTTGCTATAATCTATCTTGGTGATCCTCCCCATGATGGAATTCACTGCGAAAGTCCTCTCCATAGTAGTATTTCACATTTTCAAGACAATTTCATAACTGAAAATGTAGCGATGAGAAATCCCTCATATCATGAGACACTTCCAAACACAAGGCCAGTCATGGCTGGTTCCTTGTCATTTATGGGTGAAACACTTTCTCAATATGAAGACATATTTAGTGAACAACCATTCTCTAAACCTCCCTTGGTTCATTTTTCATCTATTATAGAGCGTCAACTATGGTCAAACAAAGTGGATAAACCTCTAGTGAAAGAAGATGAGGATATGTTAAACATGGAAAAAAATTATATAAGGGAAAAAATACCAGTCATGTTCTAGCCTTAAAATTCTCAATATAACATTCGAGAATAGATGAAAGAATATTGAATTCTAGACATCCGCCTCAGCTTATGAAAAACACTTCATCCTTTGAAAACCAAAGTATTACCGTATGATGAATATAAAAATCATGTAAAGGTAATATAAGGGTTGCAACACCAAATTAACTTGGCACCTCTCTTAGTTTCCCAAAATAAAAAGGTTGAAAAACATCAGAGATCCCTTTAGAGTGCATGTATAAGTGATCTAAAGGGGCTAATCCAGTTAATTTTTGATTCCCCATCTAGTGTTTGTACCATAGGATGGGGTGCATATCGAACATTTCATTTCATTGTACTCCAAAATAAGAAATTTCCACCAAAAGTGGTCTCATGAAATGTGATTGCCCATGGATGGCCACAATCAGTAGATTTTGTATATATTCGAAAGATCGCTCACGAACAGGCCTCAACCAGCTCCAATCTGAGTCAGGCCCAAAGAAAAGATGTTTTTGAGTTACTTTCACATCATGCATCTGAGAATATATTGTAGGCATCCCGCATAGAGGATGTCAGGCGTCAGAGAATGCAAATGTATGTAATAGCACAAGGATCTTCCAAAACTGGTGATTTACGTGGTTTTCGGATGATTCTCCTAGCTAATGTTTGAACCAAAATCCGCATAATCAGAAGGGCAGTTCCATGAATTTCAGCCAGAGCAGTTCAAGAATCACCCTAGCATGCATGGCTTAGATCGTATTTAATTAAACCTTAAAATTCATTTAACAAAGTTCATTTATTTGAAGAAGATGAACTGGAATGACACCTTCCTGTAGGGAAGGGGCTTTTCCCACCTACAATCCTCTCCTCAACCAAAGTCAATTTTATCCTAATTAGGAAAGAAGTCACAAGTAGAGCTTACAAATGAACTATCTGAGGATTCCCTTCAGGTTATAGTCCACCAAACAGTTCCATAAAATTCTTAAACAAGAGAATGAAGCCTAATGGAAGACACAAAAAAAAGATGATCATTCAAAAGCATTATCAAAAAACCATCGATGCATTATGCATATGTAACTGTCATTAACACTGTTGTAGAAGATCCTTCACAAAATGAGCGTTGTTTAGGGGAACTATAAGATGAAGTTATTGTCTATAATATGATATATGTCGAGCGAAATGAAGAAGGTGTTCATACACAAAATCATAGGCTTACCCAAAATCTAGGTATGCCTTCAAATAATCAACTCCCCACTCTTTGAAAGGAAAATAACAAGGGGAAAAGAAAATGTCTAATTGCATCTCACTTTTACACTGGAGAAGTTCAATCTATTTCTGTTGATGAAAAATTTGTACAGAATGACATGGAAATTATGGAGTTGAATAGACTCAATACATAGTTTTTTTGAAACATCATTTCTACTATACATACTCCTCAGGAAGGACCTAAACATGAAAATCATATAAGAGCTCCTCAAAAAAGAGGATTTGTAGTAACTACAGATGTGGATAATGAATTCCCTTCACTAGGTACACAATCAAGAGAGGACCATAAACATCATGACATGCCTATTACTGTGGGTTATACTTGAGAGATATCAGCACCGCCATCAGTGGTTTTTCTGGTCATTGCACTGTCTATATCTCTAATTTCTATACCTGCACATGTTCTTGCTCATCTGATTGTTCCCCAAATGCTTATGAATACAATTGAGGCATTAAAGACACAATTTGAAGATATAAAGGAACTACATGCACTAGTTCAGCCAGAAAAGAGAGCTAATCCTAAATGGGTGGATGCAATTAATACACCACCCAATTTTGTGAATATAACATTCCCAATATTTAGTCATTCGGGAGATCTGAAAAAAAACGTAACACATTTTTTTCCGTTGTGATCCCATGATGTGAACTTCTCAACAACAAGAAGCAATTAATATTTGGTGTTTTGTGATGTCATTACCAGGTCCATATTTTGTTTGGTATGCACGTTCCCTATCTCGATCAATTACTGGATGGGAAGATATCCTTTAGAAATCCCTTCAACAATTTAGCTCAATGCTACCAAATATGATTGTTTTTAATCATACCAATTTTTAAAAATGGGAGAATGAAAAAGTTTCTGATTTCATTGCTCGATGGAAAGGATTCACATATTATATATGTCTAGAACTCCCTCAAGATGAGTTGTTGGAAATTTGTGTGGAAAATCCACTTGATGAGTTACACACCCCATTGACCCCTGTGAAATACACGGGAGAGTTTGAAGACCTTACTTATGTCACTCAACAGATAAAAGACTCTATCATTGAAACTAAGGCTAAAGCTCTTGTAATTCTATTAACTCCATAGAGGAGGATAGGAAAGGTAGATGATGCTACAGTCACACTCAAGAAGGAACATGTACTTTCTTCTACTTCATGACCTCCATCATACTGATGGGCTTTGCCTCCTGAGCTTCCCAAGAAACGACTGCCTTGTCAAGATGATCAAAGGGATCAAAGGAGGAAACATTTTGAGGAATTAAAGAATAATGTTAATTCTTTACTAAATGAACAAGTTCCTGGTTACATCATCTTAGCTCCGGAAAACAATTTAGTTAAGTTTCTAAGGATGAATAAACCAAATAAATAAGGGGATGAAAATATTTAAAATTGTTGTCCCTTTCAATAGATTTTAGGAAATCCCATTGAGGAGTGTTTTGTTTATAAGGACCTCCTACAGAATATGGATAACTATGGGTATGTAAAACTGAAAAGTTTATCATCTCAAGTAGCACATGTTACTGATACTGATCTAGAGGAAGAAGGCGAATGAAAAGAAGCCAAAAGAAAAAATGTGCAGAAATATGATTATCAGACAATCAGGAAAACGATCAACCGAACTCATGCCATTTTATGAACACATTTGAAACAACCAAATGTGTCTTCTGCCACTCCTTCCACAGTAAGACCACCTTCATTAAAAGTTTATTCCTTAAAAAAGCAAAGATATTATATGGACAAAGAAAAGTTATAATAAGACGAGATCATATCAAGGCCAATGTTATCATGGAAGATTTGTTCAGTGGGCTCAACAAAAACATGGAGTTTCATCCATGAAAGACAGGTTCGGTTTAAACATGATTATTTTGGGGGATCGATTAGAAGTCACAATGACTTCTTCTTAGCAAATTAATAGACCTAGTCAGTCTAATTTTCCAAATCCAAGAGTATTTATAGCTTCTAATATGACACAGAATACTGCTACATCAGAAGCATAAACTTCCAAAGAACCTACAAAACCACATCTCTATGCTGGGAAAGGCAGTCCTTTGATCCAAAAGTATGATGTCCTAAAAAAAATGTCCCATGTACTAGCCAGGTTATCAATTCTGGATTCTTTTAATCTTTCAAAAGATCTTTGAGAGACACTCAATGAGACTTTGTCATGTCCTCAAGAGTTTGAAACCAAAGTTAATGTGGCTAACTTATATGGTATATAGAATGTTCCTACATAATTTCATGCTATCATATCTTTTACAGATGAAGATGAAAATAATGTGGTGAATGGGAATATCAAACAATTTTATTTTTCTATAAAATTTAATGACATAGAGATATAAAAAGACATCATTGATAATGGCTCCAGAGTCCACCTCATTCCCGTTCGTACACTTCGTCGATTAGGCCTGATTGAATTTGATATATCTCCTTCCACATTAATATTTAATGATTATGATAAGTGTGAATAAGAACCTTTGGGCGAAATGAGACTCAGAACTCAGTTTGGAGATCTTGGGTCTAATTTAGACATAATGGTTGTTCATCCGGACACAACGTTCCATATTCTGATAGGAAGGCCATGGCTGCATCAACATGCAACCGTACCTAAATCATTCCACCAATGTCTTAAGTATTGTTTCAGTGGTCAGATAAGGAAATATTATAGGGACCGTGCTCCTTTAAAAATATGTGAATCTCACTACATTGATGAATATTTTTATCACACAAAAAGTACAAAGTCCATGACAATGGAAATAGGCTGATTTAATGCTCCAAATGGATTGGAAAAGATTTCAGAAAAACCATTCATACATCTGAGTACAGATTATGTGTTACCCATAAATCAATTTGAAATGGTAAACCCAAATCCGGGAACTCGTCCTGTAACTTCCATAATGACAATTACGGAAATTGATCTAGAAAACATGGAAGAAACTATGGATCCACCAAGAAATGATGAAATACTAAATGGAAGTGTTTTTATTTCATCCACTGAACAATAACCAACCACTAATTAAACAATCAATTTAGAAGAGATTATAAAAATGATAGAAGAGGACAAAGATCTTGACATTCAATCCATCATCTCCACATTATTACTCCAGGAAGACTCGTCGTCATTAGTGGGGTCAAATATGGAGGAATATTCTTCTGGATATTCAAATATTGAATCCTCACCCAAATATGGATGTTTTTCATCATCATCAACTATGAATGTGGAAACAAAAGAGGTAACACATAATGAAGAAGAATAAGTGGAAGATCGTAGGGATGCTCCTCCATCATTCGAGGAAGGTGTTTTTAGCCCTGTGGATGAGCTCAGAGAAATAAATATGGGTATAGAAGAAGATCCACGCCCCACTCTAATTACTGTGGCCATGAACAATGAAGAGGAAGAGGTGTATACTTTATTTCTAAAGAAACATCAAAAAAATATATTCTTTGAATTATATGGAATTTCTCGGTCTTAATCCTGAAGTAGCCACCAATCAGTTGGGTTATCTTGAAGAACATCGTGGATTCAAGCAGGCAACCATAAGAACACACCCAACTCATGCCTCTATAATTGAAGGTGAAGTTGATAAGATTATAATTTCTAAAATAGTCATGGAAGTGATGTATCCCAAATGGATGGAAAACATTGTCCTAGTAAAAATGAATAATGGGAAAATTAGATTCTGCCATGATTTACGATATCTGAACCATGATTATCCTAAACATGATTTTCCAGTTCTGATTACAGAACTTATAATTGAAGAAATATCTAGTAATGAAGATCTTTCTTCCCTAGATGTCTACTCTAGGTATAATCAAATCTAAATGGCCATAGAGGATGAAGAATTCACATACTTTAGAGCTCCATAAGGTGTATTTTATTATCGGGTAATGCCCTTTAGCTTAAAAATTTTGGTGCAACATATCAAAGTGCAATGAACCATATGTTCAAACCCTTCTTAGTGAAATTTTTTGAATGCTATGTGGTTGATTTTGTGGTCAAATCCATAAAAATATCCAATAACATGGCTGATTTGGATACTATATTCAATAAAATTCTGCATCACAGTTTGAAGATGAAACCCATGAAATGTGCTTTCCAGGTAACCTCAGGAATGTTCCATGGATATATTTTACACCATCCTAGTATCAATGATGATCTTGAGAAAAAATCAATCCTTGGTATGGAACCTCCTCAAAATTTGAAATAATTAAGTGGACTCCAAGGACACATGGCCTATATTTGGTGCTTTATCACCAAATTGGTAGACACATGTTTTCCCTTAACCAGATTAATGATGAAGGGATTCACCTACAAATGGACAAAAGAAATCTAGGAATTATTTTATTCCCTCAAGAAATATCCCTTGAGTCCACCATTATTAATGGAAAAGGTTGATGGAAGACCACTTATTCTCTATGTGATAGGTTTAAAGCAATAACTAGGTGCCTTCCTTGCCCAAAATGATTATGGTTGGAATGAAAAAAATATTTACTATCTTAGTTGAACCATGATTGATGAAAAACGTGATATTCAAGTATTGAAAAGTTATTACTAGTAATAATTTTTGATGTTCATAAATTGAGGCAATACATGCGACATCATGAAGTCCAATCAGTGTCTCACAATAATCCACTAAAATTTATACTCAGTCATGCTATGCTTATAGGGAATCTAGAATGGTGGAGAGTTATTTTGAAATAGTGTCATATCTAGTTTTTGCCTCAAAAAGCATTAAATGAAAAATCTCTGGTTGACTTCCATACAGAGCATCCATCTGTGGAAGATACATCATTTAATAATGAACATCCTAATGAATTGGTATTCTCTATTTAGGATAATTCCAAAACATGATAAATTTATTTTGATGGTGCTTCCAGAAGTCCAACAGGGAAAAGAATAGAAAACCTTAAACTCAACAATGTTGGGTTAGGAATTTTCCTTATTTCCCTAGAAAATGAAATATTTTCTTATTCCTTCCTATTTTCAGAAGGTGGTACAAAAAATGAGTAATGATATCAAACTATCATCTCAGGTTTGAAATTGGCCCTTTAGGTGTAAGTGGATCATTTAAAGGTGAAAGGTGATTCAGAATTGGTAATCAAACTTATTAATGGGGAATATTATATCAGTATAGAAGAGTTAGTCCCTTTGTGTGATTACATAAGAGGGTTAATGGTTGAATTACCCTCAGAGCCGACATTGTCTTATTTACCGCGATCAAAAAATGCTCAAGCAGATGCTCTGGCTAATGAAATTACAGCCTTCACATATCCCAATTGGGATAAGACAATCATCAGTATATCCCATCATCATGTGGTCTCACGTTTTGTTCAAACCAGAATGGAGGAAATTAATGAAATTAGCCTTATTTCTAAATCGTATATTCATACCATGAGATGGAGAATATCCATCATGTAATATCATCAAAATGGGATACTTCCACCATATAGGGATGAAAAAGAACATATTCGACATTGAGCAGCCAATTTCACTCAGTATGATATTCCAGATCACCAAAAGATCCTCTACAAGAATGGCTTTGATTGAATCCTCTTCAGATGTATTCATGTAGAATAGACTGCAGGTATCATAAAAGAAGTCCATTTATGAGTTTTCCATGCCCACAATTCTGGGCATAGACTCTCTAATCAGATCTAAAGGCTTGGATACATTTATCCTACAATGATGCAGGATTGTACAAATTTCACTAAAAATTGTAATCCCTTCCAAGTGCATGAAAACTTTATTCATCAACCCCCAGAGTTGTTATGTACTGCTAAATTCTCCTTACCATTTTCCACATGGGGAATGGATATAGTAGGGCCTTATCCTCCGGCCACAACTAAGCAGTTCAAGTATATTCTCAATGTTATTCATGTATTCATGAAATGGGTTGAGGAAATACATCTCAAGGAATTCCAAAACAAAACCATTGTTAGTTTTGTGAAAAACAGTATCATAACTAGATTTGGTGTCCCTCATACTATTTTTACAGACAATGGCACCAATTTTATTTCTAATATGGTCAAAAAGATATATCAGGAATGTAATATAAAATCCAATCATTCATGTAGCAATCATGTAGTGGCCAATGGAAAGTTAAAGGCCTTCAATAAGACCCTATCAAATATACTATAGAATATGTTGGATAAAGGTAAGAAATCATGGAATAATAATCTTTTGAAATATTTATGGGCTTATTGGAAAACTACCCATAATGCTACCCAAGAAAATATTTAATCATTTGTATGTGGAACTGAATCAGTTTTTCCAATTAAAATGCAATTACCTTAACTCAGAGTTGCAATCAGTGATCAGTTTTATATAGATGAAATGTATTATAAATGGTTTAATGATTTGGAACAATTTGATGAGAAAAGATTTCAAACATTACATCATCATGAAGTCTATCAGAATAGAATAGCACAATTTTTAACAAGAATGTTTTCCTATTTTTATTTCATCAAGGAGAATTGGTATTGGTCCTTAGGAATCAAATGATACTTGGAAATAAACCTCTGAAACAAGATCCAAAGTGGGAAGGAGCTTATTACATACATAATGTCTATTAGAATGGAGCTTATGCCTTAATCTCAATGGTTGGAGAGTTTATTAAAACTCCAACAAATTAGAGATTCTTGATGAAATATTATGTGTACTTGTGCACATTCATCCTCACTGAAAGAATTTAAACTGCACAGTACATTGTCCTCACTACAAGACATTAAACTGTAAATTACTTCATCCTCACTGCAGGACTATAAAATACACAGTACTTCATTCTCACTACCAGACTATAAAATTCATAGTACCTCATCCTCACTGCACGACATTAAACAGCCCAATACCTCATCCTCACTACATGAATTTAAACTGCACAGTACCTCATCTTCACTACAATACATTAAACTGTCTAGTACCTCATCCTCACTGCAAGAATTTAAACTTTACAGTACCATGTCCTTGCTGCAAGACTTAAAACTGCACAACCCCCATGTCATAGTTGCAAGACATTAAATTAAAGAACTACCATAAGTGTCTATGCTTCATGATGTTCAAACTCCTAGCATCTTATTCCTTGTCACATGACATTATATTGCATGACATCATTTTTAAAACAAATGTTTTCCCTACTTGACATTAGAAGAATCCATAAGAAACATCATTGGAATCTTTGATACTACATCGTTGTACATGAGTCCCTCATTTTCCTATGTTTGAGTCAGATCTTTATAGAGACCTTGTTTTACGAACTACATATGGCTTGATTCTAGTTTTTTAATGAGATATGTAGAGACACCTAAGTTTTCAATTTTGGGCCTAGCCACAATCACAAAATCTTCTTATTTTCTTTTCTCCTCTTGTATATGAATCACACCTATACAGTATGTTTCCTTAAGATATATGATTTAGTCCTTATACCATTTTATGTCGTATGATTTACAATTGTTTCAGAATGTGTCAAAATCCCCCCTTCTTCATTTCAAACTCGATTGGCATGAGAATTGATTGTCTCAAGAACTATGTATGGATTCATTATCATCATTCAATGAGATATGCAGAGAAGTATAGATCTCCAATATTGGGCCCAACTGTGATAAGAAACCCCCTTATTACTTATATAATAATCAAACATACATATGGAATGTTTTAAGAGATATGTGTTACTTGATTCTTTCCCTAAGAAAGGTACATAGTGACACATGGGTTTATCCCTTAATCCAGGTAGAATATTTCATTCCTTTCACATCAGTTGATCTTTTTCCTTAAAACATGATGTTAATCTTCTTGGAATATAACACCCCTAATCTTCACTTGCGTCTCCTTTGCACTATAAAATAAACCCTTAATGATCCGTGTTTCTCACACTGAGAATAGCCCACATGGGCTTAGGAATTGGGTATGTGGATTCTTTATATAAATAAGGCGTTTCAATTTCTCATAGGGCTATAAATGTCATCACTGCATGACATAAAACCACATAGTATAATTATCTAACTGTATGACTAAAAAATGCATAGTATAATGTCCTCATTGCATGACATAAAACTGCACATCACAATATTAATTGAGAGAAAACAATGAAATTCCTCATTTTACATATAAGCCAGATATATGTAATGGATGTCAAACTCAAGGCCAATATTGTTTCCAATATTTACAATATGCATTGGATTTAAACCCCTTCCATATTTCATAATCTTAATATTGAATATTTTCAGATCCTCATAATCATTTTTACGGTTTATTTTGACAATATTTATAATACTTGTGATCTCTTTTGCCTGACTATATTGTACGTGATGTTAGGATACCTTTTATATGTTTCCTAAATAATTGGCCTATCAGTAAAAAGATGCAACTATTTGGCCATGCAGAAAATGCCCCAGTTGGCCCTGAAAAATGTAACCCCCATAACGGGTTTCTCAAATAATGGTCAATTAATTATTGGTTATAGAATATTTGTCCACTTAAATCATTGATGTCAATATACATGAATCTATATTTTAAAATAGTCATTCAGGTATACGTGTCCCAATATATTTATCACAATCTAAAAGTCTTAATGACCATGGTTTTCACATTTCCCTCACCATGCATTAAATACAATATGAAATAACCATAAAATCACATGGCCACATATTATATATTGTTTCCATTTCTGGTTTTCGTTGTATGACCCAAAACTTACGACAGAATAACTCTTAAGTTAAGGTCAAACATTCGTTAAAGTCTTATTCCTCTGATTATTTGGACATCTTCGGTGGAAATACCCTTTCCATATTAAGGTACCTTTCTCTATATACCAAACTCTAGGCTTCAGAAAAACTGAATCTCTATAAACATTCTTCAGTTTTGAGCAATAGAACATCAAAATTCCGAGAGCTCTTTTATCTGACTATGCAGCATGTGCCCTTAGGTGGCCTTGCCAAAGTTTCCTACATGACAGGCTTGTTCGTCAAAAGATTACACTATTTGGCTATATAACATAAGCCCCAGTTTTCCCTATATAATACAGCCCCCATAAAGGGCTTTTCATGTTATGGTAACTACATTCTTGAAAATTTATTCCTATAATGATTTTATCCCTTTTCTAATATCATTATTCTATTCCCGAAATTCAAGAATCCGAATTTACAATTTTCCCATACATAACTGAATATTATAGTATGTTTCCAAACAAATTATCAAGAAATTGTGAGAGTTTGGTACCTCAGGTCATAGTTGAATACCATAAATTAATTCCACCCAATGTCCTCACTAAATGACTTAAAACTACACAGTTCAATGCCCTCAGTGCATGACTTAAAACTGCACAGTACAATGTCTTCACTACATGACATAAAACTACACAGTACCAATGTCCTCACAACACAGTACAAATGCTTACACTGCATGACCTAAAACTAGACAATATGTTATTAGAAATTCCAATTTCTAATTAATTTTTCCATTACTCATACACCAACTGTTTATAGAAAAGGTTTTTGTATTTATTACTTATGTCGGTCTAAAATAGCTTCTTATTTATTAAAACTCATTTCCTGGGAAAAAACACACACTATGGGCTTAAGTCACCCACATCTTATATTCCCCTATCTATCAACAAAAAAATGTTAAACTTCAAAGATCTCTTTTTTGGACTATGTTGAACGTTCACATAGGAGGCCTTGCATAATTTTCCTACATAACTAAACTATCATTCAAAAGATGTAACTATTTTTCTATGCATCATATACCTCAATTGGCCCTGTAAAACAAAAACCCCATAATGGGTTTGTTAAATAATGGTAACTTTGTTCTTAGAAAAGGTACCCCTTAGGTTGACACAGTTTTTAAGGATAGCGACTATAAAAATCATGGCTCAAGAATTCTCTGGAAATTATTTCATGAATATTAAATCAATTCATTGCCGCAGAGTCTTGTTGAGGATCTATTTTCAAAATTTGTGGTCAAAGCAATTCGACCTTAAATGATATCCCTTTATATTCCAATATACATGACTCTAAACATCCAAAAAGAAAAAGGCTTAGTACTCATTAGATTGAGAATCAGAAAATGGAACTCTGAACAAAATTTGAGTCCCTTCTCACTAAATGTTCATTTTTTATGGTATAGGTGATATTGAGCAATAAAAAGTAAAGATATATAAATTTTTGGGGTTGTCCATGTATCCCTAGAAAAAATAAAACTATGTCTATTGGGCGCAATGGGCTAGGTAAAAATAATGTTGTTAGTGAATGTGAAAACATAAATGATTAAAGCCAAAATACTTTTATTTCATAGAGAAAATTTTCACAGAGGAGAATCTACAAATTGGAGTCTCTCTCATAAATTAAAAAAGGCTTTCTACGCAATTAATCATTTGTTTGAAATCCTCTTGATCCCTATCAACTAGTTGTTGAAGTTTATCAATTTGAACAGCCTCACTCTCTTTAGCATGATGAAGTTATTCTCTAGTATCTACAATGGATTTTGAACCATCCTTCGGGACTTATTCTAATGATCTATCAAGCTGGTCAAGCTCCCCTATAATAATATCTAACTCCTGGTGAAAGTGTAATTTCTGAACAGTCTTTTCATTAATTGTCTGCTTCAGTCCATTCAACATTTCATTATGATTAGCCCTAGCTTAGGACAATGCTACTTAGAACTGTTCAATATTGATTGACAATTTGGCTTTCGCCAAGACTTGTCAATGCTTTTTCTCTTACTCCCTATTCCAGATAATCTCTTTCACTATAGTATTAACATCATGGTATCCAAAACCATCAAATCCTAGAGTGATAAACAGAGTTGAATTTTTTGTAATTCTTGAATGCAGTTCCTCAAGGGGCAACTCAGATATTAGCTTCTAGATGTTTCCCATACTTTGCGACGACCAAGACGAAGAGCCTTCTGCAGTTCTGGGCCTGATTCAGAATCCATGCCATATGGAGGGTTATATTACGGGACTAATGCACTTAAAGAAGTGACATGTTCTATTCCTTCTTGAATAATGGTTTCTCCCCCTTCCAATCTTGTTTGGGTTGATGAAAAGGGTTCACCTCTAAACATAGCCCGTGATGTTCATAACCCTATATATTAAATCAAGAATTATGGTTATGATTATATTAATAGATTACAAAAGTGAATGAAATAGAAATATTAGTATCTCTAACCTAACAGTATGTCTGAAGCATGAGAAGAATCCTCCCCAATGTTCTCAGTTTTAGTAATTTGGTTGAATGTCTCTGGATTAGGACATATATCTTTAAAATGCAAATTATTTTCAGAGTGAATCTCAAGAAGACCTACTATCTCAAGATCTACTAGAGCCAATGTATCCGCAATGGTGGGGTTGATATTAATATCAATAATTCCTTCATGTAACATTACAATAGTAGTTTTATTAGATGAAACTTTATATTTCAATCAAGCATGGTTAGAAGGTTCATCATAAGAATATTTAAAAGACGAATAATGGGAACTCACATCCAGTTGATTCTATTCAAGGAACTCCAAAATCATCTAAATCATTTAATATAATAACATGTTATAATAGCCCTAAAATATGATTTCTTTGTCGATTCTGGTGGCCAACACTCCATCTCTACAAGCTAGAATATTTTCCGTCAATTCAAAACTTGCATTACCATTATCAACGAATCGCCCTATAGGTGGATTCATATATAGAAGAAAATGGAATTACTTATGCATACTCATTATAGTCTTGATGTCATAAGAATTCAGGGACCAGAATGAAATACAAGAAAAGGCCTGAACAGATGGTCGGAAAGAACATCCAATAACCTATACCTCACTATGTATAGCTTAAGTTCTAATTTGAGTTATATTCCATCCCCACAACACTTGTAATGGTCATGATATTCTAAAGGGAGACTTAACTTCAAAAACATATAGAAAAATCCAATGAATCATGGCCCAAACAGGAGGAGCCAACCCTATCATCGTTTTCTCTATCGTCATAGCTACAATAAAAAAGTTTCCTAGCCTGACTCCTCCTTTGGAGTCTCAGACTGGTAAGAAATACACACTAAGGCACATGGCTATGAAACCTGCTAGACATGTCATTGCATGATTTTTTGGGTTGATTTCATATCCCATTATATCAAATTCTGCATTCTCCAATGTTGTCCAAATGGTGTCAGTAGTTCCTCTCTTCTTTTCCCTTGGATAGCTAGTCGGACAGGTGTAAACGAGACTGTTTTCCTTCTTTATAAAAAAATATTTCCATCCATTCCTCCGGATGAATTTCCCTACTGGTGAGAGTTTTCATAGTGATTGAATTCTTGAGTTTGATAAATATTTTCATCAACTCAAGAACCAAATATGGTGTCTTCTCCATGTCTTTCCATGTCACCATGGGTGGAATAAACCCATCAATCATGTCTCCCAGGATTGGAGCTCTAGAAATCTTGAAAATGTCACACAAGCTGATACCTACCTCTCAACGTGTTAAATGGAAGGAATTAGTCACTAGGATATATGAACGTAATAAATCATGCACAATATATTCATTCCAACACACAAAAGGTTTGCCCAACCCAGGTAGTCTCATAAATCTTGACAATACTCAAATCATCTGCAAAGTCATCACATTTCTGTTGCACCGAGTATGCCCACATCCATGTGGGATTTACACCTCCTCCTAGGCAGATGTACCAACTTTTCTTCCAACCCTTGTACTGATCTATCTGAGAGTCTAGAAATAATGATGAATTGTAGTGTAGCTGCTCCTCATGTGTGTGTCTGCCTTTAAATCTAGAGAAGATAGGCTATGATGCATAAAATGGGCTTTTCTCTACAATCTCATCATTATCAAAAAAATCCCCCAATCGAAAAATTTTATGACAAGAAGGTGGTACAATCCTAAAACAATGAATATGGGACATAGTTCTTTGGATCGGGAATGTTAGCATCCTGCAAATGGAAATAGCAATAAAAAGGCAGATAGGTTCTTTGATGAATGCTTAAATGGTACTTCTTCAAATATTATTTTATGTCTGGAAAGTTGGTTTCGAAAACCTCCAAATAATCATGGTAAATGACATTCATCATGTCATCAATCCAATTACATGAAATATCATAAGAAGTTCCAATTATTTTGTGAGCCATTGAACCTGCAAAAATATAGAGATAATCTTTTAAAAGTAAGTAAATTTTTGGTGGATTACAGAAAAATGGTAATGGCTTTAAGGTGATCAAGTTTATAACTTGGTATTAATGTTTAAGTTGGTGCACAAGTATGGCTTCAAAGATATAGAGTGAGAATAAAAACATATAGAAAAAACACACTGAAAAAGAACCGTTTAAATAGAAGAAGACTTTCATGACAAGAGCTGAAAATTCAGAAGTTGCGAGACTTTTTGTGGATGTGAAGACATTATATATAAGAGACACATGTCACCCTGCATGGAAGAAATATTATGAATTGCACACTAGCAACCCCATGTCCACTTATGTGCCAATACTTGTGTACCCTTGGTATATTTTCATTCTCTTTCATTTCTTTAGCTCAGAATAGGATACTCATTTTATTTCATATCCAATTAGGAAGGGGGGGGGGATTTTTTGACACTCCATCAAGTCAACGTTTCTAAAAATCATGAATAAGTGAATCCATTAGAATGAGAATGTGGAATACAAAATGAAAAGTAAATGATTTTCAATGGCATAAGTTTTTGGCCACCTTAGTTTAGCGAAAACTCTATCGGTGCACAACCTACTTGTGCGCCCCTATATTTTGTGCATCCCACTTGTGATCCACCATGGTGGATACGAATGAAGGTATAATTTTGGATAAGTCTTAAAGGTGTCTCCCTAGCCTATCCAAATCATTTTCACCACGCAAGGTACTTGCGCGCCCAACTTATTTCTTCTAAGGACACTTATTTTCCTATAAATAGACCCTTGGGTCCCCTATGGGTATTGACCCATTTCTATAAAGCCCAATTGCTACTCTGGTCTCCCTAGTACGTTTCCCTAGTATTCTGAACGTTTCAAGGTAGTTCTTAAACACCATGAGCGGATGATTTAACAGAGGATCATTGGAATTAAGCCCTCTTAGTGTTTTAAAATAATAACACTTGCTTGCCTAAAGTGCCCAACCTCCCCATGTCTGAAATACTTGCGCATTGCCAATTCCTCTCATCAGAACATGGGAACCCCACTACCTGGATCTCCTAAAAGCACACTTGAAGTCTTTAGAAAGGTAACACCTAAGTATTATCGTATAGTTTGTTCATCACCTAAGTGATCATCAGGTCACCCAAGCCTAATTTCATGCCATTTCTTGCACACCCTTACCTACATGTGTTCCCATACTTGCACGCCCTTTGTTACATAGGCAACCCTAATTGGTTCACTTACATTCTTCACTCTCTTCAGTGTAGAATACATCAATACTTCCTCAATTTCATTCATGGAAATAATTCTTCTTCATTGGATCCCTTTTTTGAAAGGGATTCTGTTGAGACCTCCACCAAAACCTCTTGACGTATCAAACCTTTTCGAAAGGTACATCAGCGTGTCTCTTATTTGGGTATGTATATTAAAAGTCAGAGGTTTTGCACATTTGTTTCATAAATGGGATTGGATTCATAGAGTTTATGTGGGTTTGTATATCCATAGTCACATAGACCATTCTCCCAAAAATAGTGTAGGGAAGTTCTCGGTTTGGAGGAGGGTTGGGTCCTGGCGTCTCCCTTCTAGAAGAGATAACCTAGAACCTCAGGTATCTAGTAGGTGAAGAGAAATTTCATTCCTAATTTTATGTTTAAAAATAAATGAGATGTCTCCCTCCCCTAACAAGACAAATTTTAGGGAAATAAGCTTTGTGTAGGCCCCTAGATTTTCTTACAAAAGGTGTCATCATCAGTCTTCATCTCTTCTTCGGTGCCAAATACCAATGTGGTCATGGGAAAATGGAATCTTGTGACCATTTACCTCTCCTATTGCACTTTTTCACCATGGGAAACCATCCTGGTGAAGACGCTAACCTTAATCCCTTTCTCCTTACATTGGATCCTTGTCCATTGTAAATAGAACAGAGGTAAGGCTCATCGCCTCGCCCTCTTCCACGGTCCCCTTGACCCTGTCCATCCTCGCATCCATTGGTGCACCCTCTTCCACCAGTGGAGGAGGAAATATTTTAAATATTGAATTTCTTGGTTGAATCTATGAAATCCTCTTGTTTATCACAATGAGCATGACTCACATGGGCTTATAGATCGGTCTTGATCACAACATTTTCACAATGTAATGACCTACGAGAACTCTGATTCATTTTCAAACCAGGATACATAGGAAGCCTTTTCAGGGCCCAATCTCACTAGACATCCTCTTCAGGTATCCGTCCCTCATTCCTTTAATATTGGAATCCTCTTTAGGAATAAGCCCCAATTTATACCCCAAATCATCTAGGCATCATTTTCAAGAAGTAATACCAAACTCATTTCTATCAGAGGACCATACTCTCATATGAGACTAATAGAACCACATGGTCTTTGATTCCCATCCGTATGGGGTATGTAGGAAGCCTCTTTGAGGTTAAAACCCAACAATTCAAATCAAATTTGTTCTGATCAGACCATATTCACAATAGGGTCTGATCATACTAGGAAACTTATATCATTTCCATGTTCTTTGGGCTGCTTCAGAATAAGTCCCACAATTAGTTATGACCTATAAACATTCGCTTTGAGGTACTTATTACATTACCATAAAAGGTATGATGTTTCATATTAAGCGTCACCGAACTACGAGGGTTCTGAATCCTTTCACAAGGATACATCTGTAGCCCATTTTATGTTCATGATCCTAAGATCAAATCAATTCTTAGTCTCCCTAGATTACAATAAATTCCAGAGAGCCCCACTGATGGCTTAAAAACCAATATCATCACAAAAATGATGAAAATAATCTATAGGAAACATATTGGAGGATACCATTATTTGAAATCCTTAAATACATACAGATATTTCCATTAATGATGAACCTTTAAAGAATATTGGTGATTCTAAATTTTACACCTGTTAATATGTGATTGATAATTCTAAGGGATACTTAAGATAAACATGGTGAATTAATTAGGATTCATGAGAATATATTAAATTTATAAAGAGAGTCCCGAAGAAGGAAATAATTCCCCCCAAAAGGGTGTGATGAGTCCGGCCTCCTTTCCTCTCAACCAATGCACATTCTTAATTATTTTAACGTTCAAAAATAATGAATGCCTTCCATTGGAAATCAGGACCCCATTGGATACTGAATTGATTGATGTTTCTGGTTCCATAAATAAATCTATTGGAAACCGCATGGAAACAATGGTTTTTAAAACTAGAACACACATTTCATGGAAATACGAAATAGTAGCTAATCTAATGAATTGTCTCATAAATAATGTTGAAAAAATAATATTCTCCTCCCTACATTTCCTAAAAAAATAATAACAAATAAAACCAAATCCATATTATACCACTTTGTAATGTCCCAACTCTTTTTCCACACACTGGTCCTTTGATCTAGTCGATCACTAGACCTAAGGTGTTCCTTCCCGTATTCTAGATGCATCTGAATAGAATTGAGGGTCTTATATCGACATTGGGGACAAAATAAACTCTCTATAAAAGCATTCAAATAGTGTAAATTACTAAAAAATATTCAAAATATATAACTATGACCACAATGAAACCAATATTTCATGTTGAATAAAAGAATAATATGATATTTGAACCCAAACTATAGATATTTCATGAAAATTATGTGTTAGGTGTCGAATGAAAAACCCAAAATAAATACATAATGACACTCTCAAATAGGTCGAAAAACCACGTCCGGTTTCCTAATCCATGATCTAGCTCAACTCATTCATCAAACAAAGGACACTTTCCTTATCCTCCCCAACAAAAACGATGTCTATTTAGGTATTGATTAGGATTCCCTAGTAGGGCATGATTATAACTCAACAGGCTAGCACCAATGACATTTAAAACAATATCCAGTCTATATTTTTGTTTATAAATTCGTATAATTAATGTAGTACAATTCATAATTAAACAGTTATCAAAATTCAATATTCATTAATTGACCACCTAAACCCATGGATTACAAGGGAAAATTTATCCATCAATATATTCATTAACCCATGCTGGATTTCGAACCATAACATAAACCCATGTTAAGACTTTTTCATTTCTTTTAAAATCATGTAAGGTGCAATTTTAACCACAATCGAATGGAATCTCGTGGGATTAAAACATCATGTACAACACCCACTGTGTGTTTGTATCCTTTGTCTCATTCCCTCTACACAATTTCACATGGGTATTTGGAGCCTCAACCCTTGTCCAACAATCACTGACACATATGGGTATTTCCGGCCTAAGTCCCTACGCCACACCACAATGCCACATAAGGGTATTTGGAGACTCCATCTTTATCTAAGTCTCACTTATCACATTTCGGTATTTGGAGATTCAGTCTCTATACCACTCCCATATATAACATATCAGACATATATCAAATAAATTACATTAATCAAGGTTAATCAACGCCAACCCTCTTATAACTTTTCCATTCATTATATACCATGTATGTTATATAAATAGTCAAGGATATATAATTTAATAACATTTAATAATATGAACAATTTGCTGTTAAACCTTTTATCAACATTTAATCATCATTAACCATTTTTTGTGAATCCGAACAACCCTTAATTACTATTATCAATTAATTCATAAACACATTAATAAAGCCATCTTACAATACTAATTTCTCATCTAAGACTACATAGTAGGTACCCAATTTACAATATATTTTCCAATTTATATATCTTTTTAACATATCAAATTCTCGGACTTTACCAATGTCATAAACATTATCACTTGTATATTCTGCCTCTTAATATCACTGTCGATGATAACAAGATGGTGTTTTTTTATCTTGATTTTATATTGTGATTATAAAAAATAATTCCCCATTTCAATCATGATGACTAAAATATAATAATTCTTTATCATTCCATCCTCAATAATAGGAATTTAATAGTCACCCTCATTGATATAATTTGAATCTTTTCAAATATGTTATAACATCATTTTCACAGAATATTTTTCTCATGTTGGATCCATCTCTCTCATAATTTATTTTAACTAATAGTGGTAACAATGGAAGAAAATATGTCTTAAATATTACATCATATAGTAAAATTTGGTTTTCTACACTCTATATGGATAGAAAATGTAATAAGATATAGGTAATTAAGTTATATCCTAAATCCAATAAATCATATGACCTGATTTTTTTTCGAATTATTTAGTTTCAAGAACATGAATAAAAATAATTTCCTCTTAAATATATATTTTGTGAATATATAATTTTGTATAAAATGTCTAATATACGACCTATAATTTTTATTTCACTTTTTATAAGATATTATAAATTATTTTCATTTATTTATCTCTACATTATCTAGTACATATATATATTAATAATATTATATTATGTTTACGAGTGTTTTCATGTACCATAGTTTGTGATTAAATTAGAAAAATTAATGAATTGTTCGATTTGAGTATAGAATAATATGTTAACAATATTATAAAAAGTGAATTATGTAATATAGAACGTGATTTGAATGTATTGTTTCCTTTAAAATTTATCTTAGAATTTTTTTTATAGTTCTTTTCTTATATTATAGTTGTTAGTAGTGGACTAGGGGTCATTTTTATGGAATTTTTTTGGGTTTCAGAGTCTCTATTTTGAGAAAGTCCCCACCAGGTACCTAGTGGTTTTGTTTGATTTAATCGATCGACACATTGGTGAGAGGGTGAATTGATGATGGATATTGTGTTTTTGATTCTACCATTATGACTACATTGTACGTACCTGATTTTTGAAAAAAAATAATTAAAAAATAATTTTTTTTATATTAAAATAAATGATTCATTCCCCCTATTCCTTTAGGCCAATCACTCTAGCCCCTTTCTCCCTCCCTCATATTTCCCTCTTCCAACAAGATGAACATGGCCAGTTTTCATCATATTAAAGTCAATTCATTTTCTAAAGATAACGTAAGGCGATTCTATGTCTCTTCATTCCCCAATTCTAAATTTGCATTATTCTTTCTAAATTGATTATTGATTATGACCTAATATGTAGTATTTCACCAGGTTCTATAATTTTTCTAATGAGATGTGAATTTTTCCATGTTAATTAAGTTTGTAAGTATACTATAGTTATATGGAAACCACTTCACCAAATTCCAAATAGGTTTTATTATAGTTCATGTGACATTTTATGTTTGGTCACACCACAAAAGAGTGATTAACCTAAAATTAAACTTATTTGGATCCATTGGTCCTGTAGTAGTAGTGTGAATGTAACTATATATAAATTATAATATGTTATGTTATAATTGAATTTTTTTACACGTATCACTAATTAAAAAATGAACTATGCCATAAAAAAAATTGATCACTATAACCTAGTAACTGAATTAGTGACTATAAATAAAGATAATTATATTATACAATGAATAACGAGAACGAATGAAAAGTAATCACATAAATAATTTCATTCATATATGGATCATTAATACTCGCTTTTTAGGGAAATGGATTCTTTAACTTTTTCCATATACAATATCCAATATGAACTGTAATAAGCATATATTTTTCATAATAGTTTAATGGAAAATTTCATTTTCAAGGAGATCATAATGAGATCTATCATAGTTTAATAGATACATGTGAGAAAAATTACTTATTATCATAACATGTGTTTATCTATGAAGTTAATAAGGGTAATTTTAATTTTAATATAGGATGATATAAATTTATTATTAATAATGTAATAAATATTTGATTTTATACATTCTACATTCCGACAAAATTTATGCTTTCAAAATGAATTTAACTAAATTATGAATTTTGTATTTTATTAAAGTGTATTGATGAAATTTAAATATTTAATTATGAAAATAGAATGTATGATCTATTTATTAAATAATTGTATGTATATATATAAAATTTTAATTTTTAGTAATATATTATTGTTTAAATTAAAAATTTATTACTCCAAATATTTCGATGATAAAACAACGTAACACATACATATTTGAAAATTGATATGAAATATGACAAGTATACCATAATTTTTAAAGGATTATTAACCTATAAAATATTCTTTATTTATATTTTATATCTCCATTTAAATGTTAAATTTCTCAATTTATCAAATTTAATATCTAAAATTAATTTATTTTTTGAATTTAACTTGTTAATATTATATTAGGAGGATGGTTTTTATAATTTTATAGAAATAATTTTTTGGGTGAATAATGAGAAATAAAATTTTCTAAATTAATTTGATTTTTATGAAATCATATTGATATAAAAATAGTATAAAAAATTATAAAAAATTTATAACAATTATATTTCTATTCAGTTAATTCATTTGGAAGAATATTTTTTTTAATTTATAATCCCTTGATTAACAGTTTAGATCATAATAAATATTTTTTTTAAAATATGTTTTTTACCTGTTATGCATTTATTAATTTGAAATTATTTTTTCATCAATTTGTATATTTAATATTATGAAATGGTTTTCATATTATAATATTAATAAAAAATTATCTAATATGTTTCATTTAATATGTAGTTAAAAATATATGTTTCTGATGGTAGACAATGTATTAATATAGTGGATGTTAAAACTAAATAAAGAAGGCCTATAATTTATAATATATTGTCAATAAGTGTGTGATTAAGTGTATCATCAACACAAAATCTACCCATCTCAACTTTCACCCACTTTTTTAACCACATTCCATAATTAGTGCCTTTCTTATTACAGAAATTCCACTATTCATACTTATAAAAGGAAACCTTCCCCATCAAATTCGTCCTCTTACCACAAGGAGTTTTTTCTACAAAACACCTACCTGATCCCTACCCAAATGTGTATATAAATCCAATATGTTTTTGTTTCCAAAAAATATTCTCCTTAAAATTGTTAATCCATGTTCTAAGAGAGTAATTTCATGTGATAAGGTAAAAATTCTCAAATACATCCATTTCATTTTGATTTCATTAATTCTTATTTTTCTAACTCAAACCTCATAAAATTATAACATCACAATGATTATTATACTTGATTTTTTTTTGATTTTTTTAAAAAAAATTATATTCATTTCTATATTCTCTATAGATGAATTATATTGTCATACCTTCATCTGTTTGGATTACTCCCTCTATGAAAAACATGTTTCATTTTACATATCCACTTGAAAATCATGGATAAAAACATATTTATTAATATATAATCCCTAAACTGGTGACATATATCATTTATATAGTTGAAAAAATAAATAACAAGATTTAATGATAATTATAAAGTAACCTTGTTTATAAAAGTAAAATACTATAAACAAATTCATCATGGATTTCGATTTAAAAAACCATCTCCATGATTTTCATAGAATGAAAATGGTACTTTATTAAAAAAAATTAAAAAATTATTTTTTTATATTAAATAGTATTTTAATTATGAATATAAATCCATAAACGAGGTTGTGATACACTATTATGAAACACTTATGAAATAATAAAAATTAATAACATGTGATGATTAATGTAAACTATATAAAACTAATATTTATATATAGACAGTGATTATAGTTGAGAATATTAAAAGTTATTATATATTATTAAGGTAATAAAATGAGTTATTTTTATATAATAAACAATATGTAATTTTAAAACACTTTTGTGGAAGCTTATATATAAGGAATGTTTTTCTTAACTCAATTCTAATTATTTGATATGTCTCATATATTTACCACATGTATTATTTTTTTAGGTAATTATATATGTATTAAATCATGATAAATTTATTATATTTAACAAATTCAAAAACCCATCATAAGTTATCTTTTCCTAGGGATTTATATTCTGTTGTTACAAAAGATGTACGATTTTGTAGTCCAAATTTCTATTATTTATGATATATTTTGTATTAGAAAAAAATATTTAATTTCATGGTGTATATACATCCACTTTAAAATATTTTTCTATGAACATCCATAATATTGTTATTTATTTCACTTTTTCTCTTACGTTGTATTTTTCCTAAACTATTAATAATGTTGTAAGGGATTCATTATAATTAAATTTTTAAATCAATATTGTAATCACTCAATTTATATGTGGGTAAATATTGTCTTAATGTTATCTCTAAAACATAAACAATATTTTCCCCTAAAATTATTATTGAGTTTTTAATGCTCACCTCTTAATTTTATTTCCATATTTAAATAATTTACCTAATTTGATTCCAGTAATTTATGAAAACCCCACATTTTATTTTAGTTATACTTCTTCCCCATATATTTTAATATTCATTTGGTTTCCAATTTGCATGAATAAATAATTTATTGATGTTTTTTATACAATTATTAGTATCAATAAACAAATTTAAACAATATTTTATAAAAAATTATATACTTTCTTTAAACAATAGTATCCCATTTTTTCATATAAACACATTATTTCACCATTTGAGGGAATTATTCTTCATAAATATTAGTTTCCATGTTATAATATAGTTTTTAAAATGATTTTTAATTATAATAAGTTTAAAAATTAACGGAAATATTTTAATATTTATAAAATTATATCTTTCAATTAATAAATGTTATTTTTTATTTGCAAAAAAATTATAAAATAATGAGGTTTTAAAAAAATATCCATCCTTATTTTTATGTATTCCAAAGTAGTTATAATTAAGGATTCGTTACTTTAATAAATTTTCCCTAACAATGATTTTTGGTTGTAAATGATAATTCTAAAATTAGTTTCTGAACTTAAAAGGAAATCATTTTATATATAAAAAATTTAATTAATATTCAATAATTCTAAAAATTTATATTAATTATTATTTTAATATTTATTTATCTAATAAACATTGAAGGGTTTTTTCATACATGTCAATTTCCTTTGATATTGCGTTTTCTATATTTGAGATAATTTACTTTTATTATATCCACCTTATTTATATGGAGACCTTTTGATGGTGATGTTTTATGTAAGTTATTATTAATGTAATTTTATTCGCAATGTTTATTTAAACTATGATGGAGTGGTGAATGTTTTTATAGTAATTTTATCTCATTTATTAATTAGGGGATTTAGTATAATCAAATTCATTTCTATTTCAATGTGTATGTTTATTAATAACTAATGAAATTTTAGTATGCATTGAATTTTTTATATCTTTAATAATGTAAATTCATTGAAATTAAAAAAATGACATGTGGGGGAAATAATTATGTAGCCTCTAGATGCATCAGTTAGTCTAATGAGAAAAAAAAATTTATGTTTTAAGTATGCTTAACAAACTATATAATGATATCTTGGATTTGGGCATGATTAAAATAATGATCTCTTGTATAAAATATTTATGGATAGAATAATCAAGTTGTTGTTAAAATAATAGAAAGAATTATACCATGGATGAATATTTAAATGTATGAATTTTATCTTCGAAAAAGGACTCGGTAGAAAGAAAAATTTGTTCAGTATTATGATTTCCATTATTAAGTATTCATTTGTTGTTATGTTTGTTATTATTCACATTTTCATCTTTTCCAGGGATATATTTAATTTTTATATAAATGATTATATAGGATATTTATTTATCATTCACTCAAGTATACTATTTATTCTATTTGAATATGTGATAATTATTTCGTTATAATCATCCCTTTACTATGAATATGAGCCCCAAAATTTTCTTATTTCCATTCAAAATACTTCCAATAATGGATTTTTAATTAAATTAAATGATTTCATAAATTGAATTAGGAAATTTTCAATAAGCCTATAATTTTATGTTTTAATGTTTCAAAAGTAATATTGAAAAATTTTATGTACATTTTATCCTAAAAATATAAATATATTTGGTCTTTTATGATCCAATGCATCATATATTATTTAAATTTTACAATGTAACAACTAGTTACTGGAAAATAAAATAATTTTCTCTTAAATTAAAACTAAATTAATATTAGTAGAATAATTTGTTAATAGATTTTGGAAAACATTTATTACAGAACATGAAAAATGAAAGACTATACAGATAATTCTATATATAGTAATAAATTATAATATTTAGGTGATATAATTTTTTTTAGGTTTCTAATTAGTGAAATTGTTATTTTGATACAAGTATTTGGATACTTTCTCACGAATATATGATCATAGGGGAAATAACCACTAAATGGTTTGAAAAATATTAACTCAATCATCACAGAGTGAATGAAATATTGGTCAAAATATAGACCTAGTTTTTTTAGTCTTGATTTATATTCATTGATTAATTTAAATGATCTTTAAATATAATTAAAAATTACATTAAAATAATGTTATGATTTGAATATATTTCTGAATAAACAATGCTTATGTTTTTTGAAGTTTTTGTTCATAAAGTTTCAATTTATGTTAATGGTTATACCATAGATAGAATAATATGCTGTTTTAAGGGTGTTATAAATGATGTAATTTAATATATACCATTTTTTATATGGAACCTATTGGAATATTGTATCACCCATTGAAATTATGATATATTTCCATTTAAATAAATTCATCCTTTTTGATATCATGTAGTACTTCCATCCAGGAGCCTACAATATAGTATATGAACAATATCTTTTAATACAACACTGATAAAATGAAAACTATAATATTTCATGAAAAAAATTATAATTTTATAATATTAATGAGAATTTTTTATCATACATGGTGTAAATAATTATTCAAAAAATTATAAAATGTTTCATTCGAAATTAAAATTTATGAATATTCTAAATTTAATTACATAAAAATTGTAGATTTTATTTATAATAACGAGTTATTATTTTATTTAATTAAACTTATTTCAACAACCAATTAAAAATTAAATAAACTTATGAAAATATGGTGGTAAAAATATATATTTTTTACAAAATAAGTTTTTTACATTAAATATTTTTCGATTAAAAAGGATTAATATAAATAATTTTTTATTAATTAAAATAACATTTTATGATGAAAAATGAAAATGATATTAATATATTATATATATAACTATATGAAATGAAATGCATATAATATTGATTAATATTCATATATTTAATATATGGTCATCTTATTCATGAAATTTTAATTTCATGAAAAACTGATTTTTACTCATTTTGTGGGATTATTCTTAACAATCCTTTTCCGCATATGTTATTTGAATATGATAAAATATATTCAGTTTTTTAAACAGAATAAATAATATTTTTAATACGTTTAAATTAATATTTTTCATAATTATTAGTTAAATAAATAATAATAATTAACATAGTGATGGTTAAAATGAGGTTTTATACATTTCTTGCGCTGGAGTTAAAATTAATTTTCCAAAAAAAATAGAATTATTATTTTATGAAATATATTTAATATTTTTACTAATTGGGTCAAAATTTATATTTAATATATTTATTTTTTCATAAATATCAAATAATATATATAGGTTAAAGAACTAATTCACATGGTGAAACAAAAAATGTTAAAAGTATGTAAATATAGATGATAATGGAATAATGTTTTTTAAAAAATGATAATTTTTTGTTTTTATTGTATCGATAGACCATAAAATATCCTTGAAAAATTATTTATAAACTTTTTATTCCAATTTTTTTAGATTGACATCCCACTATTGAATAGTTTTGGGTATTTAAAAATATCCAACACCTTCTCAATTAAAAAAGTGAATTCATTCCGTTAACTTATTCACACCTGTAATGCCATTTATCTTGAAAAAAACCTTCCAGAATCTACCCACAATAACCTTCTAAATATTCACTTTGTTTTTGGATTCCAAAAAAAATATTAATCCCAATTCACTTGAGGGGCAATCCAATAGAGGTATTTCTATGAATAGTTAATCATCTTAACGAAGCACATTCTTTTTCTTTCTATATATTCAAACTTTTAAATTCATCATAACACATAAAATATAATAAAAACAATATCTATAATAAAAAATGATATTATTATTTTGATGGAAAAATATTTATCCATCTTATTTTCTATCAAACGTGTAAAAAATCCATCTCTCTTATGTGTGGAGTACTATAGCCTTGTGAACCTATGTAAATTTCATATATAATCAACCCACATAGATGGTCATAATTATGTAAATAAAGAATATATTAGATAAATATAAAATTATTCCAGTTATATAAAAAAATATATCATCAAATTCCTTACCCATTCTCAATTTCAGGGAATGATATTGTTACTCATGTGTTTGTATATCTATCTTTTTATACATAGTTAGGGGATTCGTGTTAAGTGTCCAACCATGAATAATGATCATAAAAATGTTTATAATTATTTAATATTATAATTATAACCTCAATATAATTTATCTATATTCAATTTAAAAATCTAAAACATTCAAAACCAAACACACATGACTAAACAATTGAATTACCACCCAAAACCATGAAAATAAGGATATTTGTTTAAAAAATAGGATATAAAATCGTATAAAAGTACAATATTGGATATTATAAATATTAATATGGTTCTAGAATAAATTTATAACTTTTATTTAAACCTTTATACAAGATTAAAACTCATGTCATGCGAAAGGGAAGTGTGAGGTAATGAGATTCATCTCAATTTCCCTTTATTTAGATATATTTTATTGTTGAACAACTAATTTATTTTATATTTTTAACACAATGAACCATTAAATTATTATATCATGAATAATTTATATTTAATTATATATTTTCTTTCAATATAAATAATTTCCTCCCATTTTATTATACAATAATTTTACTAAATGCCAAGGGTTATCATCTTAAAACATCCTTATTTGAGAGACTTGTTCTTTAATGAAACTAATTCATTTTTAATAGTGTATAGACTTAAATTAAATATTTAACATCTGGAATTATTCTTATTCATGGAATATATACATAAAATTAAATCTCTATATCTATTTTGAGTGATATTTATTATGATGTTTATTAATTAGTAAATTATTTAATATCAATTTCTATTTTAATGAGACAAATTTGTCAATATGCAGTTATTTAAATTCTAGTGGTTTATATACTTCTCCTATATCATATATAAAATGAATAAATATTTTTTCATGATGATTGAAATTTAAATTAAGATATATTCCTTAATAGGAATATAATTCAAAAGTTACCAAAGTGGTAAGAAAATATTTTATAATATAACTATATTTTGGGATTACATTTACATTCATGAAAGAATAATATCATTTATCCCTCATAAGGAAAATGTTTTTTATCCTCTTTATATGTATATTGTATCGATATTTTATTTTAAATTCTTCTCTACATTGTAATTTATTAATTAAATAATATTTTAATATATAATGAATTTTAAATTTTATTAGATTATACATATTTTATTACATGTTAATGTCTTCTTAAATTATTGATAAAAACATGTTAAATTACTAAAACACTTTTGGAAGTAAATTTAATGTAATATATGGATTAAAAATGTTTTTAAATGGAATATTTCTTCAATTTTTCTATTTGGATATTTATGAAATAAAATAAATGATTGTGTTTTTAACATAAATGGAAATAACAGTCATCCCCACCATTGTATCCATTTTATAAAATGCAGTTTCTTAAAAAAATCAATATTTATACAATGAAATCTATTCTTTGAAACATTATTTTAATATGTATCATACATTAACCATATTATTCCCAAGGGTGTGATTTTATTGTAAAAACATATATTCTCGATGAATCAATGTTCACCTATCATTTCATGATTGATTTTTTGATTGTAATCTTTTTATTGAGAAAATATATTTATTGAATAAAAATTGATTTCATATTATATTTCTCTTAAATATCAAAATTTCTTTATAATGGATATGATTCTTTCCAAAAGCCTATACCAATTTTACCTGCAATTCTTACTTTAAATTGGGTTTGATTAACTATGTAAATGTTTATAAATACTGATTATTAACTGAATACAGATATTTGATGATAAGTAATATTTTTTATGAATTAAAAAAATAATTAAATCTATGAGTAATTATTTAGATATGAAGGGATATGTGGGGATCATAATTAAATATCCCCCTATACGTATTGATCTGTCTCACTAGACTAACCAGCTGGCCAAATTAAATGGTGTTATATATATGTTTAATCTTTACTTTGAATGGACCTTATATTATAGTTATCATGATAATTAATATATATTCATCCTAAATTAATTATTTTCTATATTGTGAATTGAGTTTTTAAAATCCATGTTATTATTTCATTGATATTATACATAGATAAATCTTGTGTTCTAGATGTTGATCAAATGTTATGTCTTTTAGTTACTTAACTTGTCATATTAATTATTCATTATCTAATTATGAAAGTCAAGTTATTTATTACAAAGAAATTTCTTCCATGTATATTATATTCCATATTTATATTTCATTATTGATTCTTGAAAAATTTGACTATAAATAACCATTACATAGCACATGAGATCACCCTTATTATATTTCCCTTCCACAAGATATGATGAAAAATTCATCAAATGAGTTCAAGGATCAAAAATTTTATCCATTACTATGTATTATACTATATCAACAATATAAGATGGGTATCATGTGTATATCTTGATATCCAAGATTACTAACATGATTAGTATATTGGGATTTGACCCCTAGTATCTATTACAATGTAATAAATTTGAAACCATCTTTGGGTCACTAAAGTATGGGTTGTTATAGTTGGTATTAATGATAAATAAGTAATATTATCCTTAGGACTCTAACACATGAATATTGGGTGCACCATGGATCTCCTCCCGAGGGTTTCATGTGAAATGGTATACCACTAGGGATGGTGGTAAGATTCCCACCTATAAGGTGTATCCACCCTTGGTGAGCTCAAATATTTATCAACTATAACTTCCGAATAAATATTACACACTGTTATGGTTGGTATCATATTATTTTTAGTAGAAACAATTGGAACAAGATTATGAAGAAAACATAGATTATGGAATATAACTCCATAGTAGACATAGAGGATAAGTATAGAATAACATCTTATTATTTTTTTAGGAAGAGATTATATGGTTTTCCTATTAATACATCCCTATCAAAATACTGTAAGGTCCCAATAATTCTTAAATAATAATCGCCTTATAATTTAATTATATTTGTTATTACGAATTATGTTTATAGAAAACACATTCAATTATTTGGTTTTATTATATAATATCAGTTATAAAATACCATTAATCATAATTATTGTTTGGTAATATAGTTTTTGAACAGTGATCAGATGATTTGTATAAATATAGGGTTTTAACAAGTCCAATTGACATATACATTGGAAGTGATGGATGAAACTTGTAGGATCACACCCTATGAAGCCCATTTATTGGATCTTATGAAGAATATTTATAATTATAATTTTCCTCAAACCATTCCCAATACATGATCTTACAAATTAATCATGAATGAAACTATTTAATTGATAAGTTGAAGATCATCAGGATCACCTAACAGACCATATACACTTAACCACCGCAAGAAAGTCTCACCATCATGAACCTTTATAATAGGGTTTATATATGTGTACTAATTGGATGTGAGTCAATAACCTACTGATATGTGTATGTACATTATTTCATGTAGAATAATTGATATAATTTTATCCTATTATAGTAACATTAATAAATTTTTTTATCTTGATATAATAATACACAAATAGTATTTTCATGTAACATTGAAATTCAATTACGGAATTTTTTTCTTTAATTATTGGATTTTTCATATAAATAAAATTTTAATAAAATATTTATTAAAAAAACAAATAAAACTAAATATCATAAAAATTTTATCAACTGAAATTTATTTTTTAAAAGGGATCAAAAACAATTATTGTTAAAAAACCAATATTTCTTAATAAATTATTATTTTTTAAATTAAAAGTACAAATGTTTAGAAAATTATTTATAAAATATGAATATTGTTTTTTAATTTGAATTTTTAAATTATCCAATCATGATTTTGTCATAATTGTTTGAGACAATTGTTTTTTAGGTAAACATTAAATATAATATAAATATAATTTGGGTATTATGACATCAGAATAACCCAAAAGTGATGTAATAAATATTATAAAAGGTATCTATGAAAACAATATAATTTTTAGTTTTCAAATAATGATATTTTTTTATTAGATTAATTTGATTAATATATTATGAATCCTCTAAAATAAATAATATATTTAAATGTTTTAAAATCATTTCATTACAAGTATGAATCATATCCACCTAATAATGGGAATTATTTTATTAATTTATAACATTTTTCATATAAAATAATTATATCAACTCCCATTTTTTATAAAACATGTGAAAATTCCCTCGGAAGGTTATTGGTTTTGGTTATTTTATAATATAGAGTCCAAAACCTAAATTTGTGAGAAAAAAAAAATCCCCAAACCTTTCTAATATAAAACCACCCAGAATCGAATTTATCAACAATAAAAATTATTTGATAACATAATTAATCTTACATACCCCATCTAGGTTCCTCACATGACACCAATCATATATCATGAAGTTTCTTTCAAGCTTAAGAAATCAAATACTAAAGTTATGTATCCTCAACTTCTCTTCTTTATTCAGGTATATTTATTATATTTTGCCTTTTATTTCCTATTCATAAGGATTACACATGTATTTAAATTAACCAATTACATCCCATTCAATTTCAAAGTTATTATATATCCCTTTCCCTCTCATGGAACCATTTTATACTTTTCTTTGTGACATGTTATCTGGCCAAAAATTCACCACAATTTTCGATGAAAAATATTTTTGTAGAAAATACCTTACCCAATTCTTATCAAGCATGTTCAAAATAATATAGTTATACTTAGTTTCCTTGGTATTTACATTAATATATTACAACCCCCAAAATCATGGAATAAAATATAATTATTATTGAATCCCTATTGTATGATCTATGTAGAACACAAAATAATGAGTATGAAATGCAAGTGAAGGGTGTACATGTGATGATATCGAACACCAATAAATTTGGTAATGATTAGTATCTTGAGATATCATTTTAGTATATGGTGTAATCGAGATTTCAATTTGGTAAATTTTCCATCAGGATGTCTTCGCTATTATCCTTAAACTATGTTAATGATGTAGTGTTTTTAATAGTTTCAACATTTCCCATGTTTTATTTATGTTATCATGATATATCATGACTCATTGTCTATGTTTATGTTTATCACTCCTTTTATGCCCCATTTATATTCCTATTTTATAAAATATATTATTTTCATAATGTAATTCCATTTTTATTCCCTTACTAGGATTTATAGCCAATTCATTTCATATGTATGTCCCCAGGTCATCCCATGCAGTTTTAAGTGTGATCATGTTTAATATCCTTTCAATATAGATGATTTTTTCCTACTTAATTTTATTATATAATGTACCTAATTCCCATAGAAACTAGACATCATGATCTTCCAGTTTTTATTATGTGAACATTTATGTAATAAATCAAGAATTAATTAGTAATAAAGAGAAGGTTTGTCAATGTTTGTCTGAAAATAAACAATTAGTTATTTTTGGTGCTATGATCTAAAAACTATAGAAGAAGACATAGGTATAAGAATAAGTATAAGAAAACAACCCCATATTTTTTAATGTATGTATATTGTGGCTTACTAATAAAATTTAACCTAGTATAGAGACTACATGTGGATTTCATACGGGAACAAACATACCTAGGGTTAACAACATAGACCAGGTGCATCAAGTCTTACTCGTTATAACCAGGTACAAAATAATGGGGCTTATTTGTCAAATTTTCTTGACACTCCATGGTGATATGCATTAGTAAATTAAAAATCATATTATGAACCACTATTAAGTGAAACAAATTCTTATCAAAGTTTATTTTATGATATAGATCATGGATAGTATAGATTTAATATTAAGAATTACTAAGTTATGAAATAAATGTAATTTATATGTTATACCATTAATGTAAATGGATTCCCCTTTTAAGTGTTCAATAGTTTTAAAATACTCAACCCTAATTTTCCTTTTATTTTATAAAATGGATGCAAATAAGTGGAATCAGGTAAAAATATAATTTATATTAAAATGTGATGACATTCCCAATGAGATTTCCATCCTGATGGGAGTGGGAATCACCATCATTTAGATAATTCCTTTTTATCTGACTAATGTTTTGAATAGAATATTTTATTAGATAGAGCTCAAAAATCAGGTAAGAAAAACCAAACTGCGATTGAGTCCTTTATGAATCAAAGGCCATAGACTTTCAATGGATCATCTAAACCATTAATCATGGGACAATAGATTAACTCCATTGATATGATCTTCCATATACTTATATGTTATGAATACGAGATGGTTGGACTGACTATTTATCAGAAGGATGGAAAAGATGACTTGTGGTAGGCACTGATCATGAATATTAATCTTGAGGAAAAGATACAATTTATTTGGAGGAAGAAATTTCAAAAAGAAATGATAAATATATTTCTCAAACTCTCAAACTTAAAATGGAAATGGATTTCCTTCCCCACATATAAAAATATTATAAATCAATTAGGGAGTACAATGAATATTTCAGAAGGATTTCACTATATAACTTCTACTTTGTTGTTACTCTCAAATGTATGGTTTAATGATTATTTGTGGGGATACATACTAGTTTATGGAAATACTTTGAGATCACAAAATTTTATAGGTATGAAATAATTATATGATTTTACCACATAGATGAGGTGGAGATTAGAGAATATCAACGACAATAGAGGTATATGAATTAGAAAGTCGAGTTTAATTCTACAGGTCTGATAGAGAAATATAATGGTACTATGAAATTTAAATATCCAAATATCAAAGGTATGAAACAAATCACATCATATATTTCTTAATGGGGGTGAGGAAATACAAATGGTGCGAGAAAGGAGGTCACCTAGGTAGAGATTTATGATAGGAGAAACCCAGTAATGAGATAGAGGACCGGAATGCCCCAGTCAACCCTTAGTGCATTGTTCATTTCATCAACTTTAAGGAACCAAGGAACCAATCAATCCAATTCCATAGGAAAATTGATTTTGGAGACACCAAGAAACAACCAAGGAATCATGGGTGATCAATTTCTTTTGAAACAACTGAATTGGATCCTTCCAGTGAAGTGGAAATAGGTATTGTACTTATTCATTCAATAATTTAGAAAATGAATTTTCGTTTTGGTTCTATGCATTCCTTAATATCAAAAAATATTAGTATAACTATTTTTAAACCACCATAATGCTTGTAAGTAGAGATTTTGGTGAAAGTAATAAAATAGGGATATTATTTCATCCAATGTTTATATATCACCCCTTTTCAAAATTTGTGCTGTAATCTTATCTGTGAACATTTTCATACTCCTTTTAGTGGTATTTGATGTAATTTAGTGCATGGATTTTATTTCCCTATATATACCCAATATAAATATCATTGACAAGGAAGTCAGTGTTTATATTTAGAATCAACCCCTAACACTATACAAGTTCCAGGAGGAGGATAACTATTTTTTAGCACCAAAATATCAAGAGTGTAAATTATTTATATATGAGAAAGTGAATTTATCTCAAATGATTGTGTCTAAGGAATGGACCATCCTCAAATACATGCCTATTATGAGGTAATATATGGATGTGTTTCCTATTTAATTTTCTAGTATTACTCTTAGACAAGTAGTTGAATTTTTAATCCAACCTATACCTGGGGTAAATACATTATCCATGTCTCTATAAAGAAAAGATTTTGTGGATCTTGAGGAGTAGAATAAACAACTAAAGGATAAAATAGATAAAGGTTTCATATTCACAAGTGTGTCACCGTGGTCTGAACCAATTCTCTACATCAAGAAGGATTTGTCGATGCACCTTTACATTCATTATCATGAGCTTAATAAGATCATGATAAATAACAAGTATCATCTTCCATTTATTTATGACATGTTCGATCATCAATGTTGAGAACAACACTACTACAATGAGGATTTGTGAACATAATATTACCATGTTTCGGGGAACAAGGAGGATATATCAAAGATGGATTTTCCTTAAAGGTATGAGAACTATGAGTTCATTTTAATGCCATTAAAACTCACTAATGCTCCAAAAATCATCATTGATATGATGAATAGAGACTTAATTTATTACCTCAACAAATATGTTTCAGTATTTATAGATTATAATCTAATATAATCCTAAAATTATGAGGAGTATTAGGAGAATCTATGTACTATACTAAAGACCTTGAAAATGAATAGTCTTTATGCTCACTACAACTAATGTGAGTTCTAATTGAATAAAGTCTAATTATTGGGTAATATCATTAGTATAAATGATATATTTGTAGACCCTTCCAAATTAGATTCCATTGATTGGTGGTTATGTCCAACATCCTGGATAGATATATGGAGTTCCCCTATATTTGCAAGGTATTATTGCCAGTTTTCCCAAACTTTATAGCGATTGTCAAATCATCTAACCAAGATAACTATGAAGGGGGTAATGTTTTAATGAAATGATGATTTTGAAGAGAAAAACATGGAGACAAAAAGGAGGCTTATTGGTGCACTTATACTCACATAACCTACAAGTGGAGGGATTTTTTTGGGGCCCAATGATCCATTTAAGAAGGGCTCCGGTTGTGTGTTAATACTGATTGAAAACATCATAGCCTATTCTTCAAGGAAGTTGAATGTTCAAGAATATAACTACACCATGCAATATATAGAGTTTGAATTAATGGTATTCTCTTTGAAAGTATTGATAAATAATCTCTTTGTGGAGAAGTGTGAAATATATATGGATCAAAAAAGTCAAAAGTATATATTGACTCAAAACAATCTAAATTTGTGCCAATAGTGATGGATTATGATGATCATGGACTATGAATAATCAATCAAAAACCATCCAATGAATGTGAATTAAGTGGGAGATTCTCATTGTAGAAAGGATGCCAAGATTATTTCATTGATTAAAATTTCGAGGTATTTCATCAAATTAAATTTCAAAAGGATGGAAATTTGAATCATAATGGAATGGAAATCATTAATCCATTCACAAATTATTTCTCAACCAACCATTATGGAAAATATAAATTACACATTGATAAATAATGTGTGAATTTATTAGAAAGTGGAAACTATAACAAAAGGTAAATCTGTGGAATTAAATATTAATGATGAAGTAGTAATGATATTTGGTATAATACTATATATATCGTAAAATCATGAGTTAAAGAAGGATATTTTAGAGGATGCACATAGATTAACCATCTCCATCCACCCAGGAAACAAAAAGATTTATTGAGATCTCTGAGACCACTATTGGTTGGACGATATAATTTAGGAGAAAATAACATATACATCAATATTCCTTCAATGTTAGATAGTAAAGGTGGAAAAGAATAAATCAATGGGTATGATGAAACCATTACCCACACCATCTGGGAAAGTTAAAAACATCACCATGGGATTTTTCACTTGTCATCTAGATAAATCCAGAAGGAATAACGACATATGGGTTGTGGTGGATTGTTTTACAAAGACATCAAACTTCATTGTGATTTAAGAGGACATTACAATAGATAAACATGAATCAGTATACATTAGTGTAGTGGATAGGATGCATGGACTACCATTATATATTTTATCCAACCATTATCTGAGATTCTTCTCCATGTTTATGAATAGTCTCAAACATGCTCTAAAAATAGAGCTGAACATCATTATGGACTATCATCCTAAAGAAGATGGTCAATCTATGTGAACTATTCCGACATTGGAAGATATATTGAAATAATTTTTTATGTTATTCAAAGGAGGATGAGAACAATTTCAAAATCTATCCGAGTTCTCTTACTACAATAGTTTTTAATCATGAATCGAAATAAACCCTAAAAACACCCTTAGGGGAATAGGTGTAAAACAACTGCAAATTTGGATGAAGTTGGGGAACACAAATTTCATTTTCCTAAAATGGTCGACGAAATATATGAAAATGTTAAGACCATTCAACATTACATCAATTCTTGTCAGATTCGACATAAGATATATTTTGAGAAACATTGATGTGACCAAGATATTTACGTAGGAGACATTTTTTCCTCCTCATATATACATGGATAAATGTGATGGGATTTTTAAATAATGGAATTATTAGTACAAGATACTTTATCCTATTTGATATCCTTGATCACATTAGAGCTATAGACCATTAAAAAGAACTCACAAATATACTATCATAGGTGCATGATGTATTCAATGTATCACTCTTGATAAGGTACGTATGAAAACACTCACATGTACTCAATCCATAGGTGGTACTAATGGAGAATGATATTTCCTATGAGGAGAAACCTGTGAGGATCTAATATCATACAGAAACATTTCTTCAACATAAGATAATACACCCAGTAAAAGAATCATGGAGAAAAGAAATTCCAAATAAAGTTACATGGGAACAAGAAAATATGATGAAACAATGTTCTCTTTATCTATTATGGTGAGGTCAAAAAATATCTATGGTGAAATTTCATAAGGGGAGATAATTTTACCAACCTGAACTATAATAAATTAAATTACAGTTGAAATTTAATTAAATGCATTATTATGTATTATGGTTATAGAAAACGCATTCCCTTATTTGTTTTATAGATGCTATTAGTTTTAAAAAACTTTTAATAATCATTGTCATTGGTAACATATCCATTGAACAAAGATCACATGATTAGTATTAATATAAGGCTATAACAAATCCAACTGACACAGAAAAAGGAAGTGATTGACCCAACCAGTAGGATTGTATCCTATAAAGCCCACTTATCAGAGCCACTTAGGGAGATAGAGTCACTAGGATTTTCCCTTTACTAATAAAAATATAAGATTTAATAACTATATCACGATAGAAACGATTTTTTGGAGACGTTCAGGCTCATCATGATGACATACCAAAACATGGACACCGAACCCCCACATTAATTTCTCACCATCACACACCTTACTCATATGGAGTTTCTCGGTTTATTTTTATTAATTAATTTATTTTAAAAATAAATAATATCTTAATAATAAATTATTATTAAATAATTTTTACTAAATTTAAATGATCAAATATTTTTTATGAGTTCAAATGTAATTTTTATATGGGTTTTAAAACTATTATTGTTAAAAGAAACCATGATTTACTAATTATTGTGGACATAATTTGAAAAAAGAAAAATCACATATTTAGAAAAAAATTTGGATAATGAAAATTTTAGTTATTGGAATAAAAATTTCAAAATTATCCACTGGTGAGCTTTTGAAAATTTTCAGAGAGGGTTGAATTTTGGAATAAAAAATAAAACGATGTAAATTTAAATTATATATTATGACATCATAATGACACAAAAGTTATGTAACAAATACTATAAAGGAAAAAATGAACTAATAAATGTTTTCTATTTCAAATAATTTGATTTTATGTTTATTTTATGAATTTGATAAAGTCATAATGTATCCTATAAACCATTAATTTATTTTATCTTTTTGAAATAATATGTTTAAGAGAATGACTCACCTATACATAAGAAATAGAATTATACTATTAAGCTCATACCTTTTATAAATAAAACAATTAAAATCACTAACAATTTTTATGAACCATAGGCAAAAAATAGTTGATGATTTTTGGGTTTGGTTTTTTATTAAATAGTGCCTAAAAACAATGTTTTAGAAATAATATTGAAATACCCACTCATTTCCTATATAAACCCACACATGATGTCATTTATCTTCAAAAAGAATTACTTTATCATTTAATAACACTTCCTTGCACTCCCTAGTGTCTTCCCATTATGCCCCATCCTTTCATTAAGATTCTCCCAATCATTGGGAGTCACATAATCAAGTATGTGATCCACCGCCTCTCTTGTTTATTATTGTTTCTTAATTAAAATATTTCTTACATTTCCAATTCCTAATATTTGGAAATGTATTTACATGGCCATATTACAAAAAAATTTATGACTATTGAATAAATATACCTTCCCCACTCATCAAAACATTTTATGAATTTTTATATGACATTGTTATGTTGTTTAAATTTTACCTTGATTTTCCATGCCAAAATAATTTTATAGTGAACACCTTACCAAATTCCTATCAAAAGGTCCTCATGTTTATACTCATATAATTATTTTAAATTTTAATTACATTTTATATTCCAAAATATTTAATCATGAAATATAATATGATAATGAATGAAGCCATTTTGTATGATCTACATAGAACACTTAAGAATTAGAATGAAATGAATGCGATGGGTGTCCTTGGAATTATATAGCACTTAAATGCATTGGGAAATATATAGTCTTATTAGGTGTCATGTTCAGACATGGAGTGAACATGGTTCCTTTATAGAACATTTTCCATCATGATTTTTTAGTAGTTCTAATTGACCTATATTTATGATTTAGTGTTTTAATTTGATTACCCATTTCCCATGTTTTCATTATGTTATCATAATATATCATGCCTCACTATTCGTGTTTATTATTATACCCCCTTTTATAGACCATTGATATTCCAATTGTTTTATTTGTATTATTTTATTCATGTTATTTCTTGTTTATTCTCTTACTAGGAATTATAGATCAGCCCTTCCTTATTTATATCCCCATGTTATCCCATACCATCTTATGTGAAAGAAATTTAATGAAGTTATCAATAAAGATAATGTTTCATTTATTGAATTGTTTTTTAATATAACTAATTACCTATAAAACTATAATTCTCAATATTTTATTTTGGAATATGTGTAATTTGTTTTTAATAAATATAGAATTAATTTTTAGTAAAGAAAATGGTTGTAATATATAATACATGGGGATTTTGTATTAGCACAATTACAACACGGGGTTATAACCCAAAAAATGGATGGATGAGTATAACATGGAATTCATTCAGGTTCATGGAGAGTGTTCACTTACTAGGGAAAGAGTTTGACACATACATTAGATATTCTGATGAAAATTCATATTTTATTTACAACCAATTATGAAGGATTTGAAAAGATTATTTCCGGAAATTATCTAAATTTATGTTTATCAATTTAGGAATACAAAAAGATTCAATTTTTTGTTATGTGTTACAATTTATTTAATCTTATAAATTATAATTTAATATCAATAATTTTAATAACAAGTAAAGTGTATTATATTTTTTATAAATAGTGCTTGGAATAAATAATGTTATTAATACTCATGTACAATGGGGATATTTATCTGATGAGAAAAAATATACAAGGTCTTAGAATTGAATAGTTCATGGCTATATTAATGAGGCATAATTATGTTATCCAAAAAACCATTCCGGAATTGAGAAATGTATTTTTCATCTCTTTTATTATCCTATGTTAGTATATATAATGAGATCCAGGACTCGTTCATTTTGTTGCGCTACTAATCCTTTAGTATACGATCAATGTATTAATCACATTGGGAAAAGGATACACATTTAGAATATTGTATCAAGGAAGATATTTGTCCACAATGGTTATTGATCAAGATTAATATGGATGGAGAAAAAATAAGACATATGTAATGGAATCATTTTGATAATATCATTGAAACTATTTTTCTATTGAGTGATGAACTAAAATGAAGAGAATCAAACATATATTAGTTCTAAAGCAAGAAGTAATTAATTTGATTACGAGGCTACCATTACAAGACTAAAAAAGAATTTTATTTATTATATAATAAATATGTACTATAATATTGAAAATTTAGTTATTTTTATTATGCCACGTATTTGAAGGGAACATGACTCTATATCATTTTTATCAGATCAGAAAGAGTTTTACTTTCAATGATAAATTAAATGGAATTTTCTAGATCAAATTTATTGAAATAGAATCATCATAAAAAAGGAAGGAACTTAAAAAATGGGTAATGTGAAGAAGTGAAAAAAGTATTTTCTCAAATGTGATATCTGTGGAAGGAAACACTCAGGTAAATTCTTGAAGGGAATGAGATATTCCTTCATGTTTACAGGAAAATTCCATCAGGTACATGAATAATAGGGTATTAAATAAACCACTAATGTTCTTTGATTTAATAATAATGATATGGTGCACTACACAATTGAATTCCCCATGTGTCATGGGAATATACCATATAATAATATTTAGGTTCAAGGTCAAGCATGTGTTCATTATACTACTGAAGTGGAATGATTAATGTTCTTGTGAATTTTGAATGAATAATTATTTTAAAAAATAATTGTATTAAATTTATTCTAGTTATATTAACCCTGAAATTCATTAAAATTATATTGTGGTAGTTTATTATTTATGGATTTGGAAGATTATGTTGAATGGTATTTATAACACTAAAAATTGATTTAGTGGTAAGGTTATATTTTTCCAAGAGAGATGATTAATTTAAATATAACCCTTCAATTATTAATAATATTGAGTTAATGATTTTCAGAAATGATTTATATTGATTAAGTAAATATTATAATACTGATGAACATTGAATTAATTGGAAATTTTATAAAAAATAGAATTTTTCTTCTTTGATGAACATTATAACTTTGTCTGATTTAAGAAATATAACAAATGATCTATAATTTTCTTGAGGAATAAAGATGGAGTTTAGTTTCTTTAAGTATTCATGATTTAATTATGAGTTTATAATACATTTGGATATTTCAATACTTCAAAAAAATAATAATAAAAGAATTCAAATATTTTCCACATGACATTATTAGTTACATTGAGTTTTTTCTGGATAAATGTTTGATAAAATCATTCTAATTTAATGGTTTTGGAATTTTTTAGACATATTTTTTTGGAATGTTATCTATTCATATAGCACTGAATATAAAATTATTTTGAAATAGATTTTTAAAAAAATATTTGGATGTTATTAATGAAAGGAATATATTAGAAGCATATCTTGTATAGAATACAATGGACAAGTTTGTGACTATTCAACCCCATATAAAATCTTCTCAAAGTGGGAAAAAGAGTTATGCTATAAACGGATGGAAATATATTTTATTTCAAGTGTGAGATCATATTTTCAGGAATCTATCTCCATGGAAGAGTTTCATAAAGTTTGATATGAAGGAAATTCAATGATATTGGTATATTAGACCCTTTGAAAATTTTGAATGTATAGGAGTTGTGCCTTACCGGTTGAAAATTCCACCACACCTCTCTAAAGTTCAGTATGTTTTCTATATATTAGTTTTAATTGATAACATGAATGAACTAGTGAATCATCTCACCTATGAAAAATGGATTTGGAATATTATTTTTCAATGAGTGTAGATACCATACTGATTATTCATACTAGATAAAACTTATTAAGGAATAATATCACTTGACCAGAAAAGATAATTTGGTGAAATCATAAAATACATGATTTAATATGGGAAAAAATGGTTGTCATTAAGATGAAATACCATGTTTTTTATGGTAATACCCACACAAATTTCAGGAATAAATTTTTGTCATTGGTAATAATGAAGCACCCTAAGACTTTATGATATATTTCCTTTTAAATCAATTCAACCCCTTTGATAGGTTTCAAAACAAACAACACAAAGAAAAAATTATATTAAGTGAATAATATATTTCAATAAAATTGTAAAATATAATTATTTTAATATTTCATGGATCTATAATTCTAATTTTATAATATGAATTATAAATTTAACTTTACATTTTTAAAATAATCATATAATGAATTTTTGAAACTTTCTCTTAAAAATAAATTTCATGAATAATAAAAAAATTAATTTTAATTAATAACTTATATTATTTATAATTATTTAATAAAATAAATTTATTAAAAATTTATTAACTATAAATTTCATTAAAATAAATGTAATAATGTTTGTAGGTGAATTTGTTTTTTCACACCGCCAGATTTATTTCAAAAAAAGTTTTTTATTAAAAAGAAATAGTATATATCTATTTTAATTGATTAAACTAATATGTATTGATTTATTATAAAAATGGAATGAATATATTATATATCTAACTATATGTATTAAATCCCACTAATAATTGTTTCTAATAATAAATTTAATATAATAAAATATTATGCTTGAAATTTGTTTTTTCAAAAAGTAGTTTTTTTTGAAACATTTTATAGGGTTATTTTCCATTGTATTCTTCCACTTATTTGAGTTAAATTTAATAACATGTATTTCCTATTTACAATTTGAATAATGAAATTTATTTAATAAGTTTATAATATATTTTTTAAATATATATCCGTAAAAACCATGTAATTTAATTAATACTATTGTGGATAAAATTAGGTTTTATGCATTGATTACTCTTATTCTCAAATTATTTTTCAACTAACATAAAACTAATATTTTAGAAATTATATTTCATATTTACAATCAAAGTGTCTATATTTTCAAATGTGGATAATATTATTTTATGCTTCATGGGTAAATTACTTAACTTAAAAATATTAGTTACCTTGGTTTTGTTTATGTTAGGGACAATGCCTCATTTATTATTAATGTAACGAAAATTCCCTGATTAATTGGGTAGAGGGAGACCCATTACATAGCCTGAAGGCCTAGTGGGCATTTAGCCCATTACAAGGATTATAGGCCCAAATTTCAGGTCCAAGGGTCATTCTGTGTCGATAAAAAATTATATTAACATACTAAAGTATTTATCAGTATTTTAGTCACTTGGGGTGAGATTGACATCACATTGTTGAATAGTTTTGGGTATTTATAACAATTTCACTATTCCCATATTATAAAATTTAAATCACTCCCATCATTTAGTCATACCAATCTCATAGAAAAATATATATCTATATTATAGGGAAGTTAATATTCATAAAAGACTAACCTTATTGTCCATGATTGGAGATCTGAAGGTAGTGTAGAGACTCGAAGCTTAACGTACATGGACATTACATTACATTTTCGGAATACTTAGTACATAACAAAAAACACACACACAAGGATCGTAATAGTTTAGTGTCTTTGGAAACTCAGAATATAATCTTCTAATCGTGGTGAAAGATCTTCAAAATCTCCCATAAAGATCTTCCTTTTTTTTATACCTAAAACCTTTCTTTATATCCTGGGGAAAAGAAAACATAAAAGGGTGAGATCAAATGCTCAGTAAGGGTAAACAAAAGAAATATCAATCACATCATATACATAAGCACATAACTTTTGGAAATCTTAACCTGCAAAAGAGATCATAATTTCATAACATGGGGTAAATCATGGCAGTGAAATGTAATCACAATAATCATAACCTAAAACATGAAACTTTGTGGAATTCACAAATAATCATAGAGAATCATTTCTTGTTAGTCAATACTCATTGCCAAGACTATCTTAGTGGACAAAGTCCCTTTCTGAATCGAGTAACCCTCGTTTCAGTCCTGTTTCATTGAACCGGTATAACCTACCGTTCCAGCCCTGTCTATCTCATGAGATATAAAATCTTTACCCAATGCATTGGAGGGAGATATAGGTCCCACCCATCTTATAATGAATCCTTTCTTATGTGTGCCACATAATTATAAATCATACATCACCGCATAACACATGTAACAAAAATGGGATTCTTGAAACGTCATGACATCATAAAACAAATCATATAAGGTAAATGACTTCATAAAAATAATTTCCTCAAAACATAATCAAATCAGTGTAATAATAGGGATAAAAACAGAACCCTATATTTTCTTAGATGGAAAATAATTTTGATAAAACATTTGAACTCCATTTTTGAGGAAAATATCCTTTCTACTTCAAAAAAAACTTTTCCTTTCTTAACATGTCAAACAATTTTAAACTAAAAGAAGTTGATTAAAAATAAACTTGAATACTTGTAAAGGAAACTTCTTGGAAATAATGTTTTAGAAATCCATTCATTCCATATAAAAAAACATTGTTCGTACTTTTGTCGGAAAAGTCAAAAAGTACCTCGTACGAAAAAACAACAAAAGATTCCTTTCATATTCGTTACTAAAAACTCACCGAAGGGTAAAATTGGATTTAAAATATTGTAAGTGGATGGAAACAATATTAAATATTGAGGGAACATGGATGTGGATGATAAAATACACCCCAGTAATTACCAAAGTAAAAAAAATCTCAGATAAAAGTGAGATTGTGATATTTCCCTTACCTTAGGTCTGATTTGCTTCGTATGTGTCCGAACCTCCTCTTCTTTGAAGCGCCTCTTTGAGACCTCCTCTTAGGGAACTAAAATTGGTCTTTGAGGAAGACCAGAACCTCTAGGATGTTTCTAGGGAAGTGGAGAAGAGATTTTGGCAGGGGTTGGCCGAGCTTGAGTGCTCAAATTGGTGTGAGGAGGAGGGGGAGGAGGTGTCCTTTTATAAGGGAGGAGAGGGGCACCTTAGGAATATCTCAAAATATTATTTTATATTAAAGTCAAAATCGGTTTATAATGGTTCAAAATGGTCTTATTTAGAATCTAAAGTGGGGATGGGTCGAAATCCTATCATACAATAGTATTTAGACAAGTTTAGGGTATTATTTTAACCTTATCAATTAGATTTAACTCTATGTTAAATAATTTAACTTTTACCGTGTCTTTTTGTTTTCTTTCACTATATGGTTAATACACTTACTATAACATGCCAAACTAACCCCAAATTGTATATTATTAATACATATATCCTTATCTAAGTCATTTGGCCGAACCTTATATTTTTAGGAATAAAATAACAATTAATAATATAATATTTGATTTAAAAACTATTTTGTGTCAATTTTGACACTATTTGATACATGATTTTTGTGAAAGTCATAACAGAATTATATGTTCAAACCAAGTTGATTACATCCACACTAATATATCATAGTAACCTAGAAAAATAGTGGAATTCATAAAAAGTCTCAAATTACATTTATTTTGGTATTTATAATATCAATTATGTCAATATTTCATTAATAAGATAATTACTGCATCATTTTTGTGTCATAAATAAATTAAATTATTTGATGTCTAAAAATTACAAATAAAATACCATCATGTATAAAATCGTTTTAGCTTTCTAATGAATATTTACAATCTAATTTATCTTATCTACAACCCTATATTAAAAATGTTTTAGTAAATACACTTTGATTTTGACTCTTTTAACTCTTCTTTGAATTAAATAATAATAAATGTCCTAATCTAATCCAAGTGGGCCTAAATGGTCATATTTTATTCCTAAGCTTGTTTTTGGTCGAATTAAACTTGTACAATAAAATTAGGACATGTGTTAGGGTAATAATAAAATCATTTTTACCCTTAATTACCCTATTTACTTTTAACCGTGGTAAATAAAAGTAAAAAGTTACTATTCACCAAAAATTATTTTCATCTCATTGAACCACATTTTACTTACTGACATCAACCGTGTCTCTCGGTTTTTTGAAATTCTATTCACATAAGCGGTAAAATTAAGATTTATGAAGAAATTAATTTTTTTAACTACCACTTAGTTGTTTCACTATTCATCAAAAATTGATGTTTTTCAGAACAATGCCAAAATTTCATCCTAAGCTATATTTCATATTCTGAATTCAAAAATGAAGTCTATTTTACCAAATTCATAACATAGAAGTTGCATTAATTAATTTTATAATTAAATCCCGCTGTTAAAACAAATAGCATGTTTTTAAGAAATAATATCTATCAAAAGTTTGACAGTTGATTATGTCTGGTTTAAATGTGAAATTACATTCAATGAACAAAATTGTATTAAATTGTAAAAATATATTCTAAATATACTTTAAAACCACTCAAATTAATAATTTATCACTATTAATTATTTCGATTAAAAAAATTGTTTTTAATTATAATTTAGTAATTTTCACTATTCATCAGAATATGTAAGTTATCCGAAAAGTACCAAAATTTCACCTTAGGCTAAATTCGATACTCCGAATCCAAAAATAAAGTCCATTTTGAGAGCTAAAATTTCTAAAATTTTAAAAGGTGGTTATTACTATTCATAACGGCTAGTTTTAATAATATTTTAATAGCATATCGTTGTTTAGTGAAACTCAGTATTACATACTACACACGCTATCGAGGAAGTTCGCGATTGCGTGTAATGCAAGGCAAGTCAAGGATGCGTATTGTGCAAGATCCTTTTGGTTCAGCGTACAACACAAGACATTAGTGAAATTAAAAAGAATATTTTTCATAAAATCTCAGGGTGTTACATTCTACCCCCCTTGAAATGAATTTCGCCCTCAAAATTCGTCGGGGTTATAAATGGTTTACTATTCGAAAGTTTCTTTAATAGAAACCCACATCGTAAAAAGGAATACCAAAACCAATCTTTAAAAACAAATGTATGAAACGTAACGGTTACCCAAATAAACTAATCGCTGGGTTTCCACATAGGTAAAAATATGGATATGGAAGAGAAATCTAACCATCATGTTCTGATGGAGAGTGGTAGAGAACATGGATATGGAAAATCCAGTAATCACAAATCCATAGATTTGTGATGATATAAGGTACCATCTGATTCATCAGGTATAAGATCACTAGGAAAACATTTTTGGTTTTCAAGATCATTTCCCTAAAGTTGATAATTTGAATTAAAATAAATACTTACTTTATTTTGGTACAATCTCACTGTTGATCATGCGTTGAACAATTTCCACTTCATATCTTAAATAAATGAAGTTGAATTTTTTATTCGTGATGTGTTAGAAGATCATATAATAGAATGACGGGTCATTACATCTGTCTCAAACAAAAGGTTAGCAAAAATTATATACATAAGTCGATCTATAGTGATATTAATCATATATGGTTCCTAAAATGGACTTTATACTTCATATATCATACTGGTTAATATAATAAAACTAGTTTCTAATAAACAGGGACTTCCTGTAGGCCAGTGGTAGGTGATAAAGGCCAGACGCACTTCGGTTGTGGGTTCGATTCCCACATCCTTGTCCGACGCGATGGGTTGTCGCCCGTCCTGCAGGTTGTCCTTTTTCTAAAACTATAACATCCCATCAATAATATCGAAAAAACTTCTATCCTTAAACAATACTAACTTATGTCCTACATAATCCATTTCAATCTGTAGGCTTATCCATAATACTGTAGTCCACTCTCATAACATAGTGAAAACGATTTCCAGAGATTTACTACCATCGTTGATCCCCATATATCATAAGATATGTCTTGTTGGTCACATTCTAAACATTCAAAGGCCTTAATCATGTATTCTCTTAAATACCCATTGAACCTTATTGAAAACATGAATGTAGTTAAACGTTAACACTTTCCACATACCAAAATCCTCAAAATTCTATATACTCAAACCATGATATCACTTAGTCCTTATATCAATCATTAGCTCATGAATACTGTCAAGCATTTCATTTTCTCTTTATCACTTCATTATGCGCATATCATCCTCTTTCCAAAAAAAATCTGAATAACCTTTCATTGTTACTCATACCATTCATCTTAAACATTCAAAACTTAAGGAAAGACAACAGTGTAAAAATCCTTAGATGCCTTTTTATTCTATAGTACAACATTACACTTGATAAACATGTAATCATTCCACTACCTTCTTAAACCATTGACCGAGCATCAACAATTCTTTCATCTCACATATCATTTGTAGTCTCTTCATCATCATCAACAAAAATACTACCCATACGACGATACCGATTCTCTTCATGAGACATTCCCTTAGGGCATTGGTTTACATAATTTTCGTACATTCCACATTTAAAACATTTAACCATTGTTGATGTCGTAGAAATACCATTAACCTCATCCATGGTGTTAACTGAAACTTTTCCATTGCACTTACTGGCATTGTGTCCTTCTTTTCCACACCCAAAGCATCTTCCAGTTCCTTTGAAACATTCTCCTTGATGCCTCTTCCCACATGATTTACATAGGGGAAATTGAACTTTCTTTCCTCTATGATCATCATGAAACTCCATCTTTCTCTTATTAGCCGATTCAGGAAACTTAACAAATTTTACTTTATTGATCATATTATGAGATTGCTGATTCGGCATAATAATGATTTTTGGACTTCCAAATCCCATTTAATTTGATTTCTTATGAAGAATATCATTCCATTGTCCATCATATCCTCCATTATCGTGAATCATCTTGTTTCCAGCCATTTTCAAAAACCCAAAAAGAATAGTGTTAGATGAAAAAATCATAATAAAGGGGGAGTAACTTCAATATCTAACATCTTAGGTTAAATTCTATGATCGTTACCATAGTGATAGGACTATATCTTATATGTATGCTTATCCTTAGGGACATCCCTAGACATACCTTAGAAATATCTCTAGGGATCTCACTAACATTTTCGCATCCTAGTTAAAAAAGGTTGACTAAACCTTTCCTCTGATACCAACTGTAGAGACCCGAAGCTTAACGTACATGGACATTAAATTACATTTGCGGAATACTTAGTACATAACAAAAAACACACACACAAGGATCATAATAGTTTAGTGTCTTCGGAAACTCGGAATATAATATTCTAATCGTGGTGAAAGATCTTCAAAATCTCCCATAAAGATCTTCCTTTATTTATACCTAAAACCTTTCTTTATATCTTGGGGGAAAGAAAACATAAAAGGGTGAGCTCAAATGCTCAGTAAGGGTAAACAAAAGAAATATCAATCAGATCATATACATAAGCACATAACTTTTGGAAATCTTAACCTGCAAAAGAGATCATAATTTCATAACATGGGGTAAATCATGGCAGTGAAATATAATCACAATAATCATAACCTAAAACATGAAACTTTGTGGCATTCACACATAATTATAGAGAATCATTTCTTGTTAGTCAAGAATCATTGCCAAGACTATCTTAGTGGACAAAGTCCCTTTCTGAATCGAGTAACCCTCGTTTCAGTCCTGTTTCACTGAACCGGTATAACCTACCGTTCCAGCCCTGTCTATCTCATGAGATATAAAATCATTACCCAATGAATTGGAGGGATATATA